>CM039625.1:24726848-25926848 GCA_022457165.1 Juglans mandshurica | reverse complement strand
ACAGAAATCAAAATGCAAAACAGAATACTTTCTTTCATAATGCAAAACAAAACACTTTTGATTTTCAGAATGCAGAATAATAATATTTGTTTTCAAAATGCAGAGTCAGAACATGTTCACAAAATATCAAAGCGAAAGGTAAAAATATTGATAATCAAAATCTCTTTGGCATAGTATAAACTGAAAATCACATCTTATCTTATCATATTAGAATAGATACCATGTTTAACCCCCGTGGTAGAGTTGTGCAAACCTCGACAGCCAACTAAGTAGAAACAGAATGTAAATCTTCTCTGTATTATTCTCATAGCCCCGAGTGTGCACACAATAAAGACCACACAAAAAACCATTTTGCTTCCAAAAGGGATGCACTGGAAACAGAAAAATTGGTACTAACCCGAATAGAGACCATTGTTTTACATCCATGATAAGGTTAAAAGAGAACATAAATAAAAACAAAATGTTATGCCAGAGATTTTCAGAAATTACTTCATATCATATCAAAGTATAGAACATATTCATAACAGAATAGAATCAGATCACAAAAACATAATTTATGCATAAAATTTCATATTCGCTCTCTTTTGCACAGTTCAGAAACAAAATGCTAAAATAGCTCATGTCTACACAAGTCATGCCAGAAAATACTTTATTCTTATACAGAATTTCATGAGTAATGCAGAATAAATAACTGAGGTCGTTTCAAATTTGTTTTCATAACAAAACATGCATATTTTCCAAAAATCAATCTCAGCCCAATTTATTTTTATTCAAAGTCTAGCATAAGAACCCCGCTTACCTAGACTTCTTAGTCTTTCAAGAATTTTCTCAACAATATTAATCATCACCTATAAAATAATCACATAATTCCCATAAATTTCCAATCGAACACGTATTTTAATATTTAAGCCTGAGATGCTAAAATAACATATTTTAATTCCTCAAAACCTATAACCCTGAAATACCATCACTTCTCCAAGTCCATCAATAACCACTTAAAATGCTCTAACTAAGTTATTAAATTCTATGACATTTTCTAAAACTTTATAATAATATTAGTAAAAAATTCAACTATGCCACAAAATACAATTCTGGTTTAAAGATTCATTATAACAAAACTGATTAAAGTAGGAGGGCAAAGATTTCATTTAATAAAAATAGACTAATTAGTTTATTAAAGGTTTAACATAAAAATTTCATACTTACTATTTACTTACTAAAATTAGTTGTAAAAAAATAATTAATTCAACAATCTAGACTCCTAAAATATTTTCTATATAAAATCTTATACTACGAACAAATCCTACATAAAGCATATTTATAAATACATGTTCAATAATCACCAATTCAAGGGTATTTTGGGAAAGAAAAAGAAAACATAACCTGCATGGCTCTTTGAACACAAAACTGGGATTTACAAACATGTAACAATGGCCATGCTTACCAAGGAGGAAGGAGGGACGCAACGGCAGGGTTGGGCGGATGTCACAGGTGGTTCACACGGCGGTGGAGCACTAAGAGATAGAGATAGAGAGTGATGAGCGAGAGATGGAGTGAGCAGTGGCAGAGAGAGTCCAAAAAATGGTGAGAGAGATTAGAGAGGAAACTATGGCATGGCGTGACCTTACCGAACAAGAGTGGCGACTTTGGATGGTGAGAGGTACCGGGCGGCACTTTTTTATGCCATGAGGGGACGACGGGGTGGTAGCTGGTGGCGTGGGTGGATGGCTTGAGGCTCGCAGTGGGGAAGATCACTTCCTCTATTTTGGTGAAGCAAAAATAGAGTACTCTCTCAAAACTTTTGGGGGATGGCACGGTGGTAGAACCGTGGTGGGTTCACGAAGGCTGGCTGAGATACACTGCATTCATGTAGTGGTGCTATGGTGGCATGGTTGTAGCAGTGTGGAAGGGTGGCTCGATGGCTACTGGTGCAATGGGGCTGGAAAAGCTGAGGGGCACGGGGAGGTTTGAAGCATTGGGCACAATCCCACAATGGTGCATGGTGGTAGAGAGACGAGACGGTCACAACTAGAGGTTGTTGGTATGTCGAGATCTGAGTGGTTCACGTGGAGGAGCCTGGCAGTGGAGCTACCTTAAGGTGGTGCGGCGGCAACTCAGTTTAGGGTTGAAGATGAACGATAAATGCATGAGGGATGTGCGTGAACTGTGAAGTTAACATGCGAATATATAGGTGATTGGGAAAAAAAAACCCTAGAGCTGAGGAGAAGAGAGGCGTATGTGCATGGGAGTGCAAGAGTTATGCGCGGTGGGGGGTTTAAATAAACTTTAACTGAATTGGTTCTCATGGGTTGGGCTTTGGGGTGATCAGGTAGGGCCATTTGAAGCATTTGAGCTCACATATGAAAGTGTATAAATGATAATAAATAGGTTTTCCTGAGTTTTGGCCCTTGACTCCATCCTTTAAAAATAATTCAACTTATCAAAAATTCCTAGGCTCATAAAAAGATTTTTTTAACCTAATTATCAAACCTATTGAAAAATCATATTCCACAAAAAAAAAAAAAATTTAGGCTCGTAGTTTATTCTAAAAAGTAATACTCAAAAATTCAACTCGGCTCTTCATACATATAAATCCATAAACAAAAATTTTAGAAAATGGCTTGTTGCTAGACCCGAGTGTTACAACATATCTGACTAAACCATAGGCTACATAGATTGTGGGCTATCCAAGTACGATCTTAACGAATAACAAAGACATCATCTTAGCCTAGCTAAGACGACATATATATTTGTGTCAACCATCTCAATATGCTACATAAGCGTCAAAGCACACAACTTCTCATCTTTGCTCGCTACCTAAATATCAAAGGCGATCACTCCTGCGAGTGAGTTCATCTAAACCTGTCGATATACATTTTTTTACCATAATCTCCAAAATCATTGTTAATGTGTGTGCTCAATAAATGCTCCCAGTCATGCTACATGATCATAAAACATATGACCATCATGTGGAGACTAGCAATACCATGAGGGAGAGAAATCATATGATCAACTACAAATAATTAAACCATAAATTTCAAGTGGTGTTTTAAGACCATTTCTCTCCATACACAATCTCATATGCACTAACCTTCCAAAAAAAATATGCACCTACCAAGAGACTTTGCTTTTACATATTTAGAACCACCGCACAACCACAAAGTCAACGAATCCTCGCAAATTTCATTTTAAGGTCAAACACACAATAAAAGCCTTAGATCTTAGTCAGTAAGTCCAACTGCTAGTTTTACGAATCTGCAAGGTGACCATAGATATCACTAAGCATACTCAATTTGCGACTTTAGGGTTTCAATTGAATCTCTTGTACTAAACAACAACATGTGAGATAACCAAACTTTGTTTTTCACTGAGGGTAAAACGATTAGTGTTACAATCCATACCCGGATGGGTTGAAGAGTTACTACCTTTCACTTAAAATCATATGTCACAGGACAAGTATAGACTCCAAATTCTCAATGATGCATAGATATGATTGTATTAAAAGTGCTCCAAATAATTAACTAGGAACACTAATGTAACACTCGCCCTTGTGGTGAGACTTTTTAGAAAATGATTTTAGAAAAGAAGACGGAAATTATTGATCGTTTTAAAACTTTTACTTCCATACCTAAGGTGCAAGACTCTATGTTATAAAATAAAACATGTTTGAGAATAAAAGAGGTTTACAGCAGAAAACATCAGACTTAAAATAAAAAGGCCTCTCATATATTTAAAACTCTCATGTCTAGACTTTTGTGCTCTTTCCCTTAGGCCGTGTCCATCCTGACACGTTCTGCTCATTTAGCTCCTGAGAGGGTGGAGCATACATAAAAACTAAAATGAGTTGAATACTCAGTAAACATTACTTCATACAACAAAACTAAGCAAACATAGGTTTTCATTCATGCATTCATCATTCCATACTTACTATACATATATAAGACATACATTCATTTAAAACATTACGAGGTGAGGTTTTTCTTAAAAGGGTTTTCTTTTCATAAAACATTTCTCCCAACACGTGCCTTCATTTCTTAAAGAACTCAATGCTTGCATACATTCTCTTATCACTTTCCTTTGGCCGATACATATTGTTACTCCCCGTGTGTGAGGGTTAGTGGTCTTCTTTCGGACCTAGATTCTGCCAGTGTCCACAGGTTGGGAATCCCTTTCAGTCAGGGGCAATATTGGGTGCACTATCAGTACTACCTACCCGTCATTGCAATCTGCCCATTCGTTTGGTACCCATTCATTTAGTCATGGCCATTATGTTATTTTCATACACTAAAGCATTCATTCATTCAGTCATTTGCTTCATTCAGTCCTTTCTTTCATTCATTCATTTCAGTCAACAGTTCATTCATAGAAAAACGTCATCTAAAAGCATGATCTTAAAAATCATATTTCAAGGCATCATTTAAACACCAGTTTATGACATCCTTTTTAAAACATCATTTAAAAGCATAAGGCATAAACCTCAACGTTTCGTTTCATGAAAAACAAAGACAACATATATTACATATATAGTCATCCATTTACATGCATACACTTAATACTTGGGTTGCATAAAAAGAAGCTGCCAAGAAAGACCATACATATATATACCTTTGAACACTTATATTGAGCATACTTTTCATAAGGCATCGTAAAGAGAAACATTTCCTTTTCATTTTTATATCTTTTAGAAAACTCTAGAAGAGTATGAACATAATACTTACCTAAACTCCATGCTATTCTCATATCATGCAGTCCATTCGTGTATGTGTTAGATGGCAACCTACATGCATACACATAACTTTAGCGTCATTCTATATCTAATACATAAGTAATTAAACTAGGAATAGAGCTACACTTCACTTGCAACACTCTCCTTCTATCTCTGGGCTCTTACGTGTCCCATACTATGCTAAAACCTTCGAAGATCCACTTATGGTCACTATCTCTTCCAGACTGACTGACTGAACCACGCATCCCATACTCAGACTGACTGAACCAGGCATCCCAATCCTAGATAATACAGACGTCACTTCCTACATTCGAGCTTATGCTTCCTCATCATCATCATCATCCTCATCCATGCATATCACACGACTCTAAGCCAACTCTGAGGCTAAAAAATATGTACATATGCTTAGGATAAATTATACATTACATATGGTAAATCCGTCCCGCACACATATCTCACCAGATTACACATGTACCCTACCTCCTTATCACTCGAGATCGACATATAACACGTTGATCATCTGCTTGTATAAACAAGCATCATAGTCCGATACTAACATTTTCTTACTCGGTTGGCAGGACTCTTGTGATACCCCATATGATAAGGATAAGGGTAGGTGGTGTATGAGATCTCACATTGATTGGAAAAGAGAAGTTCTTGCTCTTTGTAAGGTTCCGATGAGGCTCCAATTGTATTATTGACTAGTCCATTTGGAGTATAAGCCATGTGTTTGGACCTTCCATTAGAGCGTTAGAAATGGTATCAGAGCTTATCACAACCAGAAATGTAGGACTTGAGTCGTGCAACCTACAACAGATAGGCTAGATAAGGATGTCGGGGATTTAAGGGGGCAGATTGTGATACCCCATATAATAAGGATTAGGATAAGTGTTGTATAAGATCTCACATTGCTTGAGAAGAAGAAGTTCTTACTCTTTATAAGGTTCTAATGTGGCTTCAATTGTATCATTGATTAGTCCTTTCAGAGTATAGGTCATGTGGTTTGGGCTTTGCAATGGGGCATTACAACTCTTCCTACTTCACGTCCCGTTACAAGTTCCTCTCAACACTTGGTATGACAAGACTCCATTCGCAACTACACCTTACGTCACGTTACATAGCTAGAGACTACTCTCAAGCTACACCATAACCTTGTCACATCACCTGACATCCCGCTACGTCACTTTTATGCCAACTCCTCACTCATCACAAGCACGTCTTCTCACTTAGCCATTAATTGGTTGAACATTCAAACATGATCAACAGGTGTTGGTGGCAATCAATTTCCAACTATGATGTTTGTAGCTTATATATCAATCGAACAAACGAAAAAAACATCCAAATTAATGTTGCATTTCTACATTTGAACGTGAGTGACTGACGACGGTACGTGTATATTCTACTTTGTGTTCGAACCGAATGCTAATATTTCCAGACAGGGGAATGTCTGTTGGTGTGTTTGCAATCCCATGCTGATCCAAATCCCTGATGCGCCTACTTTGTCGAAGCCTAACAGTATCTGTGGGCCTTCCTGGCCTCCATTTTGAGACGGGCCTCGCGCCCTCTCTACTGCCTTAGATCACTTCGGTTGTCTTAGTCTTCTCTTCTGAAACCCATCGAAACCCTCCTCAGTCTTCTCTTATGGAACCCATCGAAACTGAAAAGTCCTCAGTCATCTATTCTCCTCAATCTTCTCTTCTGAAACCCATCGAAACCGAAAGGCGAACGGCGAAAGGCGAAAAGTCTTCTCCCCACTGTAGAAACCCTAGTCACTGTCGCCATTCTATGTCGCCGTCGCCATCACCGTTCTCCGACTTTGAGCTTCCAGGCCTCCATTCCACTGCCTTGTTTCAAGATTATCTCTGTGTCTCTCGGCTCTCTCTCTGTTTCGGTTCTCTCTCTTCTTTTTTTTTTTTTAGTCACTCAAGTAGAACAGAAAAGATTTGGAGTTCTATTGGTATTTTTGGTTCAATTAGTCTTCAAGTTTATGAATTTTGTGGGTTTTTTTCTCTGTATTTGAATAGAATCTGCTGTGATTTTAGTTGTTTGGCTCATGAGGAAACGAAGGAAAAAATGAATGTTGACATTGAGTAAAGAAAATGAAATGGGTTCCTGTTGTGGTTTTAATTGTTTGGCTCGTGAGAAAACGAAGGAAAAAATTAATTTTGACATTGAGTAATGAAAACCGAAAACCTGACCCGACCCGCATTATACGGGTCGGATCGGATTGGATCGATTTGGCGCGCAAACGGCATCGGGTCGGGTCGGGTCGGGTTGGACCGGGTCCAAACCCGGTTGGATGGCATCGGGTTGCAGCCCTAGGCTTACATCCTTTAATTCGGAGGTTTCTGTGGCTAGTGTAGGCTTGGTCCTAGGGCGAGGGGTCATTTGACTCATTTGTCCCTCTAATATATTTAAGAAAAATCTATAAAAAAAAAAACTTACTTTTCACGTGCATATCAATTATTGATACATTAGAAATTATGAAATTTGAAATTCAAAATTTGAATTTTAAAAAAATTAACAAAATGAGTCTTGTGAATAAAAGTATAAGTAAAACTTTAAATATATGTAGTACTACTCATTATAAAATTGATGACCCGATTATAATTTCTTGAATTTATAAAATATAAAGGTCTGTTTGATACAAATCAAATGAATTGCAAAAGAAGGCATAATTAAATCACACAAATAAAAAAGCATATTTAAAGTATGCATGTTCATTGAGAAACAATCATTTTCTAATAAGAAAATTGTCACCGACTTACTTTTAATCTACTCTTAAATCAATATAAAATCTTGAATTCTTCGTCTCTGTCTACGACTCCAGCTGGCAGCTGGGACATCTACCCATGCATGCATGCATGTTGTAAGCAACACATGCGCCACCGTACGCATATACGTGGTATCACGAAAGTGGTAGAACGTAACAGTAATGACATCATCAACGATGACGCACCAGTACGTATATACATTTTTTAGCGGAAAGCTCTATTATTTTCCTAAAAAATCACGAGAATTGTATATTATAAAATTGTATTCAATATTATTTATATATATTAATTTATACAATATTTAAATAAATTTGACATATTAAAATAAATATGTCAGTATTTATTTAGTACCCTAAAGAAGAAAATCAGTATAAAAAATATTATTTATAATAAAAATAATTATTTGTAACAAGAATAGAATCATTTTAATAATAAATAATTATTTTAATAGAAAGTAATTGACAACAATAAACAATTTTATTACTGTGAATTTATCGGTGAGCTCTGCATCTGTGGGAAGGCTGTAGTACTTCGCTTGCCAATTAGAATTGCAAGAAACATCGGATCGATCTGCCCTAAATTAAACAAAGAGTACTTAAAAAGTCGTCCATATATATAGCAATATCTTAAGTTCCTCGATCGAATCTTTCCCTCAGATCGAGGTGCATGCATATGTATGTCAAGTAATTTACGATATTAATTAAAAATACAGAAAAATCGGTTGTTTAAGGAGTAATTCTAATAATAGATCAGTCAGATGATCTATTACCGGTTAAAGAAGACTTCAAACTTGAATATGAATGTATGTGTATTTACATCAAGGGTGGCAATATCTAACATGATTCATGAATTCGATAGGAATACAATACAAAATAAGAGGATTTGAATTTGATTTAAATGAATTTGGATCAAAACGAGTTGACCCAATAAAATACGAATATTAATAAATGATTTAATTTCAGATCAACTCGTAAAATTCACAATTAACCAGTTTAAAATGAATAAATTTTATTTTTAAATTCTATAAATATTTTGTCTTATATGAATGCTTTCGTTATTGGAAATATGTGATTAATATTTGTATTTGACTATACTATATTTCAAACTATTAAATTTATATGTAATTTTATTTTATGAAAATATTAGTTTTCTAATATATTATTGATTTGGATATTAATAATAAAATACTTTTATCATGATCCCAGTTATAATTGTGAATTATTTATATTGTTATATTTGCATTATATATAAAATTATATTAATTAAGTTAAAAAATAAATATGCGAGTCAAATCAATCCATTTGTTTGAGGGGAGAGATGACGAGTGAGCCAGTAAAGTGAGGATAGTCTCAAGAATATGACGATGCCGTCTTTAAGCTAAACCATTTTGTTTGAGAGTGCCGGGACATGATACTTGATGGAGAATCTCGTTGGAAGCAAATTAAACAGTGTATTAATGAGCGAGTTACAAGCTCACCACCCCTCACTTTTATGTAAAGTATGCATACAAAAGAGCAAAGAATTAGGAATATTTCTATCTGGAATTGGGGTGGCGCAAATGTGCATGCCATATGGTGCTAGAACTCTTTATAGCTTGAAATGCAAGAAGAGAGAGAGAAGATGGGTTGGCACGTAAGGGGTGTAAACCATCCCAACCCATCTTCAACCAAGCCTTTAAACATCACCCAATCCGTCTTCAGATCTTTTATAAAAAATCTCCATGGAACACAAAGCAGCAATTGTGATCAAATGTAATTGAGAAATCGTGAGAAATTTCTTTTTAATATTAGGAACAATAAGAGCATTATTGATAGTAAGAAGTGAGTTCTACAAATAGATCCTACAAAAGAAACAAACTTCACTTAACGTAATATCTCAAATCTATTCTACAATAAAAAAAAAAGTAAAAAAAAAAAAAAAAAAAAACAACTTTGCAATCAATATATCAAATGTAAAAAGTCATAAATTTATTTTAGTATAATCTATTTATAAACCGTTCTTTTAAGAGGTTTCGTTTGGTTTATAAACCCATCTCAACTCATCATTACAATTTTTTTAAATTTTAATACAAAATATAATAAACAATTTAACTTTTTCAAATCTCAAAATAATAATTGTAAAACTCGGGACCAATTTTTATTTCTTTTTATTTTGACGGATATCGAATATTTATTGGACTTGCTTATTAAGTGAAAAGCTTTAAATATTTCTGTATTAGGTGGAATCTTTGTTTTGGGCTGAAAATGAAAATTTTGTGGGAAGAGTAAGAGTATTTTAGAGCTTAATTCGAGATCCAAAACTCGAAAAAAAATCTATTTATTATTTTTTTGCATGAACCAGGTCATGACCCAAATACTTGAAATGTGCCCTACCCGATCACCTCAAAACCCAAACTGTGTGAACCAACGTCAGTTTTTTTTTTTTTTTTTTGTTTACCCCCCACCACGCAAGATTTCCACTCCCATAGTCCATGCACGTACGTCTCTCTTTCTCTCGTTACTAAGTCTTTATTCTTTGTTTTATATATACATGCTTGTATTCCTCTACTGTATGGAGAAACTCCCCATAATTGTTGCTGCCGCCAGCCACAGCACAACCTCCCATCATGTTGTACTCCATTGCCGTGACCCAAAAACATCCACCGCAGCCCGGTTTTCATCCACTCAAGACCACGGCCGTGTGATAGCTCCACCGCCCAGCCCGTTGGCAAACCGTGAACCCCACGTAGCCCCACCGCTGCCTCTGCGTTACCACCACCATAGCGCCGTCCCTGCACCACCACCGTGGCACCCCTCCTCAGCCACCATGGAACAACTCCCACTGCCCAACCACCCTACCTCCTCCACGGTCAAACAAACATCGAAGATACCTCTGTTTTAGTCCCCGAAAACAGTGTAGTTTTCTTTTCTGCTTGCCGTCGTTCGACTCAGCCAGCCGAGCGACGTCACCGTCAACTCCTATCCAGACCATTGCCGCATGTATCCTTCTCCTCGTGATTGGTCGTCGCAAGCACCCTCAGCCAGCTTCCACTGCGTCTCTCTGCTCCGTGCCCAACGTTATCTTGAACTGATTGCTCAGCCGCATGAAGCCTTTGGTTCTGGTTTCTTACTAAGGTAGGACAGCCACCATTCTCACCGGAAACCATCTAGACGGGCCACAAAAACCTTCGTCTGTGACACCCTCACTCCGTCGCTTTTCACAGTGAGTTTCATCTCTCTCCCTCACATTTTGCACTCTCACTTCATATTTCTCTCTCACACATTAGTGGGTCTCTCTATTATCACTCTATCTCTCTGTACGCAACCGCCCAGCCGCCTTCGTAGCCGCCGTCCACCTCCTAGCTTGTCGCATAGCTCCTTGCCGCACGGTGAGCATGCTTCTACTACAAGGTTTAATAAGGAAACTTATAGCGTTTTAAGTTCTGTCGTGTCGTGCCGTGCCCACTGCCTTTCCATGGTAGCCCATGCAATTTAAGTCGTTTTACTAAGACAACCTATCACTACAAGAAAACTGCTTATTTGTAGCCATTTAATTCTAGCGAAATGACTATATACAGCCAAAATGAGTCTGTTTTGGTCACAAATAACCTTTTCGCCGCAATTAAATGGCCACAAAAACTCATTTTTCTTGTAGTGTATCTTAGATGAGTGCTATATTAGGCTAGTTTTGTTGTACGTATGGGTACTTTAGTTTTTAGATTTATATTTACAAAATAAACAAAAATTTTGAAGTATATTATTAAAGTATGAATTTCGTACGGGATTAATAAGTACAAAAGTTTATTTTATTTATTTTTAAAACCCCTTTAAACAGATATCAATTAAGTTTTTTTATTTATTTAAATGATATTTTTGTTTGATCCACTTTAATAGATTTTGATATAATTATGTTTTCAAATTTTATATTGTATAGTAAATAAGTTAGAATTTAACGTTTTAATCGGAGTTATCAAGTGGAAAATGATGAATTTAGAAAGTGATAGTATTTTAGAGTTAAGAAAAATTTTAGATTTTGAGGTATTAAAATAAGTATTTCAGGTTTAGATATTGAAGTACGGAAATTACATGATTATTTTATAGGTAGCGATTAATATTTGTTCGGCATTTTTGAGGATATTTCTGAAAAGTTAAGAAGTCCAGGTAAGCGGGGTTCTTATGCTAGACTTTACACAAATTGTTTAGACTGAGGTTAACTTTCTAAAAACTTTGCATGTTTTGTGATGAAATGAGAACTTGGGAAAAACCAACCTCGGTCGCTTATTTGCATTACTCATGAAATCTGTATGAAAAAAAAATGTTTCTACCATGCATTGTGTAGACATGAGCTATATTTTGTCATGCTGTCTCTGAAATATGAAAAAGAGCGATTATGAAAATCTAAAAGTTTTTACTTTGAATAAATGAAGATGTTTTGGATTCTGTTATTTCGAATATGTGAAATGATCTGAAACTATTCAGTATTTTGTTTTGATATGATGTGTTATCTAAAAACCTTGGCATGAAGTTCTGATTCTGTATTTGAATGTGATCTGATTCCGATGATGTTCCATTCTGTTTCTGTTAAGGCCCAGCTACGGGTATAATGGTGGTTTATAACCCTACCACGAGGGTGAAACATGGTATACTGCTCAGCCACGGGTATAATGGTGCTTTATAACCCTATCACGGGGATGAAATATGGTATACAGCCCAACCACGGGTATAATGGTGGTTTATAACCTTATTACGGGGGTGAAACATGGTATACAGCCCAGCCACGAGTATAATGGTGGTTAATAACCCTACAACGGGGGTTAAACATGGTATTTGTCCCAATGTGATGTTATGAGATAATATGAATATAATGTTTCAGCTTGGATATGCCAAAGGATTTTCTTTTTGGAAACAAGTTTGTTTTTCTGAAAGTTTCGCTCTGATGTTTTGTAACAAGTTTTGTTTATACATTCTAAAAGAAAATATGTTGTTTCTGCATTTCGAAAGTAAATGTCTTGTTCTGCATACCGAACTTTATAAATGTTCATATTTACATGCTAGTATATGCTCTCTACTTACTGAGTTGTTGAAAACTCACCCCTTATCTCCACAATATTTTTCAGATATTTTAATGGTTCAGCTGAGGATCAAGATTATGAGGCATTGAGTGATATGATTTAAGTATGGTGGTTTAAGCATAGGAAGTTTTTTATGAGTATTGTCGATTTTTATTAAAAAAGTTTATTGTGTTTTGATGACTTGGCATTTTAGAAAATTGGTTATATTGATGAAATTAGATTGAATCGAATTTTCTATATGATATTGGGAATTTGGAGTCTATTTTTTATATTGTTGAAATGTGAGTTTAAGTGTTAGGAAATAACTCTCTGACCCCTGCGGGATCGGGACGTTATAATAATAATATTAAAAAATAATATTTTAACAATATTTCATCATTTTAACTTAACCCAACTCAACTCAATTCAACATCTAAACGCAGGTTTAACGTAAACAAAGGTTTTACTCGCCAAATAAATGCTTTGCCTGCCATGTTGCCAATTAACAATATCAGAAATTGAAATATATAGTACTCCTCCTAAACAAAGACTTAAAAAGTCAATACGAACATATATATATAATATATGGTACTAGAAATAGATCTACTCTTAAACAAAGACCCCAAAATCGATAAATTTATAAATCAATATATATTAAATTAATCGTCACATCTTCCACCAATTGGAGCATAATTCTATATATAATGCATGGTGGCCACATGCTTGAATTAGAAATGTCTCTGTCTTCTCATATATATAATTTGACTTAGTACCGATCGATCATCGATCTATGTAAAGATTAATTTTGATGTCATTGGTAGGCGATTTTTCGACGTCACCATTTTTTCAATTTTCTAAACCGGGCGCACCTGGGCCGGCTTACAACCGGTACTGGACAATTTTTTTTTTTAAAGAAATGATACTTGCAGTCGTGAATACGTAAGTACCGTACAGTCAATTTAAAAAAAATGAATAAATACAGAACCCACATGAAAAGAAATTAATTTTTTAATAATAAACCCCACTCTTTTTCAAAGCGAATGTACGGCACTTGTACACTTTACGACTGTGCATAACATTACTTTTTTTTTAATTATTATTTTATTATTTTTTATCTTTTTATTTTTTCTACATGGGAGTTAGAAAAAGCACATGAGTACTCTTGTACGCACGAACTCTTTTCTATAAATATGCCAGGCCATATGTTGAGCAACGTACACACATTCAAGCCAGCTTTCTCGCTCTTCTTCTTCCCCGGCCAAAACCTTAAGACTTCGATCTAAAGTCTCCGGCCCGTTGTTTTATAACCAAAACTATGTACACTTTCTACTACGGAAGCATGAACGGAGCATGGCTCGACGAATTTTACGGCAAAGCAATTGATGTGGCTAAGGATCCGTTGATAGCGCACAGCAAAGACTTTTCCATAGGATTTTGCAGGATTGCAGACCACGGGAGAGAGGAGGAGGTACAACGTTTGTCGAAACGAAAGGGCTGGGACAAGGAATGCCCAAAGTTTTTGGATAACAATCAGTACTCTATCCATACTGGACACTTTGCGCTGGTCTATAACAAGTCTGAAGTGGTGCTCCAAGGTCGTGGCACAAAGATTCTGAGGGCCTTGGGGGACTTTCAAGAGGACTGGAAGAAGAATTTGCCATCTCGTGGCTTCAAAAATAGTCTCGTGGACCACTATAATAAGCTCCGCCCTTAAGCTAATACCTCATGTAACGCTAGCTCCAATAAATCAAGGGCATGCATACATATTAAATATATATGTGCATTCTTGATCGATTACGATGGTAATCTAGTTTTAATTTTTTGAAAAGGTATTTCAAATATGTAGTAATGGTTCAGTGTTTGTGTTGTAATAATAGGGGCTGCCTCGCGCCTCCTCCTCTTTGCAAAATAAACTTTGCTAGCTAGCATGCTTAATTAGTTTCGAATCATTTTACTTTTTTAACTCTCGTTTCAAGCTAAAAATTAACTACTCAAGATCTTCTCATGCTAATTCATTTTTTTAATCCTCTTTATACTTGTAGTACTCGTAGCAATTAATCATAGTATTAGAAATACTAGATTAGTTATAGTATAGGGAAAATGTTTATCTCAAACGGCAAATTTCAGATTAAGTGCAATTGTCGTACATACAGACTTCCATGGTCGTTGTTCTTTGTCCAAAATCATCTTCTTTGATGGTGGAGTGAGCTACATGGTAATAACATAGCAACACTCACAAAATTGACATCTAAATACCTGCTATAACGCCTCGTACCCAGAAGGGTCGGAGAATTACTACCTGTCACTTACAAACTTGTCTCTCCAAGCATTTAAAACTCCAAGGATTTCATAAATAATACACGATCTCATATTTTCCAAATAACTATAATACAAACTTCTTAAGTCATCATTACAAAATAACATAAATCAAAGGGGGTCCACAATCTCCCAATAATCTCAACGAAATAAAACTATACATCTTTAGGTCTCAATTGGTCCAAACAACATAAAGTACTTCAAATACATAAGTTAAATCCTTCTACAAACAATGGTACTCGACCTTCCATCCATATCTAGCCAAGCTTTAATTTCTATTCTTGACCCACAGCTGGGTAATCAATGTAATCTGAAAATATAGGAAGATAAGGGATGAGTTATCCACAACTTAGTAAGCAGAGAGCATATACTAGTATTTAAAACATGAGCCATTTTTAGAAAGTTTGATATGCAGAAATAAAACATTTCATTTTCATATGCACATCTCGAAACGTGTTATCAAAAAAATAAGAGCGATTTTTCAATCTTTTCATATTCATAAACCATTTTCCTATTAAAAAAAAAATGCTTTGGCATAACATAACTGCACATCTTCATCTTATTATGTCATATCATATCATATCATGTCATATATCATATTTAACCCCATGGTAAGGTTGTGCTATCCCCGGTGGCCAAATCAGGCAGTATCATGTTGTGAAACTTCTCATTTTTTCAATCTCGGAGATCCGAGTGTGTACACAAGAAAGAACACATAAAAGACCACTTTGTTTCCAAAGTGGGTGCACTCATATCATATCATGTTGGTACCAACCATATCACGTGAACCAGTATCATCATATCAGAACCATATTCAGAATCAGAATCAAACAAATAAGTATACCAAAGGTTTTTCATATCCATATCATATCAAAACACGTGCTAAACTTATTCTAATCATTTCCATTTGATCAAAAATAAATCCAAATCATTTCATATAACATGTATAAAAATCTCAATGATATCATATTCGCTATTTTGCATATTTTAGAAACATGTCAAATATTACTCATGTCTACAGTTTTCATGACAAAAGCATTTATTTGCTCTTTCATACATATCTCATGAGTGAATGCAAAACATATACTGAGGTTGTTTTTCAATTTTTCTTTTTAAAACAACATGCACATTTTTACAAACCAACCTCAATTAATTTCTTTTTATGCAAATCTAACATAGGAACCCCGCTTACCTAACTCTTGCGAAAAGTTATTAAAGCCTTAAAGAAGAAAAGAAAAAGAGGAAAAGAAAAAGAAAAAGTGAGGGAAATGAATGAGATCAAATCCTCACATCTTGGGTCACAAAAATGATCAAACGAAAATGATTTCAAAACAGGAAAAAAAGCAAGTTAAATAAAATAATTTAAACGTAGTGATTAAATAAAAATAAAATAATTAAATCCAACAATAAACTAATTTAAAATATAGAGCAATTTGTATAATGAACATTAATTAATAACAAGAAAACACATTGAATTAACAATTAAAAATCTTGAAATAATATCACGTAAATCATAAAAAATTTAAAACAAGAAAGCCCATAATCTTTATAAATGCAATAATTACTTTGTCAAAATACACGTAAATATGAGGTATCACACAGGCAGTTGAGAGAAACTTCTTTCTAGAGAGAGAGAGAGAATTCTTGTGCCAAGACAAGTGTCATGTATCAAAGGAGGGAGGGGCTATTTATCCTCTAAGTGTAACCCCCGGTTGGCCTTAAAGGCTAGCCATCAAGACTCATGAAAAGTTAAGCCACTTCATAATCCCTAGTCAAGATCTTTGTTTGTTCTGATAAGGAACGGTAGCAAAATATAGTAATTAGTAATATATGCTTCATGAGGATAGTGGCATTCCTCCAAGGCCATGAGGTTTCCAGCATAAATCTCCATTGTATCGTCTAGCTTATACTTTGGGATTTCCAACTCTCCACCATGATCTGCATATTTGAGTTCAAGTTGTGTGCAACTACTGCTTGAATCGATCAACATAAACTTCAATCCTACCTGCTTCAGCTGAGTTGCACTATGCATTTTCTTAACTATTTTCGCACTTCTATCCAGTCGCCATTCTGGAGATGGTAAGCGAAAGAATCTAAGCAAGTCAACAAAGTGCATTATTTTCAACTCAAGATCTAGATGAGACTTTTTCAGAACGTTGTGATAATTGAACTGGTCAAAGTAAAGCTCAATGAAGGGGTGATCGATTGAGAGAGATGGCATTGCAATGTCATATATATATTTTCTCGATAATAAAGAAATGAATTTGATTTTCAAGTAGCATCAAGTCCAGCTGCATCCTATTGCTCAACCACGACTTTATTAATTCCCGGTCATAATCACTCTAGAGTTCCGACCAGATTCTACAGAAAAAATCAATGATGAAGCTCGCATCAATCAGGATCATTTTCACAAAATCATCACTGCCAAGTGGTATAGTCTCTGAATAACATTCATGAACACTTTCTTCTGCAGCTTTTATAGTGCTTACTAGATCCATCATGTCTATGTTTTCTCGCTCCTCGAGTGCTTTGAGATGCCCCAGTTTAAGCCTTTCCATGGCCTGCAACTTTTTGTTACCACGATGGAAAGGCCCTATCGATATAACTTGAGGAGTGTAAGCTTCTCTGTTCAATTTACAAAGGGGATCTGGCACGTTGTAGATACAACATCCAAGTGATTCTGGCCCTGGGAGTGGCTCTAAGCTTGCAAACCTTGTTTTGATTTCATTCACCAATTTTGTGCCTCGATGTTCATTTTTTATCAAGGCATTTGCTTGCTGATCATCTTGAAGTTTTAGATCACTTGCTGATTCTCCCATCTATCAATAACGTACCCACAAATTAATGACAAAATAATGACATTAATTATCTTTTACAAGGACCCATTATTACAACATTGGATCTTATTAACTCATCAACACATGATCTTTACACATGATCATGATACTAAAATACAAGTAATTATTAACTAATTATCATATGAATTCCAATAACTTTGTAGTACTGAGGCTTAATTTCGATAACTTTGTATAATTATATATTACTAAAAGATAGAATAAGTCAAATCTCGAGTTCAAAATGCAACCCTAAATGCCATTCACTACTTAAAACTTCATGAGAACGAGGAAGAAAAAATGAAATTATAATGAAGTGTAATGAACTTTCATATAAATGTAAATGCCAATGTAAGAAGAACATATAGAAGAGAACCACAAGATTCATTCACTGTAAAGGGGCATTTTCGAGGAACACCCAACCTTCATGAACAGATGTCCAATTCTTACAAATTTCCATATCCAAAACGCATTCCACTACCTCCTCCTTTTCTAGAATCTTTGTCAGAGAAATAACTAACTCAGCCAATCAGTGGCTTACAGGTGTAAAACTAACTAATGTAAATCAGGAGCATAAACGTAAATAGACAACATGGAAATAACAACATTTCCTTCTTTACAGATGTCTCTAACAGCTTCATCAAACGTAGCGTACCATCTTCCTTCCTGGGCCTGGCCCATGCTAAATCACTTCTGGCCCGAACTCATCTCCTTCTGGGCTTCAACCCCTACAGGCTTCATAACAATCCACCCCACTTAGAAAACCTGGCCCACCAGGTGGGGGTAATCCTCCTGAAGCCCTTTCAATCCCTCCCATGAGCTGTCTTCCTCAGCGGCCCCGAACCATTTCACCAACACCTCCGTGCGAGGGTGATTCCCATGGCGACTCATACGACGACCCAGCACAGCTTCCGGCTCAGGCCTTACCTCTCCGAGTTCATCGACAGGCGGCAACGATGGCAAAGGGTGGATCTGTTTCCCCAAGCTTGTGTTTCAGACAAGACACGTGGAAGACCGAATGTATCCTCGATTTCAGTGGCAGCTCCAAATGGTAAGCAACCATTCCCAGGCGTTGTGCCACCCGAAAGGGGCCATAAAACCTAGGGGGATAGTTTGTGGTTGTGCCTTGACACCACTAATTTCTACTTGTAGGGTTGCAATCTGAGGTAAACCCACTGCCCATCTTCAAATTCCCGTTCAGTTCTATGTAGGTATGCATATTTTTTCATTCGTTGTTGAAAAAAGTTAAGATTTTCCTTAAGTATGTGTTTGATCTGCTCCCGGGTCTTGAGTAGTTGATCGACAGAGTCATTAGAAGTGATACCCGAGACATAGGTTGTAAGTTTGGGGGGTTGATACCCATATAGAGCCTTGAAAGGGGACATCTTTGCAGAGGTGTGGTATGAAGTGTTATACCACCACTCTGCCAAAGTTAACCACTGCACCCACTATTTAGGTTTGGCCCCTGTAAAACACCTGAGATATTCCTCCACTGCCTTGTTCGAAGCCTCGGTTTGACCATCACTCTGCGGATGGTAAGCTGAGCTGTAGTTTGGTGATGTTCCCTGTAATGCAAACAAATGTTTCCAAAAGGCACTTAGAAAAATAGGATCCTTGTCTGAAGTGATGGCCCTTGGAAATCCATGTAGTTTAAAGACCTCCTTGAGAAAGATTTGAGCTACATCAGTGTTTGTATATGGGTGCAACAGGCTCATGACATAGCCATATTTGGTGAGCCTGTCAATGACCACCAAAATGACATTAGCTCCTTTAGATGAGGGAAGGCTCTCCACAAAGTCTATAGAAATTTCCTGCCAAGCTTGCTCAAGAATGGTCAGTGGTTGTATGAAACCTGCAGGATAAATATTTTGTCTTGTTGACCTGACACATCACAGAAGTTGATCAAGCTCTTAATGTCTTTTTTCATGCCATGCAAAAAAAAAAAAATCTCTCTTGGCTCGTTGGTAGGTCTTAAGAAACTCTGAGTGACCCGTAGCTAGATCACTATGTATAAACTACAAAACCTTCGCCTTAAACTCCGAATTAGGGGCTATGACCAACCTCCCCTTCTTAAGCAGCAGCCCCTGCTACATGGTATTACCTTTAGGAACTGGTTGGTGAGTCTGAATTTTCTGCACTAAGTCCAACACTTCAGGTGCAGAGCTATAGCTTTATTTTAGTTCCCCAATCCATTCAGCCTTTGGAAATGAGATGACTGCTAACAACCCATCTTCTTCAACAACATGCTCAAGCCTTCGAGATAAGGCATCTGCCACTTTATTCTCCTGACCCTTTTTGAATTCGATTGTAAAATCGTAGCCCATTAGCTTAGTAACCCACTTTTGTTGGGCTGTTGTCTCCACTTTCTACTCTAACAGAAACTTTAAGGCTTGTTGGTAAATTTTGACCACAAAAGCCTGGCCCAACAAATATGGCCTCCACTTTTGCACTGCAGTGACTAGTGCCAACAACTCTTTTTCATATGTGGAGAGTGCCAATGTCTTACCCTTCAAGGCTTTGCTGAAAAAGCAGATCGGTTGCCCCCCTTGCATGAGCATTGCCCCTATGCCGCATCCACTAGCATCACACTCAATTGTGATTGCCTTGGTTAAGTCAGGAAGCTTAAGAACTGGTGGTTGTGAAACTGCAGCTTTAGCTACTTAAAAGCTATAGTAGCCTTGGGGGACCAAGAAAATGAATCTTTTTTTAGAAGAGCTATGAGGGGTGCAGCTATGAGGCCATAGTTTTTAATGAATTTTCTGTAATACCCCGTCAATCCCAAGAACCCCCGTAGTGCTTTTATATTAGTAGGAGTTGGCCATTCTAACACAGAAGACACTTTATTAGGGTCTGCCTTAACCCTCTCCCATGACACTATATGTCCCAAATAATCTACTTCAGGCACCCCAAAGGTGCACTTTGACAGCTTAGCAAAGTGTTGGTTCGTGGCAAGAACTTCTAGCACTTGTTTAAGGTGGCTCAAGTGGTCCTGTAAACAGTGGCTATAAACCAATATATCATCGAAAAAAATGAAACAAACCTTCTTAAAAAAGGTTTAAACAGCTCATTCATCAAGCCTTGGAATGTGGCTGGTGCGTTTGTGAG
The DNA here is from genome assembly GCA_022457165.1 of Juglans mandshurica. NCBI lineage: Eukaryota > Viridiplantae > Streptophyta > Magnoliopsida > Fagales > Juglandaceae > Juglans > Juglans mandshurica. The sequence continues at coordinate 25,906,064 of CM039625.1, read as the reverse complement.
CCCAAATGGCGTCACCAAAAACTCATAATGGCATTCGTGGGTGCGAAAGGCCGTTTTGGAAACATCCTTAGGGGCCACCCTAATTGGTTGGTACCCGGATCTTAGATCCAATTTAGAAAAGATAACCAAGCCATGTAACTCATCCAAAAGTTTATCAATAACTAGGATAGGGAATTTATCTTTAATTGTTTCTTGGTTGAGAGCCCTGTAGTTAATACATAGTTGCCAACTATCATCTGCCTTGCATACCAAGAGAACGGGTGAAGAAAAAGGGCTGGAACTGGGCCTAATCATCCCAAATTTTAACAATTCCGCCACAATTTTTTCTATTTCAGTTTTTTGCTAGAAGGGGTATCGATAGGGTCTGGTTGAAATGGGATTTGTACCCTCCTTTAAAATGATTTTATGGTTTTGGATCCTCTCTGGAGGGAGCCCAACAGGTTCCTCAAAAATCCCCCCAAACTGTCTCAACAGTGCATCAATCTCCCCATTTATAAGTCTAGGAGGTTTGCTGTCCAATTGTGGTAAAAGTTCCATGGCTTTAAGTTGAATGGAAACCCCCTTAGAACCCTTAGTAGAGTTCAGTTTCACTTTACTGCCCTCTTCAAAAGAGGAACTGCCCAGTGGCAACCCCCACGATTTTATATGTTTTCCCTTCCACTAAAAATGCATAATGAGCTTGGATAAGTTTCAATTAATGCAGCCTAATGTCTCTAACCACTGGATGTCTAAAACAACATCACAACCCCCCAAAGTTAACAAATAAAAAGGGGTAATGAATTGACTACCTTGCAATTTAATGGAGGTGTTGGAGAAGAACCCTTCACTGGTAACCGAGTCTCCATTTGCAACTTTAACATTCAGTTGTTTCAGAGGATCCACTTGCTGTTTGGCCCTTCTAGCAATCAAGGGATCCAGGAAGTTATGGGTACTTCCGAAATCAACTAGGATTACCACACTTTCTCCTCCAATAAAACCACATAAGCGCATTGCTTTTGGAAATGGAGCTCCTGTAATGGCATTAAGGAGATCTCCATTTGTTTCTCAGCCTTGTCTCCAATTGTAGCGTCTTCTGTCTCATATGTGTCAAAAAAAACTTCCTCTCCTTTTTCATCTGTATTTTCCTCCCGACCATGAAGCACATAGACTTTAGGGGACTTACAAACATGCAAGGGGTTCCATTTGTCATTACAGTAATAGCAAAGACCATTTTTCCTCTTCTCGTCAATCTGAATTGATGAAATCTGTTTGATGGGCTTAAATACCCTTTGCCCTTGCCTAGGCGGCCCCTGAACTGTAGGAAAACTCAGGTGAGTGCCCGGCATGGAACTTGAGCTAGGGAAACCTGTTTTCTCATTCCACCCTTTTACTAATTTTTTAGAGCTAGTCAGATATTCCTCCTAAATTTTTGCTAGCCCAAAGGCAGCAGTAAGGTTCAGCGGGTTGAACATCCATACTGGAAGACAGATTTCATCCTTCAACCCACTAAGAAAGCAGCTGAGTTTGTGAGCTTCAGGCATATTTCGAAGTCTATTAGAAAGTGCCTCAAATTGTACCTTGTACTGAGATATAGTAGTGACTTGCTTGAGCCTAGTAAGTACCTCCATAGTAAGTGCCTCCATAAGATCATCCTGGTTTGGTGTTTGGTTTGAGGTGTGAATGGAAGGATTTATGGGATTTTCTGGGTTAGTGTTTGGCTTGAGATGGGAATGGAAATGTCGTAGAGTTATCTGGGTTGGTGTTTGGCTAGTGTGGGAAGGAAAATTTTTGTAGGTATTTTTTGGTTATAGGATCGGAGACTTGATACCACTTGTAATGAACTTTCATATAAATGTAAATGCTAATGTAAGAAGAACAAATAGAAGAGAACCACAAGATTCATTCACTGTAAAGGGGCATTTTCAAGGAACACCCAACCTCCATGAATAGATGTCCAATTCTTACAAATTTCCATATCCAAAACACATTCCACTACCTCTTCCTTTTCTAGAATCTTTATCAGAGAAATAACTAACTCAGCCAATCAATGGCTTACAGGTGTAAAACTAACTAATGTAAAGCAGGTGCATAAATGTAAATAGACAACATGGAAATAAAAACATTTCCTTTTTTACGGATGTCTCTAACAGCTTCATCAAACGTAGCGTACCATCTTCTTTCCTGGGCCTGGCCCATGCTAAATCACTTATGGCCCGTACTCATCTCCTTCTGGGCTTCAACCCTATGGGCTTCATAACATGAAGTACTTCAGATTCATGAGATCGAGGAAGAGAGATTTTTTAACCTGGATATAGAAGAGATCTCAAGAAGTCCAAGCTTCAGCTTTATGCGTCGACACTGAAATACATAACAAGTTGGGATCGATGTTCACACTTTGAACTATATACGTAATCTTGAAGCGCTACGTACGTATATATTCAGACCTTAATTTAATTGCATCTGTGTGGCTTTCAATGTGATATCTCGTACTTTAGTTTTTTTTTAATTGAAGGATTTATTTAATTAACTTAAATATTGGTTTTCTTGTTTTAAATTTATCAGATTTTTTGTTGGATTTATTTTATAATTTTTAAGTTGTGAAATTTATTTTGAGGTGCTTTCTTGATATTAATTATTATTTGCATTTAAATTGCTCATTGCTTTAATGAATAATTTTATTGTTGGACTTTAATTATTTTATTTTATTAATATTGAGTTTTAGTGCTTTTATTTGGCTCTTATTTTTTTTGTCTGTGCCTTTTTCTTTTGTTGAACTCTTCTATTTTTGGACTGGGCCTGTTTGATTGTGTTTTAGTTTCTTTTGGTCCCCAGCCCAACCCGTGAACCTTCAATCCAGCCCACTAAAGCCCCCAAACAACGTCGTTTGGTCCAGCCATAGGGTTTCTTCTTCTCTTTTCTTCTATTGCACCGTTGCCTCTCCAACTTTCTATTTCAGTTTTCATTCCCCTTTCTTCAATCTGTGCGGTTGCTGCTTCTCCTTTTCTCCTTCATTTAATGTCATTTCTTTCTCTGGTTTTTCACTGGGATGCCATCTGCTGCGTTCCTTCTTCCTCTCCATCCTATTTTCGGTTCTTCCCCTCTACAAGTCAACAAACACCACCACTCATTCCTCCATCTTCAGCTGGTAATGTTTCCATTTTCATCTCTTTAATTTTTGGTTTCCCTTTTTGCTGTAAAACCGTGCAAATCTCTTCCTCTGTAGCATATATTTTTCATATGTTTTTCTCTCCATTTGCAGGTCTGTCCGTGAGCCTCCATTGTTGTGCTTTCTCTTAAATTTTTCTTACTAATTTTGTGTCTCATGCTTGTGATTTATTCCCAATGCATTCCCTTTTTGTTTGGTCTTTCACTGCTTTGTTTTGCCCCTTTTGTCGTGCCTTGTTTTGCCCATAAAAGTCGTGAGCTTCACTCGGTTTCTTGGTGATTTTGGTGCTTGCCGTGTGTGTATCTTCTAGCCATCGCTTGTTGCCTCTCGATTTTGTAATACCGAGCTCCTTCTTTTTACGTACGCTTCTCTCTTTCTGACGTATGTTTCATCTTGATGACGTAAGCAAATCTCGAAGGCAGAGAGTATGTGATCATCTGCCTTTCTCACTAGTGACTGCGAGCCACGTTTTGCGTGCCGAACCATGATGGCGTGTCTCGAAAGATATCGTGTGACTTCTAGGGCACGCCCAGTATTTTAAATATGCTGGAAATATTTATAAGGAGTATTTCCATCATTATTGAATTAAGATTTGATCTTAAATATGACAATCATAATATTCTTGAAGAGCTCCAAAAATATTATAATTGCCGGAAATCATTTTAATATTATTATTAAAATGATTTCAATTATTTAAAATATTATGAGATTCAAATTATGTTGAGAACTTTTATTAATTAAATGGTTTAACCCTTTTAAGTATGTTAAGTGAGACTTCATCATTTTATTAATGATGAAGAATATTATTTTATAAACTAAAGTTAGTTTAAAATAATATTTACCTTAATTCCTCCAAGTGTTTTTAATTAAGTTAATGTTTTACGCATCTTCAAATCAGTATTTTAATTCTTCATCGTTAGATCGTTGTGTAGATCCCCAAACGAAAGGACTGGGTTAAATACCCAGACCCCTCTCTTTCCCTCTCATTTTCCCCGTAACCCTCTCTCTCCTCCCTCTCCCAAGCGTACAACGTACGCAGAGACCCACCCCACGCCGAACGGCTTAAGGCCTCAGCCTGGCGCCGCCGTGCGTCGCCCTTCCTCACCGCCGACACCAATGGCTTGCTCTCCCTCCGACGAGTCCATCCATACCGATCTCTCCCCCTCACGCTCTCCCTTTCTCCATTTCGGGATGGCACAGACCGTATGGGCTTAGTGCGCGTAGCGCCGTCGTGCGCCACCCTCCAACGCCACCACTCCCTCGGCAACTTCCTCTACCACCGGCCACCACTCCCCAGTGAGCTTGGCCTCTATTATGCAGCCACCTCCCCTCCGTCGCACACAAGCACTCACAAGGAGACCCATGCACGGCTTCACCGTGCACGGCCCCTAGCGCCGCCGTGCGCAGCACCCACGGCCGCCTAGCAACACCATGGCTCCTCCCCGAGCTCCTCCATGTGAACCATGGCCAGAAACCCCCTCATCTACCTCACGGCTTCTCCCCCTCTCACGCACGGGTTGCATGCCGTGCACCACCATGCGCCGCCACCCATGGCTAATGACCGCCATGTCCAGCCTCCTCAGGCCGCCACCAAGCCAACCCGACCTCCATTGGCCCCGATCTGCCACCCACGAGAGCACACTCTCTCTCACTCTCCCACGGCTTCTCCTCCACGGTATGACCAGATCCGCCACCGTGAGCCACCGTGGTGCCACCTCGACGCCACCACGAGATTCACCGCACCTCCCTTAGCCAAGCCCTAGGTCCAAACCATCACTTTTTGTGATGGGTAATCACTGCAGGTGATGGATAGTCACTGCGTGTGATTGACCGCCATTGTACACGGCTAGAGTCGCCATGTTATGCCCCTTGCCATCATCACAAGGCCATCACGAGTCCTTCCAAGGCCACACCTAGCTATCCAAACGCCTAAACAGTCACCGTACGTGAGTTAGCCACCACGTACGACTCTTCCGACATCATTGGCTATGACGATCAACGAGTAACGCACGGGTTATTCCGTCGAAGGTATAACCCTCTATCTCTCGTATTCATGTTAGATATTGATTAGTTGATTAGGTTGTGGACTGTGCTATTAGTATTAATGGAGTTGTGGCATTGTGATGTGGAGTTGTGTGATGAAGTGTTGGGCATTCTGTGTAGTAAAGTGTTGGGCTTATCTGTGTTGTATGGAGGTGCATTGTGCCGTGTAGTGTGCTGTGAAGTGTTGGGTGTATTGTAAAGTGTTGTGGACTGTGCTGTGTAATGCAGTTGTGGGGCATGTGTTGTATGGATGGCGTGGCGTTGTGTGGAATGGGAAGAGTACACGCTGGGTGTACTTTGTATGTGGCGTAATGTGAGACAATGAGAGTATATGTAAAATATACCCTCCTGGCATATGGTAGAACGAGATGAGTACACGGAGAAGTGTACTCTGTGGGTAGTGCGTGTAAAAAGGAGTACATGTGGAATGTACTCCATGTGGTGGATTGATGCACCATATGGCATGTATGCCATAATGGTGATGTGGCGTGGTGTATGTGGAATGGGAAGAGTACACGCTGAGTGTACTCTATGTGGGGTATAATATATGAAGGGAATATATGTGGAATGTACTCCATACGGCGAGTATGCCGTAGTGGTGATGTGTCGTAAGTGCATGGAATATACGCAGAGTGTATTCCATGTAATAGAGCGATGCACCATATGGCAGGGATGCCATAATGGTGATGTGGTATGTATGAAGGGAGTATACATGGAGTGTACTCCATGTAGCAGCGACACTCCGTGTGGCGTGTCGTAGAGATAAGGATGGTTATGTGATTGATGAGCGTGGAATGTGATGGATAGTGTCGGGAACTGTGGAACAGTGTCCCGAAGTAGTTATGGCGTAGCCTATAGTCTAAGGTGACAAGTGTCACTACGATGGACTTATGGCTAAAAGTATGCGTGAAATATCAGAGCAAGTATAAGAGTGCGCAGTGGAAGCATGACTGAGGAATGTCATGAAGTGACATGACTACTGACAGTCGTGCTTGTGATGGGTGAAGTAGTGAAATAAGTGTAAGAGTACGCAGCGGAAGCATGACTGGGCAACGTCACGAAGTGACGTGGTTATTGGAAGTCATGCTTATGATGGGTGAAGTGTTAAAGTGTAGGGATGGCGTAACGGGAACGTGATGAGATGTCACGAAGTGACGGGAGTACGTGAGGAACCGTACTCGTGATGAGTCAGGAGTGATGTAGTAGAAGGTTAGGTAACACGACAAGGTCACAGTGTAGCACTGGAGCAATCTCGGGCTATATAACGTGACATGAAACGTAGTTATGAACGGAGTCTTGTCGTGTCAAGTGTTGGGATGAACTGTCAAAAGGGACGGGTAGCATGAGGAGTCATGTTAACCGGGTTAAGAGAAGGTTGGTATCGGAGTATGACCCTTGTCCCTCGAAACTGGTGATCAACGTATTAAGTATGTTGATCTTAGGAGATAAGGGGTAGAGTACATGTGTAGTCTGGTTAGACATATGTGCCGGATGGATTCACCATATGTAATGGGTAATCTATCCTGAATATAGTTACACGGTGCTTAAGCCCCAAAGTTGGCTTAGAGCCGTATGGTTTGTCTGGATAGGAATGAGGATTTGTATGGGCTAAGATGCATGAAGAAAGTGACATGTGTACTGTCTAAGGACGGGATGCGTGACTTAGTTGGTTTAAGTCATGCATTGGAATGAGGTTAATAAGAAGAATGAGACAGAGGCCTTAGTGTCTTAATCCTAAGGTGAATCATGAGTTCACTTTAGTGGATGAGCACTCAAGGCAAGACATGAATTGGAAGATGGGGTGATCGTAATAGGTCCCCGAAGGTTTTAACATAGTGAAGTGCACGGGATAGAAGGAGAGTGTTCTAAGTATAGCGTAGTTTATTTATAGTTAAGTTACTTATGCATTAGATAGAGAATGATGCTAAGGTTATGTGTATGCATGTAGGTTGCCATCTGACAAGCATGAATGGATTGCATGACATGCAAGTAGCATGGAGTCCAGGTAAGTGTTACGTTCATACTCTTCTAGAGTTTTCAAAGATAAAGAAATGTTTTTCCTTAAGATGCTCATGAAAAGAAACGAAAGACGTTTTAAGAAAGAAAATGCTAATTGTTAAAAGGTATAAGTATGTACGGCCCCTCCTTGACAGCCCCTTTTTACGCATCCAAAGTATTAATTGTATGCATGTGAATGGATGACTATACGCTGTATCTATTGTATGTATTTTCTAAGAAAATCCATAAATTGATGAAGATGCATGAAGGGCATGACAACGGATGCTTTTGTGAATCTTACAAACCGACGCTCTCTTGTGCGCCACGAGGTGACTCTCGTTGATGCCATGAGAGACGACGTTCAAAGGTGACGCTTATGGGATGCCATGAAAGCTGATGTTTAAGCCCATGTATGTTCTTAAATGAAGTTTTCCACGAACGAACTGTTAAAGAAAATATTGAACTGAAATGAACTGAAAAATGAAAAGACCATTTTGGGCTTACGCCTCAAACAATGTTTATCCACTAAAAGAAATGCTTTCTCACAAAAAGAAATGTTTTCTCATGAAAAGAAAGGACTGTAAATGAAAGAAAGAACTGAACGAAAGCGTCAGCTCTTTCGAGCTGACATAAACGAACGAACGCATGAATGAAAAGCAAGAAAGAAGAAATGAAAGCATGAATGTATGAAGATACGTAACGGCCACATAACTGAAATGAAAGGGTACCAATGAATGGGCAGATTGCAATGCCGGGTAAGTAGTACTGGAAGTGCACCCAGTGTTGCCCCCTATGAAAAGGGATTCCCCACCCGTGGCCACGGCCAGAATCTGGGTCCAAAGGAAGACCGCTAACCCCATACACACGGGGCGTAACAGTGTGTACTGGCCTATGAAAGTGATAAGAACGAATGGATGTATGCACGCATGTACGAATGCACGAATGCACACATCTTTAAGAAATAAAGGCACTGACGGGGGACACGTTTTTAAAGAAAGGAAAGTCTTTTGAAAGAAAAGCTCCGTCCAGTGACGTTTTCAAAAGAACGCACATAAACATGCACGAACTCTTGCAGAAATGGAGGCACTGACGGGAGAAACGTTTTACGAAAAGGAAGCCCATGTTTAAAAGAAAAAAATCTCATCCAGTGAAGTTTTCAAACGAACACACGTATGCACGCACGTAATAGTATGTACGAATGATGAATGCATGAATGAAAACCTATATTGTTATATTTTTAACGGTATGAAGTAATGCTTACGAGTCTTCGACTTATTTTAGTTTTTATGTATGTCCCTCCCCCTCACAGGAACTGCACGATCAGGACGGATACGGCCCATGGGGAAGAGCACGGAAGTCTAGGCACGAGTTTTAAACGTACGAGACCCTTTTATTATAAGATTTATGTTTTCCGCTATAAACCTCTTTTATGATAAAATCACATTTTAAATCATGAACGTGGAGTCTTGCACCTTGGGTATGCAAGTGAAAAAGTTTTAAATCGGACGGTAATTCCCGTCGTCCCTTTTTATAAAAATATTTTGGAAAAAGTCCCACCACAAGGACAGGCGTTACAGGTTTCCCTTGGGTAAGTCTTTGTTGTTGCTCATCTCCTGATTTTCTTTTGTTTTGTGGTAGTTTTCTTAAGAAGGAAATATACATATGTTTGTGTATCTCGGTTACTCTAATAATATTAGGTGTTTTTACCATTTTGCCTTCTTTGAAACGTGAGTTAATATTATGTTTATTGAATTTAAAAGCTTGAATTTTGTTTTAAATACAAATTAACTAAATATTTGAAAGATATTATTAGTATTAATATTTTTTTTAGAAGTACATAGTAGTGCAAGATTATTATTATTTTTTATTTTGAACTCTTTAAAGAGATTCTAATTAGTCTATTTTTATTAAATGAAATATTTACCCTCCTACTTTAATCAGTTTTGTTTTAATGAGCCTTTAAACCAGAAATGTATTTTACGACATAATTGTATCTATTACTAATATTATTATGCAATTTACAAATATTCTGAGTTTAATAGTTATGTGGATATTGAGGAATTTAGGAAGTGGTGGTAGTTTAGAATTAAGAAAAATTTTAAGTTTTGAGGAATTTAAAATAGGTACTTCAGGTGTAATATGAGATTTATCTGTTTACTAAAGATTTATTTAAGTTACATAAATTTTTATAGGTGACGATTGACAATTGTTCAGTACTATTGTGGAGAGTTTATGAATAAGCTAAGAAACTCAGGTAAGCTGGGTTCCTATGCTAGACTTTATATGAATTATTGAAACTGAGATTGACTTTCTAAAAACTTTGCATATTTTTTGATGAAATGAGAACTTGGGAAAAATCAACCTCGGTCGCTTATTTGCATTACTCATTAAATCTGTACGAAAAAGGAAAAATATTTTTTGACATACATTGTGTAGACATGAGCTAAATTTTATCATGTTGTCTCTGAAATCTGAAAAAGAACGATATTGAGTATATGAAAAATTGTGCATTGATTTAGAAAGATGCTCTGACTTTTGTTTTCAGTATGTGAGAATGATCTGAATTTCAGTACTCTGTTTGATATGATGTGGCATCTGAAAAAACATTTAGCATGACTTTCTGATTCTGTTTTGATTTTGATTCTGATTCTGATATGATGATTTTGATTCTGTTTTGTTCTGATATGTGGCCCTGTAACGGGATATAATGGTGACCTTTGGCCCTGTAACGGGATACAATAGTGACCTCTGGCCTTGTCACGGGATACAATAGTGATATTTGGCCCTAACACGGGATACAATAGTGACGTCTGGCTCTGTCACAGGATATAGTAGTAACCTCTAGCCCTATCACTGGATATAATAGTGGATTTCTGTTCTGAATGCAATCGCTTTGATATTCATAGTGATTTATGTTCTGTTTGGCTTTCTGCAGAATGCACAACCTTAACACGGGAGTTAAACATGGTCTATGTTCTGATATGATGCTCTGATATGACATGATAAGATGAAAATGTTCTATCATGTTGTGCCAAATGAGTATTTGAATATGAAAAGTTGGTTTCTGAATATGAAATGTTTGAAATATCGCTCTGATTTTATGATAATATGTATTTTTCAGATTTGCATATTGAAACTGAAATGTTTTGTTTATGCATTCTGAACTTTGTGAAAATGCTAATCATGTTTACAAACTAACATATGTTCTCTGCTTATTGAATTGTTGATAACTTACCCCTTATCTCCATAAGATTTTTCATATATTTTTATGGTCCAGCTGGAGAACAAGCGTAGGAAGTATTGGAAAAGTCTGATGATCATAGATGAATGAGTGCTAAGGGTACAAGTATTTTTGAAGGATCATATTTAGTAGTTTTAATTCTGGCGGTTATTTTGGTACATCAAGTTATGAATAATTTGAGTTTTTATAGAGATGTTATTTGTTTTATTGAGATTTTTGTTTAGTATTTCTGTAGAAGGACATGGATTTTTGGATCGAAAAGATAAGTTAAGTATTTTGTGGAGTTTCTGTTTATTTATTATTGATTATTGGAGATGTTCTTGTGTAATAGAAGCTAACTCTCTGAACTTTCGAGATCGGAACGTTACATTCAAACAATAGAGCGTTGGGTTATATATATATATATATATATATATATATATATATATATATAGAACAACCACCACGATAGATGTCTCTCTGTTCGTCTTGTTGCGAGGTTGGACGATCTCTTTACTCGAGGTCAACTAATCCATGGAAGGGCTGCCACAGTTATTTATTAATATAATTTTGTTCACAGACTGCCAACTCTATGTTAATTAAATGAGAAAATATAAATACAATCTTACTGTGCATAACATCCGCATCACACCCAATGTATTGGGTGAAAAAAAAAAAAAATTTACCTGTGGTGTGGTGTGGTGTGGTGCGGCTTCCGGCTGCTCTCTAGCATCTCTCTAATTAAATACTACTAACGAATCGATAAGAATAGATACGAACAGAGAGTGAATTAGACGATATTATTTATCTGATGTTAAAATATATTAGAGTTCTAAAAACTCCTAGTACTCCGACTGATCAGGCATGCACATGCCTAGTTGCAAACATTTATTATTAAAGATCAAGAAGGTGTTGTAGTTGAACTTTCAGTTCAAACATTAATTTGAGATGCAAATAAAAAGCACCATATTTATAACTACAACTATGCCAAATGCTATTCATCATGTTTTTTATTATCGTACTATTAATGCATCATATAACTCATGAAAAATTAATTAATTATAATTTTTTATTTATACTCCAATTACTTAACACCACCTAAAGAGATGATGATGGAAGGGAATGACAAATAAAATTTTCGATTTAGAACTTGTTTATTGAGCAAACGGTCATTTCATTATAAGAAAAATTGTCACTGTTTGATCATCAGAAATAAATCTATATAAGGAAAGGTATTCAATGTTACATAATCAATTGTAATCATGACTAAACTTTACGAGTATAAACTTTAAACTACTGCCATTAGTTTTGGCCTCTGTTTTGAGCCGTTTCAGCAAAAGACCAAGAGGAGAGGCTCCCCCACCAAAACAATGTCGTTTTGGCCCCAAAAACACAAACCCTAAACTCTCTTTTCCCTCTCCCGTCCTCACTCCTTCTCTTCCTCTCTTTCTTCTCTCTCCCTCTGCACCATCCCCCCCTAACTCTCCCCATGACCAACGCCTCTCTCCCTAGGCCAATCTCCCATCCATAACCTCTCTGCCGCTCAACCTCTCTTTTCCCGCTCATACCCTCTTCCTTTTCTCTTCTCTCTCTCTCTCTCTCTATTTTGGGTCGTTTGCGCCGCCGCATCAATGCGACCACCTCCACCAGGTCCTTGCTATCGTCGCCCTCAATTCGGTCACTAGCTTTGGTAAGCCCTCGCTCCTTAAGAGCTTTGAGATGCCCCAGTTTGTGCCTTTCCATGGCCTGCAACATTTTGTTACCACGATGGAAAGGCCCTATCGATATAACTTGGAGAGTGTAAGCTTCTTTGTTCGATTTGCGAAGGGGATTTGGCACCTTGTAGATACAACATCCAGGTGATTCTGGGAGTGGCTCTATGCTTGCGAACCTTGTTTTGATTTCATTTGCCAATTTTGTGTCTCAATGTTCATTTTTTATCAAGGCATTTGCTTCCTAATCATCTTGAAGTTTTCGATCACTTGCTGATTCTCCCATCTATCATTATAAATAACGTACCCACAAATTAATGACAAAATAACGATATTAATTATCTTTTACAAGGACCCAATATTACAACATTGGATCTTATAATGCTTTTTGCCTATCGACAATAATATTGACCCTTTCATCGATCTTTATGCACATCATCAACTCATGATCTTTACACATGATCATGATATTAACTAACATACAAGTAATTATTAACTAATTATCACATATTCCACACCGTATGTTGTAGTAATGAGGCTTAATTTCGATAACTTTGAATAATTATATATTACTAAAAGATAGAAAAGTCAAATCTCAAGTTCAAAATGCAACCCTAAATACCATTCACTACGTAAAACTTCATGATATCAACGAGGAAGAAAGAAAGAAATTATAATGAAGTACTTCAGATTCATGAGATCGAGGAAGAGAGATTTTTGAACCTGAATACAGAAGAGATCTCAAGAAGTCCAAGCTACAGCTTTATGCATTGACACTGAGATATAGAACAAGCTGTAGTTTTCCCTCTCCTGTCCTCATTCACTCTTCCTCTCTTTCTTCTCTCTCCCTCTACGCCATCCCCCCACTCTCCATGTGACCAACGCCTCTCTCCCCTGCCCAATCTCCCCTCAAATCACCTCTCTGCCACTCAACCTCTCTTCTCTCGCTCATACCCTCTTCCTTTTCTCTTCCGTCTCTCTCTATTTTGGGTCGTTTGCGCCGCCGCATCAATGTAGCCACCTCCACTAGGTCCTTGCTATCGTCGCCCTCAATTTGGTCACTAGCACCAGTAAGCCCTCGCTCCTCTCATCTCTCGATCTTGCCCTCCCTCATCTCCAAGATCTCTCTCTCTCTCTACCCTCCACTAGGGCCCCACCTCTAGCTCACCGTCTTACCACCACTCACACACCCACACCCTCTCCATCTCTCTCTCCGTCTTGGTGAGTCACTACAGTGACCCTTAGCCGTGCCAACCACCACCCCACCCCCTCCCTCTTGATTTCCCCCCCCCCCTCTCTCTCTCTCTCTCAGCAATGCACAAACTACCTCTCACTACCCGAGACACCCACACGATGCCTCGAATGACCACCGCATCATCGTTAAAGGTAAAGCTCACGCCCAATAGCTGAACTAGGGTTGCTTTGATCATCTAAAATTTTCTATGCATTGTAAGTGATCCTTTGATCAATCCTTAAAATATCTGTCATTAGAAACTGTGATATTGCAAATCATGTAGTCTGGTTGTGAAACTGTGTGGTGGTTGAGGGCCCCAATGAAGTGTTAGGAATAAAACTTTATGTTGTTATGGAACTATGAGATGGCCGAGGATGCCAGTGAAGTATTGGAGAATGAAGACTATAGTTTGGATGTAATCTTGGGGTTTGATGTGTTGTTGATATATTATGTTTGTTATAATAAATGTTGCATTGATTGTGTCCCTCGCATCAACTATTGCATTTTTTGTTGCATTCTATTTGAACCCTGATATTTGTGTGTGTAATGATGAAATCTATTAAACTATCGATTTATGTGTTAAAAGAATCTTGTGGGTGCATGCTTATCAAGACCTAAAGTCGAGATGGGGCATTATCTCGGTTGAGATCCTTTGTTCACTCGGGAGCACAAAAAACTGACTAACATCCGCTAGTTTGTCATTGGGAAACAATGGGCGCGGACGAGACGGTAATGCTCTCAGGTCAACGTCGTTGATTCTCTGCTAGTGGAGGCTAAAGGATGCTTGGCCACTAATTCACTAGGCACGGAACTAGGCATTGATTGTTACGAAGTTACACGCAGGGTCGTTACCTATGGTGTGACGAAGGGAGCCAGACTGTGCAGATGGTCCCTATTGGAGATCAAGGTGAATACCTTAATAAATGAATGTCGTTAGATAAAAATGTGATTTTGGGTGTGTAATGTCAAATGTCATACAGTTTGTATTTTCGTGTATGCTTAATGTTCTCTTTTTCGACCTTCATGCATTTTGAGTGTTGTACTTGGTTTCACTTATTGAGAATTTACGAAATCTTATTGTGGGAGTCCCACCTATTGTTATACTCCTTGGAACCTTAGACTCTAATGCAGAGGACCGGCATGATGTGGGGTAAGTGTATGGAGGTTCGGTTCTACTTGAAGAGTAAGGATTTGGGGTCTACTTTTCCATTTGTTATTAAGTGTACTTTTTACCTTTTATTAATTATGGGATGACTGTATTAATTTCCTCGTTATGGATTGAAGGTTTGGGATTTATGGATTTTGGGGAGGTGATGTGCTTTTTAATCTTCTAGTGATGTAATTTAGAAGTAATGACTATAATCTTTGGGGATGCCATAGGTGCTATAAGAGTTTTTGTAGCTCTAGGTAAATCTATAAGTCACCTAGGTGCAATACTAGAGTTGGGCTTTAATCTTAATATGGTAGGCTTTAAATTTGTGTAGTAAGACTTGGATTGTTTGCCAAATTGGGTTGAATTTTCAGAATGGTAGGCATGACTTTTTAGTATTGTAGGCCTGAACTACTAGTAATTAGGCTTGAATCTAAGATATCAAAGCTTGAAGAAAAATGACGTGATCTAGTTGTCCTAATCATGGAATAGAGACAAAAGTCATGAACTAAGGCAGGTAACAACTTCATATCACCCTAGGTTATTTAAGGTTCTAGATTCTCCACAAATTATGAAATGAGTTTTATGAAATCTAAGGATATAGGTTCAGCATAGTTTAAAGATTAATTTATACAAGTTAATTTAATCTGAGGTTTTAGATTTTGCAGATTTTAAGAAATGAATTGATAACATTTGAGGTTTTGGGTTTTGCAAGCTTCAATAGACAATTTTTATTAGATTCAAGGTTATCGATTTTGCAGGCTTCAAAATATTATTCTTATCTGATTTGAGGTTTAGAGTTGCCAACTTTAAGGAATGGTTTCTAACAAGATTTGAGATTTTAGGTTCTGCATGCTGAGTATGCAAGTTTGATATAATCTAAGTTATAGATTTGGAGACTTTAAGAAGTGGATTTTTTCTATCACATTCAGAGGTATCAATTACGCCAACTTTTGAAAATGAGTGCATACTATATTAAGTTATGGAATGTGCGTAGTTTGGAAAATGATTATCATCGGATTTGAGCTAATACAATCACTGCAAACAGTGAAAGACTGGCATTCTCTTTTCTATGGCGATATTAAATCGCCGTAAAAGGTAGTATTCAAAATTAAATGAGAAATGGCTCGCGCGGTCTCCTTCAATTTCCCCTCCCCTCTAACTGATATATCCCTCTCTCTCATTTCCCCTGTTTCGCAACCCCCCCCCCCCCCGGACGGCTCTCTTCCACTCTCTATCTTTCTCTCCGTGTCTCTCTGTCTCGATGTCCGCATTTTTCCTCCCTAACCGAGTATCAGTTTTGATAGAAATTGCCTCTCCACGATCAACGGCACCCTACTCCTCGAAAGTCTTGCTAGAGGGTTTTGATTCTTCACTTAAGGGTTCTTACCTCTCTCATTCTTCACCTAGGGCTTCTGATTCTCATAGCTTGTCTCTCTGTTTTTTTTTTTTTTTTTTTTTGGTTTTTTAAGCATATTAGATGATCACAAGGAAGCTAAAGACGTTTTGATCTCTCTCGGAGGGACTTTTTTAGTGTTAAACCCTCTCAAGAATGTTTTGGGTGGTTGATGGGAGGGTTGGAGGGGAAAGTTTTGGGCTCTTGGTCTTCGGTATCCATCAGAGGGATTTTGGACGTCAGACGCCGAAGAAAAACGTCCTCTTGTAGTTGTGTATCTTTGGGTTCCACTTCTATGTTCTTGGTGCCGGTGTGGTTTGGGTATGGTTTTTTATAGTTTTGTTTATTTTCTCTTGGTTGGATGTGAATCTGTCTCTGATTTGGATTTTTTTTTTGTCATCTCGTTGTTTATGGATTGAAAAACTTGTGTGGATTATTTTTTTCATTTTTTTGCTTTTTCTGTTTTTGTTCTGCATTTTTTTTTTTTTTTGTTCCATGTGAATCTGGTTGTTGGATTTCTCTTCGTCGCTATGGACTGTTTTTGGTTGTGTTTGCCTGTTGCTTGGATGTGAAATTTCTTGTTCGTTCTTATAGGGTGCCAACTGGATGTATTCTGTTGGCCATTTGGGGTGAGATCGAGCTTTTGATTACGAGTCTTTGTGCGTGTAGCATTCGTTTTTGGCTGGTGAGGGGAGGGCTTGGTCCCATTTAGCATCATAAAGTAGATAGTTATTGCCAGTTGCCAACTTGCCATTTGCAGTGCTGTCAGTTGCTCTCCACTTGAAGATTGTTCAAAAACATTGTCACCCCTCATTCCCGAACCAACAAATAGGTGCTATGGTGCAGTGCTTTAGTCTTGTATAGATTGATAACCGATTTTATTAATTAGTGCTTCATTCTCAGGTGATCAAATACATTTCTACAAAGTTTGGATTTTGTCCTTTATTTTTCCAATTGGTAAAGCAATATCAAGTCCATGTGCATTAGGTGGTAGTCGGTACATTTCAGCACTCAAGAGGTCTTTTCATCACATCTCAATGGTTGCTTCTCAGGGCATAACAATAGGTTGTTACCTTTGCTTCTGATCACATTAGTTCTAAGAGCCTCACTTCAATTTCTATAATTACCCTTGTAGTGAAGACATTTATTGGAATGCCTTCAGACTTTTAAGCTCTTAGTTTTCACTAGCACTTCTTGTTGCTTGCCTTGTGCAGTAATTTTCATTCTTGTCCTTTGAGGCTGAGAGACTTAGGCGAATAATATCTCTTGGGGTATTGATAAACAATGAGAAATGCTGAAGAAAACAATGTGTGTTGGGTGGTTATCCTAACATGTTCAATACTTGGGGGACCTTAAGGCTTTATTTTTCAATACGCTTTACCATTGGATGTTGTCTTGACTTGTTTTACAACTTCTTAGTTTCAGGATTTTTTGGGGTTTTTTTTTTCTTTTACTATTTTTGTTTAGGTCTTTCTCTTGTTTAAAGCTCTTAGTTTTATTGTTGTTTGTTCATGTTGCATGGTTATGTTTTTTCTAGACTATTTTAGTTTTAATTTGGGTCTGAATTCTAATGTTTCTAATGCTATAACACGAACATGTAGAAGATTCAAAAGTTGTTTTTCCCTAGGACAATTATTTACATTTTCCAGAAGGTTGGTACAAAAATGCTTGAGTTTTAATTTTAAAGTTTTGTAAGTGGTATAAGTTCCTCTATTTACTTTCACTTTTAGGGATGAGTATTTTTTTTTCTTTTCTGGTTTTGAGGGATGAAGCTTTATGTATTTGGTTTTTGAATTGCCAAAAACTGAGCTGAACAGTAGGCAGTAGCTAATCTTCTAAGTGCAACCCTATATATTTGCAAGGGAGAATTGACAACTTCATAAACAACTTGGAAGAATTACTAGTAAGCAATTCAAGTTCATTCCTTGTACATACTTCGCATATTTACTAGTGTACAAATATGTTCCAACATGTCTTTGAGAAGTTGCATCATATATCTGGTTGTCCGCAGCATTTTGGTGGTCTCTAGTGACAGATAGTGTAGTAATTCTGAGATGTTTTGGGCATGTGCATGTAAAGGTATCAGGGAGGCTGGACCTTGTGTATGGAGGTGGGAGCATTGGGCTAATGGGGTTGGTTTCACAATTGACTAACTGACATTTAATTGGGTGACCCCATATTGACATGTCTCTCAAGATGGGGGGTTGCTAGCATGGGTGAGGAAGAGGTAACATCTATTTGCCTGTTGGTTCTATGTAATTTCTTAGTAAGTTTGGTCATATTAATAGTTTGGATCTTTTTTGAGTACGTAAAAAGGACTATAAACCAATCCATAGTGTAAGGTAAAATATATATCATGATCTTTTTTGCTGCATTGTAGCTTCAGTATTGTTTCTAAGGGTTTATTATCTAGATTCAAACCTATGATCTTTAGTGGGCTTTCCGAATTCTCATTATGGATCTGCTGGTAATATTGTTATGAAGCTCATTGTTGGATTCTGTGGTGGATGAGTATTAAAGAAATTTATAAATTTCTTTAATATGTCCAGATACTTATAAATTTCTTGGTTTTGGCTTGGACAGACCACCTCTAGCCTTCTCCCTCATGGTACCACTTCCTTCCCTTTTTCTTTACTTTTATTACAAGGAATGGAATCAATTACTTGTTAAATATGAATGAGTATTAAAGGAGGTGGTGTAGTAATATTGTGTTAATATTGTGTTACTTTTATAATATTTCTTGTTAATATTGTGTGCCGTCCTATCTCCAATGGTGGTTTGGGTATTAGAAATTTGAGGATGTTCAATCGGGCACTACTTGGTAAATGGCTGTGGCGGTATATCAAGGAACCGGATGCCTTATGGAAGATTGTGATTGAGAACAAATACGGTGGTCTTGTGGGGGGTTGGTGTACTAGAGATGTTCGAGGGACCGCTGGTAAGGGATTATGGAAACACATTAGAAGAGGATGGGTGGTTTTCCATCAACATACAAGATTGCAATTGGGTACAGGTTCAAAGATCAGATTTTGGAAGGATGTTTGGTGTACTGATAGTACTTTACAAGACAGGTTTCCTACACTTTTCGTGATTGCAAATGCTAAAGATGCCATGGTGGCGGAGGTAATGGAAGTTGTAGGTAGAAACATTCAATGGAATATCAATTTCCTTCGGGCAGCACATGACTGGGAAATGGGGAGTTTTGTAGATTTTTATAGTCTTTTATACTCTTGTCGCCCAAATACCCAGCATACAGATGATTTGTGGTGGAGTCCAACAAGGAAAGGGGTCTTCACTGTTAGCTCCTTTTACAAGGTAATCACACAAGCTCCTGTCAGACAATTTCCATGGAGAAAGCTTTGGCGCAATAAGGCTCCTCTCAAAGCTTCTTTCTTTGCGTGGACAGCGGCTCTGGGAAAGATTCTTACTACGGATAACCTAAGGAAAAGAAACATAATTATAGCAGACTGGTGTTGTATGTGTAAAAAAGGGGGTGAATCGGTGGATCATTTACTTTTACATTGTGAAGTAGCCAGGACTATTTGGGATGCGGTGTTTAACAGAATAGATCTAGCATGGGTTATGCCAGAAACTGTGATGGACGCTTTGGCCTGTTGGACCTCAATTCGAGGTGTGAGACAGATTAAAGAGGTTTGGAAGATGATTCCAAACTGTATTATGTGGTGCTTATGGCAAGAGCGCAATGAGAGGATTTTTGAAGACAAAGAGAGATCAATAGCAGAGCTAAAAATGTTATTTTTTAGAACCCTATGTACTTGGGCTAATGTTGTGGTCTTTAATGGCATGGAATTTCATGAGTTTTTAGTTTCTAATGTTTCCACCTAATCAGGATGGGAACATTAGGACTTTCGCTTGTAATTGACACTTGTTTGGATGAATATATACTTATTTTACTTATCAAAAAAAAGTAATGGAAGAAGGGATTTTTACATTGAATTTGAATTAAATTGTGTAGCTTGGATTGAATGTCATAAGTTGGAAATGTGTGACTTTAAGTGGGTATGCAGTAAGCTCACTTGGAGGCTTTTGTGACAATTTATTCATTTTCATTCCTAAGCTTGGTTTATCTTGATTTTTTGGTTTTAGTTTTTTTATTCTTAAGCATATACTATAGTCGTTTCATTTGAGTTAAGGAAATCATAATATGGTCATATTAGGAGCAGGGATCTTTTATGTTCTGAAAACCCTTTTCCGACAAGTAAAACTCGCCACAAATAATTTTTTCGTAAATATTGCGTATTTATGGCGATACAATATTGCGGCAAATACTTAATTCCGGCGAGAATAAGTCATTGAGAATATATATTCTTCCAATGATAACTTAAAATCGTTGCAAATAATTATTTTTGGCGGCCATGTTAATAGTTTTTGCGACGATGAGAAAGCATTGGAAAAAACTTCTGCCCGCGATTTACTTAGCCCATTGAAATAGATTGTCTCCTTTGTGGCGATTTTTTTAATTTTGCAACGCCCAACATTCTCCATAAATATGTTTTTACAACGATTTAATGGGATTTAATGGGCAAATCGAATAGGCATTTGCAGCGTTTAGTTGATATTTGCGGCGGAAAAAATTGCCGGAAAAAGAAAAGTATTCGTGGCGATTTTTGCCGTTCGTTGGTTTAACTTATAAATGAGCAGACAATTGTGACGAACGTGCAGTGAAGTAAAAATCGATGAGAAAAATGATTTGCAGCGAATATGATTTGCAGCGAATATAGGAGTTATTTTCAACAATTTTTGGAGCCGAAAAAGACTGTTTCTTGTAGTGTGGGTGGATTAGTTTGTATCTTAGTCAAACCTCAATTATGTTTTTAGTGTGCTTTAGTGGTGAAAAGTTGGTTTAGATCGTCTAGAAAAAATCCTAGTTGGAATTGAGGTAATAGCTTTTAAGTATATGTTGTTAGGTGGAAGTTTGCAGGTGCTCTTTATTTGCTGGTCGGAATGATTTCGAACCTTTCGGAGTGCGTTGCTTATGTTAGACAAGGGTCATTGATTAGAGAAGTAAATCTTGGATGAATTTTGGGTGTGAGAATACCATCATCTAAGAGCTGGTCGTTAGTATTTGTGTAGGCATGTGTAGTAGTTTACGAAATAATCTAAACTTTCTCCACCACGAATGCTTTAGATACAGTTACCCATGGAATTCGCTCTCAAGTGTTATTATTAACTTGACTCTTCCCAATTACTCATACCTCCCTACACTTGTACTTGTTACATCCACGAAAAAGACTCCCATGAATTCTTTGCACAATGGTCATTGTGGCATGAGGCGAGGAAAGGTCGGCAGGGGATCAAAGAGATATGCGCAATAAACCCACGTGAAGGAAGATAAAGAATAGTTGTAAATAGTCAAGCGCACGACTAATGTCTCAACAAAAAGTAATAGACGGGACGGTTCCCCTGCTAAGCAAACCTGAAACATACTATAAACATTCTTCCAAATATGCATTAGGCCATTGAAGATATAGAGACGCTGCTGGAACTTATGAGAATTAATGTCTCCACAAAAAGTACATAATAGTATGGGAATTAATTAACTAAGCCACAACCCACAAGGATTCTTGCTATAATTGTTAGTAGGGAAAGAAAGAGAAAAACAAATAATGTTTCTATTCATCCTATGGATGAAGATGTGTCATATTTTAAGTGACTTTCTATATCAATCACTCGAGAAATGCTTGGCCTACACAGAAATCATACACAAAAACGTTTACACATTGATGTGGTTTAATGTGATCTACCAAATTGTATTTTTTTCTTATTGTAAAGTACATCTAGCATATCGTATTAAGTTAGTCTATGGTGTAAATTTCCTTGTATAAGATTTGTGTGTAGACTTAATACTTCTCATCACTTATATCATAACCCACTTAATTAAAATGTTGCACGTTACCAAATGTAATTGAAAATGAAAAACATTAGGACAAAAATTAGGATAAAGAATTGCTTGAATGCAAGAGCTAAAGATCTATACTTGTGTCACATTCATACTGAGATTTCAGCTTCACAACATAATGAACTAACGAGTACGAAGTAATTATCAGAAAGCAATCCAATAGTCGTAGAATTACAAAGGCTTCAATTTACCTTCTTCATCGAGATGATAGCGCACACAGTTTGTATAACAGTGAGCAGCAACAAGAGAATGCCGCCTATGGTGGCAGCACCCTTCCAAGGGTTGTGAAAATAATCACGTTTCAAGATAGCCAACATAATCTGTAGATAATTTCCATGGATCAATTTGTTCAATTTTTCAGCAAGATGAACATAATTGCCGTTCATCAATGAACAGTCGATAGTTTCTAAGATCTTGTCGAGCACTAGAGCTGCATCGATGCCATCTACCCAATCAACGATGATCTTCTCTCGAACAAGTAAATCCACATCTTTCTGACTTCTGATTAATAAACGTAACAGGAAGTAATAATCAGTAATATATGCAGTACGAGGAAAGTGACACTGCTCAAAGGCGATGAGGTTCCGAGCATAAATCTCTGTGTTTTCGTCTAACCGAAAGCATGGGATTTCCAGCACTCCGTTTGCATATTTTAGTTCAAGCGGTGAGCAATCGGTTGATTTCCTCATCTTAAACTTCAATCCTACCTTAGCCAGCTGCGTTGCACTGTGCATTTGATCCTTTATTTGTGCAGAATTTCTTTTCGGTCGCCTTTTGTGAGGAGGCAAGCCAAAGCTTCTAAGCAAGTCAGTGAAGTGCAATATTAAAAAATCACGAGGATTGTGTCCTTGATTGTAATCTTCAAACTGGCGAAAGGTAAGCTCAATGAAGGGGTGAATTTTTGAGAGAGATGGAAATGCAATGTCATATATTTTCTCAATAATAAAGAAAGGAAGCTGATTTTCAAGTAATATCAAGTCCATCTGCATCCTATTGCATCCTATTTCCCGGTCATCGTCGGTCCAGTTTTGAGTCTTGTTCTTCCAAAAAAACTCGATAATGAAGCTGGCATCAAGCAGGATCATTTTCACAAATTCTTCACTTTCAAGTGGTATAACCTCTGAATAACATTCCCGAACACTTTCTTCCGCACATTTTATGGTGCTCACTATATCTTCCAACTTTGTTTCGGCTCGTTCGCTGAAACTCTTTAGATAACTCAATTTAAAGTCTTCCATGGGTTGCAATTTTTGGTTCCCATTACGATGAAAAGGCCCTATTGATATTACCTGAGGAGTATAAGCTTTTTCGTTCAATTGATGAAGGTCATCTGAAACCTTGTAGATACAGCATTTAGATTGATCTGGGAGTGTACCTAATCTTTTTACCAAAACAGAGACTGCCGTGGCCAATACTTCCATCTATATATCAAGTCGCTATTCTGAAACTTCCTGCTGACAAACACAAGATCCTCACTATATATATATATATATATATATATATATATATATATATATATATCCTTTCTCAAATCTGCAAACAAGCAAAACAAAAGCCAGAAAAACCACAACATACAATCAAATAACATACAAAAGGAAAGAATCTATTTTTTGATAAATCGGCAAATCACACAACCAAAAAAAACCTTTGACCGACTCAATCAAATACAAACAAATAACATACAAAAGAAAAAATTATATTTTTTCACAAATCTACAAACCACAAAACGAAAGAAAAACTATTTGATAAAAATAAAAATAAAAATCAACGAAATCAGGGAATAAAACATATAGATGAAGAAATAGGTGGATTAAAGCAAAAAAAAAAAGAAATTTGTTGATCAAAGTAAAAAAAAAAAAAAAAGAAATTAAAACCACGCAGATCAGGACACCATGTATTCAAATATATGAAGACCTGTTCAGATCTATAGAGAAAAAGAAACCACAAATAAACCAACTTAAAAAAAAAAAAAAAATCCACCTATTTCTTCATTTACATCCAAACACACCATAGAAGGAAAAACAAAAAAATGAAACAACAGAAAACGAAACCAAAAAAGAAAATTGCAGATCAACCAAAAAGTAAAAAAAAAAAATTAAAACCACTCAGATCTGGACACCATGTTTGTTATTAGGACAAGTCTCTCAGAAATAAACAATATTAACATCTCACCATGTCAACTACTTGATTTACACCTCAGAAAGAAAAATGGAAAAAATGGAAAAAAAAATTGCAGCATTCAGAAGGAAACAATATTAACATCTCACACAATAACATCACAGATTTACATCACCAAAAAAATTTAAAACCACTCAGATCTTTAGCGTACCGCAAAACGAGATCAGAGAAGCCCTATTCGCACAGAGAGGGAGAGAAAGCAAAGCGAGAGCAAGAGAGGGAGTGAGAAAGAGCGCACGTAGTTAGGGGTAATAGAGGTGTGAGGGAGATATGAGGTAGATGAAAGAAATTAACCGATGGAGAATAAGAGCTCTGTAGAGGGCCCAAAACGGTGAAAAGAAGAAAAGAAAAGAAGTAGACTGAAAAAAAATCTGGTAACTGTAAAAAGTAGACTGTAGAGCTCCGTCGGCGTAGAGAAGAAAAGTAGACTGAAAAAAATATAGAAAAAATGCGGGCATCTGCCCCCACACGGGGCACACCCCGTGTGTGAGTGAAAAAAAAAAAAAAAAAAAAGTTATGTGCAGTGTGTGCTGGTGTGGGGCAGATGTCCAGAATTGCTCAAAAATATAACTATTGTGCTCAAATCGGTACCGGCTTCGTTTGAAACATTAAATATTCTCAATTCATCTCAACTCATCATTATAATTTTTTCAAATCTTAACATAAAATATAATAAACAATTCAACTTTTTCAAATCCTAAAATAATAATAATATTAAAAAATAATATTCTAACAATATTTTATCATCTCAACTCAACTCAACTCAACTCACTTCAACATCCAAACTCAACCTTAAGGTCTAAATACCATGAATATAATATAATTACTATATATTAATTCTGTTTTTTTTTTTTTCATAAAGGGCCCAAAACGGCACCGTCGTCGAGCTCTTATAAGCAGCGAGCATATGTATGTAATCTGGTAAAATATTCTTGAGTTAGGAATTATGCCCCGCCCCCGCCCTGACTGGAATTTACTACATCGCCCCTACATTGGGGCGGGTGAGAAACACAATTCGTCCGTTCATGTGAAAAATAACTCATAAACCAGACCAACCAGAATATAACCAACATATCTCACAAACCAAAATACAGAGTCCAACAATCAATTCTCTCTTTTTTAAGGGGCCAAAAACGAATTCTCTAAACCAAATAAAAAATAATAAACCAACAGAAATCAGCAAGTCACTGGAAACCGAGAGGAAAAAATAAATCATACCTGCGAATCTAGAGAAACTATAAGAATTTTCTTTTTATTATTTTGAAATAACCTCTGTATGTATCATTTTCATTCAAGAAATTGTGTAATTACAATGCTTATCAAAAATAACTTTCTGAACACTATTAGGTGGGATACATTCCATCCACACCCTTTCTGTATCTATAGTCACTCCTAACTTGGCAAGGCTGTGAGCAACCTCGTTACATTCTCTGTGAACAAAGCTAAGTTTTCATCCTCTACAGCTTCGAAGCTCCTTCTGCAAATCCCCCACCACCAGACCCTCCCAAGAGTCATCCTCCTCCTCCTTATTCACTCTATCCACAACCCCTTTTGCATCTCCTTCAAACCATACACTGTAGAAACCCAAATCTTTGCATAATTCTATAACCTTACTCAGAGCTTTGCATTCTGCCATGAATGGGGAATTAACCCATTGGATTTGTGTACTCAAAGACACTAGCACATCCCCCATAGAGTCTCTTATCACCACCGTTGCACCCATTCTTTTATCTTTCTGGTTCACTACTACATCAAAGTTGACTTTGACACTCGGGTCCTCAGGTTTCTGCCATGCTCTTCTTTGCTTTACCTGCTCAATCTTCCTTACTTCAGTTCTGCCATCCCTCAATGCTTCTTGATAATCATCCAACCTTATCAGGGCGGTTTTAATCACACTTTTTGGACTAGAGAAACTACTTTCAAATACCCATGTATTTCTTATGTACCATATCGAGTGCATTATAGCCACCACTCTTTTTAAGTCTGTTTGAGACAGTTTTCTCATCATTTCCAACCACAGCACCTCAAATCTCCCTCCATCTGAGTTCCATTTCTGCACTAGACTACCCCTTTCTGCCCACACATCTGTAGAGGCTGGACACTGACTCCTCACTTTGTAAGCATAACGGGCATCTAGGATCTCCTAACACCTTCTTTCTGAACAGACTCAACTTGGTAGGTAAAATGTTGTGCAAAACTTTCCATACCATATGCTTCCATCCCCCTGGTACTTGCATCTGCCATAAGTTCTTCCAAATCCCCTTTTCCTTTTCTGGATTCGAGGCTTGCCCTTTCATTTCTTTACACCTTTTGTTCTCAGCATAGTAGGCACTCCTGACAGAGTATTTCTCGTCCTTAGTCAAACCCCAAATTTGTTTATCTGCTCTTCCCCTTTGACTAAAAGGGATATTACAGATTATAGCTGCCTCTTCGTTACTGAAGATGTCTCTGATCAAGTCAGTTTTCCACTCATTTTTTTCCTCATCTATCAATTCACAGACTCTTGCATCAGGACATAGGATCTTAACTGGGGATTGAACTGAGAAAGAGGTTTCCACAGGCAACCATTTCTGATCCCAGATCCTAATTTCCTTCCCATCACCTACTCTCCATCTCTCCATTTTTCACAACCTCTTGTACTGACCACAGGCTTCTCCATATGTAAGAAGGCATCATGCCCACTTTAGCTTCAGTAAAAGTTTCATTCTTGAAATATTTCTCTTTATAGATTTTTGCAACTAGGGAATCCTCCATTTTCATAAGTCTCCATCCCTGTTTTGCCAACATGGCTTTGTTAAAATTTTCCATATCCCTAAAGCCAAGACCTCCCACAGCTTTTGACCCCCCCAAAAACTCCCATCTCTTCCAATGGATACCTGACTCATTCTTACCTTGTTTCCACTAGAATCTTACCATAATAGCCTCAAGATCATTACACAATTTCTTAGGCAATCTGAATACACTCATTGAGTATGTTGGGACAGCTTGTAGAACTGTTTTGATCATTATCTCCTTCCCAGCTTTTGATAGGAAAATATTTTTCCAGTTCTGAATTTTCTGCCAAATTCTTTCCTTAATACCTTGGAATGTTTTAGACTTAGCCCTCCCTACCATTGCTGGAAGTCCAAGGTAACTTTCATAATTGTCACATCCATTAGCATCTATCTCATTTACTACCTCTTTTTGCACTGCCTTCTTTGTATTAGAGCTAAACATGATAGTTGTTTTTTGTTTATTGAGAGTCTGACCTGAAGCCAATTCATAGTTGCCCAAGATGCTGACCACTCTTCCCCATTCTTCTGTTAAAGCCCTACAGATGTAACACCCCGTATTTTAGTGTATTTTTACTGAATGATTATTTTTATTTATTCAAAAATTTATCCTCTTATTTTAAAATTGGTTGGATTTTTAGTGAGTTTATTTTTATGATTTTAATTTGGTGAAAATTATTTTTATGTGCTTTCTTAATATTTATTTATTGTTATGCATTTAAATTACTTTTAATATTTAAATTAATTACTGTGAGATTAAATTATTTCAATTTGACTTTACCATTACGTTTAAATTATTTTATTTAACTTGTGGTTTTGAAATCGTTTCCGTTGGATCATTTTTATGACCCAAGTTATGAGGATTAGACCTCATTTCTTTTCCCTCCATTTTTCTTTCCTCTCCTTTTCTTTTCTCTTTCTTTTCTTTTCTCCTTATTTCTCCTTTCAGCCTATCTCCTGCGCGCAACCTAGCTCCCCCTTCCCTCTCTCCGTCCGTTCCTTCTTCTCCACCCAGCGCCGCCGTGAGCCGGCGGTGACCGACACCGCCCAGCCCGTTAGCTTCCCCAGCCGCCGGCGACCTTACCCCACCAACCTCAACTCCATTCGCGCCGCCGTTAGCCACCACCAACCCTTCAAGCCGCGGCGTCATCTTCGCTCCAGCGCCGCCGTCGCACTACCATTGGCCACCATCTTCTCACCACATCATCCTCGACCTCTTGGCAACCCATTGGACCCAACCCCAGCTCCAATCCGTCACCGGTGAAGCACATTCATCAACATTTCCGATTTGGGTATTTTGGTCTTCTACCGCCTATTGCGCCGCCACCCACGGCCAACCTTCACCACTACTAACTTCACCGACCTCCCTAGGCCATAACCTATCAATTTTAGCTCTTCGTTTGTCTCCGTTGAAAAGTGGGTATCTATGACCCACGGCCACAGTGTATTTTACACTGTTCTGCAACTGTTTTTCTACCTCTTCAGCTTCGTGATCCTTCGGAAATTGCTATATTGCACTATGAGTATTTTTCAAAGAATTCTTGTGAATTTAATGTATTTTTGCACTAACACATTTCACTGTATTTGAACTGTTGATTGGTTTTGCCGGACTGAGTCCGAGGAGTACGAGAGTTGGATGGATTGGTGATTGAAGTTGTTTGGTTGGATTTGATTGGGTTGGTTATTGATGGTTGTTGATTGGTGTCGGTACATGTGCATTTCATGATTTCATGCATGATTATGTTTGTAAAGGTAACTGGGTTTTCGTGTATTGTATTCATGTTCATGTGTTTATTGAAAACTGGGTTTTCATGTGAAATGATTTTTTGGGTGCGTGTGTATCACGAACCCCAAGCCGAGATGGGGTATTATCTCAGTGGAGCTCCTCTGGTCACTCGGGAGCGTAATATACTGAGTGAAGTCCCCTGGATTGTCGCCGGGCGACAATGGGATCGGACGAGAGAGTCGTGCCGACTCCGTGGTCCTTCTGCTAGCGGGGACTAGAGGATGCTTGGCTACGTACGTGCTGGGCGCAGAACTGGGCATCGCACGTTGTGTAGTTGATGTTTTACCACGAACGTGTTGGGCGCGGAAGTGGGCATCGCTACGAAGCCAGGGTGTGTGGATGACCCATAGGGGAGATCATGGTGCATACGTTAAAAATGGACTATTTTCTGGGAAAATAGCGTGTGTTGGATTTTGTGTAAACAATTTTCTAGGAAAATATTTTATGGATTATTTTTGGGCCAATTGGGATTTTGGCGTGTGTTGGAAAATAATCATTTTCGGGAAAAATGATGCTTTGAGGAAAATGCATATTTCTTCATATGCATGCATGTTGGCTACATTAAATGCATTTTATTCCTAAGGTTTGTTTGGTTTATACTTACCTACGGTACCATTTGTGGTAACACAAATTTTGATGCAGATGAAGATGAGGGTGAGCCTGAGGAGTCGGCTTCGCCCGAGGAGTGATTTGAGATCACTCATTTGTATTTTGGGACATGTGTTAAACTTTATTTTGGGATGACTGTATAATTACTTTTTAAACCCTTTTACTGATGTTTAGATTGTATTTAAATTCTGGTACTTAGTTGACTTATCTGCTGCGTTGATTTTGTACACTGTTGCATACACACACACTTGACACTTTCGTTGGGATGCGTGACCGTGTTGTCATCATCCTGGCGTCTTGATTCCTGTGTTTCCTTACATGGGGGTCGGGGACGCCACAACAGAACACAACACAATCATCTGCAAACATGAGATGGTTTACCTTTGTTCCCCCTCTAGCCACCGAGACCCCTCTGATTTGCCCCTCAAGAGCAGCTTTATTCAACAAGTGGCTTAAACCCTCTGCACAGATCAGAAATAGAAAAGGGGACAAAGGGTCCCCTTGCCTCAATCCCCGAGAGGGCTTTATCAATTGTCCATGTTTTCCATTCACTAGGACTGAGTAGGTAACAGTGCTTACACAACCCATTAACAGCTTTGTCAACTTCTCTCCAAACCCCAACTTCAATAGCATTCCTTTTATAAAGACCCATTCAACTCTGTCATAGGCTTTTGCCATATCTAGTTTCACTGCCATACACCCAACTCTCCCTTTCTTCCTTGTCTTCATTGAGTGCAATAACTCATAGGCTATTATTATATTGTCAGAGATTAACCTTCCAGGGATAAAGGCACTCTGATTAAAGGAAATACAGTCATGCAGCACCTCTTTCATTCCATTTGCTATCACCTTCGAAATAAGTTTATAGAAGACGTTGCAGAGGCTAATTGGTCTAAAATCCCTTACTGAGCTTGGTATCTTCACCTTTGGGACTAGAGCTACAAGTGTATGGTTAATGCCCTCACTCATTTCCCCACCATTCAGGAACTCTAGGACGGCTTCACTAGTCTCCTTCCCGACAACCTCCCAATGGTTTTTATAAAATCCCACCCCAAAGCCATTAGGTCCCGGGGACTTTAAAACTGACATCTGCTTTAAAGCCCTCTCAACTTCCTATGTTGTAAAACTTCTTTCCATCTTCCTCCTTTTTTCACCATCAATTTTCTGCTCTAGTCCATTCAAACAGTGTTCCACTTGCTCCAGTGAAGGGTTTGAGGATGTGTAAATCCCCCTAAAATACTCATTGAAAACCTGCTCAATCTGCTCCTCCCCCCCGACACTTCTCCCTTCGTCATCTCTGATCTGCACAATTGTATTTTTTCTCCTTCTTTGAGAAGCACAGGTATGAAAATACCTGGTATTTCTATCACCATGTTGTAACTAGTGTTTCTTTGCTCTAACTTTCCATTTCAAGTTTTCTTTCTCCAACAACTCCTCTACTTCCTTACTTTTAACTTTTATAAGAGGCATTTGTGCATTACTCTCATCCTCCTGTAGCTTCTTAAGTTCTCCCATTTTCTCCTTTAATAATTGATCCCCTTCTCTTAACCTCCTTCTACTCCAGAAGCTCAAAGCACCCCTACACCCTGACAACTTATTTTTTATTTTTTCTTGTGAACTCAATTGTCTTCTATCCCTTTCCCATACATCTTTAATCACATCCCTACATCCCTCCCCCAAATCCCAGCTTATTGCATACTTAAAGGAATGGCCCATTCGAATCACTCCTCTACTTTCTGCTCTGGTACAGGACACCAACAATGGACAATGATCTGAGCATACAGCTGCCAAGATGTCCACTCTAGTCTCACCATATTTATACCTCCAAACATGGTTAGCTACAACACGATCTAGCATTTCTCTGATAACAGACTCATTGACATGCCCATTGCACCATGTGAATTTACTCCCCCTCAAACCCAGGTCAGTTAAGCAGCCATCCTCAAGAACCCTTCTAAAAGCATCCATTTGATCCTCTCTCCTATCCCTCCCTCCTTGTTTTTCACTTTTTCTTACAATTTCATTGAAATCTCCCACCACCAGCCACCCCTTATACCTTCCCGGATCAAAAGAAGATAAAAGGTCCCAAGAACCTTGTCTTTTGTTAGCCTCTGGATGCCCATAGAAGGCTGTTAGCAGCCACTTGTTACCCCCATCCCCTTCATCAATCCAACTATTTATATGCCTATTGGAGAAATTGATCAATTCCACCATCTCCATTGTCCTCTATAAGAGAAGAAGACCCCCACTATGACCCCTCGGGTCCACCCCCACACACCCTTCAAACCCCAATTTCTTCAATACCATTTCCCCTTTACTAACTTTCATTCTAGTCTCTATTAAGAAAATAATGTCTGGCTTAGTCTCCTTTACTATTACATAAAGGGATTGAACTGTTCAGGGGTTGCCAAGCCCCCGACAGTTCTAGCTTAAGATTTTCATGGCTATTGGCGGCCCTGCCTCACAGTCTCCGCCAATACATTAGGTGCTTCCTTATCAGTCCTTCCTTTCTCAGCTTTTATTTTTTTCGCAATCCCCTTTGGACCTTCAGCTAACAGCTTTCTTTTTGTGGTTTTTTCCATACCAGAGAAAATAGTTTCACCTTTTTCCCTAGCCCTCCTCTTCCATCTACTCCCATACCCACTCTTCTCATTGACTTTTTCAGGCTCACTAATTTGAGTAAGGCTCATCTCTACAACAACCTTCCCTTCCTTCTCCCTCTCCCTCTCCCCCTCACCTCCATCACTCTGCAAAACCATTTCCACCCTTCTTACCTCCCCTTCCCTCTCACTCTCCCATTCTTCTCCACCATTCGGCAATACCTTTTCCTCTCCTACTCCCTCCCCGTTTTTTACTGGTTCAGAACTCAAGGCCTCCCTTACCATCCCCTCTTCACTAGCTTTTTCAAGACTATTTTCCACATTTACCTCCCCACCCTTCTCAATCTCTCCCCCCTCACATGGTAGATGTGTTTCCCCCTCCTCCTCCCTTATACCTTCCTCCCCCTTTCCCTATTTGCTCTTAGCCCCAACACTTTCATTTCTGTTTTGTTGTTGCCCCAATCTAAAACCTTGGGGAATATCATTTCTCCAGAAACTTCCCTTATTACTTTTCTCTGCGTGCAATCAAGCCCCATATTGAGGCCCCTTCTCTGTTCCCACATCTTTTTTACACCTCCCATCATCACCAAGAACCATAAAACCACAATCAAAACACAACCGGGGCAGTTTTTCATATTTGAAATTAACCCAAAGAACTTCCCCAGCCAATAACATCCTCAGGAACATCGACCTCCAGTACCCTTCCCACCGAGCTTCCGATCTTCTTCCCACATTCTTCACTCATACTTCCTAATGGCAGATTCAACATTTGTATCTAAAAAACCTCTGTATCAAACACAAGGGACTATGTTTGAGCTAATCCATCGAACAACTTCAGTGTGAAAAGATGGTTATCAAATAACCATGGGCGACCCTCCATTACCCGTAGCTTATCTGCGAGAGTTGAGAAAGAGATGATGAATGTGTTACTCCCGATCTCCTGAAACTCTGCCGAATTGCTCACCCTCCAAACCTTGGCCATCGTGCTTTGTACAAAATCCTTCCCAATCCGCCTATTGAGCCAAATTTTCCCAACCAAGCTTTTCCCCCCTTTTTCGCATATCCTTTCCTCCATCCCTCCAAGCTCTATCGGAGAGCTTTCCTCCTCCGTTAGACGGAGGTTCTCCCATAGATCCTCAATCCCTTCCATACCTCCACCCTTCGCAGCCATCATCCACCAGGAAATTTCCTTTTCAGGCAGTTCCGTAACTGCCTCGCATCAGACTTTCCCTCGCAAAAAGTCCACCTCTGCTCATGAGCCAGAGAGGATACTTTTTTTTTTTTGTGAGAGTTGGCTCATATAAGAAAATTACTTATTTACGAATAGTTAATTTCAGTAAAATGATTATTTATAATTAAAATTAATTATGAATTATCTTTTATTTACAATAAATTAATCACAAAAATCCTTTTTTCTTGTAACGAGATCTGTTCGTATGGGAAGAAAATCGAGATATTTAAGAAACTGAAATGGCGGACTGGCAGTGCTGAGGTTCTGCGACAGCACACACAGAGAAAGCAAGAGAGAGAGAGAGTGTGGCGGACCTTCGTGGGCAATGGCGTGAAGAGGAGAAGAAGTGGTGGCTTGGTGCTGCATAGCTAGTGAAGGGCGACGGCGTGAGGTCCAGAGAGGTTTTTGGAGTTGAACCCTAAAAGCCTGAACTCGCAGTGAACAAATGAGCTGAGAAGTGAGAAGGGAAGGAGCTTTGATTTCAGTGGAAAAATGTGACGTACAAAACGTTCATCTCATTTCACCTCCAAGGCTCCAATTATGTCAAAATGCAAAAAATAAAAAATAAAAATAAATAAATAAATAAAAATTGAGTACTCACTCTTTAAGATTTATCCTGTAATATGAATTATTTAAAAATAGAATCTTCCCATAATTTTTCATCAAAGGTTAATATTGAACTGAGTTGAAATAAATTGAATTCTTTAAGAATAGTAATGAGTTGATATAGTAGAGTGAATTTTGTGGGGGCCACTTATGATGAGTTTAGATGCGTTTAAATGTTAAGATGAAATTATATATATTTATGAGAAGTTGAAAAATATTGTAGGTCCCACGTGTAAAAAAATGTTGAGTTGAAAAAAATTATAGATCTCACGAGTAAAGAGGTTTTGAATTGAGATGAGTTTAGTGATTTAAGAATTAAGTATTTAAATGTTAGATTCAGTTTAAAATTAGACTGAATTCAATTCCAAACTTGCCCTAAAACTAATATTATGAAAAATAGGTGATTCAATTATAAGCTGTATATAGCACATTCTATAATAAGGGCTTGAAGTTGAGACTGCAATAAAAAATAAAAAATAAAACCAAATTTCTTATATACAAAAAAATAAAAAACAAATAGATCATAATTATAATAATATTTTAATTTATTATTTAGAAGAATTCCAAATTTTCTATATATAGAAAAATAAATAGGTTATACATATTAGGTTTGTTATTATTTCAAATTTCAAAATCTGTGATGTTATTGTGTGAGATGTTAATATTGTTTCTTTTTTATGGCTGCAATTTTTTTTTTCCATTTTTCTTTCTTTTGTGAATCTGTACATAAATGAATGAATGTTGATTTCTATTTTTTTTCCCTATAGATTTGAACACATCTTCATATATTATATTTGTTATTATGTCAAATTGTAAATCTGAAATGTTATTGTCTGAGATGTTATTGTGTTCAGATGTTAATATTGTTTGTTTGTGAGATGTGCAGATTTCTTTCTATTTTTTTTTCTATTGTAAATCGTTATGTCAGCTGCACCCTGAGACTAACTCACCTGGAACCATTCTCTAGACAAATCTAATTTTTTAGCTAGGAAAAGTCTGTTTGTCTTTTCCTATATACTATTATCATGAAAAATCGTATCTTTTCCTACAACATCTATCATGCAATATTTTTTAGAAAATTGGAAATTATAAATATTGGATTATTACAAACTGTCACATTAATAAAGTTAAATAATTTAAAATCTTCAAGATCAATTACTTTTGTATATTCTTTACACACTCTATTGATATTTTAAAATTTTTAAGATCAATTACTTTTACATATTCTTTGCGTATTCTATTAATATTATTGGTTGTGTATTAAAATAAGAAACCCATGAGAGAGGTAGGCTCATGGAAAAGAGAGAAAGTAAAAGTGGTGCCGTAGAAAGTGGTGCCATAGCTGAAGAGGTGGAAAGAAAAAATAAAGAGAAAGAGGAGGGATAGTAGTTGGGGCTGGTTCTCTTCTAGTAACAACTAGTGCTTCTACATTCTATAATAAGGGTTTGAAGTTGAGACTGCAATTAAAAAAAAAAAAAAACCAAATTTTTTATATACAAAAAAATAAAAATGAATAGATCATAATTAGAATAATATTTTAATTTATTATTTATAAGAATTCCGAATTTTCTATATATAGAAAAATAAATAGGTCATACAATAATATTATTACTTTTTATGTGTGTGCGCATGGAACCAGTAATTGCATTTGTTTTATGTTATATATATATATATATATATATATATTTATAGATATATTATTTTTTTGGTAATATTTGCATGTAATTTTTAGTAGGGACTTGCTTCGAAGAACAAATCAATTTTGAAATATTTTATATGATATTTTTGATGTGTTTTATAGATTCCCTTTTCATGTTAATTTTTCATTAGATGTCTTAATTTCTTATTTTCATTTCTACCAACGGAATTTCCATCAATGAAATTTTCATTAGCAACTTACCTCCTTGCGAGGCAAAGGGAGAAGTATAATGTCTAAGGCTACTCTACCCCTCTCGTAGAGAAGTGCACGTCAGCCTTCGGCTACCCAAAGACAGAATCTCCACCAACGGAATATCCATCAAAGAAATATCCATCAGCAACTTATGTCCCTACGAGGCAAAGGGATGAGTGTAATGTCTATGGCTGCTTTATCTCTATCACAGAGGAGTGCGGGTCAGCCTTCGGCTACCCGAAGATGGAATCTCCACCAATGAAATATCCATTAATGAAATCTCCATAAGTAACTTACCTCCCTACGAGATAAAGGGATGAGTGTAATGTCTATGGCTGCTTTATCTCTATCACAGAGGAGTGCGGGTCAGCCTTCGGCTACCCGAAGATGGAATCTCCACCAATGAAATATCCATTAATGAAATCTCCATAAGTAACTTACCTCCCTACGAGATAAAGGGATGAGTGTAATACCTAAGGTTGTTCTATCCCTCTCGCGGAGGAGTCCGGCCAGCCTTCGGCTACTTGAAGACGGAATCTCCACCAATGGAATCTCCATCAACGAAATTTTCATCAGCAACTTACCTCCCCGTGAGGCAAAGTGATGAGTGTAATACCTAACTCTGCTCTATCCCGCTCGTGGAGGAGTGCGAGTCAGTCTTCGGCTACCCGAAAATGAAATCTCCATCAATGAAACCTCAAACAGCAACTTACCTCCCCGCGAGGCAAATGGATGAGTGTAATGCCCAAGGCTGCTCTATCCCTCTCACGGAGGAGTGCGGGTTAGCCTACGGCTACCTAAAGACAGTATCTCCACCAACGGAATCTCCATGAATGAAATCTCTATTAGCTACTTACCTCCCCACGAGGCAAAGTGATGAGTGTAATACCTAAGGCTGCTCTATCCCTCTCGTGGAGGAGTGGAGGTTAGCCTTCGGCTACCCAAAGATGGAATCACCACCAATGAAGTCTCCATCAAAGGAATCTCCATCAACGAAATCTCCACCAATGGAATCTCCTGCAATGGAATGCCATCTTCTGCAACAGAACATCACCTCCAGCGGATAGCGCCTCAGACCTTCACCGCACCCCCGCAAGACGGCTCAGGTTCGCGAATTTCGCACTTTGATTGGAAAATATTTGCACTAAAAGGTTTGACTTTTGCAGCATTCTCTACTTACCTTGCCGTGAGGGTTAATCGGTGTGTCCAGCCGTAAGGCGGCCCAACTTGCCCCACGGCAAAATGCAAGTTCAGTTTTTCGACTGCTCGACATTACTTTTGAGATAGCATCTCCTCCTGTAAGCCCCAAGCCTTAGATCTTCACTACACTCTAGGACAAAAATTCAGCACGATCGTACATCTTCTACTTACCTTCCCCATTGAGGGTCAACAGGTGGGTCCAGCCATAAGGCGGCTCGGCCTGCCCCACGACGAAGTGTGGGTTCAGTTATTTGACTGCCCGACATTGCACCTAAGACAACATCTTCACCAGTGAACGCTGGGTGTTCACACTCGTGCCATAACTACTGCCAGTGGATTACCTTCGGAAATGAGCTGTGGAAGTTAATGTGCCTCCGAGCTTCACAACCACTTGAGGTGGATCCAGGGGGTCGTTATTAAATATATACGAATAGAGAGTCATGAAATAGACGATATTATTTATCTCATGTAAAATATTAGAGTTCTAAAAACTCTTTGTACTCTGACTGATCAGGCATGCACGTGCCTAGTTGCAAACATTTATTAATACGAGAAAGTGTTGGTTGAATATCTTTAAGTTGCAAACATTATTACTCGAGGTGAACTTGGCAATGCACATGCCTAGTTGCGTTTCAAACATTTATTATTATTAAAGATCAAGAAAGTGTTGTAGTTGAATATGTTTCAGTTCAAATATTAATACGAGATGCAAATAAAAGCACCATAATTTTTTTTTTATTTTTATGTTTATAAAACGGATCATAACCCTTCATTAAGAAAGAACTTACAAAGTTGACTTGAAAAACAAGCCAATTACAAAAGCTAGTAGCTTCCCAGTACACTTTCGTAACTGACATGGTATAGTCCAGACAATAAATCTATAAAGACCTAGGTCCTAGAGAAATACCACCTTTGTCCACGACAGAGGTTACAAAGCCCCATACCCCGACTAAGCAGGGTAGGGTTCACCAAACCCCTTCAACGCGGAGGGGGGGATCACTACTCCATTCGGACCAAAGTCCGAAGGCACTATATTTTTTTGGATTTTTATTTTCCTAGAACAACATTACACAAAAGAAATTACAAGGATAAAACACTGCATAAAAAAGGAAAAGCAATGCATAGAGGCTGCTATGGCATGTGCAGTACACTCACCACTCTTGGAAGAGAACCGATAGTCGATCTTGAAGATCCTAGACTCACAGACTCCACAAATGCTGCACGTGGCTTTGGCAGATGGCTCTCCGGTAGTGCGTGAAAGCCATATGCTGAACAATGCCTGAACATCGACTCGCACGTACGGGCTACTCGTCGCTTTGTTTGGTGTTGCATTCGGTGGTCTTGAAGATTGGTAGTTGGGCAACACCATGGCGGGGCACGTGCCGGCCTGTGGGCGGCGGGAAGACCCAGATCTGCGCTACTCCCTTATTTCACCTGAAAACACACAAACAAAACATAATACAGAATAGGAGAGAGGGAGGGGAGGGAGCCAAAGCTCCTACCCCCTCTAGCCATATCTGTGGAGAAAGTTTTGGTGAGAAATGAGTTTGAGAGTTCAGGACGGAAAGGACTTCAAAACACCATATTTATAGCTATACCAAATGCTATATATTCATCATGATTTTTATTATATAATTGTACTAAATATTGCATCATATAACTCATGAAAAATTAATTATTTATAATTCTTTATTTATACTCCAATTACTTAACATGCACCACCTGAAGAGATGATGATGGAAGGGGATGACAAATACAATTTTCGATTTAGAACTTGTTTATTGAGGGAACGGTCATTTCATTATAAGAAAAATTGTCACTGTTTGATCATTAGAAATAAATCTATATAAAGAAATGTATCCAATGTTACATAATCAATTGTAATCATGACTAAACTTTATGAGTATAAACTTTAAACTACTATCATTAGTTTTGGCCTCTTATGACACTTGTTTTGAGCCGTTTCAACAAAGACCCAGAGGAGAGGTTCCGTCACCGAAACGTCATTTTGGCCCTAAACGCACAAACTCTAAACTCTTTTTTCCCTCTCCTG
This sequence comes from Juglans mandshurica, assembly GCA_022457165.1. Lineage (NCBI taxonomy): Eukaryota > Viridiplantae > Streptophyta > Magnoliopsida > Fagales > Juglandaceae > Juglans > Juglans mandshurica. Next base: position 25,867,321 of record CM039625.1, on the reverse strand, counting down.
TCCTCGCTCTCTCTTCCTCTCTTTCTTCTCTCTCCCTCTGCGCCATCCCCCCTAATTCTCCCTGTGACCAACACCTCTCTCCCCAGCCCAATCTCCCATCCATCACCTCTCCGACGCTCAACCTCTCTTCTCCCGCTCGTACCCTCTTCCTTTTCTCTTCTGCCTCTCTCTATTTTGGGTCATTTGCGCCGCCGCATCAATGCAGCCACCTCCACCAGGTCTTGCTATCGTCGCCCTCAATTCTGTCACTAGCACCGGTAAGCCCTCGCTCCTCTCATCTCTCGATCTCGCCCTCTCTCCTCTCCAAGATCTCTCTCTCTATCCATGCCCCTCACCCTCTGTTTCAGTTAGGGCTCCTCTGCCATAGTGATCCGCCACACACCAACAAAACACACCCTCCTTGTTGACCATCCGACCACCACCCATTCACTCTCCCTTTTACCGTTTGGCCTTGTACGATTTTGAAAACCCTAGTCATCATCGCCTCGCCTCGCCTCGCCTCGCCGTGCGGTGCCTCCTTCCTCCTTCGCACTCTCTCTTTCCCTCCCTTTCACTCTCTCTATTTTGGCTCCGCTGCAGGTACCGCCGTCACCATCCTCCTTACCTCAGCACTATGCATCGCCAAGAGCTCCTCCACCACCCTTTTTGTTTCACTAGCATCAAGAACTTCTCCCCACCCCTTTCTCTATCTTTGTGAGTCACAGTCGTGATCCCCCAGCCTCGCTAACCACCACCGCCATACAACCTCACAATAGTAAGCCTCCTTGCCACTTACAGTTGCCTCTATTCTCCTCTCTCTCTCATCATCTATCCCTCTCGGTTAGGGTGTCACCGTTGTCTTCCACCATAACACACACGCACACTGCCATAGGTCCCTACCTCTAGCTCACCCTTTTACTACCACTCCCTCTAGATATCCCCTCACTACCTCTCTCTCTCTCTCTCTCTCAAGCCCTCTGTCCCGGCAATGCCCAAACTAACTCTCGTTGCCTGAGACACCCACACTATAACCCCTAGGCCCAATAGCAAGCCCAAGCCTAACCCGAGTGCCATAAAAATTATTTTGTCGGTATGCAAGAATTTTTTTATTGGAGTTGATAATTGCATCAGGTGAGAATTGGCCTAGAGATTTATAGTACAAGTGGTTTTAATTTTTTTTTTTTTTGAGTGGATGAGTCGGGCCCATAACTCATGAAAATAGTCCAAACCTCCCAAAATCCAAGCCCGTGAATAACCTAGGATCAGTTTCGGATCAGTTTCGGATCAGTTTCCACCTCCCCATGTCTCCACGTCCATGCACGTCTCCCATGCAGTTTCTCCCTCTCATTTTTTTTCTCCTCTAGTTTTCAACCACTTGACCCATAGATATAGAAGTAGAGTTTTTTTTTTTTTTCTTCTTTTAGAGAAACTACCCAAGGCGCCTTGCTACCGTCAGCCACTCTCCAAGCCAAACCTCTCCCATTGCCATCCCTCCACCACCATCATCGAAGGTGGTTCACTAGCCAGCCCATACCCCTTTGTTGCTACCCTAGGACGGACCAAAGGAAGTGAACCTGCCCACGACAGTGTTCCACATTCAAACACAACCACCGTTCACCGTAGGCTCCCTCCACTGTAAACTCACCCTCACAAGCTCTTAGGGCTGAGCAAAAATCCCACAATCCGACTCCGCTCCGACTTCACTCCGACTTCGACTTGTCGGAGTCGGAGTCGAAATTTTTTTCCTCTTGAAAGTCGGAGTTAGAGTCATTGATGAACCGACTCTGGCTCCGCTCCAATCCGACTCCGACCCTCCGCCTCCGCCTCCGACATGACCCTCCGACTCCACCTCCGCCTCCGTCTCCGATTTTATACATATGTTATAAAAATATGTGTTTTTCTATATATTAATTATTTAAATTTTATACAACTATATCTTATATAGTTAGTTAAACTCAATAATATACTAGTTAAATAATATATTTATACTATAATATATAGACTAAATTTACTAATAATAGTTTAGTATATGACTATATATAAATATCATACAATTAAAAATTTACAATATTACTACCATGTTGTTCTAAATTACTAATGTATAAATATAATAGCATGTAATACTAATGTATATATAATATACTATAAACACTAAGATGCATAATAACATCAACATGTAATATTGTAATACATATACTAATGGATAAACACTAATCTATAAATTTATAATAACATATAATACTAATGTATAATAACTAAAGTATTATTCATATAAATTTTATATAACAATATCTTGTATTAATTATATTTTTTGACCTAATAAATTCTCAACATATTCATTTTGATAAATATATTAGTAATTCTAATATACATTAGTATAATAATTAGATTTATGGCCTAATACTAATACTATTAGTAAACCACTTAAGCCTATATATAAATTACTATATAAAGCACTATAGTATTAATTACTAATACTATATTACTATGTGATACTATTAACTATAGTGATAAATTAGTATTAGACATTAGTATACTAATACTATTAGTGATATAGTTAGTGTAATGTAATAATATTTATACTAATACTATTATATAGTTATACTAAATTAAAATCATTATAGCAAATATTAATATATAGTTATGCTAATCACTATAACTAATACTAATACTAATATAGATTATAGTTATAACTTATAGTATTATAACTTATACTAATATATTATATAGTTATACTAAATCACTATAACTAATACTAATATAATTATACTAATCACTATAATTATATATAGTATTAATAACTAATACTAATATAAGTATTAGTATAACTAATATTTATATATTTAATATATATATCAAGTATAAGATATTAGAGATTTAATATATATATATCCAGTATATTAGTTTATTATTAATATTTCGTATACGGTGCCTTTTTTTTAATATTCATATATAGTAATATATATAATATATTTTTTTTTTATAAATTTTCATATATATATATATAATATAAAATAGATTTATATTAGTTAGTATACTACTATACAATATGGCGTCGTTTCTATTGTAATAGGACTTTCTTTTTAATTTTTGAATGCATGTTAGTATGTTACTTGTTTTATTTAGTTGTATTATTTGTTATAATCAAAAGTTTAATTAGTTTAGATTGTAATGTTGAGAAAATTGAAAATTGAAAGCTCACAATTTTTTTTTTTTAAAAAAGTGGGTCAAATATGAAGTTAAAAAATATAAAAAAATAATAATAAAAAAATCCGACTCCGCTCCGACTCCGCTCCGACAAGTCGGAGTTGGAGTCGGAGCGGATTTTGTATGTCTCGGAGTCGGAGTCGGAGGTTGGGCCCTCCGACTCCGAAAGTGTCGGTGCTCAGCCCTACAAGCTCTCTTCAACCCATGGCCTCAACCCATGCATGGAAACACCCAGTTAGCCACCGTGTGAAAGCTGCCTAGCCTCCATCTCCATGTAAAACTCGCCACCACCCCTCACCTAACCACCATAGAAGCCCCATCACCTCCGCGTGCCAACCTCGCAAGCCCTCCTTTGATTTGCAAGACCAAAAAGCAGAGCACCTGCCTTCCTAAATAGCGAACCCCAGTGCCGCCGCCCAGCTGCTCAGCATCAAGCAGGAACAACCAGAAGACACCGATCGCATGCCCAAGTCCGCCATGACCACCCCTACGTAGGCCCACACTAAATTCCCCCACTATCGAGCTTTGCCTCCATGCTCTCTCTCTCTCTCTCTCACAGTTCTCCCTCTTTAGCTCGTCTTGCTCTCTTTCTCTCAATGCGCCACCGTTGGGACAGACACTGTCCACCGCAACCCAACTCTGCCATGATGTCCTTGCCCCAAGGTGCCGCTGCCTCTTAGTTTTCCTTAGGTAAGTGTTGTTGCCACTGCTCACGTCTTGGTCCTCTGTTTTTGTGTTAGTTTACTTAAAAATGAAATATTTTTGTATCTCGGTTAACCTAATAGATGAGATGTACTATTACCATTTTGCCCCTCAGTATGATGTTTCCAGATATATTATTTCGGATGTTTAGGATAATGGATTTATATTTTAATGAGTTGATTATGTATCTTGGGTTTGAAATCATGAGTTTTATATTAATCATTGTTATGCATTTAAATTTCTCTTTATTTTAAATTAATTTATTGTTGGGTTTAATTATTTTATTTTCATTTAATCATTACGTTTGAATTATTTTATTTAACTGACTGTTTTGAAATCGTTTCCGTTGGATCATTTTTTGTGACCCAAGATGTGAGGATTGAACCTCATTTATTTCCCTTCATTTTTATTTTTCCTCTTTTACTTTTCTTTCTCTTTTTCTTTTTCCCTCCATTTCTTTTCTCCTCTTTCTCTCCCCTGCTTTCATGCGCACGATGTCCCTCTCTCCTTCTTCCCCGTGCGATTTCTTCTCCTCCACCCAGCCACCACCGTGCACCACTGTGACCGACACCGCCCAGCCCATTCGCTCCCCCACCGGCCGGTGACCACCACCCTCCAATCTCAGCTCCTCTCTTGCTGCCGTTAGCCCCCACGCGCAACACCAAGACGCGACACCTCTTGTGCTCGCGCGCTGCCGTTGCGCCACCTCCGGCCACCATTTCTTCACCTCTTCATTCTCGATCTCCTAGCAACCCAATGCACCCAACCCCAGCTCTGATCCGCCACCGGTGAAGTACATTCAACTCCATTTCCGTTTTGGGTATTTTTGCACTTCAACCATCCTCTACGCCGCCACCCACGGCCAACCACCACCACCACTAGCTTCACTGATGTCCCTAAGCCCTACTCTATCAATCTCGGGTTTTCGTTTGCACCCGTTCAAAGGTTGGTTTTTGAGACCCACGGCCACAGTGCATTTGACACTGTTTTGTTGATGCGTTACCACTTCGTGCAGCTCTGTGATTCTTCAGAAATTATTAAATAGTGTTGTAAGTATTTTTCAAAGAACTCTTATGATTTAAATGTATTTTTGCACTAACTCATTACACTATGAATTGATTGGTTTTGTTGAACTGAGTCCGAGGAGTACGGGGGTCGGATGGATTAGTGGAGGAAGTTGGTTTGTGTATTGGGCTATGTTGAATTGTTGGTTGGATATTGTGTTGTTCATGTACATTGCATTTTTGCACGCATGATCATGTTTGTAAATGAAAATTGGGTTTTCTTGTAATTGCATTCATGTTCATGTGTTTAATGAAAACTGGGTTTTCATGTGAGAATATTTTTGGGTGCGTGTGTATCACGACCCCAAGCCGAAATGGGACATTATCTCGGTGGAGCTTCTCTGGTCACTCGGGAGCGGAATATACTGAGTGGTAGGGGTGTAACCGGTCCGGTCCGGTCCGGTTTTGGACAAAATCTAGGACCGAACCGGTATGTACCGGTTTTGTATTTTTCAAAACCGATTACGCACCGGTTACCCTCCTAAACCGGTACTTCGGGTTTTACCGGTTTCCGGTCCGGTCCGGTCCGGTTTTTCGGTTTTTTTAAAATGTAAATTTCACAATTTATCATCATAAATTTGTTTATAAAAAAAAAAAAAAACTAATTTAAAAAATATTGTTTTATACTTTTATTATAAGTTATATATTAGTATTAGTTATAAACTATATATTTAATATTAGTACTAGTTATAAACTTTTAGTGATTTAGTATTAACATTTTATGTAATAATTTATAAATTATAATAAGAAATTATTTCATATATAAATATATATAATTATATATAAAACTTTCACATAAAAAATTATAATTATACATAAAATAAAAAACTTATATATATTAATATATATATATATATAATAATTTGTATAAAACTTATATATACAATAATATAAGTATTTTTTTATATATTTTTTTATCAACCGGTCCGGTCCGGTTCGGTCCGGTCCGAAAAATCTTAAAACCGGAACCGGACCGAAACCGGCCGGTTTTCACTTTCTAAGAACCGGTCCCGGACCGGACCGGTTCAAAACCGGTAAAACCGGTCCGGTCCGGTCCGGTTCGGACCGGTTTTCCGGTTTCAACTTACACCCCTACTGAGTGGCATCCCTTGGATTGTCGCCGGACGAGATGGTCTCATGCTGACTCCGTGGTCCCTTTGCTGGCGGGGACTAGAGGATACTTGGCCATGTACGCGCTGGGCGCAGAACTGGGCATCGCTCGTTGCATAGAGGATGCTTGGCCAAGTACGCGCTGGTTGCAGAACTGGGCATCGCTACGAAGCCAAGACGTGCGGATGATCCCTAGGGGAGATCATGGTGCATACGGTAAAATGGACTATTTTATGAGAAAATAACATGTGTTGGATATGGATTTTCTTGTAAATCATTTTCTGGGAAAATGTTTTATGGATATTTTTGGGCCAAATGAGATTTTGGCGTGTGTTAGAAAATATTTATTTTGGAAAAAAACGATGTTTTAAGAATAATGCATATTTCATTATATGCATGCATGTTGGTTGCATTAATGTATTTTTATTCCTGAGGGTTGTTTGGTTGATACTTATCTGCGGTACCGTTTTATGGTAACGCATATTTCGATGCAGATGAGGATGAGGGTGAGCTTGAGGAGTTAGCTCCGCCCGATGAGTGATTTGGGATCACTCATTTTATTTGGGACATGTATTTTATTTTATTTTGGATGACTGTATAACTACTTTTCAAACCTTTACTGATGTTTAGATTGTGTTTAAATTCAGGTACTTAGTTGACTTAATCTGCTGTGTTGTTATTATACACTGTTGCATGTACACACACTTGGCACTATCATTTGGATGCGTGACCGTATTGTCATCATCTGGATGTTTCGATTCCCGTATTCCCGTACATGGGGGTCGGGGGCACCAAATGGGTTCTAAGGAAGTAGAGGTAGAGACTATTAACTAAAAGAGACCTTGGGGAGTTATTATGAGCACATTTCAAGGACAAGACTTTTATAAGGCCCCTTTCCAAGATCTCTCTCTCTCACTCTCTCCCTCTCTCCCTATCCATCACCGCTGTTACTCTTGGTTAGGTTTCCTCCACGCCACGATCCTCCACACACCAACACACACACACCCTCCTTGTTGACCTTCCCGCAACCACCCACTCATTCTCCAACTTACCCTCTCGAAAAGTCTGGGTTTTTAAAACCCTAGCTATCATCGCCCCATCGTGTGGTGCCTGCCACAGTAGGCTACCCTTCCTCTTGGTCTCATGGTCTCCCTCAAACCTCCCTTCTCCCTGCCTTCATGCTCTGTTTCCCTCCCTTTAACATTCTTTGTTTTGGCTCCGCTGTGGTCACTACCATCCCCTTCCTCCACGCCTCGGCACAATGCATCTACAAGAGCTCATCTGCCACCATCTATGTTTCCCCTACGTCAAACACTTCTCCCTACCTCTTTCTCCCTCTCTGCGGCATCACAACCGTGACCCCCCAGCCTTGCTGACAACCACCATAACACCACCTCACAACAATAAACCTCACTTCCTCTTGGAGTTGTCTTTGTTCTACTCTCTCTCTCTCTCTCTCTCTCTCTCTCTTTCTCTCTATCTCTCACCCTTTGCGCCTTTCGATTAGGGTGTCACCACCATCCGCCACTGCAACACACATACGCACCACCACAGGAATCCACCTATTCCTTTCATTTTAATGACCCTTGAGTTGATTGAGTCATTGCTGAGTTCGATCTAGAAACCGTTCGAACGATATTTAATGAATTTGAATGGAAGAAACTCACACCTCAAATGGTTATATAACCATTCAAAGAGTTGTTCAAATAGTGCATTTGATCGCATATGTGCTATGTTTGAACGTTAAACTATACGTTCGAATAGTGAATTATTCGATTAAAAGGTTTCCTAAAAAAACAGTTTGTCATTGTTTTAATCAACATATAATTTTGTAAAGCATCATGTATTATATTTTATAACCAATTTTCTTTGTATTATTTTTTAAGTTTCAGGTTCACAATGACTTATAGGGGAAGGAAGCGTGACAGATTAGAGCAACCCTCCAACAAAGAAATCTGATAGAGGACTATTTTACTGGAGCGTGAGGTGAAGATCTCTGACTTTCATGGTCTTTGGAGGGTCGTTCCATGGCAGATGTCTTCATTGAGCGTGGTTGGATGCCAATCATCAACCAGAAGGACGAAGGGAGGGACTTTATTTCCTACAACGACATCATATCTGAATTTTATAGAGAGCTTGATTCTGCCAATCGAGATGATGAGGCATACACAATTTCGGTCTGGGACACATCAGTTACATTTTCAATGGATGCAGTCACCGATTTTATTGGTATCCCTCGATTGCCCACTGCATATCCGAATGTGCTGCCCATGGAGTCTAAGATGCGGGTTATGGGGAGACGACTGAGCATGAAGGCATTGGTGTAGATGGACTCGATAGCCTCACTAATCATAAGGTTCTGCAGGTAGTTGTGGGTCCAGATTTTTCTAATGGGACAAAGAGCGTCAAACAAGTCGATTTATCTAGTTTCTTCAATATTATGAACATAGCCATCATCAACAACATTGATCCTCAGTAGTACAAGACTAAGATTGGTATGGATCGGGGAAGGTTTATGATATGCGTCACTCATGGGATGCCTATCGACCTAGTGAGTTATATATTCACTAGGATTCGATCAGAGACCCACTACATTACGACAGATATATTACCATTTGGGATCCTAATCACCTAATTTTTATTAGATGCGGGGGTCCTACTAGATATTGTTGAGTGTGTTCGGGAGCCGATTGGACCGATCAACTCCTCAACCTTGTCATGCAGCACAGGACACTTGAGATTTTGTCTCCGTGCTCCCATTACATAGCTGATTGAGACTCAAGGAGATGCACACTTGAGCGATCATGGCGTATCAGGCAAGACATTTACACATAAGGCATCACACACTGCTATTCTTGAGGATATTACAATTATAGTGCATGCAGAGATCTGCGCACAAATAGTAGAGGTGATTGGTGTAGTGCATAGGGAGATCCAAAGTACCATCTTTGACTTACGTACAGAGATTGCTAGCATCTTTGAGACTCAGGTGACGATCAATAACCGACTACTATATATCTTTTATTTGTATATTTTCTTTTGTTTCTTGTATGGATAATATTTTGTGTTTTGTAAAATTAATTTAATTATGAATTGTCTTTTTCTTTTCTACATTAATTATTGATTCCCATTATATATATTCTTTAACTGTTAGTTTTTTATATAAATTAAATATTTCTCTATAATTAAGTATGGTATTTTTTTACCATCAAAATTTGTAAAAATTTGGGCACTGTTCGAATGTAATGTATAAGCCTTCAAACATATTTCCATTGCCATCAAAGATTTTAGCAATTATTCGATTCCGCCATAATTTCCATTTGAACCCTTTGTTTTGTGTTTAAACAACTATTAATACTAATCAAACGGTCACTACCCATTTTCAAACTGTAACTCATTAGGGTTCGAACTGTTTAATAAAGTGTTCAAATGGTAAGTCTATTTTTCGCTAAATTTAGTAACTTAACCTGTCAATTTCTAGTTCGATCGTATCTAATATCTGTTCGAAAATTGATTTTATTTACGCTCGAATGGATAGTAAATGTTTGACAGGATCTTTTATTAGGGATGAAATTTCTCATCCTAAAATATACTATTCAAACTAAAAATTGACTGTTCGAAAAGTTAACGACTTCTATCTATTTTTAAGGACGAAATTCAACTCATTTTTTGAGACAATTTTTATTTCGTCAAAAAAGAATCGTCCTAAAATCAAATTTTTGTTCTAATGAAACTCTAAACAAAGACTTGGAAAATCAATACAAATATCAGAAACAAGTGTACTCTTAAACAAAGACTTTAAAGTTCGTTATTTTCAACAAGATCCTCAATAAATAGTTATATAAAATGTTAATAAGATGAAGAATATTTTATTTGAATTTTAAAATTTGAAGTCTTCATCTCTTTGACTCTGTCTCCCGTTAGGACATCTGCCCATTTTGGCCTTTTGTTTATTCCATTCCAAAAAAAATTTCCGCATTGAATTATCCAATTAAATTAATAATCTAAGGTTTTCATGTAGAATTTTTTTTTTTAAAAAAAATTATCTTTTAAATGAAATTATGCAATATAAATATTGTGTGGTATAATTGTTAAATAAAATTATTAAAACTTTACCTCTTAAATGCTTCCTCGTAATAAAAATGGAAAAGAAAAATGAAAAGAAAAAGGATCCGATGTGGGGTCCATGAGGAGGTGCCACTGGCAAGCTTTTATAAGATTGCTTTTGGGTTGTTAGTTATTCTGTGAATAGTAGTAAAAAAGTAATGAAAAGTAATAATAGAATATTGAATAGTAATTAATAGTCGCCTATTATGCTCCCTCAATATCGTCTGTTGGCTAAGATTGTTTTGACCAATCTGTTGCCTATTAGTCGCCACACTTAGCCTCCCCTAGAGCGTGCCCATTTCATGTATGCATTAGCCACTGCAGTCTCCATAGACTTCCCTAGGCATATCATTGATATCATCTATCACTCTTATATTGAGAAGAAGCTAAACTTTCCTTTTGGAGGCTTAATCACAAAACTGGCTATCATAGCCAAAGTTCCCCTTAGGGAAAATGAACCAACAATGAAGATAGTTGGTTTGATATCAGCTCTTGTTGTGATTAAGTTAGAAGCAGTTCTAACTAAGAAGTGAGCCCACAATACTAAATCTGCTTCTTCTCCACTTGAGCCAATTGTTCCCATCTCACAAGTGTTGGAACAGATCGATAACCTTGCTGCCAAGTGGGAAGCGAGTCAATCTAAGCTGGAACAACAAATCATTGTAGTATGCTGTGATGGCGTACAAACAAATGATACATTGGTCCAACTATGCTTGGATGTGCAGCAAGTTTTGGAAAGTGTGATGGACTTGGATGTAGAGTAGCAGCCCTTTGTCAAATTGCTAACAAAATGGGGGACTAGCAATGGAGTAGCAACATAGTATATGGGGGAGCATCAGTAGCATGGAGCAGCAAGCAGAAATTTTTTTAATGAAAATTTACATGTTCTTGATATTTGATTTGATATTTGTCAGTGAAAATTTTACTTATTTTGGCATGTAGCTAAATAATGGTTTGAACCTGATGATTGATGGATGCTAGAACAGAACTTTAAATTAGAGTTAAAGTGTGTCTAACATCTTGTTTCATGAAGACAAATTCTAATTAATGTTCTATGTCATTTTCTTTGTACTGAGATGTTCTACATGAGATTTTGGCTGCTGGGAGTTTCTTTTTCAGGTACATACTGCATTCATCAAATTGATTTTTCTCACCAATCAACCAAAAAGGGAGATTGTAAATGCAAGATTTTAGTTAGGACTAGGTGACTAGATGAATAAAAATTATTTGATCTTTGTGTAAGTTGAATGAATGTAAAACACCTTGATTTTATCTATAAATATTTGTAGTATATCTAGAAATTATTAGATAATATTTTTGATAAGTCAAAACTGTATGTATTCGAATGATAAGGAGTCTACAATTATCCTGTGAAAAATTTCAATAGAAATTACATATGCTAAGAAGACTTAGTGCCAGATGTCAACAAACGCGCCAATAGAGTCCTACCATTAGCAAAATACTACTACAGATCAATTTCCTACCAGACTCATTTTGTCAGCAAAGTTCTACTGCAAATAAAACACTGATCAGAATATTTATGATTGGGACTCCGACTGAAACTTTACCTTTTGATGTTTATTCTTAGAATTTGAAGAGATTGAAGAGAGATCCAAGTGCTTGACTGTGAGAAAAATTTCCTTGAGAATTTTCTAGTTCTTATTCCTCATTCTCTCGTTAAGTGTGTGCTTACCTCATGTTGGAGATTGACTGATTGAGTTCAACCATTGGAGTTCCAGTAGAGAAGTTAATATTTGAAGATCGTCAAATGTTATTGCCGCTACTATAGTAGAGGCAAACGAGTCGTTTGTCGGGTCAAGTAAAAGAGTCAATTAGCAAAAGTTTTGTAATTAAGAATTATTTGTAGCTAATCCTCAAATAATAAAATTGATTTTTCTGAATTTAGTTGTCCCGTAGGGTTTTACTTTTAAGGAGTTATTCAAATGGTTTTCCTTCGTAACCAAATTTGGTGTAACGCACTTTATTTACTTTATGTATTTGATTGATTATCAAATTATTTCATTATTGATCACTAACCAATTTATTGATTGAATTGGTAGAATGTGGTAATACAAAATAGGGATACTGGGGTAATTTCAATGCTGTCGCTATAATATTTTTACTCTCTTGTATGATGTTTGGCAATGGTACATGTGATGTTTTCACCAAACCATTGTCCCTAGCTTGCCCCTCTTCTCTCTTGGGCAATAATCGATATTCCTCAGTTGGTGAGAAAAGGGGAGCATGATATGTCATGTGCCAGTGTTTTGGCCATAACTTTGGCTATCATGGGTGTTAGAATTGTGCATATAACCTGAAGTCAAAAAGCTCTCTTACGCGTGCACGTTGTGGTCACCAATTACGCGTAGTGGTCCCCGTATTGAGCCCAGAATCAACCATTTTTCCTTTCGAATGCGTCGCTTTTTAGCCATGTAGGAAGAGTACGCAGGGACTGAGTTTGGGTGACTATACATAGATAAACTCTATTTAAAACTTGCTTAGTGATTTCTGACTAGAAACAGTTGCTTTTTATTTTTTAGTTATTTTTTGTTTATTTTAAGAGAAGCCTCAGGGTTTTACAAAGAGATTTTACAAAAAATTTTGCAAACTAACTAAATCTATTCAATAAAAAGAAAACTTTGTAATCCAATATATCACAAAAAGCAAAAACAATTATTTTTATAGAATTTCCTTATAAACTAAGCATTTTTTTTCAAATGTAACCGTTCTTTTATAAGGAGTAATTCAATGTTGACAAAGACTTTGCCTGCCAAATTGCCAATTAATTAACAATATCAGAAACAGATAGACACCTAAACAAAGACTTAGAAAGTCAATACAAATATATAGCACAAGAAATAGATCTACTCTTAAACAAAGACCCCAAAATCGATGTATTTATAATTCTATATATGTCTATTAAAATCTTTGATTAATCTTTCATCAATTGATCTATTTTTTAAATATATTGTGCCATCAATATTTTTTATGAACTTGCTTTAATTTGTAGCTCTAGCTAGCGCATGCTTTCCTCTTGCTACTTTTCCTATTATACCGCATTTGTATCTTCATCTCAGACAGAATAGATCTTCAACTTCTTGATGCCTCTACCTCATCTACACTACAAGAAAACTGCTTATTTGTAGCCAGTTAATTCCAGTAAAATGACTATTTACAGTTAAAATGAGTCTATTTTAATCACAAATAGTCTTTTCGCCGCAATTAAATGATCACAAAAGCCCGTTTTCCTTGTAGTGCTAGTGTCTCTTTTGCAGCTCAACATCCAAGAATCTTGTGAGCTCCTTCAATTCGTTCTGGAGCCTAATCCTATAGATGAGGTGCATGCATGGCCAATGCTTGACCATCAAGCATGTGGCCATGATCTAGGCCCAACCTGATTATTAAATAATCATTGATATATTAAATAATCATTGTTTGGCATGTGGCCTTGCCATAGTTTTCTTCGTTTTTTTTGTTTTTCTGGTTAGACGATGATCAGTCAGGAATCTGGATCGGAATTAGAAAAAGCACATGAGTACCCTCGTACTCACGAATTATTTTCTATAAATATGCGAGACCATATATTGAACAACGTACACACGGCCAACTCCCTTCCTCCCCCAACCTTACGACTTTGATCTAAAGTTTCTCGTTGTTTTATTTTCAAAACTATGGCCACTGATAAGATGCTGTTACTTAATCTGAAAGCATACCCTCACGGCCAACTCCCTTCTAAATTTCATCACCGTTTTTCGGTTCCGACGGTCATGATAAACAGACCAAGCTACTGCACAACGTACAAACGCCAACTTAAACTTACCTGTTCTTCTTCCTCGAACGTCACTCGATTTGTAATAGCCAATACTATGGCCGCCAGCAGTGGGATGCTGCTTTCTACAGCAGAGCAACCCATTTATGAGGGTGGGAGCGGCGTGTTAACCCCTTTTCATGCTGACCAAACTACTCTTCATGGCGGCTCTAGTCTTTTGTTTGTCGTCGAAAACATTCTTCACCAAGCAGCCCATATGGCTGACACCGCTTTGCTGGTACATGTGTTATCCTTTATACATATTACTTCCTAAGATTTTTTGTGTTCTATTTGATCATCTTTTAATTCGTTTCCAAATTTCTTCCTATAAATGAGTAATTACTACTTCCGATATATCCTGTAGGGTACTCAGGATTATTTGGAGAAGCTGGATGAAAAGGTGTCCAAAGCTAACTTCAGTCCCCGCCTATTGTGTACAATCAAGCAATTTTTCTCCATGGTAATTCCAATAGTACGCGATTTGCCCTTTTTGACACGAACAAAATCTTGCAGAATACCATGCATTTTAACTCTTCTTTTGTTTTTTGTTTTCCAACTAGCTTCCCAATATTATTTATGGGATGGATCGGGATTGTAACATGAAATACTTGATCCTTTTATTGTTTAGTAATTACGCACATTAATGGCAATTTTCCAGGATAAGGAGATCGTTTTATCGGAACTATTGGTCATGGTTCAAAAAATCAACGTCACCCTCAACTTGCAAGAGATGCAGAAAGTAATACTCTGCAATAAGAAAATAGGTTCGCCGCGGGTTTTATTCCATTCACAAGGCAATTATATATATATATATATGTGTGTGTGTGTGTGTGTGACTTCAAAATGGGCAGCATTTACAATATTGCTTGACAAAAGATATCGTTGTTCATGCAGAAACACCCAAGGAAATTGTGAAAGCTTTCACCGGACTGATTTTTGCTAAGGATAATGATCTGCAGCCTCATACCGACTGTTCTACGAACAAAATGGTTAGCTTTTGAAGCAAACCACAGTATAATTAAACAGTTTTTCTGCTAAAACGAACAAATTACTAATCATTCGATATTTTCTGTTTTAAATCTGTTGAATGTCTCCATTTTGCACCATTTAGAAATGTTGTAGACGTGTAGATCGTATATGGTTTGAATAAAAAAGAAAAAGCATCAAGTGGGAGAGTGAGCGACAAATAAAATTAGTGATACAACATTTAATGCGAATGTTAATGTTACACAAAATATTTATAAGGCAATAATAAATATTGTAGGACCAACTCATATGTCACTCTCTCGAACTTAGTGTCGCCTCAACTTCATGCAAGAACTAATTTTTATTTTATTTTATTTTTTTGATGGACTTCATGCAAGAACTTGAAGAGACTTTAATGCTCCACAAGTCTATTTGCAAGGCCTCATGCTACAGTTACTGTTAGTTATAGAGTTTTTTTTTTCCATGTATTTTTTAAGACTTTTAAAAATAAATAAAAAAAAATCATAATATTATTAAAAAATACTTCTTTAATTATTAAGTAAAAAAATTAAAAAATTAAATAAAAAATTATTGTTGTAAAATGAAGCAGTAGAATAGAGTGGTGAGAATAGTATTATTTGCAAGTATGCTTTTTGATACACCCAACACATCATTAAATTAGATCCCACAGTATTAATAAAAAAAAATATAAGCGTTTTACCTTTTTTATGACTATAAATGAATCAATGTGAGGTTTAAATTAATTAGATCCCACATCATTAAACACGTTTTAACTTTTTGATCAATATAATGTATATTTGTCAAAATTAGTTTGTAATTATCTTAAGCATGACAATTAACAAACTTCCTCAGTTTGTAATTAGTTTAATTAATTTCTTTATTTTGTGAGAACTGTTTATCAATTATTTGTATATTTGTCAAAATTATTTTAATTTGCAAATCCCTCTTTTGAAACGACGTCGTACGGTACGTACTTCATTACTTATAATCTCATGTTAAAGTACGTACGTACATTTGACTTGATGACTTTTATAATTATAATTCTATAACATGACAAACAGCTTAGCATCGTAACGGCAAATGATCCACATGGGGATGAGGTGGAACACCCAAATGTGTTCGCTTTCAGTAGTACCTCGGATCAAAACCCTGCATCTCGTCCGCAGCCAAGGGCGGCAGCCCCACTTGCAAAAGTACCGGCGGTATAGTACCATACCAAATCACAAGATCTTATTTAATTCTCCAACTCTAAACGTATGCTTGTGCATACATTAAATGTACAACGGATGTCTTAATTGGTAACAAATACACACACATGTACACCAGATTAACATATTCATGCATCTGAGATTCAATGCAAAGTTAATTAATTGAGCATTGACACATGATTTATTCAAGAATATCAGAAAAGCATGTACACTTTCTACTACGCAAGCATGAACGGAGCATGGCTGGACGAATTTTACAAGAAAGCAACTGTTGTGGCTAATGATCCGTTCATAAAGGACAGCAAAAACCTTTCCATAGGATTTTGCAGGATTGCAGACCACTGGAGAGAGGAGGAGGTACAACTTTTGTCGAAACAAAAGGGCTGGGACAAGGTATGTCCAAAGTTTTTGCATAACGATCAGTACTCTAGCCATACCGGACACTTTGCGCTGCTCAAAAACAACTCTGAAGTGGTTCTTCAAGGTCGTGGCACAAAGATTCTGAAGGCCTTGGGGGACTTTCAAGAACAATGGAGGAAGAACTTGCCATCTCGTAACTTCGAAAAAAGTCTCGTGGACCACTATAATAAGCTCCCTTAAGCTAATTACGTGTAACGTTCCAATAAATTAAGGACATGCATACATATATGCATTTTGATCGATTACGATGGTAATCTGATTTTAATATTTTGAAAAGTATTTCAAACATGTAGTAATGGTTTAGTGTTTGTGTTGTAATAACAGGGGAAGCCTCGCGCCTCCTCTTAACGCACGAAACTTTGCTAGCAAGCACGCTTATTTAATTAGTTTCGAATAATTTAACTCTTTAACTCTCGTTTCAAGCTAAAATTAAAAGTGCTCAAGATTATTGATTCTGAGTTCCATCCTACTTATTAAGGAGGTCATAGGATTCAAATGTGAATTATTGGCAGAAGAAAAAATAGCGCAACGAGACGTGATGATATTGAGACAGAATTTCCAACCTAAATTCAAAGTGAAAAAGCAGTGGTTCTATCCAATACAATACCTAGAGGGGAGTGAATATGTGCAGTTCAATTTTTCTGGTCTAATCAAATATAATGACAAGTAAGAAATTAAATGATGAAACAAATCACACAATACTCAACACAGAGATTTGGCTACGAAATGGAAACTAATTTGAATAACGTCTTCAAATTCTAAAATCACTCCGAGTGAAAGACACCACCTAAAATTCACTACAAAAAAAGTTTGTTACAACCAATATAGAGACACTCACAAAACCTTTGTAGTTCCTAAACTTAGCTTGCAACATCACGAGTGGCCCACTCGATCCCTACACGCATGTAATGTCAGAACTCCGACCTTTCTATAGCTTCCCACGAAAACCTCTCGATCTCTACATCAACAGCAGCTCCGGAAACCTTCCGGCCAATAAACACGTCCACTTCAATGGACTTAAATAAGATTTGATGTTGAGTGAGGTGTGGTGGAGATGTGTTTGTCCAAGAGAGATTCACAAGGTGGGGAAAACTTTCTCTCTATGGCTCTTAAAGCAACTAGGGTTTTTGCTCTGTTTCTCCACACACAAGTCAAGTGCATCTTGTCTTTTAGAAACAGCTCGAGCGACACGTCCAGCGCACATCGAGCAAACCTCTCTGGAAGAGTTTTGCTCGAGCGCCACGTCGAGCGCACATCGAGCGAACCTCTCTGGAAGAGTTCTGCTCGAGCGCCACGTCGAGCGCACTTCGAGCAAACCTCTTTGGAAGAGTTCTGCTCGAGCGCCACATCGAACGAACCTCTCTGGAAGAGTTCTGCTCGAGCGCCACGTCAAGTGCACATCGAGCGAACCTCTCTGGATGGTTCTGCTCAAGCGCTATGTCTAGCGCACATTGAGCGAACCTCTCTGGATGAGTTCTGCTCGAGCGCTGAGTCGAACACACATAGAGCGAACCTCTCTAGATGGGTTCTACTCAAGTGCTACGTCGAGCGCACATTGAGCAAACCTCTCTGGATGGGTTCCGCTCAAGCGCTGAGTCGAGCGCACATCGAGCGAACCTCTCTGGAAGGTTCCGTTCGAGCGCCAGCTAAGCCATGTTGAGCACACTTCAATCATTTTCATGTTACACCGCTTCAACACTTGTTACAACACGATATTACACAGGTTTTCACAAGAAAATGCCAATCAACTAATTTTTCCCTCAACAATCTCCCCCTTTGGAATTTCTGTGACAAAACCCCTAACCTATACATAGGACCTAATCCTGACACACCCAAATAGGATTCCCATGATTCAGGCATAGTCTTGAATACGTTGAGATATTTCTGCAAACACTCAGCAAACGGTTAAATATACCAATAAAAATATGCAAGAAATAATCTCATAAGCATAAACAATGTCTGTAGCACAGTTTTCATAAAAGACTCTTCATTGAGAAATTAATCAGATATTGAATTCAAAAAGACATACAATAGCAGCACAAGCACAAAAGCTGCTCCCCCACAAAACAATGTGTTACTAACAAAAGCAAAAGCTGCCCCTACAGCTTTCTTGCTACTCCCCCTACATCTATACTACTCCCTCTAAATTTATATTACTCCCCCTTTTTGTCACAAGCCAAGGGTCTCAAGTATCACCATCACTCTGACTGCCACCATCATCATCAAGGCGCTCCTCTATATCATTGAAGCGTTGACTCACAAGCTGCTGTAGGCTTTCAACTTTAGCATCAAGGCTATCAAACCGGGCATCAAGGCGTGCAAGGTACTCAAGGACCTGCTGAAGACTGGGCTCAGTCGAACCTGGTGCCGATGTGGATGGTGCCAAGCTAGGAGGCTATGAGCTCGATGGCCGAGAGCTCGATGGCTGAGAGGAGGGTGCAGGAGGAAGCTCAACACTCAGAGGGTGAGGGGTAATGTGAGCACGACTCAATTGCATGGTCCTACGACCAATAGGAGCCTTAAGAGGAATTCTAGGCTCATAAGGAAGAAACGCAACTGACTGGGAGATGGCTAACCAAGTGATGAGGCAGGCAAAAGGCAAGCCAGTCCATACTTTGGGGGAACTTAAAGCCTCAAGCAAGACCCGACAAAGATGACTCCCCAGATCCATGGAGACATCATTTATCAATGCATACAGAAGAGTGGCGCGGTCAAGACCCACATTACTCTGATGACCAGTAGGATATAGATTTGTAAGGACAATCCTACTAAGAATGAGATATTTAGGTGGAAATCTTACAATTAGAAGTGGTGACTTACCATCCCAACTAGTAGGCGTACCATACAGACATTGAGCAATAACTGGCAGACTAGGAGGAGATGTCTGTGTATAGGGATACACAGGATTTGACACATGCGGGGGCATTGAGCAAGTCCGCTAACATGCCTAGAGTCACTCGGAAGATGATATTCCGGAGACTAACATTGAAAGAGTCATCGTCAGAGATGACATAAATATTGGAGTAAAACTCCCGAACCAACTCCATAGACGGAGTGGGATGACCAGTAGTCAAGGCCAGCCACTAGCGAGACTAAAAAATATGTGGAATAAAAGTCTCAGTAAGCTCATCGAGGGTGACTTCACGCTCGACAATAGGAGAACGGTTAGAGAAGTTCTGAGTATAAAGTTCTCTTGCACGAGGATTGTGGAAATGTGCTTGAGCGAGGGCAGGAGGATTTTGGCGTGGACGAACACGTCGAGACATGATTTTGGCTGTGGACAGAATCAGTGACCGTTAAACAAGGCTTAAGGTATTTAAGACCCGATGTATGCATGTCCAAAATGCAAAATGCCCATTACATGATCCAATGCACATGCCTAATGTAAACCAATGTACATGTCAAATGTCCTTTGCTAATGCACTTGCCCAAGAACATAATTTAACAGCCCATTTCAAAACCCAACAAACACAATGCCAATGTTGGGTTTTAAACCCAATGGAAGTCCCAAGCCTCAATGCCAAACCAATACCAACACTAGGATAGAGATGTAATGAACATGAGAACAATGCTATGCCAATGCATGATAAAAATGAGAAACCAAACAACATTGAGGCATTTCACCGAGCACTTAGAGTGCATCCAAGCAAAAACCAAGTTCAAAACTCCTTGGACGTTCCATGAACCTCCTAAATACAAAAACAATCAATCCAAGAAACCATTTACAAGGATTCAATGACCCAACAAACCAACAACCTCCATTTTGGAAACCAAATCAAAATGCCCAAATGCAACAACCCGAAATGGGAAAATAAACAAACCCTAATGCCAAAATTAGAAAAATAAACACAAATGAGAGAAGCTTACCGTGATTAGGAAGGGATTTCTTGAGAGAAATCAAGTGAAAACACACGGAAAACAGAAAAGGTAAGTCGCACAAAGAGGGGAGAGAAAATGGCACAGAGAAAAGAAACGGGCTGGGGAAAAAGAAAATGACACAGGGGCTTTTTAAAATGTCTTCGCTCGAGCGGCATTTAAGTTTCGCTCGAGCGGCATTTAAGTTTCGCTCGAGCGACGTCCCCAGAATTTTCAAACTGTTGCATACTTTTTCATTAAGTGATTCAAGAATTAATGAAGTTAATTTTGAAGCCTTAAAATCACATCAAATGTAAAAAAGCATCATATTATCACAATTTACGCAAGTAGTAAAAACAGAGTATCACAGGTAACATGAACATGAGTGTTTGTGAATCCTAACTCAATTAAGAAGTTTCAACCAAAAGATGTGAGTGGGTTGTGCTGAAACATGAAACCATAAGTGCTTGGGGAGCATTTCCATGATACACAAAGTAAAACCTAATGCTGCTAGGACCTAAATACTTTGAATTCTTGTATCAGTATTGGCCTATCGAGTAAGACCCCTTTCTCTTTTTCTTCTTCTTCTTCCTCCATTTTTTTTTATTTCTTTATTTTATTTATAGATAGAGAATTTTCACTGGAGGAATTTTGATATATAATCATGAGGTCATCTAGCCCGTGGTCAATTCTGTATTCACGTAGAGCTCTCTTACACCTTTGATTGCCTCCCCAAGAACTCAAAGGTGGGAAAACAACAATTGATTGAGTTGGATGTGTAGTGTGTGATGCAGGTCACAAATTACAAATAGTACACATGTTTTAAACCTTTGTAACTTATAAAGATACATGATACAATTTTCAAAAGACATATGTACCTAAAATTTTCAGAATTGACATCACTAACACTCTTTGTCACATTCATGTGCAAAACATTATGCATATTTTTTAGGAACACACACAACAATATACAAAGACAAAATTATGCATGTAATGAACACACACAATATGCTTTTAACAAAAAAAAAATGAAGAAAAACTATAAAAGACCTAAACATGTGTAAAATGCATGACCATCAGTCTATACCATAAATACCATGTATGGTCTGATCCTCCCCATTTCTCATCCACACTTGTCTCACTTTTGAATAATTCACCTTATCAGCCTTCTGGCTGGTAGTCAATTGGTCTAACTTCACATTGATGATCTCATTTTGTTTGGTCATGACCATGACTGGGCTCCACAAGTTTTTATGTCCTTTTCTTGAGTAGAGCTTTTCCATTCTCTTAGGATGGCCTCTAAGCTCAAAACAGTTTGGTCGAATGTGACCAATCTTGCCACAATTGTGACAGACGTGATTTGTCTTGTGAGCTTTTTGTCTCATGGAGGGTGAGACGTACCTAGGAGCATTCAAGAACTTCTTACTCTTTTTAGAAGGATAAACAGTCCTACTTTTAGAGAATGCAGAAGCATGAATAGATTGATTTTTTAACTTGAAACAATCTGGTCTAACATGACCAACCTTCCCACAGTGATGACATCTAGGGCTCGTGTTGCGAGCTCCTTGGTTCTTGTGAGGTGGGATAGACTTTGCACATGTAGGGTTTTTTTACCCTTTTTAAGAGGTTGTGCTTTGCCATTCTCATTTGATGCAGGAACAAACATAATTTTTCCTACATTTTTAAATGAGATTTTTGAAGTTGAAGCCACATCAGATTTCCCTTCAACATATCCTATACCTCTCTTATCACCAAAGGACTTTCCTGAATTTAGGATTTTGTCAAGCTTTTGTTTTCCAATAGAAACGTTTTTCAGTTTATCGTTTAACAAAATCAACTCACTTTCCTACATTTTTACTTTATCCTTGAGTGACACATTCCTCTTTTGCAACTGATCGGTTAGACAAATGGTTTCATTCAATTTACCTTGGAGATCCTTCTTTTCTCTTTTGCAAATATCTATATTCTTAATGTGATGCCCCGACTCCCACATACAGAAATGTAGGAATCGTGATGTCAGGATGATGACAACATGGGTCACACATCCCAACGAAATGTGCCCAAGTATGTGCAACATGCAAAAGTGCACAACAAAAGTCGCAACGGATAATATAAATAAGTCAACTAAGTACCATAAATTTAAATACAAGTATCCAAAATAAATTACCTTTAAAAAAGTTGTACAGTCATCCCAAATATATTACAAAAGATAAATACATAAACGAGTAGGATATTAAATCTCGATACACGAGAGCAATCCCAGATCGCTCTTCCAACAGAGCCAAAGCCTAAGGCTCGTCATCCTTATCTGCATCAAAATCTGCGTACCATAAAACGGTACCGCAAATAAGTAAAAATCCAAACAACCCTCGAGATAAAAAAGCATTAAAGCAACCAACTAACAGATCCCAAAACCTCATTTTTTCCGAAAATGATTATTATATTCTTAATGTGATGCCCCGACTCCCACATACAGAAATGTAGGAATCGTGATGTCAGGATGATGACAACATGGGTCACACATCCCAACGAAATGTGCCCAAGTATGTGCAACATGCAAAAGTGCACAACAAAAGTCGCAACGGATAATATAAATAAGTCAACTAAGTACCATAAATTTAAATACAAGTATCCAAAATAAATTACCTTTAAAAAAGTTGTACAGTCATCCCAAATATATTACAAAAGATAAATACATAAACGAGTAGGATATTAAATCTCGATACACGAGCGCTCTTCCAACAGAGCCAAAGCCTAAGGCTCGTCATCCTTATCTGCATCAAAATCTGCGTACCATAAAACGATACCGCAAATAAGTAAAAATCCAAACAACCCTCGAGATAAAAAAGCATTAAAGCAACCAACTAACAGATCCCAAAACCTCATTTTTTTTGCACTGTACTACATTGGATCAGATTAAAGATCACTTATAATTTGTGTGTGCATGTGGCATGCGCTAAAATCTTAATAGGATGTAAGCTGTTGTACTCATCATATGTATATATCCACTAAAATCTTAATACGATGTAAGCTACCATTTTTCTTTGGGGCTAAACTCAATCTTTTTATCTTTCAAATAACTATTAAGATATGGATGCAAAGTAAATCTTAACTAAGGATATGAACTCAGTAAGAAGTGATGATGGATTGGGTTATCTTTCTTGATGGAAGGAATTTTTTCTTTTTTGACACTTGGAAAACAAAAGTTTTGGCATGTATATATAAAAGTTTTTGTCTTTTGGTTATATTTCCTTGCATCAGACATTATGCATGTCATAAGATTAGGTTTCTTATGGTGTGCTTGCTTCTGATATTCATGTACATGTTTCTTATGACTAATTAATCAAGCCCATGAGCTTCATACTCATTGGAATCACACTATATATAGTGATTACTTAAGGACAGCAAATTGCTTTGAAAATTGCATGAGAACTTTTGTTTCAATTTTAATAATTCCTACCTTAAAACTTTTTGTGATTGCTCCCTGCCAATGTATTTTTTTTTAAAGTACTTTGTTGTTAAGTTCAATGATCTCGCTCAACTCTGTTTTTTCCCTTTCAACAAGTCTGGGATTAGTGTTGGTGCAGTTCTTAGTGTAGTTACTATAGATTTTGGGTTCTTTATTTAAGTTGCAACCATAAAATGCATACATGAAGTACCTGACTTGAGTTAAATTATTGTGAACTTGGGTTCTTGATTGCTGCTTCATTAAAATTTCTAAACACTTAAACTTCTTTGGTTGATGCTAAGTTGCTCTAGATATTTAGTTATTCCCTTATTGGCCATGCGTGGCCACCAACCCCACTGTATTGTTCTCTCTTTTCCTGCCAGGGTGCAAAAAATAAATAAATGTAGGCACTGTTTTATAGAGATTGCTTTGTAATGCTATTCATCATACAATTTCATTATATGTATTTTTTGTGTCTAGTCTTTCTATCTTTTCTCTTATTAATTATAATGTTGGTGTTGACTCTAGTCTATATAGGTTAAGTAGACTATATGACCACATTTGAGCATTTGAGCTCTATCACATTTGCAAGTGTCTATGGATTGTCATCTTCTATGCACACCTGTGCATGCAGACATGTTCTAGGCTTTTTGCTTCTTATAAATCGGAGTACAACTATAGTCAATAACTTTTGTATTTTGACGAAGACTTTGCTTCTTATAAATCGGAGTGCAAATATATAGGTTAAGTAGACTATATGATTTTTTTATGAGTTATCAAACTTTAAAACTCCTCATTTCAAGCATTCTAAAGGAATTCATGAAAAAAACTAATAGCATGCTTGCTGTCCAATAAAGGCCATTCAGTTTTCTACATGAAGATCGTGGGTTAAGAATGTACAAATGATAGGAATTTACTTAGAAATGGAAGAGAACAAGGAAGTATAAAAAGTCTAGAAATTTCACAGTTAAAATGGCATTTGACAGCTTTTTACTCGTTGGAACCAAATTAAATGAAGAGCTAAAGCTTATAAGATGGCTGGAGGGGCTGCCAAGGAGGGGCCGTACATACTTATACCTTTGAACACTTAGCATTTTCTTTCTTAAAACGTCTTTAGTCTTTTCTTAAAGCGTCATAAAGAAAAAGCTTTCGTTTTCATTTTCTTTTATCTTATAAAGACTCTAGAAGAGTATGAACGTAACACTTACATGGACTCCATGCTTCTTTTCTTGCATGTCATTCAGTCCATTCATGTGCTTGTCAGATGGCAACCTACATGCATACACATAACCTTAGCATCATTCTCTATCTAATGCATAAGTAACTTAAACTATAAATAGAATTACGCTATACTTGGAACACTCTCCTTCTATCCCATGAACTTACGTGCACTTTACTATGTTAAATCCTTCGGGGACCACTTATGGTCACCACATCTTCCAACTCAAAGTCTTGTCTCGAGTGCTCATCCACTAAAGTGAACCCATTATTCACCTTAGTATTAAGACACTAAGACATTCGTCTTACTCTTCTTACAACCACATTTGACGCATGATTCCGACCAATGGAATCACACATCTCAATCCTAACGATGCATCTGTCACTACCTTCATGCATCTTAGCCCATACTAAATCCTCATTCTCATCCATACAAGCACACGGCTCTAAGCCAACACTTAGCCCATCTGAGGCTCAAGCACCGTGTAACTGTACTTAGGACAGATTACCCATTACATATGGTGAATCCGTCCGACACATGTGTCTAACCAGATTACACATGTACCTTACCCCTTTATCACCTAAGATTAACATATATAACACGTTGATCACCTGCTCGTAGAGACAAGGGCCATACTCCGATACCAATCTTCTCTTAACCCGGCTAGCATGACTCTTCATGCTACCCGTCCCTTTTGGCAGTTCATCCGAACACTTAATACAACAAGACTCCATTCACAACTACGCCTTATGTCACGTCACATAGCCCGAGATTGCTGTAGAGCTACACTGTTACGTCAACTCCTAATTCATCACGAGTACGGTTCCTCACGTACTCCCGTCACATCGTGACATCTCATCACGTTCCCTTTACACCATTCCTACACTTTAACACTTCACCCATCATAAGCATGACTTCCAATAACCACGTCACTTCGTGACGTTGCCTAGTCATGCTTCTGTTGCGTACTCTTACACTTGTTCGACTACTTCGCCATCACAAGCATGACTGTCAGTAGTCATGTCACTTCGTGACATTACTCAGTCATGCATTCGCTGTGCACTCTTATACTTGTTCTGATACTTCACGCATACTCCTAGCCATAAGTCCATCATAGTGACACTTGTCACCTCAGACTACAGGCCATGCCATAGCTACTTCGGGACACTGTTCACAGTTCCCGACACTATCCATCACATTCCAAGCCCATCAAACACAAAACCATCCTTATCTCTATGACACGCTACACGAAGTGTCACTGCCACATGGAGTACACTCTACATATATTCCCTTCACATACGCCACATCACCACTATGGCATACCTGCCATATGGTACATCACACCATCACATGGAGTACACTCCACGTATACTCCCTTTACATACGCTCCATCACCACTATGGCATACCTGCCATATGGTGCATCACTCCATCACATGGAGTACATTCCACATGTACTCCCCAGATATACAACACGCCACATCACCATTATGGCATATCCGCCACATGGTGCATTACCCTGTCATACGGAGTACACTCATCGTGTAGTCTCTTCATACGCACTATGCCACATTACCATTATGGCATACCCGCCATATGATACGTCACTCCACTACATGGAATACACTCTGCATAAACTCCATGCACGTTACGCCACATCACCACTATGGCATACACGCCATATGGTGCATCGTCCACCACATAGAGTACATTCCACATGTACTCCCCACATATACCATACCCCACACAGAGTATACTTATTGTGTACTCTCTTCATACACACTACGGCACATCACCATTATGGCATACACGCCATATGGTGCATCGTCCACCACATAGAGTACACTCCACATGTACTCCATTCACGCACTACACCATTGAGTACACTCCACTGGTACTCATCCCGTCCCACACT
The DNA here is from genome assembly GCA_022457165.1 of Juglans mandshurica. NCBI lineage: Eukaryota > Viridiplantae > Streptophyta > Magnoliopsida > Fagales > Juglandaceae > Juglans > Juglans mandshurica. The sequence continues at coordinate 25,840,293 of CM039625.1, read as the reverse complement.
TCGTCAGGAGGGTATATTTTACATATACTTTTCTTGTCTCACATTACGTCACACACAAAGTACACCCAGCATGTACTATTCCCATTCCACATGCCACATCACCATTATGACATATCCGCCACATGATGCATTACTCTACCATACGGAGTACATTCCACATGTACTCCTTTCACATATACATTACACCACATACACACAGAGTACACTCAGTGTGTACTGTTTCCATTCCACATACACCCCGCCACCATTACAGCACATATTCCCTAATCACACTACATGGCACAGTCCACAACACTTCCCATCTACACCCAACACATCACAGCACAATGCACCTCCATACAACACAGATAAGCCCAACACTTCACTACACAGAATGCCCAACACTTCATCATACAACACCACATCACGATACCACAACTCCACAAATACTAACAGCACAGTCTACAACCTAGTTAACTAATCAATATCTAACATAATTAACGAGAGATAAAGGGTTATACCATCGACGGGATAACCAGTGCGTTGCTCATTGACCGTCATAGCCGATGATGTTGGAAGAGTTGTACTTGGCGGCTAACTCACGTACGGTGACTGTTTAGCCGTTTGGATAGCTAGGTGTGGTCTTGGAAGGGTTTGTGGTGGCCTTGTGATGATGGTAAGGAGCATAACACGGTGAATCTAGCCATGTGCAGTGGCAGTCAATCACACGCAGTGACTGTCCATCATGTGCAGTGGCTACCCACCACATAAAGTGGTGGTCTGAACCTAGGGCTCGGCTAAGGGAGGTGCGGTGGATCTCGTGGTGGCGTCGAGGTGGCACCACGGTGGCTCATAGTGGCGGATCTGGCCATACCGTGGAGGAGAAGTCGTGGGAGAGTGAGAGAGAGTGTGCTTTCGTGGGTGGCAAATTGGGGCCATGGGAGGTTGGGTTGGCTTGGTGGCGGCCTGAGGAGGCTGGAGGTGGTGGCTACCAGCCATGGGTGGAGGTGCATGGTGTGCAACCCGTGCGTGAGAGAGGGAGAAACCGTGAGGTGGAGGAGGGGACTTCTGGCCATGGGTCACATGGAGGAGCTTGGGGAGGAGCCATGGTGTCGCTAGGTGGTCGTGGGTGCTGCGCACGGCAGCGCTAGGGGTCGCGCACAGTGAAGCCGTGCATGGGTCTCCTTGTGCGTGCGTGTGTGCGATGGAGAGAAGGTGGCTGCGTGGGAGGGGCCAAGCATGCTGGGGAGTGGTGGCCAGTGGTAGAGGAAGCTGCCATGAGAGTGGTGGCGTCGGAGGACAGCGCACGGTGGCGCTATGTGCACTAAGCCCATACAGGTTGTGTACTTCCAACGGAGAGAAAGGGAGAGCGTGGGAGAGAAAGGCTGGTGTGGATGGGCTCGTCGGAGGGAGAGGAGGCCAATGGTGCCGGCGGTGAGAGCTGGCGACGTACGGCAGTGCCGGGCTAAGGCCTTGAGTCGTTCGGGCATGGGGTGGATCGCGTACTGCGTACGCCGAATGAGAGAGGGAGGAGAGAGAGCTACAGGGAAAATGAGGGGAAAAGAGAGGGGGTCTGGGTTTATAACCCAGTCCCTTCGTCTGGGGATCTACACAACAAGCAAATAACGAGGGATTAAAACACTGATTTGAACATGCGTAAAACATTAACTTAATTAAAAGCACTTAGAGGAATTAAGGTAAATATTATTTTAAACTAACTTTAATTTATAAAATAATATTCTTCATCATTAATAAAATGATGAAGTCTTACTTAACATATTAAAGAGAATAAAACCATTTAATTAATAAAAGTTCTCAACATAATTTAAATCTCATAATATCTTAAATAATTGAAATCATTTTAATAATAATATTAAAATTATTTCCGGCAATTATAATATTTTTGGACCTCTTCAATAATATTATGATTGTTGTATTTAAGATCAAATCTTAATTCAACAACAATGGAAATATTCCTTATAAATATTTCCAGCATATTTAAAACACTGAGTGTGCCCTAGAAGTCACACGATATCTTTCGAGACATGCCATCATGGTTCGACATGCATAACATGGCTCGCAGTCGCTAGAGAGAAAGACAAATGATCACATAATCTCTGCCTTTGGGATTTGCCTATGTCATAAAGATGAAACATACGTCAGAAAGAATAAGCATACGTAAGAAGAAGGACCTGGGTATTACACTGCAGGTCCCCTGTTTTTGAGACCAAAAACAGAGTTGATCGTCCCACCTCCATTGGCAACGACTGAAGCTCCCCAGCCTTTTGCCACTGTACACCATAGCCCAGTCGCAAGTCACTGCTAGGTCGATCTCCATTCACTGCCGTAAGCTTCCGTTTCCTTCCCCTATGTTCTCTTTTTCCCTCACTCTCCGTCTCCCTCTTGGTGCTCTCATCTCTCCCTCTCACTTATCTCTCTCCCTCTTAGATTGCACCGTCACTTGCAAAGGAAGTCGCCGCGGAAGTTTATCCATCCAACCAGCAGGTCTGCGGTCAAACGGTGGTTGTGCCTCCCGGTGAGTATCTCACACTTTCCCTTCCTCACTATAACTTGCTTCCGTAGCCTTTGTTAAGACCACACATAACCTCTAGCCAAACATTCAAGCTTTTCACTTAATTTTAAATTACATCCCTACCCTTTTATCTGAAAGTCATAACAGATTGGTTTATATTTTATTCATGAGGGCTGGATGTTTGTAAATTTGTTGAAGTATATTATTAGTAATAATGTATTTTTAATATATAAATTTTAGAAGTACATAGTAAGTGAAAAATGTTTTTTTTGAGATCTTTAAAGAGAAACTAATTAGTCTATTTTTTATTAAATGAAATTTTTACTTCCAAACTTTTAATCAATTTTGTTATAATTATGTTAAGAGAATTTTTTTTAAATTAAAGATGTATTTTTGTGGCATAGTTGTATTTAGTATAATATTATTATGCAATTTAGAAATGACTTAAAGTATAATAGTGAGAGGAATTAAGTGGATATTGATGATTTTAGAAAATGATGATATTTTAGGAATTATGAGAATTTTAGGTTTTGCAGATTCAAAATAGGTTCTTTTAGTATTTTTGGTTTAAATATCGAAATACGAGGTTGATTGAAAATTTATGAGAATTATGTTATTATGTTATAGGTGACGATTAATTTTTGTTCGACATTTTTGAGGAAAATTCTGAAAAAGCTAAGTCTAGGAAGCGGGGTTCCTATGCTAGACTTTATACAAATTATTAAGACTGAGGTTGACTTTCTGAAAACTTTGCATATTTTGTTATGAAATGAGAACATGGGAAAAACCAATCTCGGTCGCTTATTTGCACTACTTATGAAATCTGTATGAAAAAGGAAAAATATTTTCTGACATGCATTGTGTAGACATGAGCTAAATTTTGTCATGTTGTCCCCATGAAGGAACATAGATATTCGGGTGGATTTAATGGATTGATATTTTATGGAGTTTTCTGGGTTTTATAGTTGTGTTATTGAAGTTGATATTAACTATTAAGAGCTAACTCTCCGAACCCTCGGGGATGGGGCGTTACATTTGGTATCAGAGACAGGTTTGAGGTTTTGCAGACTATAGTATGTAAGATTTCAGAGTATAGATAGTGTTTAAGAAATCATTTTCAGATTTATTATGATAGTGGAGCGAACTATAGGGTTGAATATTGTAGATGTGGGAAGTCTTAGAATTCGCAGACTTTAGGAATGATTTTGATGTGTAGGGTTTTATGGACCTATGAGCTAAGTTCAGGTAGATTGGGGTTTGTTTTGATTCCAGAGACTTCTGATATAGCTAGAGGGGGTTAAAGTTTTAGATTTTGGAGATTGACTATTACTATTGTTGTGCGTACTTCTTTTCTCTCTATTATAGTTACATTTATAATTTTGAAGTATTATAAGTGGTTTTTTTGACCCCCAAAAGAAAGTGAATTTCGGTTCACAGGGTCGAAAGTGAGGTTGCTTCCACCCATCATATCTGCCATTCAAGTTGAAAAATTGTTGCATGATGGTTGTCAGGAATTCTTAGCCTGTGTGGTAGAAGCACCAAAAGAGGAGTTGATGTTGGAACAGATAACTAGTCCCAAGCACGACACCTCTTTCGAAAGCACCTTACCGAATGGCACCGTTTGAATTAGTGGAACTCAAGGAACAATTGCAAGATTTGCTGGACAAGAGTTTCATTAGGCCCAGTGTATCACCTTGGGGAGCTCCAGTTCTCTTTGTGAAGAAGATGGATGGATCAATGAGAATGTGTATCGATTACAGGGAACTTAATTGGGTGACCATAAAGAATAAGTACCCACTACCACGTATAGAAGATTTGTTTGCTCAGCTTCAGGGTGCTCAGGTATTTTCAAAGATTGATCTTCAATCGGGTTACCATCAATTGAAGATCAGGGTAGAAGATGTGGCTAAGACGACATTCAGGACCCGATATGGCCATTATGAGTTTTTGGTCATGCCTTTTGGCCTGACTTACGCTCCAGCAGTATTTATGGATTTGATGAACTGGGTATTCCATAAATTTTCGGATAAGTTTGTTGTTGTTTTTACTGATGATATACTGATATATTCCAAAAGCAAAACCAAGCATGAAGAACATTTGAAGGTGGTACTTGGGACACTCAGAGACAAACAGTTGTTTGCTAAGTTGAAGAAGTGTGAATTTTGGCTTGATTCAATCACGTTTCTGGGACATGTAGTTTCAAAAGATGGCATTTTAGTGGACCCAGGAAAAGTGGAAGCAGTGGTTAATTGGTCGGCACCGAAGAATGTTCATGAGGTTAGAAGCTTCTTGGGATTGGTATGTTATTACCGTCAATTCATTGATGGGTTCTCCAAGATAGCAATTCCTCTCACTGCACTCACTAGGAAAAATAATAAGTTTTAATGGACAACAAAGTGTGAAGAAAGCTTCCAGGAGTTGAAACAGAGATTTGTGATAGCTCCGGTGTTAATAGTCCCCACGGCTAGAGGTGGTTTTGTTGTCTTTAGTGATGCATCAAGGCTTGGATTGGGGTGTGTACTAATGCAACATGGGAATGTTATAGCTTATGCCTAACACCAACTGAAAGTGTATGAGCAGAATTATCCCATACATGATCTGGAACTCGCGGCAGTTATTTTTGCCCTTAAGCATTGGAGACACTATCTGTATGGGGAAAAGTGCAAAATTTATACGGATTAGAAGAGCTTGAAATATTTCTTTATCCAAAAGAAATTAAATATGAGGCAAAGAAGATGGCTTGAGTTGATCAAGGATTATGATTGCACCATTAATTATCACCCAGGCAAAGCTAATGTTGTAGCCGACGCCCTAAGTAGGAAGTCAATGGGATCGACAGTTGCAGCCATTACCACTCAGCATAGGTTGTTAATGGACTTAGAAAGAGCCGGTATTTAAGTTATTGCTAGTGATACAAATGCTTTCATGGCCAGTTTAGTAGTTCAACCTGCTTTGATAGATAGAATCAAAGCTGCTCAGAAAGTGGACTCAGGGTTAGTAATGCTAGTGGAAGAAGTCGGGAATGGGGACAAACCTGATTTTAGTATCTCTGAGGATGGAGTTTTGAGGTTTAGAGGTAGAGTATGCATACCTGCTGATGATGAACTAAAAAGGATAATTCTTGAAGAAGCACACAGTTCTTTGTACACAGTTCACGCAAGGAGTACCAAGATGTATCAGGACTTGAGAGTCTTTTTGGTGGAATGGTATGAAAAGAGAAATTGCTAAATTTGTGGAACAATGTCTAACATGCCAACAAGTGAAGGTGGAGCATCAGAGACCTGCAAGGTTATTATAGATACTCCAGATTTCAAAGTGGAAGTGAGAGCATATCTCCATGGATTTCGTGACAGGTCTACCAAGGACCTTAAGCGGACAAGATGCTATATGGATGATCGTGGATTGCTTAACGAAGACCGCCCATTTTGTGCCCATTAAAGTTTCTTATAAACTGGAGAAACTAGCTGAGCTGTATGTGCTGGAGATAGTGAGGTTGCATGGAGTACCGGTATCCATTGTGTCGGATAGAGATCCCCATTTTACTTCTAAGTTCTGGTGAAGCTTACAAGAGGCAATGGGTACTAAGTTAAGTTTCAGTACTGCTTTTCACCCTCAGACAGATGGACAGTCAGAAAGGACTATTCAGATTTTAGAAGACATGTTAAAGGCGTGTGTGATGGATTTTAAGGGAACTTGGATGCGACATTTACCATTGGTTGAGTTCACTTATAACAATAGTTTCCAGGCTAGCATCGGGATGGCACCCTATGAGGTTTTGTATGGTAGAAGGTGTAGATCTCCATTGTATTGGGATGAAGTGGGTGAAAGGAAACTTCTAGGGCCAGAGTTTATTCAGCAGACCACAGAGAAGATAGATATCATTCGGGCTAGGATGAGCGCAGCTCAAAGCCGACAAAAGAGTTATGCAGATAAATGCCGTTGCCAGTTAGAGTTTGAGGTTGGAGATAAGGTATTTTTGAAGATTGCACCGATGAAAGGAGTTATGAGATTCAGAAAGAAGGGTAAGTTGAGCCTAAGATATATTGGACCGTTTGAAATTCTTGATCAGATTGGACTAGTGGCGTATAGGGTGGCTCTACCACCGGGTTAAAGTACTGTGGAATAATCATGCTATCAGCGAAGCATCTTGGGAATTCAAGGAAGAGATGCAAGTTAAGTATCCTCACCTGTTTGAAGAGAATTTTTATAGCTGGCAGCAAATTCCGGGGACATAATTTTTGTAAGGGGGGAGGATGTAAGGCTCAGTTTGTGAGCCCAGACCAATGGGCAAAAGGCCCAGCCTTTTCTTGGATGTATTTCGGAACGGCGCATATTTGGGTAAGCATTTCCTTCTTCCTCAGCTCCCCAATTCCTTCACCCTCTCTTTCTCTTTCGGTTTTGTTTTTTTTTTCTTGGTTTTCCCCCGTGTCCCTCTCTCTCCCATAACCTACTCCCTTCCTAAGTTCCTCTCTTCTCTTCATTGGGTCTGTTTGTGAGTCCGAAATTCATGCCCTAATTTTCCTACACATTTTTCCTTTCGGTTTTTTTCCCCTCTTAATCGGTTTCTCTCTCGCGCCCCCTCCAATCTTCTACAGACTGGGTGTTTCTCTCTCACGTTCCTCCACATCTACAGATTTGGGTGTTTTTTTTTCATTTTTCTCTCACGTGTCCTTCCATTTCTACGGTTCGGTGCGTCACTCTCCCTCGCGTTTTCCTCTATTGCTTGGTAGTGGAAGAATTGCAGTTTTGAGCAAGAAACAATATTTCTAGCCTTGGTTGCCGAGAGCTTCTCTAGTGGGTAATTTTTGGTTCTCTTCTCTCTTCCTCTTTAAGATTTCACATCTTTCTTACTCTTACTCGAATGGTTGTTGAAAATAAATTTTTTCCTTCTAGTGCAGCCCGTGAATTGGGGGTGTTCGTTCCGTGCACCTTGTGTTTGTTGTAGTGCAGTGAGTTCGAAGTTCAACTCGGTTTCACATAAACGTTGAGCCTTCACCGTAAGTTTTTCACTTCGTTGGGTATTTTATAAATTTTAGTTTGTTGGTTTGGTGTTTTAGGAATAAATAGAAGGGAGTTTTGTTGGGTGCCGATTAATATTTAGAAGCGTTGGGATTTTTCTTTTGTGGAGTTGTGAACGGAGAGAAACGTGCATTGTGTAGTGTTGTTTTGGTTAAATTGTTGGTGATTGCTTGGGATTATGAGCTGCTGAAATAAGTGTGATTTATTGATGATTTGAGTTGACATTGGTTTTGATGGTTGTATTGGACAATACTGAGATTGGTATAGAGTATTTTGGGTTGAAGTGTGGGCTGTCCAGATTGTTATTTGGCTGTTTGAGTTGGATTAAATTTGCTGAAATATGGCCTAAAAATTGGGTCTTAAATTGTTTTAGACCAAAATTGTGTTGTTGGACTTTAATACTTAGTTTATATATATTATTTTTATGAATAGGTGACGAGACTGATAGAGACCTTATTCAAGGCATAGATAATACGCTGCAGGAGTCAGATAAGAGGGGATCCTATGCTAGACCTTACACGAATTATTGAGACTGAGGTTGACTTTCTGAAAATTTTGCATATTTTTGTGATGAAATGAGAACTTGGAAAAAACTTATCTCGGTCGCTTATTTGCATTACTCGTGAAATCTGTATGAAAAAGAGAAAATACTTTCTGACATACATTGTCTAGACATTAGCTAAATTTTGTCATGTTGTCTCTGAAAAATTGTGCATTTATTTAGAAAGATGCTCCAACTTTTATTTTCAGTATGTGAGAATGATCTGATTATGTTGTGGCACTCTGTTTTATTTTGATATGGCATCTGAAAACTTTTGGCATGGTGTACTGATTTTGTATTTGACTATGTCTCTACTCTGCTCTGTTATGCTCTGCTCTGTTTGGGTTGGTACCAACTTCTCTGTCTCTGAGTGCACCTTCTTTGAAAAGAAAGTGGTTTTATTGTTGTCTTTCCTGTGTGCATACTCGAGACTCCGAGAAGAATAAGAGAAATATTTCACCTCTGTCTCTGCCCGGTTTGGCCACCGTGGATAGCACAACCCTACCACGGGGGTGAAATATAGTCTCTGCTCTGTAAGATGCTCTGTTTTGATGTGATGATGATGCTCAGTTTATGTTATGTCAAAGTACTATGGGTTTTTACTTGTCTTAAAATCATCGCGCTATTACTTTTGAAAATATGCTCTGTTCTGCATGATAACTCTGGAAAATATTTTATTCTGCATGCTATACTTTGTAAATGTTTATGTTTACACGCTGGCATATGTCCTCTACTTTCTAAGTTGTTGATAACTCACCCCCTATCTTCATAATATTTTTCAGATGATGTGGAGAATCCAACTGAGGACCTGGATTAGATTGGTGAGTATGATTAAGCTAAGGATAGGATGTTAGAAGAAGGAATTATGATGTCCTTTAGTTTTAATATCTCTTAGATTTAATTATATCTTGGGTTTAGTAAGACTTATGAAATTATTAGTTTGATTTGTTGTGACTATCGGGAGATTGTGAGCTGCTTAGTTTATTTTTGCTGCGGTAATGACTTAGTGGAGTTTTCAAGATGGTTATTTAAAATACACGAGATTGAGTTTTGCTAATAAAGTTTTTGGAGATTTATTTTAGTTGTGTTGGAAAACATGTTGTTAAGTGACATGTAGTAATTCTCCAAGCCACCCGGGTTTGGGACGTTACAGATTTGGTGGGGAAACCTCATTTGGGACACCTTGCCTGGCCAAGAGTTTACTTGGAGGGCATTTCTTGCTGAAGGTGAGCAAAAGCTTTACATGGTTTAACTTCTGATTTGTTACTATAATGAATTTTGAAGTATTCTCGTAATTGAGTGTTCAAATACTGGTTGGAAGATTCCTTGATATCCATTGTATGATCACCAGTATATATTTTCTCATGCAATTTGCTCCTTTGACCTTTTACTATTATTATTATTATTTTTTTATTTTTTTATGTCGTGAACCTGTCAAATGCAGGGCCCTCGGTTGCAACTCTGTTGGTTTGAAAATTATTAAGTTACTCTTAGAATGAGATATATTTCTATCAATGAAACCTAGACAGATTGTACGTCATTGGCATCTGGAAGTTTCATAGCCCATATTTCTTAAGAGTACTTGTTTTCGGTAAATTTATTACACGGTATTTGGGAGAAACTTGTGTGTTGGATTTATTAACTGTAATACCTGACGTGCGCAATAACAAGCATGATTATGCAATTTGATTTGCTAGATCATAATGATATGTGGTTTATATTTTACTAATTTTCATGGTATTGCCTGCAGGTTTACTCAATTCGTGATGCATCTGCAAATAATGTGAAACGGCTTGTAGAAGAATTTGGCCCAGAGTGGGTAATGCAGCACATAATTCTACAGGTTCTAGTTTTGTGTCACTATTATTTATTTCCATCAATACATCATTATTACCTTTCCTCTTGAAAACAAAAAGGATTATCAGATAAATACTTGTGCATGACATGCATGGTTTAATACTATTCATTGTGTAGGAAGCTTGTGAATGAGACCTCGTATTATTTAGAACAAGCTCTTTATAATGATTCCAAGGGATTCTGATTGTAATTTTGATTAGCCATTTTAGTGCATAGGCCCATATATGGTTTGGGCCTCCGTTATGTCTCTACAAATTGTGTTCTAGCAATGTGGGATCCCGTTCACTATTTTCTAATGGAGAATCACATGGATATGTGGTGTCTGACAGGTTTGTTAGTTTCACAAGTGTAAATTTTCAAAATTATCTCTAGTATATGGACTATCAATTTTTCACTTATAAAAACAATATGTAACACATATCCCTATAACCCTGAAGAATGCAAGAATGTAATTGTCCCGTCACAGGTTATATTCATTCCATTGTAACCTTTGAATGAGAACAATTTCTTTGTTGAAATCTTGCAATTTAGGTGCTAGTCGTGAATTCTGACTTTTTTTTTTTTTTTTTTTTGCATATTGGGGTTTGATTTTTTAGGAAAGAAATATTTTCTGATGAAAGAGATCTATAAGCTGGTAAAGAAAATCGACTTACAAAAGAAAATTTTCATCAGTAACGTCTTAACTTTATTAATCAATGCAAAAGGCGCATCCAAGTACAATGTGTTATTTTAATTATTGTTATTATTATTATAAGCTCTCTAAAAGGAGGTAGTAACTCATTCCAAATTTTATTTATTTATTCTTTGGTTTAATTCTTTGAAACAACTTGGAATTTCTCTTACAGGTCTTGGACATGACTAACAACTCCCACTATCTATATCGGATGACCATTTTACATGCAATTTCTCTACTTGCTCCCGTGATGGGCCCAGAGATTACTTGTTCCAAACTCTTGCCTGTGGTCATTAATGCATCAAAAGATAGGTAAAGTTGATGGGTTCTATGTGTGAATTGTGGTTCTGAATATCTTTCTAATTGTTTACCGTAACTTGGACTGGGGTGTTGATAATTGTATCTTTCAGGGTTCCCAACATCAAGTTCAATGTGGCTAAAGTGTTGCAGTCACTTATTCCCATAGTTGACCAGTCTGTAAGTAGTTAAATCTATTTTGATTTATTTAATGATTACAGATAACTGATGAAAATGATTTTGAGTGAGACGTTATAGGGCTAAAGGACATGTTGTATCATATGGTCAGATGCACTTGGAATCACAGAATAGGGATGTCTTCTTTACCGATACTCTCCTATCCTTCCCCATTTGGCGATGGAGACAGGGATAACTAAGGCAGTCCACTGAAATGACTTCATTATCCTACTTGCCTTGTCTAAGAAAGATTGAGTACTGATTGGGATGAGTTTTGAACAAGAGAAATGTAACGCCCCGGTCCCGCAGGGATCGAAGAGTTACTCCCTATAACTTAAAACTCACAATTCATCAATATATTTATAGACTCCAAAATATAACATCATCAGAATACTACAAAATCTCTTAATAAAATTCGCCACTTCTCAGAAATCTTCTATGAGTAATCCGCTATGCTTAAAAATCATCTCACCGATGCTCCATAATCCTGATCCTTAGCTGGACTATTCAAAATCATCTGAAAAATGTATGTATAAAAGGGGTGAGTTATCAACAACTCAGTAAGCAGAGGACATATATTAGTGTGTAAACATGAGCATTTTTACAAAGTTCAGAATGCAGAAACAAAACATTTCAGTATCAATATGCAAATCTAAAAAAAATACATATTATCAGAAAATCAGAGTGACTTTTCAAACGTTTCATATTTAGAAACCAACTTTTCATATTCAAAGACTCCTTTGGCAAAACATGATTGAACATTTTCGTCTTATCATATCATATCAGAACAGAGGCCATGTTTAACCCCCGTGGTAGGGTTGTGCATTCTGCAGAAAACCAAGCAAAACATAAATCACCATGAATAACAAAGCGATTACACTCAGAACAAAAATCCACTATTATATCCTGTGGTAGGGCCAGAGGTCACTATTGTATTCCATGATAGGGCCAAAGGTCACTATTATATCCCGTGATAGGGCCAGAGGTCACTATTGTATCCTGTGACAGGGCCAAAAGTCACTATTATATCCCGTGACAGGGCCACATATCAGAGCAACACAGAATCAAAATCACCATATCAGAATCAGAATCAGAGTCAGAACAGAATCAGAAAGTCATGCCAAAGGTTTTTCAAGTGCCACATCTTATCAACACAGATTACTGAACAGAATCAGATCGCAAAAACATAACTTATTCACAACATTTCATATTCGCTCTTTTTTTCAAAGTTCAGAAACAGAATGTAAAAAATAAGCACATGTCTACACCAGTCATGCCAGAAAATACTTTATCCTTATACAAAATTTCATGAGTAATGCTGAACAAATAACTGAAGTCGTTTCAGATTTCTTTTCATAACAAAACACGCACATTTTCTAAAAAGGACCTCAATTCATTTTATTTTAATGCAAAATCTAGCATAGGAACCTTGCTTACCTGGACTTTTTAGCTATTTCGGAATTTTCCTCAAAATGTCGAATAATAATTAATCGTCACCTATAAAATGATCACGTAATTCCCGTAAATTTCCAATCAACCACTTATTTCGATGTTTAATCCTAAACTTCTAAAATAACCTATTTAATTCCTCAAAACCTAAAATTTCAAATCATCACTTATGATTTAATAACTATGACTAAAACATTTAAAAGTCAGACCTATTTATTAATGAAAACAACTTATGAAGTTTAATACTGAAAAATATAATTATCCCACAATATTTTAAAATAAACCATAACTATTTTTAAATAGACTAAATCATATCTAAAATGTAAAAATAACATTAAACCAATATTGTTTATTTAAAAATAAAACTTTACTTAATAACATGTTAAAATAATTTTCTGTAATCATAATTAAATAACAGTGTACTAATACATAATAAAAGTTTAAAAGCCCATTAATATAACATCTAGTAAAGGGTATTACAGTAATTTCATTTAATTCTTTGAAAACTGACAAAAAACCTACGTAAATTTACGAACATAACATGCACGGCAGGGCTTACTCATGGAGGAAAATCAAGCAGCAGCATGCGACGTAGGCGAGGGGCTAGGCAGACGGCGGTGATCTCGGTGGAGCACTGAACAAGAGAGAGAGAGAGAGAGAGAGAGAGAGAGAGAGAGAGAGAGAGAGAGAGAGAGAAAGAGAGAGAGAGAGAGACCAACGAATGAGGAAAAAAGATGAAAGACATAGAGTAAGCCGAGAGAGTGTGACACGGAAGTACTGTCGGTGGCTTACCGAGTGGGACGCGACAGATAGGAGTGGCGTGGAGTGACCATTAGAGTTCTCTATGCCGGTGGTAACGACGTGGAAGCGCTGGCACCGTGCGTGGTGGCTTCAAACGACAAGTGCACCGGGTTGGGTTGCTATGTTTTCGTGTGGGGTACGGTGATGCAAGGCAAAATTGTGGGCGAGCTGTGGTGTTGCACCAAGGCTAAACAGTGGCAATCACGGGGGTTTTATTCTAGGAGGTTTGGTTTTGGGTAGTGGGGCATGGGTTCACTGTAATGATCTTGGCGGCTTCATGCATGGAGGTTGAGGGAAAAACAGGTTAAAGATGGTGACTGTGGTGTACGGCGAAAGAGCAGCGATTCGTGGAGATGCAGTGTGCACAGGTTGCGTCGGTTTCGTTTGAGCTGGGCACGGAGGTTGCTAGTGGCAGCAGTATGGACGATGGAGGGCTGGCTTACGTGGGGTGACTCTTGATACAGGAGTGCAAGAAACCGAGGGGATGGAGGCTGGGCTTGCGATTCTAAGGTGGTGCGGCGGCTTGTGTTTAGGCAGTAGTTTTACCAGCATGGAATAACATATGTGTCTATAAATATAATGCGATACCCTAGCGATAAGAGAGACGTGTGTGCGGATGGAAGGGTAAGTCGTGTGTGTGCATGCATGCTGTGGACGAGAGGAAAACTGTAGGGGTGAAAAATAAATAAAGACGAAAAGAAAAAAAAAACATACGGGGAAGTTAACGTGTGGAAAAATAAAATAAAATAAAATGAACTAAAATTAAACAAATAAAAAGAAAATAGAGCTTGATTAGGTCCGGGTGTTACAAGAAAGTCTACTTTGCCTCCCCAAATTGACACCTCCATTTGACCGCTGGTCAAATTTTTTTATTTTTTTACTTAGTGATTAAGAAAATGATTTTAAATGTATTGGTGTATTTTTTTATTTTTTAAATATATTTAAATTTGTTAAAAAAATGTGAAAAGAAAAAAAAGAAAAAAAAAATTTACGCTGGATTTATCGCCCAGCAGTCAAAATAGGGCAGCATAGTAGCTACACCCTTTGAACAATGCAAGTTGTGGAGAAGACAATTCGTCCTTGTCTGGTCGAACACAGTGAAGATCCAAATGTTGATCTGAGGTTCTTTGCCAACCAAGCTCTGCAGTCAAGTGATCAGGTCATGATGTCTATCTAGATTTGACTTTGTCATTGATTTTTTCTTTACTTATAATTTTCATTGTTGTTTTCCTGTCCTATTTGCAAGTTAGCATACTCATTAATGTATGAGTACTGCAACATCCACAAAAGTATTACACAAAAACAATCTCATAAACTGATGTGGTTTCATCTGATCCTTTAGATCTACTTTACAATAAAAGTAACTTTATAATCTGACGAATCACATCAACCCATATCAGTTTGTTGGATTATTTTTGTATAATCTTTTTGTAGTTAGAGTATTTCCCTTAATGTATTATCTTGCTTGAGGTACCAGCAGATTTTTTCCCCCTAGCCAAACAATTTCTGGTCCTCAGATTCTCTTAGACCATTTTGTGCATAAAACTATGACTTGTATCATGCAACAATATTTAGCTTGTGTGATCATGTAATCATCCTTGTTGGACTGTACTCCAATTCTTCCATATTAGGGACCTTATTTGGTTGAATCATTTACAAATTAGAGAACTTGTTTAGTTAATTAAATATAACGAAAGCAGCATCATTATTTCAACTTTGATTGGCATGCCTTGCACAGCTTGCATCTTGCAGAAATAGTAGTTTTTTGCTCAATTGATCCATTCCATATATTGCTAATGTTTGTATTTTTGAAATGAGAAATGTTACCATGCCAACCCAGTTATACGGTTCACTTTGCCCAACATGGTGGTGCCATATGGTTTATTAAAAAAATAATAAGAACAAAAAATACAAACATAAAAAAGGTAGAGGGAACTTAGGGTTTTATAGTCTTCATCTTTTCATTTTTATTATTATTATTATTATTATTATTATTATTATTATTATTATTATTATTATTATTTCGGTTGCTTTTCTGTTTTGAATATATGTATATTTTTATAGACACACCACTTACGTGGTCCGGTGTCAATTGGACAAAGTGAGCGGTATAACTGAGTCAACATAGTAGCAATGGCCTTTTGAAAATTTTCATGTATGGTAAGGTAAAATTCTGGTGCCCAGTTATGGTGATCTAGTGAAACTGATTGAAATTGCAAGGAGAAAACGAAGGAAAAATAAGAAGGAAAACAAAAAAAAGAAATCAGTTTTATCCACAATTAGCCTGAATGGAAATTGCAGTACTCGTCTAAAAACAAGAAGAAAAGAAAGAAAGAAATTGTTGTTAAGATCAGACCATAGAGTTTGGGATTTCAAAATTATATATATTTACATAAAGGTACGAACGGTAGGATTTGTGTGGAGGGATCGAAGTTGAAGTGTCCAAATATAAATATATATATATATATATATATATATCAATACAAGAAAACTGTTTATTTGTGGTCAATTAATTTCAACGAAATGACTATTTACAGTTAAAATGAGTCTATTTTAGTCACAAATAATCTTTTCGTCGCAATCAAATGGTCACAAAAGCCTATTTTTTCTTGTAGTGTATATATTTTATATATTGTAAAGTAGTCAATCTAACATATGATTTATGTACATTTTCTTGTATAAGATTTGAGTGTAGAACTAATATTTCTCATCACTCATATATAATGATAACTATTTAAAATGTACCACTCAACTAAATATTGATTGCAAATGAAAAAATTAAGATAAAGATTTACTCGAATCCAAGAGAAAGATTTATTACTTATATGTACATTTTGATTTCAGTTCGACAACATAATGAACTAATTACGAGCATAACGTGAATTATCAGAAAGCAATCCAATACCCTTAGAATTACAAAATCTTCATTTCCAATCCTTCACCGAGATGAGAGCACATACAGTTTGTGTGACAGTGAGCAGCAACAAGAAAATACCGCCTATGGTGGCAGCACCCCTCCAAGGGTTGCAAAAATAATCACGTTTCAAAATCATCGAAAACTTATGATAAGTCGTACGTACTGACGCGGGCTGTATAGAATCCGTTCAACTTTTGAGCCATGTTTTGATAATGAGAGTTCATTTGTGAATCGAAACTTTTTTCAGACAGCTTGTTGATCATGGAAGTTGACCCGACGCCATCTAGCCAATTAGCGATGATCTGCTCCCGTACAAGTAAATCCATATCTTCACCTGTTTTGATAAGGAAACTTAACAGGATATAGTAATCAGTAATATATGCATCTTCAGGAAAGTGGCATTCCTCCAAGGCGACGAGGTTTCGCGCATAAATCTCCGTGCTAAGGTGTAACTGAAAGCATGGGATTTCCAGCACTCCGTCTGCATATTTTAGTTCAAGCGGTGAGCAAATAGTACTGCTTGAATTGGTCGTGATCTTCTTAAACTTCAATCCTATCTCAGCCAGCTGGGTTGCACTGTGCATTTCCTTTATTATTCCAACACTTCTTACCGGTTGCCTTTCGAGAGGAGGCAAGCAAAAGTTTCTAAGCAAGTCAGTGAAGTGCAATATTATTATTCCCCTCGACCAAAAATCATTATGCGTGTATCCTTGAACGTTAAAATATTGAAACTGGTAAAAGGTGAGCTCAACGAAGGGGTGGTCTTTTGAGAGAGAAGGAAATGCAATGTCATATATTTTCTCAATAATAAAGAAAGGAAGCTGATTTTCAAGTAATATCAAGTCCATCTGCACCCTACTACTCTGCCGCGGAGTTAATATTCTACGGTAGTACTTGGTGATCCAGATTTGCGACCAGTTTTCCCAGAAAAACTCGATAATGAAGCTGGCATCAACCAGGATCATTTTTACAAAATCATCACTGCTAAGTTTTATAGGCTCTGAATAACATTCCCGAGCACTTTTTTCCGACCTTTTATAGTGCTTACTAAATCTTCCAAGCTTATTTTGGCTCGGTCTATGAAACTCTCGAGATATCTCAATTTAAACTCTTCCTTGGACTGCAATTTTGGGTTATTACGATGAAATGGCCCAATTGATATTACCTGAGGAGTATAAGCTTGTTCGTTCGATTGGCGAACAGGATCTGAAACCTTGTAGATACAATATCCAGGTGATTCTGGGAATGGCTTTAAGCTTTCTAACATACCTGCGATTTCTTCAGACAACATTTTACTTCCATGTTCATGATTTTTTATGAATGAAGCATTTGCAATATCGTGTTCATGATCATCAAAACTTGCTGATTCTCCTGCCATCTATATATCGAGGTGCTATTATCTGAATTAACTACGTACCTGCTGACAAACACAAGATATAATATCCTCACTATATAGATCATGATCAGAGGAGCTAGCTAGCTAGAACATGGATCGATGTACATGAAAGAAACAAAGAATTTAATGAAATAAATCTTACAATGAGAGGAAGAGATAACCTGTCGAAACAACAGATCAAATCCAAGCTTAATGCGCATGCACTCAGATCATAAAGCACAAATTAAAGGCCTTTCCAGACTTCGGAAATGAAATGCATGCACATCTTATTTTAACGTGCGAGTCTTCAACAATATTAGAGTAACGGGTTATATATATATATATATATATATATATATATATATACACAGAAATAACTTCTCGCTCACCACGTATACGTTCCATTTCATGTCTTCATGTTAGATAGTACGTCTATTTTATAAAAAAAGTTTTTTTTTTTTAATATGTTATTTCTGGCTACATTCATTTACAAGATCTCTTGGCAAATCAACCATTTTTCTAAGGGTTGTTTAGGATTGCGTTAAGAGTTTAAAAATATTTATAGTCTTAAAAACCCAATAATAAAAAAATTAGGTTGTTTGGATGTTATATATTGAAGTATTTTTTAATCTCAAATAAGTTAAGAAGTAGTTTTTAGGAAAATCATAAATTTTGATTTTTTTCTCAAACGTACTTTTTTTGATAATCTGGAATGTAGTTCAAATTTTAAAAAGATTATCAATGGACGAAAATATGTACACATACAGCTTTGAGATAAATATTACAACTTAATTTCAAACTTGTAAGGATATATATGGTTATAAAGTAATAAATGTGTAGACTTGATCATTAAAAAGTAATAAATAACCAAGTCTTTGTTTATTTGTTCACTTGTATTTAACGCCAAACCCATGCATATGGCCGTTGACACCCGAAAGTTGCACATGCATGTAGCTACCAACCAATAATTTGATGTATAGCATTGGAATAATGTGCAAGCATGCATCACAAACTCCATTTAAAAAGAATGAATAAATATACATGATAGAGAAATTCATTTTTTAATAGTGGCCGGCTAAGAGTGCTTGAGACTTGCTGACCTTTAAACTATATCTAGCGTTCCTAAATAGAGAAGACTTTGCATGTAAACCCACGTGAAAAAGATCCGTTTCTATTACAAATTGTGTTGGCATTGCATGTGAATTAAACAAAGTCTTTCTATTAACTTTCTAAGTCTTTGTTCAAAGAGTAGATGTGTTATAAACTTATAACTTATGACCTCCGATGGCACCGCGAAAGAGGTAGGACGTAGGAGGCCATTGTAATGACATCATCAACGAGTCAACGTTGATGATGGAGTTAATTTCTCGGTCTTTTATTACAAGTTTTTGAAAAATAAAATATTAAAATGGATCTTGTGAGTTGGCCTTTTTTGACAAAATATTAAGGAGTAGACCATTAATGCACCGCACGATATAGTAATTAATAATTAATTAACTCCAAGACATACACATGTCTAGGAAAGAAGCGTGCATCCATGCATGCATATTTAAAAATTTTCATTAATTTTTTTAATTTGAAAACGAGTACTTTGCCTGCCTTCCAATATTTAAGCAAAGACTTTTACAAATCTAGCTACTCCTAAACAAAGACTTGAAAAGTCAATAAAAATACTATTATATAATATATATAAAAACAGATCTACGCTTATATATTCACAGGTTTCTTCTCCTCTCTTTTCACTACTTCCCAACCTCTATCTATTAATCAATGTCTGCAAGAAATGGACACCAAATTAGACATGGACATGAAGGCCTGGCTTTTAAAGCCCTTCACTAGGGAGGAAATCACTGCAGCTGTTTTCAAAATGAATCATTTGGGGTCGCCAGGCCCTGATGGCTTCCCTGCCCAATTCTACCAAAAAAACTGGGAGGTAGTGGGGGATCAAGTCTGTAATTTTGCTCTTGAATTCCTCAATCATGGTGGATCTCTCAGTGAAGTTAATGACACTTTTATTACTCTTATTCCCAAAGTTCAAAACCCCACAAGAGTAGCGGATTACAGACCCAAAAGCCTGTGTAATGTTATATACAAGGTTGTGTAAAAAACCATGGCTAATAGACTGAAACACATACTACCTCAAATCATTGCCCCTAATCAGAGTGCCTTTGTGCCTGGAAGGCTTATCTCTGATAACACCTTGGTAGCCTATGAGACCCTCCATTCCATGAACTCTAAAATGAAAGGGAAGAAAGGATTCATGGCTCTAAAATTGGACATGAGTAAAGCTTATGACAGGGTTGAGTGGGATTTCATTGAAGCAATCATGACCAAAATGGACTTTCCTGGTCATTGGATCCATATCATAAAAGCATGCCTCTCTTCTGTCTCTTACTCAGTACTTGTCAATGGAAAACCTCAGGAAAATTTTGCACCTTCGAGAGGTCTTAGACAAGGAGATCCCTTGTCCCCCTACTTGTTTATTCTTTGTGCTGAAGCCCTCTCTTCTCTCCTTAAACATGCTGAAGCATGTGGCAATTTAACCCCTGTGACTATTGGCAGAGGTCCTATTAAAGTGAGCCACCTCTTCTTTGCTGATGATAGCCTATTGTTCTGCCAAGCCAAGTATGAGGAAATTAATTGTGTTCTCAAGATCCTCGAGCTCTATGAGAAAGGATCAGGACAGGTTATAAACAAGGACAAGTCTGCTATCTTTTTTAGCAAGAACACCACTCTGATGACCCAACAGCAGATCAAGAGTCTAGCAGGGGTCCAATCCACCTCCAACTTTGAGAAATATTTGGGTAGGAAGAAGATTGCCTCTTTCCACTCTTTAATTGATAGAACCTGGTCTCGGGTCTCTAACTGGAGGACCAAATTTCTCTCTGCAGCAGGAAAGGAAATTTTGCTCAAAGCTGTGCTCCAAGCCATTCCCACCTATGCAATGGGGATGTTCCTCCTACCAGCTTCTATAACAAGGAGACTAAACCAGATTTTAAGGAGGTTTTGGTGGGGTTTCAATGAAGACTCTTCAAAAATTCAATGGGTCAAATGGGAGCAACTTAGTGGCAGGAAGGATATGGGAGGGTTGGGATTTCGAGATCTAAAATGTTTTAATATTGCCTTACTCTCCAAGCAGGGATGGAGGATACTCCAAAATCCTACATCCCTAGTGGCACAAATCCTAAAGCAGAAATACTTCAAACAAGGAAGTTTACTTGATGCAAAGCTTGGGACTGGGCCTTCTTTTGCTTGATGAGGAATACACGCTGGATTATCTCTATTAAAAAAAGGCATCAGCTGGAGAGTTGGAAATGGAAAGCAGATTAACATATGGCATGATAGATGGATACCCTCCTTACCTGGACAACAAATTGTGACCCCTCGAGATGATGACTGCTGGTGTGACAAAGTCAGTGACATTATCGATCCTCAATTGAAGATATGGCAGGAGTCTCTCTTAGATGAACTTTTTTCTATTCAGGAAAGAGAGGGCATTAAAGCTATACCCATCAGCTTAGGAGGAAGAGAAGACAAACTTATATGGCAATTCACTCCTAATGGAATCTACACTGTTAAAAGTGGGTACTATCTTGGCAAAGAATTGGAAAGAGAGAAAATATGAGAGTCTTCAGGCAAAACAATGGACTGTTTGGTATGGAGGTCCATTTGGAAGCTCAAGGTACCCCCTGCCACCAGAATGTTTGTTTCGAGGGCATGCAGTGAAGTATTACCCACTATGGCAAACCTGAAAAGAAGAAAGGTGATAAAGGACAGCAGCTGTTTAATCTGCAAGAAAGAACATGAGACTTCTGGGCATGCATTATGGGGTTGTAGTGGTGCCCAAGATGTTTGGAGCCAAGGTCCAATAAAAGTGCAGAAATCAACTTCTCAGAGTGACTTGTTCTTTAATATATGGGCAGAATTGATTGGCAAACTTGATTCAGAGGAGTTAAATGAGGTAGCAATGAGGCTAATATGGGCGAGACGAAATGATGAATTACATGGGAAGGCTTTCAAACACCCTCGAGAAATCATTGCACAGGCTAGGACAGAACTAACTCTTCATAATGAGGCCATGCAGAAAATGGTTGGTGCTAATTCTGAGAACATGACAAGGGTCCTCGAATGGACTAAGCCTGCAGCAGGATGTCTGAAAGTGAACTGGGATGTAGCTGTACAAATGAGAATGGAAAGGATTGGCATTGGGGTAATTATCAGAGATCACCATGGCCTAGTGATAGGTGCTCTTCGTGCCAACAGACCTTTGAAGGGCAGCGTTTTTTATGCTGAAGCTTATGGTTTACTTTTGGCTTGTGTTTTTTGTAAGGAGATTGGAGTAAGGCAAATCTGTTTGGAGGGGGACTCAAAGCAGGTAGTGGACCAAATGAACCAAGATAGTCCCAACTAGAGCTTAGGTGGCTGTCTCATATCAGATGCCAAAGAGATTCTAAACTTAGCTGCTGTTTGGTCCATCTCACATGCATACAGGGAAGCTAACATGGCAGCTCACATGCTTGCACAAGCGGCTTACGAGTGTACTGAAGACATGTATGACATTGAGATATGCCCATCTTGTATCTGTCAAGTAGTTTCTAAGGAAATGTGGCACTAAGATCAGCACTTGTATCTTGGTTTCTTTGTAATACTGATTTGAACTGTATGAGTTTGGAGTTGATTAATGAGATCAGTTTTATTCAAAAAAAAAAAAAATGACGACTCCAAAGTCCATGTAGTCTATTATAATCTAATTCCAATCTTGCATCAGCTGCATGCATGAATCATAGAAACAATATACAGTATTTCATAAAAAAGAAGATTTCTTACAATTTCCTCAATAATATATATATATATATGATGTAACGCTCTGACCCCCTCGTAAGGAAATGTGAGAATCGTGATGTCGGGATGATGACAACACGGGTCATGTATCCCAACGATAAGTGCCAAGTGTGTGTACATGCAGAAAGTGTACAACAAAAACGCAGCGGATAATTTAAGTAAGCCGACTAAGTACCAGAATTGTTTAATACAAATATTCAAAATAAATTACCTCTAAAAAGTTATACAGTTATCCGTAAAATAAAGTAAAAAGCCGAATACATAGACAAAAGGGAAACAAATCCCATAATCGAAAAGCAACCACATGTCATTCCCTTCACGGAGCCGATCCCTCAAGCTCTTCGTCCTTATCTGCATCAAAATCTACAGAACCACAAAATGATACCGCAGGTAAGTAATAATCCAAACAACCCATGAGATAAAAGTGCATTAATGCAACCAACATGCATGCATATGATGAAATATACATCAGACCCAAAATATCATTTTCCCGAAAATGAATGTTTTCCAACACACACCAAAATCTCATTTTGGCCCAAAAATATAATCTTTCATTTTCCTAGAAAATGATTCACACAAAATTCAACCATTTATCAGACACTGTAAGCGAAAATTGCAGGCGGGACTATACCACAATCACTGCTTACCACCATCCCTACCGCGTGCACCGTAGGCAGGAATCACAGTTGGGACTCTACCACCATCCCTGCTTACCACCATCTCTACAGTTCTTTTCCACACAATAAGTACCTATTAGAGCACTGTAGGTGGGACTATACCACCATCCCTACCGCGTGTGCCGTAGGCAGGAATCACAGGCGGGACTCTACTACCATCCCTGCTTACCACCATCCCTACCGTGAGCATCGTAAACGGGAATCATAGGGGGGACTCTACTATCATCCCTGCTTACCACCATCCCTACAGTCTCTTTCCTTTCTCTCACATGAAAATCCAGTTTTCAACAAACACATGAACATGAATGCAATTACACGAAAATCTAGTTTCCATTTACAAACATGAACATGCGTGCAAACATGCAGTGTACAAGACACGGCATCAATATCCAATAACCCACAAATCCCAATATAAACCGATCACATAAACAACTCCATTCTCCAATCCAACCAACCCCCTTACTCCTTGGATTCAGTCCGGCACAAACCAACTAATCATAGTAAATAAATGAGTTAGCGCAAAAATATATTTAAATCTCAAAAGTTATTTGGGAAAATACTTACAGCACTATAACATACATTTCAAAGGATCATGAAGGTGCAAGAGGTGGCAACACAACAACTGAACAGTGCAAAATGCACTAGCCCATGGGTCTCATAAACACACTTTTGAAACGGGACAAACGATGACTTGAGATTACTAGGGAAGGACTTAGGGATGTCGGTGAAGCTAATGGTGGTGGTGATTGGCTGTGGATGGCGGTGTGGGAGGTGTTTGGAGGCCAAAATGCTAAAATCGAAAAAGTAGATGGTGGAGCTTCACCTGTGGCAGATAGGAGCTGGGGATAGGTGGTTTATGTAACGCCCCAACCCTGAGGGTCCAGAGAGTCAACTCATATAACCTGGTAATTAACTTTAAGAATACTAATGTATTTCCAAATCCAAGAATATATACTTCCAAAACTTCAAATCAAACGTAAATACTTCAATTTAATAAACCATACATACTCACATATCAAATCCTCAATCCAACAACCCAATTAAAATATCAACTGTTATTCATGTCTCAAATAACAAACTAGAATAAAATAAAATTGACATAAGTCTCCATAAACCATCTAAATCCATTGAAATCAACTTAATAAATAAATAACATCCAACAGTAGCATTAATACCGCGAGATACCCAATAACTATTCACAACTAAACTTGTCCACAAACTCTAATACTGATCCTCAGCTAAACCATCAATGTCATCTGAAAATATTATGAAGATTAAGGGGTGAGTTATCAACAACTCAGCAAGCAGAAAGCATATACTAGCATGTAAACATGAGTATTTATAATATTCGGTATGCAAACAAAATACCTATTTTCAGAATGCAGAAACAACATATTTACTTTCGAGATGTATAAACAAAACTTAGTACAAAAACATTAGAGTGAAATTTCCAGAAAGACTAACTTATTCTCAAAAAGAAAATCCATTGGCATATCCAAACTGAAACATTATATCCAAGGAGTAAGGGGGTCAGTTGGATTGGATGATGGAGTTGTTTGTGTGATTGGTTTATATTGGGATTTGTTGGTTATTGGATATTGATGTCGTGTCTTGTACATTGCATGTCTACACGCATGTTCATATTTGTAAATGAAAACTAGGTTTTCGTGTAATTGCATTCATGTTCATGTATTTATTGAAAACTGGATTTTCATGTGAGAGAAAGGAAATAGACTGTGGGGATGGTGGTAAGTAGGGATGGTGATAGAGTCCCGCCTATGATTCCCGTTTACGGTGTGCACGGCAGGGATGGTGGTAAGCAGGGATGGTAGTAGAGTCCCGCCTGTGATTCCCGCCTACGGTGCACGCGGTAGGGATGGTGGTATAGTCCCACCTAGGATTCCCACCTACAGTGCTCTAATAGGTACTCATTATGTGGAAAGGAACTGTAGAGATGGTGGTAAGCAGGGATGGTGGTAGAGTCCCGCCTGTGATTCCCGCCTACGGTGCACGTGAAAGGGATGGTGGTAGAGTCCCCCTTATGATTCTCGCCTACGGTGCATGCGGTAGGGATGGTGATAAGCAGTGATTGTGGTATGGTCCCGCCTGCAATTCCCGCCTACAGTGTACAATAAATGGTTGGATTTTGTGTGAATCATTTTCTGGGAGAATGATGGATTATATTTTTTGGCCAAAATGGGATTTTGGTGTGTGTTGGAAAACATTCATTTTCGGGAAAATGATATTTTGGGTCTGATATATATTTCATCATACGCATGCATGTTGGTTGCATTAATGCACTTTTATCTCGTGGGTTGTTTGGATTATTATTTACCTGCGGTATCGTTTTGTGGTACTGTAGATTTTGATGCGGATGAGGACGAAGAGGTTGAGGGATCGGCTCCGTGAAGGGAATGATATGTGGTTGCTTTTGGATTATGGGATTTGTTTCCCTTTTGTCTATGTATTCGGCTCCGTAAGAGAAACAGAACGGAACATCATCGGAATTATATCACATTCAGATACAGAATCATAACTTCATGCCAAGGTTTTCAGATGACACATCATATCAAAACAAAATATTGAATAGCTTCAGATCATTTCACATGTTCAAAATAAACAGTTTCAAAACATCTTCATTTGTTCATAGCAAAAACTTTTAAATTTTCATATTCGCTCTTTTTGCATAGTCCAGAAACAGAATGCACAAAATTAGCTCACATCTACACCAGTCATGACAGAAAATACTTTATCTTATATAGAATTTATGCATATGTAGAATAAACGTTTGAGGTTGTTTTCAGATTTCTTTAAAAAACAAACATGCTTATTTTCAAAGTCAACCTCATTTCACTTCTTTTATGCAAAACTAGTATATGAATCTCGTTTACCTGACTTCCGTGTACAAGATATGCCTGAATTTGTCCTCTAACAGTATCACGACCTAAAACAATAAATGTATACCACATAATTAATAATCCCAACATATACCACTAAGCTCAATTAATAAAACTTAAATCAGCCCATTTTTAATCTAAAATTCTCCATAAGGTAAATCCGGGTAACCCACGTTTAACCGTCAATATATTCACTGTAGCACCACCAAGTAATTTCCACCCAATAGCCACTTAACCCAACCTGACCAGCCTAAAAATAACCCAAAAATTAAATTAAACAGTCCAATTACTAGCCCAAAACAGTCTCACAAAATCGTCCAAAACAATCGTACTCCTCAACTTCAAGACTTCCATCATAAGCAACCACAATCCAACAGATAAAAGACCAAAACAACATAAAGTTACATAGGTAACAAATTGCCAAAAGTTTACTGCAATAGTGCAAATTTTGATCAACGCCACAATCATATCAATAACACTCTACCACATTTCACAATCCAACCATAATATCAAAATACTACCAAAAGCTTCGAACAAAGCTTACCTAAAAGAGTCACAAAACATAGAACCACTTCGAATGGGGGCAATCCACTGAAGTCTATGCCCAAATTTCACAGAGATCTCCAGTGAAAGAGAAAAGTGTTTTACTTCTAGCACTTCTGATGCGAGCCTCGGCAGCAAAACCAGGATCTAGAGACACATAAGCTGGCTGTACAACAAAATCAACCCACGAACAGTCACGAAGCAGTCGAAGAGACAAAGAGAAACAGAGGAAGGGAGAGAGAGATGACTCACTATCATGGAACCCAGTCAGCGGCAACGAGTTTCTGAGGACACACAGAGAGAAGAAAAGAAACACAACTCCCACAAGGATGAACCAGTAAATGAGTAAGAGGGAGATAATCGTAGTGATTCAGGGGTGCAAGGGAAAACTTCACATGAGAAACTAAAAATAACTGAAGAATGTGGGGAAGAAGTCAGAAACATCAGAGAGAAGAAACCGAGACTGAACAGGGATGGGAAATCGACTGGGAGAGAAGAGAAAAGAAAATCACAAAGGGAAGAAGAGACTCACCAAAACGACGTCGTCTTATCTAGGGGTCTTTCGGGCTGGGCTTCAACGGAACCTGGGCTTAGAGCCCGAGTGTTACATCCTCCCCCCTTATAAAAATTATGTTCTCGAAATTTGTCACAAGTTATCAAGATCACTGACGACCAACTGTGGGTACTTGACTTGCATTTCCTCTTCCAATTCCTAAGAGACTTCCCTGATAGTTTGATTATTCCATACCACTTTAACCAGAGGAATAGTCCGATTCCGTAATACTTGATCTTTTTTCTCTATAATCCGTATTGGCTCTTCTGTATAAATCAAATTTTCCTGAAGTTGAAGAGGCTCATAATCAATAACATGTGTGGGGTCAGGTATATGCTTCCTCAGCATAGATACATGAAATACATTGCGTACACCTGAGAGTGCTGGTGGTAGGGCTACTCTATAAGCCGCTGGTCTAATCCGATCAAGAATCTCAAAAGGCCCAACATATCTAGGGCTCAACTTGCCCTTCTTTCCACACCTTATAACCCCTCTCATGGATGCGATCCTCAAGAATGCCTTATTCCTGACCTCAAACTCTAAATGGCGACGACGATTATCTGCATAGCTTTTCTGTCAACTCTAAGATGCTCTCATTCTAGCTCAAATGGTCTCAATCTTCTCTGTTGTCTTTTGTATGATTTCTGGATCCAAAATTTATCTTTCTCCCACCTCGTCCCAATACAAAGGAGATCTACACTTCCTACCATAAAGTGCTTCATAAGGTGCTATATCAATGCTAGCCTGATAACTGTTATTATAAGCAAATTCGACCAAAGGTAAGTGTCGTATCTAGGTTCCCTTGAAATCCAACATACATGCTCTCAACATGTCTTCCAAAATTTGCATGGTCCTTTCCAACTAACCATCTATCTGTGGGTGAAAAGCAGGTCTGAAATTTAACTTAGTGCCCATGGCCTCCTGTAAGCTTTGCTTTTGACGTGAAACGAGGATCCCTATCCAACACAATAGACATGGGTACCCCATGCAATCTCACTATTTCTTGTATATACAGCTCAGCTAGTTTCTCCAACTTATAAGAAACTTTGATAGGCACAAAGTGAGCTGTGTTCATCAAACAGTCCATTATCACCCATATTGCGTCCTGTCCAGTCAATGTCCATGGTAAGCCTGTAACAAAATCCATAGAAATATGCTCCCATTTCCATTCTGGAATCTGAAGTGGTTGCAATAACCCTGATGGTCTCTGATGTTCTACTTTCACCTGTTGGCAAGTTAGGCAATGTGCCACAAATTCGGCAGTCTCTCTCTTCATGCCATCCCACCAAAAAGACTCTTTCAAATCTCGATACATTTTTGTACTACCTGGGTGAACTTTGTAAGGGGAGCGGTGCGCTTCTTCGAGGATGAGTCTTTTTATTTCAGCATTCTTTGGTACACAAAATCTATTTCTGAACCTTAACATTCCATTTTCTGCAATGTTGAACTCAGATTTAACCCCTTTTACTTCTTCGATTAATCTCGCTAACTTGGAATCTTCTTTTTGGCGAGCTTAATTCTATCTATCAAAGCTGGTTGAACTATTAAACTGGCTATCAATGCATGCTAATCACCAGTAACAACTTCAATAGCAGCTCTTTCTAAGTCCAATAATAAGTGGGGCTGAGTGGTAAGAGTTGCAATTGTTGGTCCCATTGGCTTCCTGCTAAGTGCATCGGCTACAACATTAGCTTTGCCTCAATGGTAGTTAATGTTGCAGTCGTAATCCTTGACTAGTTCAAGCCATCTCCTTTGTCTCATATTCAGTTCCTTCTGAGTGAATAAGTACTTCAAACTCTTGTGATCTGTGTAGATTTAGCACCTTTCACCATATAAATAATGCCTCCAGATTTTAAGCGCAAAGACAACAGTGACTAACTCCAAATCTTGTGTGGGGTAATTATGCTCATAAGTCTTCAATTGCCGAGATGCATATGCTATTACTTTCTCATGTTGCATCAATACACACCCCAAACCCAAACGTGAAGCGTCACTATAAATCACAAATCCTCTTCTTCCGCTAGGGACTATCAGAACTGGAGCTGTCACCTTCTTCAATTCTTGGAAGCTTTCCTCACATTTTTCAGTCTATTCATACTTATTGTTCTTCCTGGAAGGGCGGTAAGAGGAATCGCTATTTTTGAGAAATTGTCTATAAACCAACGATAATAACCAACCAAACCCAAGAAACTCCTAACTTCGTGCACATTGGTTGGTTGGGTCCAGTTAACTATTGCTTCAATTTCCTGGGGTCTACAGAAATACCATCCCTTGAGACTACATGCCCCAAAAATGCATTAGGCTCAAGCCAAAACTCACACTTCTTCAACTTAGCAAATAATTTCTTATCCCTGAGTGTCCCCAGTACTTGTCTCAGATGGTCTTCATGTTTAGCTTTGCTCTTGGAGTAGATTAATATGTCATCAATAAACACCACTATAAATTTATCCAAGAATTCATGAAATACTCGGTTCATCAAATCCATAAATACTGCTGGGGCGTTGGTTAGGCCAAAAGGCATGACCAAGAATTCATAATGACCGTACCTTGTCCTGAAAGTTGTCTTAGATACATCCTCCGCCTTGATCTTCAATTGATGATAACTCGATCTGAGATCAATCTTGGAGAATACCTGAGCACCTTGCAACTTATCAAATAAATCATCGATGCGGGGCAGCGGATATTTATTCTTTATGGTCACTCGGTTCAGTTCCCTATAGTCTATACACATTCTGATTGTCTCATCCTTCTTCTTCACAAACAAAACTGGAGCTCCACAAGGTGACGTACTGGGCCTGATGAAACCTTTGTCTAATAAATCTTGCAACTGTTCTTTGAGCTCGGCTAACTCTGATGGTGCCATTCAATAAGGGGATTGGGAAAGAGGTGTCGTGCCTGGGGCTAACTCAATAGCAAACTCTACCTCCCGCTCGGGTGACAATCCAGACAAATCTTCAGGAAAAACTTCTGGATATTCTCTCACAATAGGAATCTCTTCTAATTCCAACTCTTCCCTTGGTTCATCCACCATGAAAACCAAGTACCCCTGACACCCATCACGTATTAACTTGTCAACTTGAAAAGCAGAAATAACTGATGGAAAGGTACGCACTCTGGAACCCAAAAACCGAAGTTCCTTTCCCTCTAGAAATTTGAAAATCACCTCCTTTTTAAAACAGTCAATACTAACAAAACTGGAAGCTAACCAATCCATACCCAATATCACATCAAACCCAATCATAGGAAAGACTATCAGGTTAGCTGGCATTTCCCTCCTGGTAATAGTTATTGGACACTTAAGTATAATCTTGTTGCAGGTCACTATATCACCTGCTGGGGTTGAGTCCCTAAAATTGAAATCTATTTCATCATCATCAACGGGGCAGAACTTAACGTAATCCATTGAAATAAAAGAGTGGGTAGCCCCCGAGTCAAATAAAATAGTAGCCTTATTGAGAAACAGGGTGATAATTCATGTGTTTACGTCATATAATCCATAAAGATAACAAGATAACTAATCCTTAATTCTTAACATAAAAAGCTAAAAAGGAAGGTCATAAACATTATGTAATGCCCCGGTCCTGCACGAATCGGAGAGTTACTTCCTATAACTTAAACTCACATTTCAACAATATAAACATAGACTACAAGTTCCCAATATCATATAGAAATTTCAACTCAAACTAATTTTCTTAATATAACCAATTTTCCAAAATGCCAAGTCATCATAACACAATAAAATTTCTTAATAAAAATGACCAATACTCATAAAAACTTTCGATGCTTAATCCACTATACTAAAATTATCTCACCCAATGCCTCATAATCTTGATCCTCAGCTGAACCATCAAGTATCTAAAAAATATTATAGAGATAAGGGTTGAGTTATCAACAACTCAGTAAGCAGAGAACATATACTAGCATGTAAACATGAGCATTTATAAAGTTCGGTATACTAATAAAACATTTACTTTCAGATTGCAGAAACAACATATTTATTTTCAGAATGCATAAACAAAACTTGGTACAAAATATCAGAGCGAAATTTTTAGAAAAACAAACTTGTTCCCAAAAAATTTGGCATTTCCAAACTGAAATATTATATTCATAGCATCACATCGGGACAAATACCATGTTTAACCCCCGTGGTAGGGTTATAAACCACCATTATACCCGTAGCTGGGCTGTATACCATGTTTCACCCCCGTGGTAGGGTTATAAACTATCATATACCTGTGGCTGGGTCGTATACCATGTTTCACCCCCATGATAGGGTTATAAACCACCATTATACCCATGGCTGGGCCTTAACAGAAACAGAACGGAACATCTTTAGAATCAAAACTTCATGCCAAGGTTTTCAGATGACACTTCATATCAAAACAAAATACTGAATAGCTTCAGATCGTTTCACATGTTCGAAATAAATAGAAACCAAAACATCTTCATTTATTCATAGCAAAAACTTTTAGATTTTCATATTTGCTCTTTTTGCATAGTTCAGAAACAAAATGCACAAAATTATCTCATGTCTACACCAGTCATGACAGAAAATACTTTCTCTTATATAGAATTTATGCATATGCAAAATAAACATCTGAGGTCATTTTCATATTTCTTTTAAAAAACAAACATGCTTATTTTCAAAATCAACCTCGTTTCATTTCTTTTATACAAAACTAGTATATGAACTCCGCTTTCCTGGACTTTTTAGCCTTTCAAAAATTTCCTCAATAATATCGAACAAATATTAATCGTCACCTATAAAAAAAATCATGTAATTCCTGTAAATTTGAAATCAAACATGTATTTCAATATTTAAGCCTAAGACGCTAAAATAACCTATTTTTATTCCTCAAAAACCTAAATTCTCAATCCCTACAAATATCATCACTTCCCAAATTCCTCAATATCCAACCTAATCTCTTACTAAAGTATTAAATTCTAACTCAGTTACTAATGAGGTCTAACTATAAAATATAAACTAAATAACATAATTATATCAAAATCATTATAAGTAGAAAAATCATAATTTGGTTAAATCAAAAAATATTTTGTACTTACTGTTCACTTTAAAAATTGATATTTTAAAAAAATATATATATATATATATATATTATACTCTCATAAAATGAGCACTAGACTTATAAATATAAAACTCACCTAAAGGGATGGTTTAGGAAATAAAATGGGATGTTAAGAAAAAATCATAGACAAAGTTTTTAAAACAGGAAACAATCGGCCATAACATACGTAACAACTAAGCTCACCGAGAGAGAGAGATGGATCAACTGTGACAGGGACTCGGAGCTAGACGTGGACGGACATGAACAGGTGAGATGAAATCACTGGCGAGCTTGGAGGCGGAGCACTAAGAGAGAGAGGGTGATGAGAGAGAAACCATGTGATGAGAGGAAGAGAGTCAGAAAGTGGTGAGAGAGATTGGGGAGGAGACCGTGGGCATGGCGTGACCTTACCGAGCGAGAGCGGCGGCTTGGGGTGGCGAGAGGTGCCAGGCGGCACTTTTTGTGCCGTGTGGTGACGACGGGGTGGGCTTAGTGACGTGGCTCACGGTGGGAAACAATTCCCCTATTTCGGTGGTATAAAACAGAGGTGGCTTTCGTGGGTTCATTGCTGGGCCATGGTGGTGGCGTATGGCAGCATTGTGGAGGAGGATGCAGCGGCTTGACCTCCTTTGGAAGCTGCAGTTTTCATGTGATGGTTGAGCAAAACCGTGAGGGTGCAGGCTGGTTGCGCGGTGAACAGTGGGGCTTTGGCTTCGCTAATGGTCGCTAAACGTAGAGGAGCAAGGTGATTCTCGTGGCTGGCTATTGAGGGGCGTAGATGAGGTGGATGGTGGTGCAAGTGGGCTTTTGGCCATGCATGGGTGTCGTGCGCCGTTGTTGATGGTTGAGGTTTCACGTGGAGATGGAGGCTGGGCAGTGGGCTATCACATGATCGTGGTCTTGAGTGGATGAAAATCGGGCTGCGGTGGATGTTTTTGGGTCACGGCAATGGAGTACAACATGATGGGGGGTTGTGCTATGGCAGGCGGCAACAACAATTATAGGCAGTTTCTCCATGCAGTAGAGGAATACAAGCATGTATATATAAAACAAAGAATAAAAACCTAGCAACGAGGGAAAGAGAGACGTACGTGCATGGACTATGGGAGTGGAAATCGAGCGTGGTGGGGGTTAAAAAAAAACTGACATTGGTTCATACGGTTTAGGTTTTGAGGTGACTGGGTAGCGCACATTTCAAGTATTTGGGTCATGACCTGGTTAATACGAAAATAATAAATAGATTTTTCCCGAGTTTTGGGTCTCGAATTAAGCTCTAAAATACTCTTACTCTTCCCACAAATTTTTCAGCCCAAAACAAAAGATTTCACCTAATCCAAAAGTATTTAAAGCTTTTTCACTTAATAAGCAAGCCCAATAAATATTCGATATCCATAAAAAAAAATAAAAAAAATGGACCCGGGTGTTACACATTATACTTGTGATTACATCATTCTTGTCCTCAGCTTCTCCTGGTGTCAAAGAAAACACATGTGCCGGCACAGTCCTCCACTTGTTGCCTTGGTTATTCCGCCTAAAGTTTTGAGGTGGGTTGGGCCTTCTGTTGTTCTCCGCAAGCAATGAACATTCTCTAATGAAGTGCCCATCCTTACCGCATTTGAAACATGATCCAACTTCCCTTTTGCACTCCCCAACGTGTATGCGGTTACAAAACTCACAGAGGTTAGTGGTATGATTTCCCTGCATCTGTCTCTGACTTGAACTGCTTCCCTCATTTCTCTTCTTCCATGGCCCTTGATCCAAACTAGAGAATCCTTGTGGAGAAGCTCTCTTCCTCTGTTCTTGCAATTCAGCACCTCTCATGAGATTCTGCTTGACTAGCATCGCCTTGTGCACTAACTCTGAAAAATTCTCAATCTGTAGGACCATCATTCGTTCATAAATCCTGTAGTTTAAACCTTCCTCAAACTTCCTGGTCTTCCTCTCCTCATCAGGAATTAGGTATGCAGCGAAGCGTGATAATTCCGCAAACCTTGCAGCATACTGGCGCACAGTCATGGTCCCTTGCACCAAGTTGGTGAACTCTCTAGCTCAAGCTTCCCTATCCGCTTTAGGAAAAAATCGGTCAAAGAAATTCTACTTGAATTGAGCCCAAACAATCAATCCAGTCCCCTCAGCTTCCCTGATGACTTTTTCAGAATTCCACCATCTCTTCGCTTCTCCAATTAATTTAAAAGCTGCGAACCAAACTTTCTGCTGATTGGTGCACTCCAAAACACTTAATATTTCTTCAATTTCTTGAATCCAATCCTCCGCTGCGTTCGTATCGCCTCTTCCATCAAAGGTGGGAGGATGCGTTCGATTAAATTGTTTAAACATGCAAGCCCCATCATTGTTGTTTTCGTTCAAATCTTCAAGACTTTGAACTCGACGACGAGCCGCTATCCTGAAAGCTTGAACTTGGTGAAACGTTCTAAAATAAATAAAGGCAAAAATACTAAATAAATAGAATAAATCAATAAAATAAAAAAATATGTGTATTAACACAAATGTATATATATATATATATATATATTATATCAGATAATTATTTAAGCCTGATATCACTTAATACTCACATACATCATTAGAATCTAAAACCTCAAATCCCATCAAAATCGATTATAAGGTATTTAGATGCTCAAACTTAAATATCCACATGATCATCCTTATAGTCCTCAAGTTCCTATACCCATAGATATCTAAACCTCCAAGGTTTATAGTATGTAGAATTCAAACCTAGCTCTAATACGAACTGTAAAGCCCCGACCCCGAGGGTCTAGAGAGTCAACTCATATAATCTGATAATCAACTCTAACAATACTAATGTATTTCCAAATCCAAGAATATATACTTCCAAAACTTCAAATCAAACGTAAATACTTCAATTTAATAAACCATACATACTCACATATCAAATCCTCAATCCAACAACCCAATTAAAATATCAATTGTTCTCCATGTCTCAAATAACAAATTAGAATAAAATAAAATTGACATGAGTCTCCATAAACCGTCTAAATCCATTGAAATCAACTTAAGAAATAAATAACATCCAACAACAGCACTAATACCGCAAGATACCCAATAACTATTCACAGCTAATCTTGTCCACAAACTCTAATACTGATCCTCAGCTGAACCATCAATGTCATATGAAAATATTATGAAGATTAAGGGGTGAGTTATCAACAACTCAGCAAGCAGAGAGCATATACTAGCATGTAAACATGATCATTTATAACGTTCATTATGCAAACAAAATACATACCTTCAGAATGCTGAAACAACATATTTACTTTCGAGATGCATAAACAAAACTTGGTAAAAAATATTAAAGCGAAATTTCCAGAAAGATAAACTTATTCTCAAAAAGAAAATCTATTGGCATATCCAAACTGAAACATTATATTTATATCATCTCATAGCATCATATCAGGACAAATACCATGTTTAACTCCCGTGGTAGGGTTATGAACCACCATTAAACCCATGGCTGGGTCGTATACCATGTTTCACCCCCGTGGTAAAGTTATAAACCACCATTATACTCGTGACTGAGTCATATACCATGTTTCACCCCCGTGGTATGGTTATAAACTACCATTATACCCATGGCTGGGTCGTATTCCATGTTTCACCCACGTGGTAGGGTTATAAACCGCCATTATACCCGTAGCTGGGCCGTAACAGAAATAGAATGAACATCATTGGAATTAGATCACATTCAGATACAGAATCAGAACTTCATGCCAAGGTTTTCAGATGACACTTCATATTAAAATAAAATACTGAATAGCTTCAAATCATTTTACATGTTCGAAATAAACAAAATCAAAACATCTTCATTTGTTCATAGCAAAAACTTTTAGATCTTCATATTCGCTCTTTTTGCATAGTTCAAAAACAGAATGTACAAAATTTGCTCATGTCTACACCAGTCATGATAGAAAATACTTTCTCTTATATAGAATTTATGCATATTCTGAATAAATATCTGAGGTCGTTTTCATATTTCTTTCAAAAACAAACATGCTTATTTTCAAAGTCAACCTCACTTCATTTCTTTTATGCAAAACTAGTATATGAACCTCGTTTATCTGACTTCCGTGTACAAGATATGCCTTGAATATGTCCTCTAACAGTATCACGACCTAAAACAATAAATGTATACCACATAATTAATAATCCAAACAGGTATACCACTAAGCTCAATTAATAAAACTTAAATCAGCCCATTTTTAATCTAAAATTCTCCATAAGGTAAATCCGGACAACCCACGTTGAACCGTCAATATATTCACTGTAGCACCACCAAGTAATTTCCACCCAATAGCCACTTAACCCAACCCGGCCAGCCTAAAAATAACCCAAAAATTACACTAAACAGTCCCAATTACTAGCCCAAAACAGTCTCACAAAATCGTCTAAAACAATCGTACTCCTCATGTGACGCCCCCAAATTCCGTTTGGGATCAGACGGACATTTGAAGCGTCGAGACATGCAACACAAGGTTACCTGCCCCCGTTCATGACATATAAGATGCAATATTCTTAACATGCAAGCATTATGCAATATTCGCAGCGGATAATTTTTTTTTTCTTTAGCAGTACTATGCACCAAACTGAAATATCTCAAATACTTAAAACATACTTCATACATAATGACGTACTAAACAACTGAGATCACAACACTAGTCCAAAATGGTTGTGATCAAAAGAGTGTTGGAGATTGAACACCACAAATACAAGTAGTAATGAGGTAACTACTGTACTACCATCTACGTCACACCATTGTTTAGTCGATCATTTCCAGTTGGTCGATTCTCGATTCTCCTTCAGATCCTGTAACAAAATCTACCATTCGGGGGGAATGGTAGTTGGGACTACCATAGTGAGATTTGATTATAAATCTTAGCAAGTTAACAGGAAACTTCCACACAGGTTAATGATGCATGCATGGCAGTAAAAGCATAAATGCATAATCAAATCATAAGTAATCATAGCATAACTTGATATACAACATAACATAATTGGCATAAATTAAGTTGAAACTGAAGCTTAGCATGAACGTGACTTGAAACATAACATGGACTTGAAACATAGTATGAACGTGAACTTGGAACATAACATGGACTTGAAACATAACATGAACGTGAACATGTATAATTTGAACATGAACTTGAACATAACTTGAACCTGAGCATGACGTAACATAAATGTGAACTTTGAACATAACGTGAACGTGAACATAACATAACATGAACTTGAAACATATTCTTGTCTCATGGGTGCTACACAAGTCCCCTTGAGCCGTGTGTCCCTGCCGATTACCACATCATATCACAGGTGTTTATACCAGCTATGAGTGCGTTAATACGTACTCCACAGTTGTTGTGGCCCCACGTATTCTACGTGTCACAATTGTTGTGTCTCACGTAGTGTATGCTCCACAATTGTTGTGGCCCCATATTTCATGCTCCACAGTTGTTGTGGCCCCATGACTTATTTGTTTGTGCCACACTTGCTGTAGACACACGTAACATAATGTGTGGCACCATCGGCGTTAGTGCCTGGCGCGCTCCGGAGACCAGCTAATTAGGCCCCATTCGCAACCTATTGACTGTACTTCGTCAACCTAGGAAATTTCACACCTATTTAGACACTGCAGCGTGAACAAAGGAGTTCCACTAGGATATTACCCCATCCTAGCGCTTAGGGTCGTGATTGACATGAATAACTTAACTGGCAGACATGACATTTCGTAACGTGACGTAACATGAACATGACATAAGCGTGACATAAAAGACATAAATCTTGACGTAGCGTAACGTGACATGAACGTAAGACGACATACATGACATACTTTGAAACATAAATGTAACAGACAACATTTCATAACATGGCATACATGTAACATGCAATATTTCGTAACATAGCATACCATGTAACAGACAACATTTCTTAACATGGCGTAACATGTGACATTGAATATTACGTGACATGAAATACATGTAACAGATGACATACTTAACATAACATACTTGCAATGTATAGCAATACGTGACATAATATATTATGTAACAGATGAATAATTCATGACAGAATAAATTCTGTGTAACAGATAAATATGTAATGACTTGGCATGGCCCATATGATAACATGCATACATACAATTTAGTTCCTTTACTGATCACTCATACACATTAAACTGATAGTAAGTTAAAATCTAACTTACCTCAGTCTTCGCGCTTCTAGATAAAACTCAAGTGCGATCATGAGAAACTGAAAGTAGTGATTTCTAAAAATTAGAATTTAATCACTAAAAATTAAGAATATGGAGAAATATCAAATTAGAGTAAAATTACAATTTTACCCTCTACATGTAGGAAAACGACCATTTTACCCCTAACTTAAGGATTTTGCATCCTAACTCCAAAAATCACCAAAATTTACATACTTTATGTAAATTTTGTCCTAAGCTCAAATATTAATTCAGAAAAATTAACTAAACACAACCATTAAAACCCTATAGGGCCGAAACTTAAGGATTTTGCATCCTAACTCCAGTTTATCGCCCAGAATGACCTTTCTAGGGTATAAACAACTTTTGACCAACAAAATGATCTTTAAATGGAACTAATAAGATATCCACGTAAACTAGACTCCAAAAGAAACAACTTACATGAAGGAAACGTTGCGAGAAAACACTTACAAAAGCTTCGAAACAGGCGTTCAAAAGAGGTACGAAAAACTGTCCGAGAGTGTCTTTTGTGTTCTATGAAGGAAAAGAGTAAAAGAGAGTTGCTTTTCGTGGGAAGTGGACTGGAGAGCCTCTTACACAAGCTATGGAAAGTGATAGGACTAAAGGAAAGGTTGAGTGTTGGCCTTTTCTTCTCATAAAAATCAGTCCAAGATCTTTTCTCAAGGTGGAGTGTGAGAGTGAAAGAGTGAGGTGGCCCTTTAGCTATGTCTTTCAAGAACCTTCTAGGCCCTTCTTATAAAGATTTGGCCAGCCAAGTGGGGGTACAAAACTTAGCCATGAAGCAATCCCATGGTAACCAAATTCGTGGGCCTTAATGGGCCTAAACCGAATGGGCCTAAATTTTGGGGTTTAAAGAGGGTTTTGGTTGCTATCAAGTCCAAATCTAATATCACTTGGCCCAATCATTGATGTTCAAACACAAATTTGAAGGATTAATAGCATGTAGAAGTGATTTAATCAATTGATTAAACACAATGCTAGAAATTGGATTAGAACGGGTTTAGAGGCCAACTTTAGGGTTTTGGGGAAACCGTTTAGGGTTTCGGTTACAACCAAGCTTTTGGACTTTCAATTGGATTCCCACCATTTAGGGTTTTACTAGGATTGAAAACCTCTTTGGTCTGGCACAATTTGGTTATTCAGATGAAACAAAATTTTGCTTAAGTGGCATGATTTCACAGCTTGATTCCTTCAAATCCATCAAATGCTCCTCATGGTGCCAAGTGTCTAATATTATTCACAAAGTGTGGTTAAGATCTTGCCAAGTGTCCAAAAAAATTTCGCTAGTCTAATTTGGACATTCTACATTGTGGTTTTGAAACACTGCAATAGGTGCGCTTACCGAGGTTACTATTCACTACGAAAAAGTGAATCATAAACCTAACACTAAAAATTCCTAAATATTCATATTAACCTACAATGAAAATCTTTTACCGAAATTCAACCTCGAAGTGCCCCTAAAAATAATTTCACAATTCCCAACAGACGTTTCATCCAGAATTATGAAAATAGGCTATTGTGCCATAAAATCCTAAATAATCCCCTGAGTCTAATGGCGTAGACCATAATGCATTCTGACACTTCTAACCACCTCAAATAAATAAAACTCATATTTCTAGCAGCATAGTGAGTGATAACACTAACTATGTTGACAGACTAAAACCTATGCAATTGGTCGATTCGTAAAAACTTATGGGGTTTTCACGAGATTCCTAAAGTCAATAGAAATTCCACCAATGAATTTCTAGCGGGCTGTTACACCTCAACTTCAAGACTTCCATCATAAGCAACCACAATCCAACAGATAAAAGACCAAAACAACATAAATTTTCATAGGTAACAAATTGCCAAAAGTTTAGTGCAGTAGTGCAAATTTTCATGAACGCCACAATCATATAAGTAACACTCTACCACATTTCACAATCCAACCATAATATCCAAATACTACCAAAAGCTTCGGAAAAAGCTTACCCAAAAGAGTCACAAAACTTAGAACCACTTCGAATGGGTGCAATCCACTGAAGTCTACGCCCAAAGTTCACAGAGATCTCCAGTGAAAGAGAAAAGTGTTTTACGTCTAGCACTTCCGATGCAAGCCTCTGCAGCAAAACCAGGATCTAGAGACGCATAAGCGGGCTGTACAACAAAATCAACCCACGAACAGTCACGAAGCAGTCGAAGAGACAAAGAGAAACAGAGGAAGAGAGAGAGAGATGACTCACTATCATGGAACCCACTCAGCGGCAACGAGTTTCCAAAGTGATTTAGGGGTGCGAGGGAAAACTTCACCTGAGAAACTGAAAATAACTGCAGAACGTGGGGAAGAAGTTTGAAACATCAAAGAGAAGAAACCGAGACTGAATAGGGATGGGAAACCGACTGGGAGAGAAGAGAAAAGAAAATCACAAAGGGAAGAAGAGACTCACCAAAACGACGTCATCTCGTCTAGGGGTCTTCCGGGCTGGGCTTCAACGGAACCTGGGCTTAGAGCCCAAGTGTTACATCCTCCTCTCTTATAAAAATTTTATCCTCGAAATTTGTCACAAGTTATCAAGATCACTGACGAACAACTGTGGGTACTTGACTTGCATTTCCTCTTCCAATTCCTAAGAGACTTTCATGGTAGTTTCATTATTCCATACCACTTTAACCAAAGGAATAGTCCGATTCCGTAATACTTGATCTTTTTTCTCTATAATCCGTATTGGCTCTTCTGTATAAATCAGATTTTCCTGAAGTTGAAGAGGCTCGTAATCGATAACGTGGGTGGGGTCAGGTATATACTTCCTCAGCATAGATACATGAAATACATTGTGTACACCTGAGAGTGCTAGTGGTAGGGCTACTCTGTAAGCCGCTGGTCCAATCCGATCAAGAATCTCCAAAGGCCCGACATATCTAGGGCTCAACTTGCCCTTCGTTCGACACCTTATAACCCCTCTCATGGGTGCGATCCTCAAGAATACCTTATTCCCAACCTCAAACTCTAAATGGCGACAACGATTATCTGCATAGCTTTTTTGTCGACTCTGAGCTGCTCTCATTCTAGCTCGAATGGTCTCAATCTTCTCTGTTGTCTTCTGTATGATTTATGGTTCCAAAATTTGTCTTTCTCCCACCTCGTCCCAATGCAAAGGAGATCTTCACTTCCTACCGTAAAGTGCTTCATAAGGTGTCATCTCAATGCTAGCCTGGTAACTGTTATTATAAGCAAATTCGACCAAAGGTAAGTGTCGTATCCAGGTTCCCTTAAAATGCAACATACATGCTCTCAACATGTCTTTCGAAATTTGCATGGTCCTTTCCGATTGACCATCTGTCTGTGGGTGAAAAGCAGTACTGAAATTTAACTTAGTGCCCATGGCCTCCTGTAAGCTTTGCCAAAATTTTGACGTGAAACGAGGATCCCTATCTAGCACAATGGACACGGGTAGCCCATGCAATCTCACTATTTCTTGAATATACAGCTCGGCTAGTTTCTCCAACTTATAAGAAACTTTGATAGGCACAAAGTGAGCTGTCTTCATCAAACAGTCCATTATCACCCATATTGCATCCT
Source organism: Juglans mandshurica (assembly GCA_022457165.1). Classification (NCBI taxonomy): domain Eukaryota; kingdom Viridiplantae; phylum Streptophyta; class Magnoliopsida; order Fagales; family Juglandaceae; genus Juglans; species Juglans mandshurica. The sequence goes on along the minus strand of CM039625.1, from coordinate 25,798,276 downwards.
GTCCAGTCAATATCTATTGTCTTTATTTTCAATGAAACAAAACATTGAGGTTTATGCCTTATGCTTTTAAATGATGTTTTAAAAAGGATGACATGAACTGGTGTTTAAGTGATGCCCTGGAAGATTATATTTAAGCTCATGCTTTTAGATGATGTTTTTCCATGAATGAACTGTTGACTAGAAGGACTAAGAGGAATGAATGAAAGAAATGACTGAATGAAGCAAATGACTAAATGAATGAATTTTTTAATGTATGAAAATACGTAATGACCATGACTGAATGAATGGGTACCAAACGAATTGGCAGATTGCAATGCTGGGTATTTAGTACTAGTAGTGCACCCAGTGCGCCTCCTGACTGAAAGGGATTCCTAACCTATGGCCACTGGCGGAATCCAGATCCAAACGAATACCACAAACCCTCGCACACGAGGAGTAGTAGTATGTACCGGCCAAAGGAATGTGATAAGAGAATGTATGTATGCATTGAGTTCTTTAGGAAATGAAGGCACGTGGTGGGAGAAATGTTTTATGAAAAGAAAACCCTTTTAAGAAAGACCTCACCTCATAATGTTTAAAATGAATGTATGTCTTATGTACATATAGTAAGTATGAAGTGATGAATGCATGAATGAAAACCTATATTTGCATAGATTTATTGTATGAAGTAATGTTTCCTGAGCATTCGACTCATTTTACTTTTTATGTATGCCCCACCCCCTCAAGAACTAAATGAGCAGGATGAATTAGGATAGACACGACCCAAGGGAAAGAGCACGAAAATCTAGGCATGAGAGTTTTAAATATATGAGAGGCCTTTTTATTTTAAGCCTGATGTTTTCCGTTGTAAATCTCTTTTATTCTTAAACATGTTTTAATTTTATAACGTAGAGTCTTGCACCTTAGGTATGAAAGTAAAAGTTTTAAAACAATCAATAATTTCGTCTCCTTTTCTAAAATCATTTTCTAAAAGGTCCTACCACAAGGACGAGTGTTACCATAGCATTCCTAGTTAATTATTCGGAGAACTTTTAAAAAAATTTGATCTATGTGTCATTGAGAATTTGGTGTCTATACTTGTATTGTGACATATGATTTTGAGTCAAAGGTAGTAACTCTCCAACCCATCCGGGTATGGGGCGTAACACTAATCGCTTTACCCTCAGTGAAAAACAAAGTTTGGTTATCTCGCATGTTGTTGTTGAGTACAAGAGATTCATTTGAAACCCTAAAGTCGCAAATTGAGTTTGCTTAATGATATCTATGGTCACCTTGCATATTCGTAAAACTCGCAATTGGACTTACTGACTAAGATCTAAGGTTTTTATTGTGTTTGACCTTAAAACGAGATTCGTGATGATTCGCTGACTTTATGGTTGTGTAGAGGTTTTAAATGCATAAAAGCAAAGTCTTTTGGTAGATGCATTTTTTTTTTTGGCAGGTTAGTGCATATGAGATTGCATATGGAGAGAAATGGTCTTAAAACACCACCTTAAATTTGTGGTTTAATTAATTGTTGTCGATCATATGATTTCTCTCCCTCATTGTATTACTAGTCTTGACATGATGGTCATATGTTTTATGATCATTTAGCATGACTAAGAGGATTTATTGAGCACACACATTAACAATGAATTTGGAGATTATGGTAAAAAAATGTATATCGACAGGTTTAGATGAATTCACTTACATGACTGATCACCTTTGATACTTAAGTAGCGAGTAGAGAAGTTGTGTGCTTTGATGCTTATGTAGCATATTGAGATGGTTGGCACAAATATATATGTCGTCTTACCTAGGCTAAGATGAGGTATTTGTTATTCGTTAAGATCGTACATAAATAGCCCACAATCTGTGTAGCCTATGGTTTAGTCAGATGTGATGTAACACCCTGGTCCTGCAACAAGTGGTTTTCTAAAATTTTTGTTTATGGATTTATATGTATGAAGAGCCTAGTTGAATTTTTGAGTCTTTCTTTTTAGAATGGATTATGGGCCTAAATTATTATTATTTTTTGGTGGAATATGATTTTTCAATAGGTTTGATAATTAGGTTAAAGAAATATTTTTATGAGTCGAGAAATTTTTGATAAGTTGAATTATTTTTAAATGATGTTGTCAAGGGCAAAACTCAGGGAAAACCCATTTATTATCTATTATACACTTTCAAATGTGAGCTCAAATACTTCAAATGGCCTTGCCCGATCACCCCAAAACCCAACCCGTGAGAACCGGGTCAATTAAGTTTTTTTTAAACCCCCCACCACGCATGACCCTAGCACTCCCTTGCACGTACGCCTCTCTTCTCCCCAACTCTAGGGTTTTTTTTTCCAATCACGTATATATTCACACGTTAACTTCACAGTTCACGCACATCCATCAAACATTTATTGTTCATCTTCAACCCTAAACTAATTTGCCACCGCACCACCTTAAGGTAGCTCCACTGCTAGACTCCTCCACATGAACCACTCAGATCTCAATGCACCAATAGCCTCCAGTCCATGTCTAGGAAAACAAGCATGGCAACATACCCAATGAATGGCTAGCGCTCTCCCTAATGGTCACGTCAAGTTCCTCAACATTGTTGTCATTGCTGCCCTCTTCAGCTGCCCTGTGGCTACCGTCTCATCCCACTGCCACCATGCACCACTGTGGGACAATGCCCAATGCTTCAAACCTCCCCATGCCCCTCAGTTTCTCCAGCCCCATTACAACAGTAGCCATTAAGCCGCTCTTCCACACTACTGCAACCATGCCACAGTAGGACCACTACATGAATGCACCCCATCTCAGCCAGCCACCACGAACCCATAACGGTTACCACCACCTTGCCAACCACTAAAAGTTTTGAGAGAGTACTCTATTTTTGCTTCACCAAAATAGAGGAAATGATCTTCCCCACTGTGAGCCTAAGCCATCCACCCACGCCGCTAGTCGCCAGCCACCACCCCGTTGTCCCCCCACGGCAAACAGAAAGTGTCACCAGGGACCTCTCGCCATCCCAAGTCGCCACTCTAGTTCGGTAAGGTCACTCCGTGCCACAGTTTCCTCTCCAATCTCTCTCACCATTTTTCAAACTCTCTCTCCCACAACTCACTCTCTCTCGCTCATCACTCTCTTTCTCTATCTCTTAGAGCTCCGCCGCCATGTGGACCACCTACGACATCCGCCCAGCCCCGCCATTGTGGCCCTCCTTCCTCCTCAGTAAGCATGGCCACTATTACGTGTTTTTAAATCCTAGTTTTTGTGTTCAAAGAGCCATGTAGGTTATGTTTTATTTTTCTTTCCCAAAATACCCTTGAATGGGTGCTTATTGAACATGTATTTATAAACCTTTTATGAGTAGAATTTGTTTGTAGAATAAGATTTTATATAGAAAATATTTTGGTAGTCTAGATTAATGAATTCATTAATTTTTTATAACTAATTTCAGTAAGTAGTAAGTATGAAATTTTTATGTTAAACCTTTAATAAACTAATTAGTCTATTTTTGTTAAATGAAATCTTTGCCCTCCTACTTTAATCAGTTTTGTTATAATGAATCTTTAAACCAAAATTGTATTTTGTGGCATAGTTGAATTTATTACTAATATTATTATACGGTTTTAGAAAATGTCTTAGAATTTAATAGTTTAGTCAGAGCATTTTAAGTGGTTATTGATGGATTTGGAGAAGTGATGGTATTTCAGGGTTATAAGTTTTGAGGAATTAAAATTGGTTATTTTTGGGATGAGGTTATTTTTTGGAAAATATGCATGTTTTGCTATGAAAACAAATTTGAAATAACTTCAGTTATTTGTTCTGCATTACTCATGAAATTTTGTATAAAAATATAGTATTTTCTGGCATGACTGGTGTGGACATGAGTTATTTTGGCATTTTATTTCTGAACTGTGCAAAAGATAGTGAATATGAAATTTTATGTAAAAATTATGTTTTTGTGATCTGATTCTGTTTTGTTCTAAAGATGTTCTGTGCTCTGATATGATATGATGTGATTTCTGAAAACCTCTATCATAACATTCTATTTTTGTTTCTGTTCCGTTCTAACCTTACCACGTGTGTAAAATTGTGGCCTCTATTTGAGTTGATACCAACCTTTCTGTTTCTATTGGACCCACTTTGGAAGTAAAATGATTTTTTGTGTGATATTTCCTGTGTACACACTCAGAGCTCCGATAATAATAAGGGGAAGATTCACATTCTATTTTTCAGATAATTTTGATGTCTCTGTTGGAAGTCAAGAGTAAGGCTTGATGATCATAGATGAATAAGTGCCAAAGGGTACAAGTTTATTGTAGAATCTTATTAAGTAGATTTATGTTTTTATGTTATTTTGATATTTTGAGTCATGGATATTTCTAAATATTTATGGAGTTTTTAAATTATTTCAATGAGGTATTTATTTGGTGTCCTGGTGGAGGAATATATATTTTTGGTTTGAATAAATAGATTTGTACTTTTTGGAAATATTGGAGTATATAAATATGTTATGGATCGAAGATGGACTTAAGTTACAAGAAATAACTTACCGAACCTCCAGGGATGGGGCATTACATGTGAGATCGTCTTTGGCACTTTGGACAGGGAGCAAATGGTGGCACTCAAGTTAGACGCTAGGATAACGATTAGGACTTGTACGGTATTGAGATTAGACATACACTATGTTTGGAAAAGGAACCCCACCACCGTAGCATGTATTTCATATTATATGTGTTTTTACTACCAATAGTAGGAGTTGAGTGCTGCTCGTGAGTCCAGTTGGTAATAACTGATTACCATAATTTATTTATGCCCTCAGGAGACCTTTGAACATGTCACGAGCTAGATTGAGATTTTAGTGTCTGCTACTTTGACATTATAATAGAATGTACTAGAAAGTAATGGAATAGGATAGATGTATTTTTGCTATCAAACAGAGAAACACGCTTTCTTCGAGGGAAAGCACCTCCATTACACCATAATAGAATAATATTCCAAAAGTACTTCAGGCGTGAACACGGTGCCTGCTAATATACTAGGAAGGATTGAATTACTAATAAGTCCTCACTCTAATATGGACTCAAGGCCCTTACAATACTATATTTAACTAAACAAGTAACTAACATAGTTGGTCCATCCTGTCTAGCCCAAGGCCCACAATCTTCTCAAGTTCAGCACCCCTCTTATTTCTTCAGTAGCCCGTTTACGAAGCCCATGGTACTCAGCCCACGACCACACTTACCCTAACTCATATGCACGACAGCAAGTCCTTCACTTCTTAGATCTGCTTCTTCATGCTGCCGTATGACAACTTTCTCTCCCTTCAGAAAACCTTGCCCACAAGGTTGGGAAAATCTTCACAAAGGCGGTGGTGCAGCTCCCACGAAGCTTCCTCTGCCTTTTGTCCTTGCCAGCGGATCAACATCTCCACTAAAGGTCAGTTCTTGACCTTCTTTATTCCTCTGTAATACTTCTTTTGGTTCGGCTTAGATAACCCCTTTACTATCTGTCAGTGGCAGTGTTGTTAGTGGTAACGCTCCTTGGCTAAGCTTAGGCTTGAGCTGTGAAACATGAAATACATTGTGGAATCTGTGCTACGGCTGGAAGCTTCAAACGATAGGCTACCTCCCTGATCCTTTGTTCTACTTGGTACGCCCGTAATAGCACGGTGAAAGCTTAAGACTTTGGCGCCGGCTGATTGAAGACTATCGATAGGGCTGCAATTTGAGGAAAACCCAATCCCCGATCTGGTAGCTTTGTTCCTTTATTTTGTTGTTGGCGTATTTCCGCATTCTTTCTTGGGCCTTTACCATATTCTGTTTCAACAGGTTCCACAGCTACTCACAGTTCCGCAAGGTAACTTCGACTTCCTCCAACCTTGCTGAACCTGGGATATAATTGCTTAGTTTAGGGGGTAAATACCCGTATAATGCTTCAAATGGGGTTATTTTTATGGATGCATGCATACTATAATTATAACACCACTCTGCCAATTCAATCCATTGAGCCCAACCCTTTGGTCTGTCCCCCACATAACTCCTTAGATAGTTCTCTACCCATTTATTGACTGCCTCCGTTTGGCCATCCGTTAGTGGATGATAAGCCGTACTAAAGGCTAGTTGAACCCCCTGTAAGGAGAATAATTCCTTCCAAAACCGACTTGTGAACGAGGGGTCCCTGTCTGAAACTATTGACTGTGGCATTCCATGGAGCTTAAACACGTGCTTCATAAAGAGTTGGGCCACCACCTTTGCTGTGTATGGGTGAGAAATGGGAACAAAATGGCCATACTTCGTAAATCTGTCCACCACCACCCAAAGGGCATTAAATTTTCCAGAATTAGGTAGCCCTTCAACAAAATCCATCGTTATATCTGCCCACGGTTTAGAGGGAATGGGCAGAGGTTGTAAAAGCCCACTGGGGAGGGAGTTGTCTACCTTCACCACTTGGCATATATCACACTCCCGTAGGAATGCCTTCACATTAGCCTTCTGATCAGGCCAATAGAAATCCCTCTTAAGTCTATGTAGGGTTTTATCAAACCCCATATGTCCACCCATTGGACTGCTGTGGATTAACTCCAATATCTTTTGAATTAGGCCCTGATTTGCTGGAATATAGATTCTGTTTTTATATAAAAGCAAACCATTTTTTACTATATAAGGGTTGCTTAAATCACCAACTTGATGTTTCTTCCATAACCCTTGTACAATAGGGTCCCCCTCATACAAGGTCTTAATTTCTTCCACCCAGTCCCAACTAGGCAGGGATATCACAGATAATGTTGCTGTAATTTCCTCTCTCTGCCTAGACACGGCATCTGCTACAACATTCTCCCTTCCTTTCTTGAATTCCACCACAAAATCATATTCCAACAATTTAGAAATCCACTTTTGTTGCATAGTGGTTCCTACTCTCTGCTCCAACAAAAATTTGAGGCTTTGATGATCAGTTTTAACAACAAAAGCCTGGCCTAACAGATAAGGCCGCCACTTTTGCACTACTGAAACTAGTGCAAAAAGTTCCTTTTCATACGTCGACATACTCACAGCCCTACCTTTCAAAGCCTTGCTGAAAAAGGCTATTGGCTTCCCCAATTGCATCAAAACAGCTCCAATAGCCTCCCCTGATGCATCACACTCAATTACAAAAGGTGAATGGAAGTTTGGTAATGCCAAGATAGGGGGCTGGGTCACGGCAGTCTTCAAGCTGTCAAATGCCACTTGTGCTTCACTAGTCCATTTAAAGCTTTCTTTCTTCAACAAATCTGTTAGCCTGGCAGCAACAACCCCATATCCTTTTATAAACCTTCGATAATACCTCGTGAGGCCCAAAAAACCTCTCAAGTCTTTAACTGATCGTGGGGTAGGCCAATCTAGCATTGCCTTCAGCTTTTCAGGGTCAGCCCGTACACCCTGGCCAGAAATGAGATGGCCCAAGTACGACACTTCATTTAAACCAAAGCTACATTTGCTCATTTTAGCAAATAATTGGTGTTGCCTCAAGGCATCGAAAGTAATCTTTAAATGGTTCAAATGAGCTGCTGCATCTTGACTATAAACTAAAATATCATCAAAAAAATACTAAAATGAATTTTCTGAGATACAGTTTAAAAACCTGATTCATTAAGCTTTGGAAGGTTGATGGAGCGTTAGTCAAGCCAAATAACTAGAAACTCATAATGCCCTTCATGTGTTCGGAAGGCGGTCTTTGGAATATCCTCGGGCTTCACTCGTATTTGATGGTAGCCCGACCTCAAGTCCAGCTTTGAAAATACCTTTGCCCCATGTAGTTCATCCAGCAACTCCTCCACCACTGGTATAGGATATTTATCCTTAATAGTGACACTGTTTAGTGCCCTATAATCGACGCATAAATGCCACGACCCATCCGCCTTCCTTACCAACAAAACCGGTGAGGAATAAGAGCTTTGACTGGGTCTAATAACCCCAGAATCTAGCAACTCCATAACAATATTTTCGATCTCGTCTTTTTGGAAATAAGGATATCGGTAGGGCTGAACAGAAATGGGGTTGGTTCCTGGCTGTAAAAGGATGGCATGATCATGGGAACGGGTTGGGGGTTGGCCTTTTGGGGTGGCAAAAATGTCGAGATAGTCGTTGAGTAATTGTTTTATATTTTCTGGAATTTGGTTGGGTTGGTGTTTGGCTATTTGTTCAATGAAATGCAAAATAATTCCCTTGTTTTCCATTTGGCTACACTTGTGGATGGGTTCTTCTTCAATCCACGTGTTCCTTGTGAGTCCTTTTAACTAGACAGCAGCTTGCTGGATTGTAAATTGGATTGTCAATTCTCTGAAATTCCATAATATTGGGACTAAACCTTGCAACCATTGCACACCAAGTACCATATCACACCCAGCTAACACCAGAACATACATATCTACCAAGAAATAGGAGCCTTGAACAGAAACATTCACTCCCGTCACTTTGCCTTCGCCTATTAACCATCTCACCATTCGCTACCTTTACCTTGATTTTATCCTCATTCACTAAAGGTATGTGCACCCCAGATAGTACTACTGGATCCAGGAAGTTATGTTTACTTCCTGAATCAATAAGGATGACCACCCATTGATTCCCAATCTTGCCTTTCACCCTCATAATCGCAATTAGTTCAGATGCTGATTTATATTCCTCCATTGTGCCCTCCTGTCTTAGTCTAGTGAGCTGTTCCATAGGGTCCTCCAAATTACACGGGCCAAAACGTATGAGAAGAGCATGGACAAACTCCTCCCACTTACCATCCATGTGAATTGAGACTAATCTCAAACAGTGCTCAGGCAATGTGTTGTGGAAGATAAAAAATTATTTTACCTTGTATAGCCAAGCATGGGGGTCCTCCCCATCAAATACCAGAAAATCCAGCTGCACGGATCTTGGTAAGAATTCACCAGAGTGATGTACCATCTACTGTCCATCCTTTTCTCCCTTGTTGTTTGACTGTTTTACATTCCCCATTTTCAGATCTGAAGCCCAAGAAGAGAATTTTTGCATCATAATGTCCATTTGCTTGCGTATGGCGAGGAGCTCCACACCAAAAGTGTTCAGTTGAGATTCGGTAGACTTCTTTAAGGAAGTGAAGCCTTCTTGAAGATCCTTCAAACGGGTGCCTTTTGCCATTGATGATACAAAAGCAGGACCTAGGCTCTGTGATACCACTTGTAATAGAATGTACTAGAAAGTAATGGAATAGGATAGATGTATTTCTGCTATCAAACAGAGAAACACGCTTTCTTTTTAGGGAAAGCACCTCCACTACACAATAACAGAATAATATTCCAAAAGTACTTTAGGCATGAACACGGTGCCTGCTAATATACTAGGAAGGATTGAATTACTAATAAGTCCTCACTCTAATATGGACTCAAGGCCCTTACAATATTGCATTTAACTAAACAAGTAACTAACATAGTTGGTCCATCCTGTCTAGCCCAAGGCCCACAATCTTCTCAGGTTCAGCACCCCTCTTATTTCTCCAACAGCCCGTTTACGAAGCCCATGGTACTCAGCGGACGACCACACTTACCCTAACTCATCTCCACGACAGCAAGTCCTTCACTTCTTAGATCTGCTTCTTCATGCCGCCGTATGACAGACATTTTGTCTATAGGCATGAATGATATGGTCTGAAGAAATATTGCTTGGAAAGTCACTTAATTTGAAATGAATGACACTAGGGCAAAGAGAGAACAATTTGATAACACATCAATATTTTGTTTGTACTCACTATCGACAAGTTGTATTGGTTTTTGGAAGTTTCGAAATTGTAGTGGGTACATCATGTTTTATGGAGATATAGCATTGCTATGAGTCTTTTGGCTTGAGAGGGTTTAGAGGTGCAAAATCTGAGGTATTAAAGATGATTAAAAAAATGAATTAGCATGACAAGATCTTGAGTAGTTAATTTAATTTTAGCTTGAAACGAGAGTTAAAGAGTAAAATGATTCGAAACTAGTTAAGCATGCTAGCTAGCAAAGTTTATTTTGCAAAGAGGAGGAGGCGCGAGGCAGCCCCTATTATTACAACACAAACACGGAACCATTACTACAGATTTGAAATACTTTTTCAGAAAATTAAAACTAGATTACCATCGTAATCGATCAAGAATGCACATATATATATATATATATATATATATATATATATATAATATGTATGCATGCCCTTGATTTATTGGAGCTAGCGTTACATAAGGTATTAGCTTAAGGGCGGAGCTTATTATAGTGGTCCACGAGACTATTTTTGAAGCCACGAGATGGCAAATTCTTCTTCCAGTCCTCTTGAAAGTCCCCCAAGGCCCTCAGAATCTTTGTGCCACGACCTTGGAGCACCACTTCAGACTTGTTATAGACCAGCGCAAAGTGTCCAGTATGATTAGAGTACTGATTGTTATCTAAAAACTTTGGGCATTCCTTGTCCCAGCCCTTTCGTTTCGACAAACGTTGTACCTCCTCCTCTCTCCCGTGGTCTGTAATCCTGCAAAATCCTATGGAAAAGTCTTTGCTCTGCGCTATCAACGGATCCTTAGCCACAACAATTGCTTTGCCGTAAAATTCGTCTAGCCATGCTCCGTTCATGCTTCCGTAGTAGAAAGTGTACATAGTTTTGGTTATAGAACAACGGGCCGGAGACTTTAGATCGAAGTCTTAAGGTTTTGGGGAAGAAGAAGAGCGAGAAAGCTGGCTTGCATGTGTGTACGTTGTTCAATATATGGCCTGGCATATTTATAGGAAAGAGTTCGTCTGTAAAAGGATACTCATGTGCTTTTTCTAACTCCCATGCAGAAAAAATAAAAAGATAAATAATAATTAAATAAAATTGATCAGTACTGGTTGTAAGCCGGCCCACGTGCGCCACCATGCATTATATATAGAATTATGCTCCATCAGATGGAAGATTAATCAAAGATTTTAATAGATATAGAATTATAAATACGTCGATTTTGGGGTCTTTGTTTAAGAGTAGATCTATTTCTAGTACTATATATATATATATATATGTTTGTATTGACTTTTTAACTAGTCTTTGTTTTGGAGTTGTACTATATATTTCAATTCTGATATTGTTAATTGGCAACATGGCAGGCAAAGCATTTATTTGGCGACTAAAACCTTCGTTTACGTTGAGTTACTCTTAAAAAGAACGGTTTATAAAGAGATTATACCAAGATAAATTTATAACTTTTTACAATTGATAGATTGATTGGAAAGTTTTTTTTTTCTTTTTTTTTTTCAGAACAGATCTGAGATGTTATATTAGTTTCTAGATTTCTTTTGCAGGATCTATTTGTAGAACTCACTTCTTACTATCAATAATGCTCTTATTGTTCTTAATATTAAAAGATATTTCTCTCGATTTCTCAATTTACTTTTGATCACAAATGATGCTTTGTGTTCTATGGAGATTTTTTTATAAAGGATCTGAAGAAGAATTGGGTGATGTTTAAAGGCTTGGGTGAAGATGGTTTACACCCCTTAATTACGTGCCGACCCATCTTCTCTCTCCTGTTGCATTTCAAGCTTCAGAGATTTCTAGTACCATATGGCATGCACATTTGCGCCACCCCAATTCAGAATTCTTAACTTTTTGCTCTCTTGTATGCATAATTTATATAAAAGTGTTAGCTTCGAGAAAGTTGCGCCCTTGGAAGATCTAAGAAATTGCCTTTTTGTGTTTTTTCTCAAACCCAATTTCAAACTCATGTGAAAATTGTTCAAAGTGAGGGGTGGTGAGCTTGTAACTCACTCATTAATACACTCCCGAACAGAACGATTTAGCTTAAAGACCACATCGTCATATTGTTGAGACTACCCTCACTTTAATTACTGGCTCACTCATCTCTCCCCTCATATAAATGGATTGATCTGAATCACATATTTAATTTTTAACCTCGCTAATATAATTTTATATATAATATAAATATAACAATATAAATAATTCACAATTAAAACTGGGATCATGATAAAAATATTTTATTATTAACATCCAAACTAATAATGTATAAGAAAACTAATATTTTTATAAAATAAAATTACATATAAATTTAATAGTTTGAAATATAATGTTGTCAAATACAAATATTAATCATATATTTCCAATAACGAAAAAATTAGACAAAACATTTATAGAATTTAAAAATAGAATTTATTCATTTTATACAAGTTAATTGCAAGTTTTACGAGTTGACCCGAAATTGACTTGTTTATTAATATTCGTGTCTTATTGGATTAATCGGTTTTGATCCCAACCCATTTATATCAAATTAAAATCATTTTATTTTATATTGTATTCGTATCGAATTCATGAATCATGATAGATATTGCACCCTTAATTATGTAAATGCACATGCATTAATCATATTCAAGTTTGAAGTCTTCTTTAACTAGTAATAGATCATCTGACTGATCTATCTATTATTAGAATGACTTCTTAAACAACCGATTTTTCTGTATTTTTAATATCTTAAATTAGTTGTCATACATCTGCATCCATCGATCTGAGGGAAAGATTCGATCGAGGAATTTAAGATGCTATATATATGGACGACTTTTTAAATACTCTTTGTTTAATCTAGGGCTGATCCGATGTTTCTAACTTGCAATTCTAATTGGCAAGCGAAGTCGAGCCTTCCCACACATGCAGAACTCACCAATAAATTCACAATAATAAAATTCTTTATTTATTAATTATCAGTTAATTTTTAGTAAAATAATTATTTAGTGTTAAAATGATTTTATTATTGTCACGAATAATTATTTTCATTGTAAATAACTATTTTTTTATAGTGATTGTCTTCTTTTGGGTACTAAATAAATACTGACATATTTATTTTCATATGTCAAATTTATTTAAATATTGTATAAATTAATATATATAAATAATATTCAATACAATTTTATAATATACAAATCTCGTGATTTTTTATGAAAATAATAGAGCTCACCGCTAAAAAATGTGTTTAACTAATGGCCGAATTAAGCAAATGCAAAACGTATATACGTACATGGTGCGTCATCGTTGATGATGTCATTAGTACTGTTACGTTCTACCGCTTTCGTGATACCACGTACATACGTAACATGCATGTAACATGCATGCATGGGTAGATGTCCCAGCTGCCAGCTGGAGTCGTAGACAGAGACAAAGAATTCAAGATATTATATTGATTTAAGAGTAGATTAAAAGTAAGTCGGTGACAATTTTCTTATTAGAAAATGATTGTTCCTCAATGAACATGCAAACTTTAAATATGCTTTTTTATTTGTGTGATTTAAATATGCCTTCTTTTGCAATTCATTTGATTTGTATCTGACAGACCTTCATATTTTATAAATGCAAGAAATTATAATTGGGTCCTTAATTTTAAAATAAATAGTACTACATGTATTTAAAGTTTTACTTACATTTTTACTTACAAGATTCATTTTGTTAATTTTTTTTTAAATTCAAATTTTGAATTTCAAATTTTATGATTTCTAACGTATCAATAACTGACACGTAGAGAAGTAAGTTTTTTGTAAGTTTTTCTTAAGTACATTTAACATTTTCCTTTTAAAATATATTGGCTCAACCACTGAGACTGTATATCTTTATTAAGACAAGTCATTTTACCTTTTGTGCTGCACCCAAACAAATTTCCGTATGCTGGAAAATCATTTATTTTTCACATCATTGCAGCATGCATCTTGAACTCCCACGTCGAGGCCGCATCATATGTACGAACACCCTAATCCCACAACTCTTTCAACTCTACAATCAGTAGTTGCAGATATATATCTAATTTGTTCCCTGGTGACATTGGCCTTTGTATCTGTAGAGTCATCATAAAATACGGGTCCTTTATACACTTCCAAGATGGCAAGTTATAGGGCATTAATATGACATGCCAAGTACTATGAGAAGTGTTCATGTTGCCAAATGGATTGAAATCATCCGTTGCTAAACCAAGACGTACATTGCGAGGTTCTTCAGCAAATCATGGATACCCGACGTCAAATTTCTTCCATTATAAGGAATCTGAGGGATGCGAGAGGAAGTTTTCATTTTGGACTCTTTCTATGTGTTGTCAAGACATATCTTTTGTAGCCAACGAGGGCGTAACAATATTTGAAGTTGAGGAATCAACGAAAAATGTTTTTTGGGGTACATTATGTTTATTGGATCCATCTTGACTCATGACACACTGGGCATGAGTCAAATTCTGCATATTGCTGCAAGTAGAAAACACAATCATTTTTACAAGCGTGGATGATATTATAATCAAATCCTAACCCTCATTTCAATTACTTCGCTTCATAAAAGTTTTGGGGTACTACGTTATCCTGAGGAAAAGCCTCTTTAAATAATTATAGCAACATGTCGATGGCCTTGATAGAAATACGACAAATGGACTTAATATGGAGCAATCTCACCGTGAAAGACAACTTGCTATGACGAGTGCACCCCTCATACAACTCTCTTTGTGCATCCTCCCACAGTCTTGCAAAGTTTCCGTTTCCCTCAAATGATTGTACAGATCTTCCTTCTCCATCCCTCATCCCAAATATTCCTGGACCCAGATCGCATAACATCTGAGTCATATCCTCTCCATTATCATCATTGTCATCAGGATCATCCACATCAATGTCGTCTATGTAGATGTCGTTACCCTCCTTCATTTGATTAGTTTGACTGCTAAATCTAACTTCTTTGGAAAATGGTTCACCATGTAAGACCTAAGGTGAATATTTAGAATCAATTTCATTTACAAATAAATGATCCTCTACTACCACCAAATTATAAGAACTAAGATTTTTGCACTTCTTGCACGGACATCTTATAAATCCTCGACTGTCAATACTCATGCAAGCAAACTCTATAAAAAACTTCACCCCTTATGCATACTCCTTATAATCTCGCCCAAGTCTATCTCCCAACAACATCCAACTTTTATCCCTTGTATTTCCATTACTTGTTAGATGTCTATAAAAAAAGACCTAATTCATGGGATAAACACTATCAACAGTATATTCATACTTGTTTACCATTTATTTTATAAGATGGTTGATCCTATCCCATACGAGAGACTATCATTTATATCACATATATACTTAATCCAAAACTCTAATGTTAATAAAAATTTAGGCAGCATTTCCCTATAATTCTCCAAATATGCTAGTCATGATAAGTCGTCGACCCTATTCATGGGCCAAGAAATTTACAGACCACATACCCGAAGAATGTAAGGAATCACTAAACCAAAATTTTAATTGACTAATACAAGTATTTAAACTAAATATATCTGCCGTATAAATGATAGAATCTCAAACTGTCCACTTTCGACAATTTAAGAGTTGTACCCAAACATTCTTTAAGAGAATATTTGGCCACAACTCTCGAATGGGTTTAAGATTCAAGTACATATAAAAATAACCCTGAAAGTCAAAACTGTCCAACTTCTACAATTATACAATAAATTTAAAAGCAAATCACAATCCAAATCACAAATACATTGCAAAATTACCTTACTAATCACCAATATTATAAATATTTTATAAGTATTAAACATTAATTTAAGTATTAATAATTGCTATGTTATATTATATTTTAAGTTCCCATTTTAATTTAAGTGCAAACTATTTTGTAATTATACTATACAGTTTTTTAATTAAATATTTTATAGGTATTAAACATTAATTTAAGTATTAATAATTGCTATGTTATATTATATTTTAAGTTTCCATTTTAATTTAAGTGCAAACTATTTTGTAATTATACTATACAGTTTTTTAATTAAATATTTTATAGGTATTAAACATTAATTTAAGTATTAATAATTGCTATGTTATATTATATTTTAAGTTTCCATTTTAATTTAAGTGCAAAATATTTTGTAATTATACTATATAGTTTTGTAATTAAATATTTATAAGTGTTAAAAATTAATTTAAGTATTAATAATTGCTATGTCATATTATATTTAAGTTTCCATTTTAATTTAAGTGCAAAATAATTTGTAATTATACAATATAGTTTTTTAATTAAATATTTTCTAAGTAATTATACTATATAGTTTTTTAATTAAACATTTAATAAGTATTAAATATTAATTTAAGTATATAACAATTGCTATGTTATATTATATTTTAAGTTTCCATTTTAATTTCAGTTCAAAATATTTTGTAAGAATTCTTAAGTATTTTATAATTTAAGTATAATTTTTATATATTTTATTAGTCTTTTAAGTAAAATCTTGCACTTAAAATCTTATTAGTCTATTCAAACAGGATTCTGTTCGAACAAGATTTTGTTCGGATAGGATCCCGTTTGAACCAACATTATAGAGTTCGAACGGGACAAGCCTTGATTTCAGACACAAAACAGAGACAAAACATTTGCCACAAAACACATTTTTTACAAACACAATCTCATAAGATGCATATTGGTTGACGACTCATTTTAAATCGGATTGTACAAACACTAATAAACCAAAAATCTTAACATAATTAATTAAAAACTATAAATTATCAAAAATCAAAAAATTATAAATATTACCTCAAATTTAAGCAATCCAAACAAAACATGAATCCACAATACCTACGTAAGCATAAAACACATTATGAGAAAACCCTAAATCATGTGCAATAAACTAACATTAATGAAACTCGAAATACAAAAAAAAAAAATAGAAAAAAAAAGTAATACCTCTTATAATTCTCTTCTCTCTCAAGAATCTCTTCTCTCTCACTAAGTCTGTTCCTCTCTCTCTCTCCACAACACTCTCTAACACACATAAAATCTTCTACCGTGCTCTGCCTCCAAAGAAATCCAACTTCATTGTGAAAATGAACTGAAGGTTGAAGTATTTAAATCTGTGAAGTCCCATTCGAGCTGGACATTTATTCATTTGAACATGAAAATTTCAAATAGGCGCCAAATCTGCCGTGATTTAATTCACGTTCGAACGTGTAATATTGTCGTTTGAACTAACAAATCAGAATATTCCTTAGCATATTCTTCAAATGTAGAGAAGCTCAAAGGGTATTTTCATAACAAAATGCGACCAGTGCGTTCGAATAAGGAATTTTCACGTTCGAATAAACTAACATTTAGAGTATTTGGCGCAAAGTTTCCCTCCAAACATATTCCTTGAGATAAATCCATTCGAACGGGACGCTATTGGGTTCGAACTAATAATAGTATTGTTATACTTGTAAGTAATTTCCTATCATTTTAATAATCTATTGTATAAAATATTTTAATATTATATAGTATATAATATATATACACACTATATATACACTATAGCAACTATTTTATATTATAATTGATAATATATATTATACTTTTGGTCTAATAGTTAATATAATACTTATATTATATATACTAATTATTAATATATAGTACTTATTAATATATAGTACTTATAACAAAGTTAGTATTATATTATTATATAACTTATATGAGTATAATTATCATAACTTATTAATATATATATATATATATATAGTAACTATATGTAATACAATTTGGCACTATATATTATATAACTTGTTACCTTGTTATATAAAATATAATTAGTATAGTTATCATATAACTTATAATAGTTATAACTATATAGTAATAAGTACTATATATATATATTAATTATATTAAGTTTTATAGTCATCATAACTTATAATAGCTATAGTTATATAGTAACTATATATATATTTTTGTATAATAAGGGATCACATAGTTCATGCTTATAATAAGGGATCACATTTTTTTTTTTATAATTCGTCTAGCCATGCTCCGTTCATGCTTCCGTAGTAGAAAGTGTACATAGTTTTGGTTATAGAACAACGGGCCGGAGACTTTAGATCGAAGTCTTAAGGTTTTGGGGAAGAAGAAGAGCGAGAAAGCTGGCTTGCATGTGTGTACGTTGTTCAATATATGGCCTGGCATATTTATAGGAAAGAGTTCGTCAGTAAAAGGATACTCATGTGCTTTTTCTAACTCCCATGCAGAAAAAATAAAAAGATAAATAATAATTAAATAATAATTAAATAAAATTGATCAGTACGGGTTGTAAGCCGGCCCACGTGCGCCACCATGCATTATATATAGAATTATGTTTAAGAGTAGATCTATTTCTTAAGCTTGATCAGTACTGGTTGTAAGCTTGTACTATATATATATATATATATATATGTTTGTGTTGAATTTTTAAGTCTTTGTTTAGGAGTAGTTATTACAAGAAAATTGCTTATTTGTGGCCAGTTAATTTTAACAAAATGACTATTTATAGCTAAAATGAGTCTGTTTTAATCACGAACAGTTTTTTCGCCGCAATTAAATGGCCACAAAAGTTTGTTTTTCTTGTAGTGATATATATATATATATCTATATACATCTAGTACTATATATTTCGGTTTTTGATATTGTTAATAAAAGGTTTACACAAGTAATTTGCAGGAAAGCTTAATTGCATTCTCATTATCGCAAGGCAATATAAACTACAAGGCTGTAGTTAAATATGGAATGTACAGCTATAAACAGAATGTACATATATAAATGGAAACTATAAACAGAGTGATTACAATCCAAATTACGTTAGAGAGAAATTTGGGATGACTATGAATCATGGGATTGACGAGAGTGATGCGTATCAAACTAATTCTCTTATACGACCCCTCAAAATTAAAGTGCCATTGGCGATATTGATTTTGCTACGTAGACTTTGATTTTGCTACACCAGCTGATGGGATTGTTGCCTAGAAAAATAATGTAGGCAGTTGTGGACTTGCGATCATCAAGATTACCCCCCCCCCCCCCCAATCAGCATCAGAGAAACCACGAAGAACAGGATTGGTTTGCCGACGTAGAAGAAGACCAAAATGAATGGTATGTTTGACATATCGCAAGAGACGTTTAACATGTTGCCAGTGGGAGACAGTGGGTTGATGCATGAACTAAGCAAGACTATTGACTGCAAATCCAATGTCTGGACGTGTAAGAGATAGATATTGAAGAGAACCAATAGTGTGACGATATTCAATGGGATCACATCGTGCGGTACCATCATTGAGAAGAAGCTGAGCAGACACGGCCATAGGTGTTTGGACTTCTTTGGCACCAGTCATCTTCAACTGAGTGAGTAGATCGTGGACATATCGATTCTAAGAGAGAAATAGACCTTGCTTCATTGGTATGACTTCCACCCCTAGGAAGTAATGCAAGTCACTTAATTCTTTGAAGAGAATTTGTTGCCCAAGGACTTGACAACGTGTTGCCAAAATTGAGTGTTGTTGCCGGTTAGAATTAAGTCATCGACATAAACCAAAATATAGAAGAGAATGCTATCCCGATTGTAAATGAATAGAGAGTGGTCTGACTTGGAGTTAAAAAATCCCAACTCCAACAAACCAGACCATAGAGCATTATACCAGGCTCTAGGGGCCTGCTTGAGACCGTAGAGGGATTTTTGAAGTGCACATACATGTTGAGGATGAGATTGATCAACGAAACCAATTGGTTGTCGCATGAAGACTTGCTCGGTGAGTTGGCCATGCAAGAACGCCTTATTAACATCAAGTTGATGTAGGGACTAGCCATTAGAAAGAGCCAAAGAGACAATCAGCCGAATGGTGGTCGGTTTAATGATGGGGCTGAAGGTCTCAGTGTAGTCCATGCCCGGACGTTGATTAAATCCTTTGGCAATGAGACACGCTTTGAACCTGTCCACAGTACAGTCGGGGTGTCACTTAACGTGAAACACCCCTTTACATCCAACTAAGTATGATGCTGGGGGTTTTGGAACAAGCTTCTAGGTTCCATGGGAAACCAGTGCAGTGAATTCATCGGCCCTGGCTTTGCGCCATTAAGGGTCCTTGAGAGCTTAAGAAACATACGTCAGTTCCAAGGTTAAGGCAAGCGGATGCTTGGTGGTTACCGATAGCTGCTAGGGAAAGAAGATATGGTTTTGAGCTCTAGTAACCATAGGATGGGTTCGACGAGGTAGTGGGGTTTTTGCAGGCAAAGGAGACTAAGTGCTAGAGGAAGAATGAATGGGAGAGGTTGAGGACATACCTGGAGTAGAAGTCAGAGTGATAGGGACAGGCGTCTTAGCTGCAGGAGATGTGAGAGGCAAGCGATCCGAAGCAGGAAGAGTGACAGGAGACACTGGTGAAGGAGCTACGGTAATCGCAAGAGAAGAGATAGGAACTGGCACTGGGACACGAGGAGGTGTATCTTTGAAGGGAAACACATGTTCATCAAAGGTAACATGTCTAGAAAGATACAGCTTACCTGTGTGGAGATCTAAACACTTGAAGGCAAGCTGAGTGAGGGAGTACCCCAGAAAAACACAAGGTTGGGACTTCGGTTGGAGCTTGTTGGTTCGGTAAGGAACAAGCCAAGGATAACATTGACAACCAAACGTCCGTAATTTGTGATAGTCAGGGACTTGACCAAAGAGTGCTTCAAAAGGACTTTTGCGCATGAGTAAGAGTGTAGGAAGATGGTTAATGAGGTAAACCGCAGTGGCTAGAGCATGAGTCCGGTAATTTGAAGGAGCCGAAGCATGATGAAGTAGAGTCATATCAGTTTCAACAATATGGCGATGACGACGTTCAGCCGTGCCATTTTGTTGAAGAGTGTGTGGGGTAGTAATGTAATGACTAATACCACGACCACTAAGAAATGATCGGAGTTTGATAAATTCACCACCATTGTCGGAGTACAAGTTTTTAAGTTTGCTTGAAAATTGATTTTCAACCATGGAGGTAAATTGCACAAACGTAGCGTGAACATCAGACTTATGCCGCAAGGGGTCAAACCAACAGTACCTAGTGAAGTGATCAACAAGTAACAAATAATATTGATAACCATCAATGGATGGGATTGGGGAGGGTCCCCACACATCGGCATACAAAAATTCAAGAGGAGTAGTGCTTTTAAGAGAAGTAGAACTAAAAGGTAACTTATGCGATTTATTGCATTGACAAGAAATACAGGACATTAGAGAGTTAGAGGGGGAAACAGGTAAGGCATGACTTCGAATAAGAGATGACAAAATCTTTGGAGTGGGATGCCCCAACCGATGATGCCAAAGAGCAAAGGAGACACGAGTTCCAGCTAGTCGAGTGTGATTTGCTTGAGGAAAAGAGGAACTGATTGCCACCTGATAGACCCAATCTTCACACCTATTGCACATGAGAACTGCCCCCGTCATCCGACCCTTCACAAGGTAAAAAAGATGATGAAACGCAATGATAACATTATTGTCATGAGTAAATTTGTGAACAGATATCAAGTTTTTATGAATGAGATGCATGTGTAAGGTTTCCTTTAGTGTGAGGGATCGGGAAGGAGAAGAAATGGTAGCGGAACCAATGTGAGAAATAGGCAAACTTGCACCATCACTGAGAATCACCTCATCATGTCCCTCATATTCTGAGTGAATGGAGAGATTGGCTAAATCAGATGTGATATTGTGAGACGCCGCAGAGTCAAGGAGCCATTTGCCTTGGGTTGGAGCTGTCGAAGTGGCACAGTTTGCAGCAGGACGTGACTGAAGTTTGAAGCATGTTTTGGCAGTGTGTCCAGACTGATCACAGATTTGGCAAACAACAGGAGGATTATTTGTTCCAGATTTATTATTGAAATTCGGTTTGGATCAAGATTTGTTATTTTTGAATCGGCCATTGGCCTGTTTTCGTTGAGAAGAGTTTGTTGTGACAACAAGAGCAGAAGCATTACCATCCATGCGTTTGATGTAGTTCTCATGACCAATGAGCAAATCATGTAATTCGGCAAATGAAAGTGCAGTCTCTCATGTGCGAATGGGAGCCATCATATCTCGAAATTCCGAGCCAGGACCATTAAGAACATAGAGCGTCAAATCATCATCCGAAACTAGGGCATCAATAAGGGAAAGTTCATCAGCGATCACCTTAACCACAGGAAGAAATTCAGTTACCGTGCGAGCACCCCGTTGGATAAGGGTTAAACCCTCCTTCAACTACATTATACGAGCTCGAGATTTCCTGGCAAACAGACGGGCGAGATGTTGCCAAGCAGCACGACTCGTGGTGGTCATTACAATGAGAGGCATGACGGTTTCAGAAACCGAGGAGAAGATCGCATTGAGCAACAACTGGTCTTGTCAATACTAGTGTGCATAGCGAGCCAAAGTAGAGGAAGAGGACTTGTCAATAGGTGTAGGAGGACACAGAAGTGTACCATCCAAATAACCCATGAGATCATAGCCAAATAAAATGGTTATGAAAGTTGCATGCCAGGAGGGATAATTTGAGGCAATAAGCTTATAGGGTAGTTGGCTAGAGGTGTTGATGGTAACCAAAGGTAGGTCTGTGGAAGGATGGGAACCTCCCGAGACAGAGTGGAGATTGGAATGAACGTTGGACGACATAGTGCAGAGGAGGATCGTTGTTCTTGTGAGAGAAGAAGACCTTCTAATACCATAAAAGGTTTACACAAGTAATTTGCAGGAAAGCTTAATTGCATTCTCATTATTCAAAGGCAATATAAACTACAAGGTTGTAGTTAAATAAGGAATGTACAGCTATAAACAGAAACTATAAACAAAGTGATTACAATCCATATTACGTTAGAGAGAAATCTGGGATGACCATGAATCATGGGATTGACGAGAGTGATGCGTATTATACTGATTCTCTTATAGTTAATTGGCAACATGCTAGGCAAAGCATTTATTTGGTGAGTAAAACCTTCGTTTACGTTGAATTACTCTTAAAAAGAACGGTTTATAAAGAGATTATACTAAAATAAATTTATGGCTTTTTAGAATTGATATATTGATTGCAAAGTTGTTTTTTTTTTGTTGCAAAACAGATCTGAGATATTACAATAAGTGAAGTTAGTTTCTAACTTTCTTTTGTAGGATCTATTTGTAGAACTCACTTCTTACTATCAATAATGCTCTTATTGTTACTAATATTAAAAAGAAATTTCTCCCGATTTCTCAATTTACATTTGATCACAATTGCTGCTTTGTGTTCTATGGAGATTTTTTTATAAACGATCTGAAGACAGATTGGGTGATATTTAAAGGCATGGTTGAAGATGGTTTACACCCCTTACGTGCCAACCTATCTTCTCTCTCTCCTATTGCATTTTAAGCTATAAAGATTTCTAGCACCATATGGCATGCACATTTGCGCCACCCCAATTCCAGAATTCTTGATTTTTTGCTCTCTTGTATGCATACTTTACATTAAAGTGTTAGCTTTGTTAAAGTTGCGCCCTTGGATGATCTAAGAAATTGCCTTTTTTTTTAAACCTAATTTCAAACTCATGTGAGAATTGTTCAAAGTGAGGGGTGGTGAGTTTGTAACTCACTCATTAATGCACTATTTAATTTGCTCCGTTCATGCTTCCATAGTAGAAAGTGTACATAGTTTTGGTTATAAAACAACAGGCTGGAGACTTTAGATCAAAGTCTTAAGATTTGGGGGAAGAAGAGGCGAGAGAGAGAAAGCTGGCTTGCTTGTGTGTACGTTGTTCAATATATGGCCTGGCGTATTTATAGAAAAGAGTTCGTGAGTACAAGGGTACTCGTGCTTTGTCTAACTCCGATGCAGAAAAAAGCCAAAAAACAAGAGAAGACAAAAAATTTATTATCGGACTATGATGCTTGTTTATACGAGCAGATGATCAATGTGTTATATGTTAATCTTATGTGATAAGGTGGTAGGATACATGTGCAATCTATTGAGACGTGTGCCGGATAGATTTACCATATGTAATGGGTAATCTATCCTAAGTATAGGTACACGATGTTTGAGCCTCAAAATTGGCTTAGAGTCATGTGATATACATGGATGAGGATGATGATAATGATGAGGAAGCATAAGCTTGAATGTAGAAAGTGTTGTGTGTATTTTCTAGGATTGGGATGCGTGGCTCAGTTGATCTAAGTCATGCATCGGGATGAGGTTAATAAGAATAATAAGATGAGGTCTTAATGTCTTAACCCTAAAGTGAATCATGATGTTCACTTTAAGTGGATAAGCACTCGAAGTAGAACATTGAGTTTGGAACATATAGTGACCATAAGTGGATCTCCGAAAGTTTTAGCATAGTAAGGGACACGTAAGAGCCCAGGGATAGAAGTAGAGTGTTTCAAGTGAAGTGTAGTTTTGTTCCTTGTTTAGTTACTTATGTATTAGATAGAGAATGACGCTAAGGTTATGTATTTCACTACAAGAGATTGTATTTTTTGAGACAAATACTTTTGTCTCAAAAAATACAATTTTCGTCCCAAACTATATTTGTAGATAAAAAAATTTCTTCTCAAATTTGTCTCAGAAAGACCGTCTCAAAAAGTTTTTGGAGACGAAAATCAAATTTTGTCTCAAAAAATGATTTTTAGAGATGAAATTGGTCTGATCCAGTCAAAACCGTTCGAATGGATAATTGTTTTTTAGAAGAACCGATTTTGTCTCAATATATTGTTCGAATGGAATATTTCTCCGTCCAAACCGAGACGTCCATTCGAACAATATGAAATATTCATTCAAACTAATGTCCATATTTGATCCTGTTCAAACGAACGAAGTGTTCAAACTCCATTTGTTTGAATAGATTTTTTGCGTTCGAACTAATAAATTTTTCAAATGACTTGTGTTCAAACAAAATTATGTTTGTTCGAACATAAATTTTATTTTCATAAATTATATTAGTTCAAACTGGGTTTTGTACATAAATGTTGTTTGAACAAATAATTTACTGTTCGAATGTCCGTATTTCTCTTTTGTCGTTCGAATGGGTTAGTTTTTGTTTGAATGAGTCTGTTTTGGTTCGAATGTAATTACAAATGGTAATTTACCGTTTGAATTGGTTATTTACCATTCGAACTGTATTAATCATACAGATCAGAATTTAATTAAAAATATCATACTAATATTACACAATTTGTAATTCAAAAATCAATTGTTCAAATATTTTGGAACATCATAATATAAATGCAATGAAAGAAAAGATAAATTTGAAAACTATGGTGGTGGCATAGAGTTTTGGGACATCATTGACTGGAATTGTTCATACATTTTTTGGTTATTCAACTGCATCCTCTCTTCTAATCTCACCTCTAAATCCGTTACTTGATCTAATCGGGTCAGCAACTATTTTTCCTTGGACCTCAATCGTTCTATCTCAAGTGCTGCTTCCTCCAATTCCTTAATCTTATCATCATTCGATCTGGTTCGAAAATAAGATGATGATGATGAGGATGGTTTTACGCAACGTCCTAAGCCCCTCAAATATCCTGAACGTGATCCAAGAACTTGAGAAAAGATCTGAGCATCGTTGACAGATGATGCATAAGATGGATCTGTAGCAGTTTCCTTACCAGATATCATCTTGTCCTACAAAAATAAAAACATTAAAGTTAGTATAAGTTAAAAAAATATTATGTGACAATGGAATTAAAAAAACTTAAACTTACATAATTTGTCTCTGCTTCGGGACTGACCCAAACACCATCACGATCTTTATGTGTTTTAGCATACAATTAGGTCAAATCATAGTCAGTGGGACTTTCTTCTTTCTGTAGAAGGAAAATCTATATTAGAACTTAAATAAGATAATGTGTATTACATGTTAATATTTAATGGGCACTAAAATAACTTACCATTTTGTTAGACAAACGATGAAAAGATCGAGAACCTGCATGATGGTTTATCTTTAAATTTGATCTATTTGCTTTGTTTACAATACTTTGTTGCTAACAAAAAATTTTAGTCTATATGTTTAATACATCTGTGATATACTATTAAAAAAATCTAGCAGCGATATTACCTGATAAGTAGGATCTTCAAACATATCACAAACCTTCTCCCATTCATTTGATGGAATTGCTTGGAATGATTTTGGCGTACCTCTATTGTAGTACTGAACTTCTTATGATGTGCATGGCATCGACCTTTGTACCTCCGAAATGCATTCAACATCAATTCCTCAACTGTTAATCGATCATCTCTTCGGCTAAAATTAAGCTCATGCTCATCCTTTCAAAAATTATAAACAATTAGTATATATTCGAAGTAACTTGAAAGTAACATGTTATATACTAAGTTGCTTGAGATGTAGCTTATTACCAAACAATGGTTTTTATGTGATCTTTCACATCTTGGGGAACTTTAGATCAAGAGGAGGTAACAATCGGTGCATACGTGCGAGTAAGTGTATCAAAATAAGAAACAAGCCATGTTGCCGAATCTCCGGAGCCATCGGTGTGATCATCAGGAATATCAACCTTGATTTTACCAACTTTCCTTACTTTCTTTATGCAGACACCCCTCGTAGTGCCTTTACCTCGGCGCTTGTTTACAGCAGCTATATTACTTAAATTGAGCATAAAATATGATATTTAATTTGATAAAATACATTGTTCTGGACCTGGTGATATTGACTCATTATTCATGACAGGGGTACCACATGGGGAGTCAATAATGGATGGGGATGGTACATGTGTTGCTTTGCGTTTGTGAGTCATATCTATTTGAAATTATAACAAATAATTATTCAAGCAAACGTTATAGATATTTATACGTTAATGTTACTTACAAAATTCATGTTTGAAATTCATTCACTATACGTTTTGCTGGACCAGTCGCCCTCATCCTCACTAGACACTTCAATTGATTCATCTTCTTTCGATATTTTACCCTCAATTATTTCGGGTTGAACATCTTCTCTACGCAATGAGACCATATCATATTGGCTTAGATCAACAAATAGATTAATGCATACTTTATTTTCTTGATATGCTTTTTCATTTGCTGGACTATCAACTTCTTCATGTGGTTCCTCTGCCTCTGGAATGTAATCATATATATTTCTTGCTGCAAACTTCTCCACTACCCACCATGGGTTTCCGTACTCTGGATCATCTAAATAAAAAACTTGATTCGCTTGGCAAGCGAGAACGAAAGGATCGTCCTCATACCATGTTCGATATGTATTGACATTCACAAAATAATCATTGTTACGCACTCACAACCTAGTATTTGAGACATCCCACCAATTACATTTAAACAACCAGACCATATATCCCCCACATACATTAACGCTATGATATCTTCCATAATTTCGTAAAAGTCAATATTATCATCCCATGGCTTCCTTCGACTACGACCCTACAATTTTGAGTTTTTTTATATCATTCTCTATCAGTTGTGTGAAATCTATATCCACGCACCAAACATCCTGGGTACTGGATGGCCACCTGGACAGACCACATGCTAGAGCATACAGTTTTGGTGAGATTTCTTTTAAATTTTCACCATATTTCAATGCAACTTATATCAATAAATATTATTGTATAGAAAAAAAATTTGAGTTTAGTGGTATGAAATTCATATTATAAAATGAGACTTAACTGTAATACCATATGTTCAAACCACGAGGAAAATTTCTCTTCGTGCATCTTTTCTACGTCAGTTACACCATTCGAGCGAAGTAGTTGTATATGTTTGCTGTGCATGTTCATGTTCATGTTTAATTTATATGAAGTTATACTATATTATTATACATAAACTTAAAGATAATATTGATTTAAAGTATCATCACTAATCTCAAGTAGTGATCAATCTCTGCGCAGTTATTCAAGACATACCATCGAGCTCTTTCAAACTCTCGCCCACATAGATCGTTGCCCCCTTATGCACCTATGGGACGCACGATCTGGAAAAATACAGTAAATGTTGATGAGACTCTCATCTCGCCCACCTTCATAATTTCGGTCTGGTCTTGTAAATCTAGTATCAGCCCCATGAAAATACATTGAACAAAAGGTATGCCACTCATTATCAATATATGGCTCTGCAATTGAACCTTCTAGACGAGCTTTATTCCCCACAGATCGTTTAAGTTTTCCCAAAAACCATTCAATAAGATACATCCATCTATACTGGACCGGGCTACGACTAAAGCCTCGAGAGGTAGGCGCACAGTCAAATGAACCATTACATTAAAGAATGAAGGCGGGTATAAGCTCTTCAATTTGCACAATATTATTGCAAATGTCTCTGAAAAATTCCCCTAATTCTGTGAGAACTGTACGAACATCTCGAGTAAGTTTTTCATGCACACCAACTGGCAACAGACGCTGCAGAAATACATGACAGTTGTGACTTTTAAGACCAGTTATCTTCCAATCATGTGTTCGAACACATCTTGTCATGTTTGAAACATAGCCATCGGGTAATTTGATTTTCATAAACCAATCACAAAATTTCTTTCTCTCATCATTTGAAAGTGTATACTATCCGATGGGCATATAAGCTGATGACCCATTATCTTGCAAATGCAACTCCGGTCTTATCCCCAGCTCCATTAAGTCTTTACGAGAGTTAGCTGTATCTTTTGTCTTCCCTTCTATTGACATCAGAGTGCCCAATATATTATCACATATATTTTTCTCGATGTGTATAACATCAAAATTGTGGCACAGTGTCAAGGTAGACAGTATTTTTTTGTCCAATTCAACTCTACTGCTTGTCGTTTTCTCTTTCAAACCCTTATATTTTTTCCAAATATGTTTTCTGAAACATCCCCCAACTGCGCGATTATATCATTTCCAAACAACTCTGGCGATGATGCCTTGCGCTCAACCTTTCCATCAAACATCGTTCTATTTGAAAGCCATATATAATCATATGGTAACTAACGACGATGTCCCATAAAATATAATTTCCTACCATGACTCAACCACTGAGACTGTGTATCTTTATTGCAAACAGGACAAGCTATTTTATCTTTTGTGCTCCATCCAGACATATTTTCATATGCTGGAAAATTATTTATTGTCCACATCACTGCAACATGCATCTTGAACTCCCCCGACGAGGCTGCATCATCTGACACCTTGATCCCACAACTCTTTCAACTCTGCAATCAGTGGTTGCAGATATACATCTAATTCATTCCCTGGTGACCTTGGCCCTGGTATCAGTAGAGTCATAAAAAAATATGGATCATTCATACACTTCTAAAGTGGCAAGTTATAGGGCATTAATATGACAGGCCAAGTACTATGAGAAGTGCTCATGTTGTCAAATGGATTAAAACCATCCGTTGCTAAACCAAGAAGTACATTGCGAGGTTCTTCAGCAAACCATGGATACTCGACATCAAATTTCTTTCATTGTAAGGAATCTGTAGGATGTGAGAAGAAGTTTTCATTTTGGACTCTTTCTATGTAATACCAAGACATATTGTGGCGCCCCCAATCCCCCTTATATAAAACACGGGGATCGAGACGCCAGGATGGTGACAACACGGGTCACGCATCCCAACGAAATGTGCCCAAGTGTGTGCAACATGCAAAAGTGCACAACAAAAGTCGCAGCGGATAGTATAATAAGTCAACTAAGTACCAGAAATTTAAACACAAATATTCAAAACAATTTACCTTTAAAGAGTTATACAGTCATCCCAAATAAATTACAAGGTAATATATAAATTGATAAAAAACGAAACTCGATAAACAGGAGCAATTCCAGATCACTCCACCAATGGAGCCAAGCTAAGGCTCGTCATCCACGCCTGCATCAACATTTGCGATACCATAAAATGGTACCACAGGTAAGTATAAACCAAACAACTCTCGGGATAAAAACATATTAATGCAACCAACATGCATTCATATGACAAAATACACTTAGCCATAAAATACCATTTTTCCAGAAAATGATTCACACAAAACAAACCCTTTATCGGACACTGTAGGCAGGAATCGCAGGCGGGACTCTACCACCATCCCTGCTTACCACCATCCCTACTGCGTGCACCGTAGGCGGGAATCACAGGCGGGACACAACCACCATCCCTATCGCGTGCACCGTAGGCGGGAATCACAGGCGGGACTCTACCACCATCCCTATAGTTCCTTTCCACACAACGAATACTTAACACACACAACGAATACTTAACAGAGCACTGTAGGCGGGAATCACAAGCAGGACTATACCACCATCCCTGCTTACCACCATTCCTACCGCGTGCACCGTAGGCGGGAATCACAGGCGGGACTCTACCACCATCCCTGCTTACCACCATCCGTACAGTTCCTTTCCACACAATGAATACTTAACACATACAACGAATACTTAACAGAGCACTGTAGGCGGGAATCACAGGCGGGACTATACCACCATCCCTGCTTACCACCATCCCTACCGCGTGCACCGTAGGCGGGAATCACAGGCGGGACACAACCACCATCCCTGCTTACCACCATCCCTATCGCGTGCACCATAGGCGGGAATCACAGACGGGACTCTACCACCATTCCTGCTTACCACCATCCCTACAGTCTCATTTCCTTTTTCTCAAACCAGACAATCCAGTCATTTCAAACACACCCAAAAATCATTTCTCACATGAAAACCCAGTTTTCAGATAAACACATGAACATGTATGCAATCATGCGAAAAACTCAATTTTCAGTTAAACATGAACATGCGTGCAAATGCAGTGAACAAGACACGACACCAATATCCAACAACCAACAAATGTCAACACAACCAGTTCACAGTTAAAAAGAGTTAGTGCAAAAATACATTTAAATCACGAAAGTTCTTTGAGAAAATAGTTACAGTGCAATATAGCAATTTCTGAAGAATCACGAAGTTGAAAAAGGCGACGTCTGAGCAACACCACAGTGTAAAATACACTGTGGCCGTGGGTCACAGATACCCACTTTCCAACGAAGACAAACGAAGACCCAAAAATGATAGGGTAGGGCCTAGAGAGATCGGTGAAGCCAATGGTGGTGGTGGTTTGCCGTGGGTGGCGGCGCAAGGGGTGGTTTTAGGCCAAAAATGTACAAATCGGAAATGGACTTGGTGGGGCTTCACCGGTGACGGATCGGAGCTGGGGTTGGGTCCATTGGGTTGCCAAGAGGTCGGGGATGAAGTGGTGAGAAGATGGTGGCCGGAGGTGGCGCGACGGCGGCGCTAGAGCGAATGGTGGTCGCGGCTTTGTAGGGTGGGTGGAGGCTAACGGCGGCGCGGATAGAGCTGAAACTGGAGGGAGGTGGTCGCCGGCGGCAGGGGGAAGGGAGGAGCCCGGCGGTGTCGACCACCGCCGGCGGACGGCGGCGGGCTGAAGAGGACCTAACGCACGGCGAGAGAGAGAGAGGAGAACTCGCGCGCGGGAAGGAAACCAGCAGGGAAAAGAAAAGAAAAGAAAGAAAAAAAAAATAAAAGAAGAAAAGAAAAGAAAAGGAAAAGAAAAATAGAGGGAAAATAAATAAGGTCCAATCCTCATAACTTGGGTCACGAAAATGATCCAACGGAAACAATTTTAAAACGGCTAGTGAAATAAAATATTTCAAACACAGTGATTAACATCAAATCAAATAATTAAACCCAATAATAAGTTTATTTAATTCGAGAAGAAATTTAAACACATAAAAATAATTAATTTAAAGAAAACACTTCGAAAATAATTTTCGTAAACTAAAAATCATAAAAATAACCCAATTAAAAATCCAATAATCTTAAAATAAGAAAATAAATTTTGAATCCATAAAAATAATTCTTTCAGTAAAAATACACTAAAATACGGGGTGTTACACATATCTTTGGCAGTCAATGGGACATAAACAATCTTTGAAGTCGAGGAATCAACGAAAAATGTCTTAACACTTTTTGGGGTACATTACGTTTATCAGATGTCCATCTTGACTCATGACACATTGGGAATGAGTCAAATTTCGCATATTGCTGCCAGTAGAGAACACAATCATTTTTACAAGTGTGGATGATATTATAATCAAATCCTAACCCTTGCTTCAATTGCTTCGCTTTATAAAAATTATGCGGTACTACATTATCCTAAGGAAGAGCCTCTTTAAATAATTTTAGCAACATGTCGATGGCCTTGGTAGAAATACGACAATAGCATGTCGATGGCCTCACCGTGAAAGACAATTTATTGTGACGAGTGCACCCCTCATACAACTCTCATTTTGCATCCTCTTACAGTCTTGCAAAATTATCATTTCCCTTAAATGATTGTGCAGATGTTCCTTCTCCATCCCTCATCCCAAATATTCCTACCCCCAGATCGCCTAACATCTCACTTATATCCTCTCTATTATAATCACTATCATTAGAATCATCCACATTAATGTCGTCAATGTCGATGTCGTTATCTTCCCCCATTTGATTAGTCTGGCTGTTAAATCTAAATCCTTTTGGAAATGGTTCACAATGTAAAACCCAAGGTGAGTATTTAGAATCAGTTTCATTTACAAATAAATTATCCTCCAGTACCACCAAATTATAAGAATTAGGATTTTTGCACTTCTTGCACGGACATTTTATAAGTCCTCGATTGTCAACACTTATGCGAGCAAACTCTATAAAAAACTTTAATTCTTATGCATACTCCTTATAGTCTCGCCCAAGTCTATCTCCCAGTAGCATCCAACTTTTATCCATTATATTTTCGTTACTTGTCGGATCTCTATCAAGAAACACCTAATTCATGGGATAAATAAAAAAAATCCAACTTTTATAAGGTAGTTGATCCTATCTCATTCGAGAGACTATCATTTATATCGCATATATACTCAGTCCTAAACTCTAATGTTAGTACAAATTTCGGCAGCATTTTCCTACAATTCTCCAAGTATGCTAGTCATGATAAGTCGTCAACCCTATTAATGGGCCGAGAAACTTACAGACCACATACCCGAAGAATGTAAGAAATCGCTGAATCAAAATTTTAATTGACCAACACAAGAGTTTAAACTGAATATATCTGCCGTATTGTAACGCCCCGATCCCGGAGGTCCGGAGAGTTAGCTCTTATAACTTAAAACTCACAATTCACCAATATATTTATAGACTCCAAATTATAACGTCATCATAATACTACAAAATCTCTTAATAAAATCCTCAACTTCTCAGAAATCTTCTATGAGTAATCCACTATGCTTAAATAATCATCTCACCGATGCTCCAAAATCCTGATCCTTAGCTGGACTATTTCAAAAATCATCTGAAAAATAATTAGAGATAAGGGGTGAGTTATCAACAACTCAGTAAGCAGAGAACATATACTAGTGTATAAACATGAGCATTTTCATAGAGTTCAGAATGCAGAAACAAAATATTTCAGTATCAATATGCAAATCTCGAAAATACATTTTATCAGAAAATCAGAGTGACTTTTCAAACATTTCATATTCAGAAACCAACTTTTCATATTCAAAGACTCCTTTGGCACAACATGACTGAACATCTTCGTCTTATCATATCATATCAGAACAAAGACCATGTTTAACCCCCGTGGTAGGGTTGTGCATTCTGTGGAAAGCCAAGCAGAACATAAATCACCATGTTACCAAAGCGATTGCACTCAGAACAGAAAACCACTATTATATCCCGTGGTGGGCCAGATGTCACTATTATCTCCCGTGGCAAGGCCAAAGGTCACTATTATCTCCCGTGACAGGGCCAGAGGTCACTATTATATCCAGTGACAGGGTCACATATCAGAGCAAAACAGAATCAGAATCACCATATCAGAGTCAGAATCAGAGTCAGAATGTCATGCCAAAGGTTTTTCAGATGCCACATCATAACAGAGTACAGAACAGAATAGAATCAGATCACAAAACATACTTTATGCACAAAATTTCATATTCGCTCTCTTTTTCAAAGTTCAGAAACAGAATGTCAAAAATAAGCTCATGTCTACACCAATCATGACAGAAAATACTTTCTTCCTAAACAGAATCTCATGAGTAATGCAGAACAATTATCTGAGGTTGTTTTCAGATTTCTTTTCATAACAAAACATGCACATTTTCCAAAAAGGACCTCAGTTCATTTTATTTTAATGCAAAATCTAGCATAGGAACCCCGCTTACCTGGACTACTTAACTTTTCAGAACTTTCCTCAAAAATACCGAACAAATATTAATCGTCACCTATAAAATAATCACGCAACTTCCATAAATTTCCAATCAACCACGTATTTCAATATTAAAACTTAAAAATGCTAAAAGAATCTAATTTAAGAACCTCAAAACCTAAAATTCTCATAATACCTAAAATACCAACATTTTCTAAGACCAACAATATTCACTTAATCGAAATCGTACTGGAGAAGAAAATTTATCGAAAAAAATATTATGATAATTATAGAACTCAATAAAAATTAATATTCAAAATATCTAAAATACCAACAACATTTTATAAATAACATGAATACATTGATTACTAAACTTTTCCTAAAATAATTCATGAAAAACTCACCTCTTATGAAAAATAGATTTACTTACTTTAACTAACAATATTATCAAAATACAATATAATATTTATTAAAACTTAAAACAAAATCCTAATTAAATATAAACTCAACACACAAAAATTTTCTTCTCAGCCGAAACTCAAACCGTGAACTTTCCTAATATATATTAGGTTAAAAGCAGTAAGTGCCCAAGTTAAAACTTTACTTATAAATATACACACACACACACATATATATATATATAAATATATATATATAAGCACCCTATACGTAAAATAGACGAAAAACAAGCAACAGAATAAACGAAAAACATGCAGCGGCGGCAGGGACTCACTGAGATGGTGAAGTGCGACGGCGCGGCGTGCGACGGGAGGTGGTGCACTCGGTGGCTATGCACTGGACGAGAAAGAGAGAGAGACGGAGAAAGAGAGAACGAAGGCTCACCGTGATGCAGCGAGACGTGCGACGGTCTGGAGCTGGGCGTCGACCAGGGCAACATCCAATCACGGTGGCTGGGGCGTCGGTGTCGCTTGTAGCTGCGGCAACAAGTCGGGTGGTGGCTTACGGGCGGTGAGTTGGTTGAGCCCAGAATGCTCTGTTTCGGTTGTCTAAAACAGGGGAAGTCCGTGGTTTGCAACGGAGACTGCGGAAGGCGTTGGCCGGAGGATTCGTGTGGCTGGGCACGATGGCTTAAGGTTCCACAAGGGGCTGGGCAAAGGCCCGAGGCTTCTGTCATGCAGGGGAAACTCGCATGGGGGTGGTTTCTGTTCGGTTGTGCGCATGAGAGTGGGCTTTTGTGATGGTGAGGTCGGATAACAAGCTGCAAACGAGCTCTAACGCCGCGGGTGTGGAGGTGAAGAGACAGAGACGGTACTGCCTGGAGGTTGTGGAGGGTGGTGGCTTGTGGTGGATAGTGGCTTGCGGCTGGAGCTGCTTCTGTGCGTGCGTGCATGCGTGGGTGGAGCTTGTCGTGGTAGTTTTAGCAGCTATTTTTGGTAAACTAACATACAGGTCTATATATATATTGGCGATAAAAAAAAAACCATAGAGAAATGACGGAGACGTGTGTGGGAGTGAAAGCTGAGTCGTGTGTGTGCATGCATGGAGTGGACGGGAGAACTAACGGGTGAAAGAGAAATATAGATGG
This sequence comes from Juglans mandshurica, assembly GCA_022457165.1. Classification (NCBI taxonomy): domain Eukaryota; kingdom Viridiplantae; phylum Streptophyta; class Magnoliopsida; order Fagales; family Juglandaceae; genus Juglans; species Juglans mandshurica. Next base: position 25,762,847 of record CM039625.1, on the reverse strand, counting down.
AAAGGATAAAACGTGCGGAAAGAAAAGAAAAGAAAAAAAAACGTGCTAAGGAACTAATGTAACACCCCTTTTTTAGTGTATTTTTTACTGAAGGATTATTTTTAGATATTAAAAAATTTATCCTCTTATTTTAAAATTGGTCGGATTTTTAGTGAGTTTATTTCTATGATTTTAATTTGGTGAAAATTATTTTTATGAGCTTTCTTAATATTTATTTATTGTTGTACATTTAAATTACTTTCATATTTAAATTAATTACTGTGAGATTTAATTATTTCAATTTGACTTTACCATTACGTTTAAATTATTTTATTTAACTTGTGGTTTTAAAATCGTTTCTGTTGGATCATTTTCGTGACCCAAGTTATGAGGATTGGACCTCATTTCTTTTCCCCTCTTTTTCTTCCCTCTCCTTTTCTTTTCCTCCCTTTTTTCTTTTTCTCCTTATTTTTCTTTCGGTCCCGCGCGAACCCGATTCCTCTCTCTCCTTCTCTCTCCCCGTGCATTCCGTCCACCTCCCAGCCCAACCGCTGCCGTGCCGCCGTGGATTGCACCGCCCGACCGACTAGCACCCCTCCCCTCCGGCGACCTCACCCCTCCAACCTCAGCCCCTATCTCGCCGCCGGTAGCCCGCACGCACCATCCTAAGCCGCGGCGCACTTTGAGCTCTAGCGCCGCCGTCGCTCCACCTCCGGCCACCATCTCCCTACCACTTCATCCCCGACCTCTTGGCAACCCATTGGACCCAACCCCGGCCCCGATCCGTCACCGGTGAAGCCACACTAAGTACATTTCTGATTTGCACTTTTTTGGCCTAAAACCACCCCTTGCGCCGCCACCCACGGCAAACCACCACCACCATTGGCTTCACCGACCTCTCTAGGCCTTACCCTACCATTTTTGGGTCTTAGTTTGTCTTCGTTGAAAAGTGGGCATCTGTGACCCACGGCCACAGTGTATTTTACACTGTGGTGTTGCTCAGAAGTCGCCATTTTCAGTTTCGTGATGCTCCAGAAATTATTATATTGCACTGTAAGTATTTCTCCAAAGAATTATTGTGAATTTAATGTATTTTTGCACTAACACATTTCACTATATTTTATCTGATGATTGGTTTGCCGGACTGAGTCCGAGGAGTACGAGAGTCAGTTGGATTGGTGATTGGGTTGGTTTGGTTGGATTTGATTGGTTTGGATATTGATGGTTATGGATTTGTGTTGGTTCATGTACATCTCATTATTTCATGCATGATCATGTTTGTAAAGAAAACTGGGTTTTCGTGTAGTGCATTCATGCTCATGTGTGATTTGAGAAGCTATGATTTTATGCGAGTATTTTTGGGTGCGTGTGTATCACGACCCCAAGCCGAAATGGGGTATTATCTCGGTAGAGCTCCTCTGGTTACTCGGGAGCGGAATAAACTGAGTAACGTCTCCTGGATTGTCGCTGGGCGACGATGGGATCGGACGAGAGATTCGTGCCGACTCCGTGGTCCTTCTGCTGGCGGGGACTAGAGGATGTCTGGCCATGTACGCGCTGGGCGCGGAACTGGGCATCGCTTGTGCGTAGTGGGTGCTCGGCCATGAACGCGCTGGGCGCGGAACTAAGCATCGCTACGAAGCCAGGACGTGCGGATGGTCCCTAGGGGAGGCCATGGTGCATAGGTTAATAAATGATTAAATTGGCTATTTTCTGGGAAAATAGTGTGCGTGGATTTTGTGTAAACCATTTTCTGGGAAAATGTTTTACGGATTATTTTTGGGCCAATGAGACTTTGGCATGTGTTGGAAATTATCATTTTCGGGGAAAATGATGTTTTGAGAAAATTGCATATTTCATCATATGCATGCATGTTGGTTGCATTAAATGCATTTCTTTCTTGAGGATTATTTTGGGTTATACTTACCTGCGGTATCCTTCTGTTGTAACGCAGATTTTGATGCAGTTGAGGAGGAGGAGGGCGAGCCTAAGGAGACGGCTCCGCCCGAGGAGTGATCTGGGATCACTGGGTTATTATTCTATTTTACTTATTTGTATTTCAGGACATGTGTTAACTTTATTTTGGGATGACTGTATAACTGCTTTTTTTTAAAACTCTACTGATGTTTAGTTGTGTTTAAATTCTGGTACTTAGTTGACTATCCGCTGCGTTATTTTATTTGTACACCGTTGCATGTACACACACTGGCACTTCGTTGGGATGTGTGACCGTGTTGTCACCATCCTGGTGTCTCGATCCCCGTGTATTTTTATAAGGGGGATTGGGGGCGCCACAACTAAAATAAAATAAAATGAACAAATAAATAAACAAACAAAAATAAAATAAAATTGGAGCAAGATTGGATCAGGGTGTTACACGTATAGATGATAGAATCTCAAACTGTCTGCTTTGGACAACTCAAGAGTTATACCCAAACATTCTTTAAGAGAATATTTGGCCACAACTTTCGAACGGGTCTAAGGTTTAAGTACATATAAAAATAACCCTAAAATTCCAAACTATCCAACTCCTAATACAATTATACAATAAAATCATATTCCAAACCATAAATACATTACAAAATTACATTCCTAATCACCAATATTATAAATATTTTATAAGCATTATACATTAATTTAACTATGAACAATTACTATGTTATATTATATTTTAAGTTTACAATTTAATTTTAACGCATAATATATTGTAATTATACTATATTATTTTTTAATTAAATTTTTTATAAGTATTAAACATTAATTTAACTATGAACAATTGCTATGTTATATCTATATTTTAAGTTTCTAATTTAATTTTAGTGCATAATATTTTGTAATTATATTTAATTATTCTTATTTTATAATTAAATTTTATTATTTTTTAAGCAATTGCTAAATTATATAATTATATTATATTATAATTTAAACTAAATTATATAATTATATTATATTATAATTTAAGCAATTCCTATATTTTTTAGTGCAAAATATTTTTTAATTATACTATATTATTTTATATTTTTATATCTTATAATTTTATAATTGTTGTGTTATATTAGGATGCTGTTCGAACAAGATTCTTATCGTATAGGATCCAGTTCGAACTAACATTATAGAGTTCGAAGGGGACAAATCCAGATCCAGACACGAAACAGAGACAAGACATTTGCCCCAAAACATAATTTTCACAATCACAATCTCATAAGATGTATATTGGCAGAGTGCCCATTTTAAATGGGATTGCACAAATACAAATATACCAAAAATCTTAACATAATTAATTAAAAAATCTAAATTATCAAAAATCTAAAAATTATAAATATACCTTGAATTTAAGCAATCCGAACTAAACTACAAATCCACAATACCAACATAAGCATAAAACTCCAAGATGAGAAAACCTAAATCATGTGCAATAAACTAATATTAATGAAACTCAAAAAACAAAAAAACATAGAGCAAAAAAAATAATACATTTTATAAACCTCTCATCTCTCTCTCAAGAATCCCTTCTCTTACTAAGTTTGTTCCTCTCTCTCTCTCTCCATAACACTTTCTCACACACACAAAATTGCCTGCCGTGCTCTGCCTCCAAATAAATTTTCATCAACTGTGAAAATGAACTGGAAGTTGAGGTATTTGAATCTATGAAGTCCCGTTCGAACTGGACATTTATGCATTCGAACAAGAAAATTTCTAATAGGCGCCAAATCAACCTTGATTTATTTCACGTTTGAACATGTAATTTTGTTGTTCAAACTAACAAATCAGAATATTCAGTGGCATATTCTTCAAATGTAGACAAGCTCAAAGGGTATTTTCCTAACACTATTCGACCAGTGCATTCGACTGACGAATTTTCACGTTCGAATAAACAAACATTCAGAGTATTTGGCGTGAAATTTCCCTCAAAACACATTCCATGAGATAAAACTGTTCGAATGGGACGTTATTGGGTTCGAACCAGTTACAAAATATTTTAATATTATATAGTATATAATAACTATATATTATAGCAACTATTTTATATTATAATGGATAATATATAATCTACTACAAGTCTAATAGTTAACATAACACTTATATTATATACTAACTATTAATATATAGTACTTATTAATATATATATGTACTTTTGGTCTTCTAATTTTGCACTATATATTATATAACTTACTACCTTGTAATATAAAATATAATAAGTACAGTTATAGTAACTTATAATAGTAACTAGTAACTATAGTAACTATAGTACTTATGATAACTTGTATAGTTATCATAACTTATAATACTTACACTATATTACTTATATAACTAATAGCTACTATATCTATATTTATATTAATTATATTAACTTGTATAGTTATCATAACCTATAATACTTACACTGTAGTAGCTAAATAACTAATAGCTACAATATAAATATTAATTATATTAATTTGTATAGTTATCATTACTTATAATAGCTATAGCTATATAGTGACTAAATAATACTTACACTATACTATAGTAGCTATATAACTAATAACTACTATATCTATATTTATATTAATTATATTAAGTTGTATAGTTATCATAACTTATAATACTTACACTGTAGTAGCTATATAACTAATAGCTACTATATATATATTAATTATATTAACTTGTATAGTTATCATAATTTATAATAACTATAGCTATATAGTAACTATATATAATACTTACAATGGAATTATATAACTAGTAATTATAGTTAGTGTTATAATATTATATAAACTATACGAGCATAGTTATCATAACTTATATATAGTAGCTATATAATTAAGCCATTGTAATTATACTAAGTACTTAGTATGTAGTTAGTATAATAGAATAAATATATTTACAAATAATATGCTAAATATATTAATTAAAAGTATTATAACACTATTATTAGATTTATTTTAATACTTTTGTACTATTACTAATAGTATTATTATATATTACTATTAGTAATATAATTATAAATATATTAATATAATAACCGTTCAAACGGATATTAATCCAGTTTGAACGAGACACCACGTTCATTATAGACGTAGTTCGAATACAATTCTAGAAAATTCTCTCATTTGAACCAGCAACCGCCGAGAGTCTCTGAGTTCGCCCCTTATCTCCGCCGCGAAAACTGCCATTCAACCGCCGTAACAACTCCATATTTGAACTTCTAAGAGGTATGGGTCAACTCTCCACTTCTATTGTTTAGTTTTTTGCATGAATGAGTTGTGTTTGGGGGGTATGGATTTTGAATCCGAAATCCACCCATTTTGGTGTATTCCATAGAAATAACATCAAAATAATCGGTAGAAATGATTGAGCTTCACTCCTTAATCATTTCTACCGATTAAAACAAAGGATAACATCTAGATAGGAAGTTTTTCAGTTTGGGCTGAGTCAACTCAGCCATGGCTGTTTGGCTTCTTCCCGTTCGAACTAACTCTAGTCATTCGAACAATCAGTTGCCAAACAACATTATTTTTATTCGAACAAAATAATTTCGTTTGAATGAATAAAGATTTCCGGTTCGAATGAACTGAAGAGTCCATTCAAATAGATTTGACTAGCTCAAACGAATTATTTCAATTCAGTTTAATATACTATAATTCTCCAATAATATAATTTAAATATTATGGTTAATTATATTCTTAATTTCCTTATGGTTAAACAGTATATCAATATCATCCAGTGGAAGAAAACTTGCGAGAGATCAGCCCAGCCAAAGTAGTGGAGCAGCTCATGCTCAGGAGACGAGGCCTATACTTGTCGAGCGTCCAGTCATTTTGTCTGACTTCTCCGATCTTTCATGGAAGGGATGGAGCATACAGTCCATCTTCATCAAGTGGAGATGGATACTGATCTGTGAGCCGCGGGGGACTGCATATCCAGAGATGGTCGGTAAGTTCTACCGTGCCATAGGAGAACTTAGCGCTGATGCTCTATTCTACAACCTATCGACCCGGGGAGTGAGTAATAATTTCTCTCCCCGCATTATTACTGAGTTCCTTGACATCTCGTGCGTGGCTGACGCATATCCTGCAACGGCTACACGGGGACTAGCGACTGCACCATCTGATTCTAACATACCGGGCGCATCCTCCACGCTAGCCCCGAATGTAGATTCGAATCCTGATTTGGATGGTAGTGAAGATGAGGATTTACCTGATGTTGGTCCCACAGACGATCAGGTGCGTCAGCTAGTGCGAGACCCATTGGTTCCTCCATATGATGGGAGCAAGGTGATTCGACAGGCCGATTGTATAACATTTTTCAGAATGCTTAATTTGATGATGGCTGTAACATCGATTCGAAAAAACACGAGACTGATTTCGATCGAAGTCACGCTTTTCCAGTGGAGGTAGTCTACCATTTGCACTGTTGATATCTAACCTCCTACTCCGATCAGGGGTTACAATGTCGGGCACTGAGCGGAGGTCGCTACAGATGGGGCTCCTTAACAAGATCACATTCAGTAAGAGCAAGGGGCACTTGCAGAAGACTGCACCAGAACAACCCAGTGATCCTCCCACAAATCCAACTCTTAGTAGTGATGCTGTTGTTGAGAGACAACCTCCTAGGACTACTTTGGATCAGGTACGAGCTCTGTTTATTAAGTTCGTTGAGCCCATCATGGAGAAGCTCAGGAATTTGGAAGGATCTATTAAAATGTTGCAAGAGGATGTTAATCTACTAAGGACCCAATGATCGTTTTAGTTATTATTTTATTTTTTTATGTTGTATTGAACATTATATATTTTAGATGTAATTAATGTATGGTTGTTATTTTTCGTGTTTACTACTTTGTTTATTTTTTTCATTTTCTTGCCGTTCATGATAATATAAAAAATGATACTATCTTTAAAGTTATATTTGTATAAATTTAACATAAAAGAAATCACTATAAAGTTTTGAAGTTAATTACATAAAATTAATTAATGAATTTATAAATATTTTAACTCACCACAAATCATAATATATAATATATACACATTTTTATATTTTGAAAATGATAACAAATTAATGGAAAAAATATTTATTACTTTAAAGAAAAAAATATATGCACAAATCCATAGTAATAAAAAAATTAATTGAAAAAATGTCCGTTCGAACAAAGAAATTTAAGTTCGAACGGTTATTAATTTTTCCCGGCAAAAATAAATTAATTTCCCGCCAATATTATTATTTGAACAGATTATATACTGCTCAAACGGACATTAATCCATGTTCGAATCTGTTTTGTTCCGTTCGAATGGTTTTCTTGTTTTGAGACGATTTTGTTCGTCACAAAATATCTTGTTCGAATGGATATTTTTCCGTTCGAACTAATTTAGTAGCTCAGGCATTTTTGGAGACAAAATGACTTTTAGGGATGAAGTTTAATTCGTCCCTAACAAATTTCATCTCTAAAAGTCAAATTTCTTGTAGTGTATGTATGTAGGTTGTCATCTGACACACACATGAATGAACTACATGATATGAGAATAGCATGGAGTTCGAGTAAGTATTATGTTCATACTCTTCTAGAGTTTTCTAAAAGATATGAAAATGGAAAATAAATGTTTTTCTTTATGATGCCTTATAAAATGAAATGAAATGATGTTAAAGTTTGCTCAGTACAAGTGTTCAAAGGTATATGTATGTATGGCCTTTCTTTGCAGCTCCTTTTTATGCAAGCCAACTAGTATATGTGTATGCATGTGGATGGATGACTATACGTAGTATCTATTGTCTTTATTTTCTATGAAACGAAATGTTAAGGTTTATGCCTTATGCTTTTAAATGATGTTTTAAAAATGATGCCATGAACTGTATTTAAATGATGCCTTGAAAGATAATGTTTAAGCTCATGCTTTTAGATGGTGTTTTTCTATGAATGAACTGTTGACTGAAAGGATTGAAAAGAAAGGACTGAAATGAATGAATGAAAGAAATGATTGAATGAAGAAATGTTTTAATGTATGAAAATATGTAACGACCAAAACTGAATGAATAGGTACTTAATGAATAGGCATATTGTAATGCAGGATAAGTAGTACTGGTAGTGCATCTAGTGCTGCCCCTGATTAAAAGGGATTTCCAACCTGTGGGTACAGATGGAATCCAGTTCTAAAGGAAGATCACTAACTCTCACATAAGGGATGTAACAGTCACTACAACAGAATGTGTGTTTTGTGACAGAGGAAACTGTCACAAAAAAATGGTAAACCGTCACTAAACATATTTGGTGACGGTTTGAAACCGTCACCATGACCGTCACCTAAAGTGCATCACAGAAAAAATTTGGTGACGGTTTACTGTTCAACCGTCACAAAAAATATTTTTAGTGACGGTTGGAAGTGTTCCGTTCTGTACAACGTTCGAACGTTCCTTTTTTTGTGACGGTTATGAACTGTCACAGAAAATCAAGTTCGGACGTAAAATTAAACGTTCGGACGTTATACCCGACCGATTGGCGTTCGAATGAGAGAAGTTGACGTTTGTTGTATATCGTTCGAACGTATCATATTTACGTTCGAATGTTAATGCGTCCGAACGTTAATTACAATAAACGTTCGAACATTTGTTCGAACGTAAACGTAAATGTTCAAACGTAGCGCGTTTAATGTTCGGACGTTATTTCGAATGTAAACGAAGGAGCGTCCGAATGTAAGTTCTTTGTTCGAACGTTAGTCGGTTTAACGTTCGAACGATTCAATTGTATTTACGTTCGAACGTTTGTTACAGTGTGAACCAACGTTCGAACGATTTTTATTTACATTCGAACGTACAGATCAGAAATACTAATTTCATAAAATTTAAAAACAAAATACCAATGGTATCATATTACATACCCAATTAACAAGTAACAATGTCTTATAAAAGTACAAAATTAGATATTAAAACTAGTCAGAAATATTGATAAAATTTATTTCTTCTTTTTCCCTCGCCCACGGGGATTCTGTTGCAACGGCATAACTCGCTCCATTTGCACCATCATCTCTCGTTGCACTTGCTCTTGCACTTCACTGCGTATTCTTTCCTCCTGGTCTCTCTGTTGGTCCTGCAAACGTGTCTCTAAACGAGACTGTCGTTCTAAGAGAGACTCTAATTCTTGCTGTCTCGACCTCATATACTCATTCTCACGCCGTGCAGCTTCTAAATCTGCTGTAAGATTATTAATTTGTGAAGCCGATGAGGTTGAGGAGGATGAACATTTATGCTTGATAGATCGTCCCAAACCTCTTGCCATACTAGACTGCGGCCCGAGCACTTGGGTGAATATGTCTATGTCACTAGGAGAGGATTCCACAGAAGTCGACTGTATCTCCAACATTTTGCTCTGCAATTTAAAAGGTAATGATCGTAAATAATTAGTAACGTATTAAAAGAAATAGAAATAAGAAATAAACTATTAAAATGTTCTATAAAAAATTTATTTAACAAAATTAAAACTGCTTACATAATTATCTGCAGCGACAGGATCCATCCACTCACTATGCTCATTAGTGTGAGCAGCAGCATAGACATGAATGAGGGAAAAGTTTTCAGGATCATCACGTTTCTAACAAAGCGACAATATTAGCAATTTTAAAAAGATAATGTTAGTACTTATCAGAAAGAATATCAGGAAAATAAATGAATTCTATAATTTTTTAATTACCATTTTTTCAGCAAGACGGTGGAATGACCTTGAACCGGCACGATGGTGGACAGTCAGAACGGATCTATTCTGTGTATTTGTAGAACTCAAGTGCTACAAAATATATTAAAAATGTTAATTGTAATATGTATACATATAATGTATAAAACGAATATGAATGTAAATAATTAAAAGATATAAATGTAAAATACCTGATAATCTGGAGATGCGAAAAGATCACAACACTTCTCCAATCATCTAACTTCATCTACTGAAAAGGAGACTGCGCAGCCTCTTCCAACGTCTCAAACTTCTTGAAGTGGTCATGACATCGTCCTTTGTGACGTCGGAATAGTGTAGTCATCAACTCATTCACGGTTCTCAAATCCTCGCTACGGCCAAAGTCGAGGTCAAATTCATCCTAACAAGAGAATCAGGTAAAAAATATAATATATTAATCTAAGTGAAAAAAATGTACTGAAAAGTAAATTCACCAACACACGACTTCGAATGTGCTCCTTAATCTCATTCGGAACATCTCGCCATGAGCGCACATAAAATGGAGCATAAGCTCGAACTACTGTGCCAATATAGGAGGAAAGCGCTGCTGTACTATCATCCACTCCTCCAGCGGAATTATCAGGAATTGTGATTTTCAGTTTACCGTGCCTTCTATTTTTTTCAAGAGAGATTCCACGTGTATAGCCACGACCGCGACGTGCAGATGCATGAACTACATGATAATAATAGATATACTATAATTATAATTATATAGTTATTGAGAAAAAAAGTATTAACTATATATATAATTATCAACGACAATATTTCCTTACTGGTAGGTGTCGACTGACTGTTGTTCTCTTTTGTGTTAGCTTGATCTTCAGGAACGGATTCCTCGAGTGGGGAGTCCTCAATGGATTCAGGACTTGGACTTGGCGGAGGCACATTTTTTCGTTGTCGTTTTGGCGGCATTCTTTAAAATAATTAATTATATCAAAGAAAATTAATTACAAGAAATTATGAAAATTTAAGATATTTTATAGTCACCTATATAAATAAAATATTTAGTACTTTTACTCTTCAGATGAATTTTCCATGCTTGTTTCAGAATCTCCATCAATAACATCTTCATCATCATCATGCACCTCTTCTTCATCATCTTTATCCACCTCCTGCCCGGATTCTGATTCGTATTCATCTTCTGACTCGTCTTCTTCATCTTCCTCCAAACTGACTTGAATTGAATGATCATTTAATACAGACGGGTCGAGATGTACGGGTGGGACATCATCTCTACACAAGGGGACCAACTCGAGTGCACCGAGGTCAACAAACAAGTTAATACCCTCTCCATCTTCCTGGTATGCCTCAACAATCGGATTGTCATCTTCATCTTCACTATTCTCGTAATCTGCACTCGTTCCTGCTTCATATATATTTCGAGGAACAAATTTTTGTACGACTCGCCAAGTTATCTCCCCACTATCTTCATCAGCACTTTTCATTGGATCAATCAAGTAATAGACTTGGGTAGCTTGACAAGCCAATACGAATGGATCATCTTCGTACCATTTAGATGCAGTATTGACACTCGTAAAGTGATTATCCCTATGTATCGAAACCCGACCGCCGCCTAGATCCCACCAATCACATTTGAAGACATATGTTACAGACCCACCCAGATATTTCAATCCGATAATATCACGTATGACACCATAATAGTCAATATCATCTGTTCCATGACTCCCCTCGACCAACACACCACAGTTTTGAGTCTTTCTATTACGTTCACTGTCCAAAGTATGGAATCTATAACCTCGAACCGTGCATGCAGTATATCGAAGTGCTCTATTTGAGGGACCACGGGCCAATGCATACAATTCAGAAGAAATTGATCCGGGATCACGAGCACGTTGTTCCAAAATCTAAAAATTGAAATAGTATATATTTATTATTTTATTATCCAGAGTTAAAAATTTCACAATATAACATATATATAATTTTAGTTCATACACGTTCTTCAAACCATCCGGGAAATTCTTCCTCGTGTCTTGCCTCTATATTTTCTACACCTTCCGTTCTAAGTTTGTCCATGTGGTCACTGTTATAACATGTTGCAAAAGAAGAATATTTTGAGCACAACAATTCTAATTAATTTAAAGAAAACTATAATTATTCAAATAAATTAAATGACATACCTAAGATAATCATCAATCTCTCGGCAGCTATTTAGCACATACCACCGAACTTTACCCAACTCTCCATCAATTAAATCGTAACCTGTTTGTACACCCAAGGGTCGTACATTCTGGGAAAACACTGATAGCTCACGAGGAGGCGGAGTAGCAAGATCAGCATTTCGCTCTTGACGACAAAATCGTGTCTCAACACCACGAAGATATAGAGAGCAAAATGTTAACCATTCATCGTGTATATAAGCCTCTGCTATTGAACCCTCAGCTTTGGCTTTATTCCCAACAGTACGCTTCAATCGACCCAAATATCTTTCAACTGGATACATCCAACGGAACTGCACCGGTCCACCCAGAAGTACCTCTCGCGGTAAATGTATTGCTAAATGAACCATGACATCAAAAAATGATGGTGGAAAGATCTGCTCGAATTTACATAGTATAGTAGCAATGTCTTCTTCCAATTTCGACAACACGTCTCGATTTACTACCAGAGCGCACAAATCCTTGAAAAACATACATAGTTCAGATATGGCGACACGTACATTAGATGTCAGCTTCCCACGAATTCCCACAGGTAATAACTTCTGCAAAAATACGTGACAATCATGACTTTTCAATCCATTGATTTTCCAATCATCAGGACTCACGCATCTACCAATATTTGAAGCATAACCATCTGGCAACTTCACACCTTGCAACCATTTACAGAAATCAATCCTCTCCTCCCTAGTCATCGTAAAACATGCATGCGGCATGACCACCCTGTTGCCTTCCACCCGCAAATGCAGATTATGTTTAATTCTCATTCTCTCAAGATCTTTCCTCGTCTTGATCATGTCTTTCGTCTTTTTGTTAATACTCATCAATGTACCCAGTATATTATCACAAATATTCTTCTCTATGTGCATTACATCCAAACTATGTCGCAACTTGCATGACGACCAATACGGCAAATAAAAAAAAATACTACGCTTTGTCCAATTCAGTTCTGATACGGCTCATTTTCTCTTGTTCTTTCCCCGACCTTTGCCAAAATTGTTCGCTCTAACATGTTGCAGTTGTTCCACTATCTCTTCTCCAGACAACTCTTTTGGTGCAATCCTATCCTCTACTCTCCCATCAAACTTGGCACATTCTCTTCTCCATGCATGATTTGCTGGTAAATAACGTCGATGACCCATGAAGCACAACTTCTGACAAAATTTTAGCCACTCACTAGCAGTTTCTTTATTACACGTCGGACACGCTAACTTCCCTTTTGTACTCCAGCCGGAAAGATTCCCATACGCCGGAAAATCATTTATGGTCCACATTACCGCAGCATGCATCTGAAAAGATGTCGACGTAGATGCATCATAAGTTCTAACCCCTGTTTCCCATAACTCTTTCAGCTCTTCAATCAACGGCTGCATGAATACGTCAATATCATTCCCAGGTGATCTAGGGCCAGGGATGAGTAAAGTTAACAAAAAGTTTGGCGCCTTCATGCACCTCCATGGTGGAAGATTGTACGGAATCAATACAACGGGCCAAGTGCTATAACTTGTACTCATATTCCCAAAAGGGTTGAATCCATCGGTTGTGAGTCCCAAGCGCACGTTCCGAGCTTCTAACCCGAACTCTGGATACTGATTATCGAAAGACTGCCACGCAAGTGAATCAGCTAGATGCCTCATATACCCGTCATTCTTAACTCTTTTCTCCTCGTGCCACCTCATATCATGAGCTGTTTTCTTACACATATATAGTCTTTGCAACCTAGGTTTCAAGGGAAAATACCGCAACACCTTAACCGGCACGTTTTTCTTACCTTTCCACCTTGACTCTCCACATACACGACATGCTTGTTTCTCCTCGTTCTCCTTCCAGAACAATACACAATCATTCTTGCATGCATGTATGGACTTGTACTCAAATCCTAATCCCTTTCTCAACTGTTTCGCTTCATAAAAGTTCTTAGGCAATGCAGACCCTTCGGGAAGCACCTCGTTAAATAAGTCCAATACCATGTTTATTGCTTTCGTCGACATCCCACACAATGATTTTATGTGAAGCAACCGCACAATAAACGACATTTTGGAATGTTTTGTACAACCTGGGTAAAGCTCGCGCTTTGCATCTTCCCACAGTGAAGGAAAATTTTCACAATCAATCCCTGATCCACCACTTGAGGCATTGTCGTTAACCTCATCCATAAACATCCCAGCTCCAATGTCACCCAACATCTCCTCCATCTCATCATGCTCATAATCATCATCTATGTGCCGTAAATAATTGTGATGATCGACCAATACATCTGCTGACCCTTCATACGGCTCACCATGCAGTACCCATCGCGTATACCCCAGATCCATACCGTTCACAAATATATGACGCTCTACTTCATCCAATCCTATCGCACACAAATTTTTACACCCTCGACATGGACACTTAATGTAACCACGACTATCAGCAGAGGCCCGTGCAAAATCAATGAAAGTTCTTACTCCACATGCATAGGGTACGTAATCCTTTCCAAGTCTATCGTCCAGACGCATCCAATTTTTGTCCATTTATAAAAACATCCAGATATTAATAACACGTACATTGAAAATTCACATGCATGTCTTGCCTCCAATTCTCATTACTTTTTTGATAAGGTAGTTGGTCCTATCCCATTCGAGATTATATTCTCCATATTACACAAATCTCGTCACTCTACTAATTTCCACGTTAGTAGAAATTCCGGCAGCACCTCCCCATAATTCTCCAAGTATACATGTTCAAATATCGGGATTGTGACCCTACAAACAGTATACCCGAAGAACAGTAGAAGAATATATCGAAACTTCATATTAAACGTGGAAAGTAGCGAGTAACAAAAATGTGTAATACAGATAATATAATCTCAAACTGTCCACACTGGACAATTCAGGAATCAGTGGACACATAAATGTACACTGATTCCCAAACGGGTCTAAGGGTATTTATGCAATGTCACACGCATCTAGCAAAAAATCATACAACAATATCTCCATGTTGTTTAAATTAACAATGTCACCTTCAAGTAGTGTTATATTGTTAAACTAAAGAGGGATGGAAGATTATGCTACCCTACGTTTCGTGTCTTGTACACAACGAGGGAGAATGATCTTGAAGAAATGTTTAAATTTTAGTCTAATTACTTAACCGTCACAAACTGTCCGACCTTGACAACTCTCAAAGCCGAAGAGACTATGACAGTCAAGCAATTAAATTGAAATTTCAACATTTCTTCAAGATCATATTCCCTCGTTGTGTACAAGATCATTATTCTTAAAGTATAATTTTAATTGTTATACTTAATTTCAAAGGTTATACTATAATTTTAATTATTATAATTCTTAAAGAGTTACTTTTATGCTTGTTATTACTTAATTTCAAATATTATTATAAATATTTAATTATCATACTTAAATTTCAAAGGTTATACTATAATTTTACTTATTATATTTCTTAAAGAGTTACTTTTATGCTTGTTATTACTTAATTTCAAATATTATTATAAATATTTAATTATCATACTTAAATTTCAAAGGTTATACTATAATTTTAATTATTATATTTCTTAAAGAGTTACTTTTATGCTTGTTATTACTTAATTTCAAATATTATTATAAATATTTAATTATCATACTTAAATTTCAATGGTTATACAATAATTTTAATTATTATAATTCTTAAAGATTAATTTTATTTGTTATTACTTAATTTCAAATATTATTATCACAATTTTTCAAATCCATATCACAACATATTCACAATAACTCACAATATATTCACAAAATAACATGCCACATGTATTAACAAAACCTAATGACAATATATTTCTAATAATAAACACAATATTTCAAATTTATATCACAACATATTATTATAACTCACAAACTATTTAGAAACTATACAAACAATAATCACAATATGATAAAAAGTAAGCATAAAATAACATGCCACATGTATTAACAAAGCTTAAGGACAATATATTTGTAACAATGTAAACATATTCAAACGTCATTCACTAATAATAATTTAAATCTTTCAAGTCCATATCACAATAACTCACAATATATTCACAAAATAACATGCCACATGTATTAACAAATTTCTAAACTTGAGTAAGCAATAAACATGTATTAACAAAGCCTAATGACAATATATTTCTAATAATAAACACAATATTTCAAATTTATATCACAACATATTTAAAATAACTCACAAACTATTTACAAACTATACAAACAATAATCACAATATGATAAAGAGTAAGCATCAAATCACAACAACATATTGATAAAGTTTAGAAATATACCTAGCACTCACAATATCCTCTTACAAATCAAAATCTTCAAACTTCCCAAAACAAGCAATCCTTCAAAAAAATACAATACTAACTTATTATAAATATTCTATAACAAAAACACATTCTATAAATATCATAAAATTTAAATAAAGACAAGAAATAAAAATATTATCTTACCAAAACTCAACTCTCTCTCACTCCAAAACTCAACTCTCTCTAACTCAACTCTCTCTCACTCTAACTCTCTCTCTCTCTCTCTCTCTCTCTCTCTCTCTCTCTCTCTTTCTGTTGCACGCACTGGAGAAGAAGAAATAATGCGCTTCCTCCCGTGCGCGTACTGATTAAGTTCTAAAATTATTAGTTTAAACGTTCGAACGTTTAATTTTTACGTCCGAACGTTATATTCTAAAATTATTCCCGCCCAGAACGTTCGGATGTTTACAATACACGTTCGAACGTACCCTTCTTATGATATAACATAAAATCTAGCGGGAAAGTTCCCGCACTTTCCTCATATATGTTCGAATATATCACAATTTTTCGTTCGAACGTTCGTAGATTTATAGATAAACATTCGAACATTTAACTTAAACGTCCGAACGTACATTTCATGAAAGTGTTACCATATTTGAGCGGGAAATCTCCCACACTAATTTAACTAACATTCGAACGTTGACAGATTTGGTGTTCGAACGTATAGTATAAACGTCCGAACGTCTGAATAATCACACAGATACCTTAATCGAGCGGGAAAATTCCTGCCTCTTAGTTTAACGTTCGAACGTTAACTTGAAACGTTCGAACGTACGATTCCTACTATACTTAACTTATAGTATAATATATATACTACATTTTATATATCTATAACTATATACTACATTGTATAGTATGATAGCATAATATAATTTAAATGATAAACTATACCATATATATAAATCAATAATATATATTAAATTGTTACTTATTAAATTCTTTATTATATACTAACTTATAGTATAATATATATACAACATTTTATATATCGATAACTATATACTACATTGTATAGTATGATAGCATAATATAATTTAAATGATAAATTATACCATATATATAAATCAATAATATATATTAAATTGTTACTTATTAAATTCTTTATTATATATTAACATATAGTATAATATATATACTACATTTTATATATCTATAACTATATACTACATTGTATAGTATGATAGCATAATATAATTTAAATGATAAACTATACCATATATATAAATCAATAATATATATTAAATTGTTACTTATTAAATTCTTTATTATATATTAACATATAGTATAATATATATACAACATTTTATATATCTATAACTATATACTACATTGTATAGTATGATAGCATAATATAATTTAAATGATAAACTATACCATATATATAAATCAATAATATATATTAAATTGTTACTTATTAAATTCTTTATTATATATTAACATATAGTATAATATATATACTACATTTTATATATCTATAACTATATACTACATTGTATAGTATGATAGCATAATATAATTTAAATGATAAACTATACCATATATATAAATCAATAATATATATTAAATTGTTACTTATTAAATTCTTTATTATATACTAACATATAGTATAATATATATACTACATTTTATATATCTATAACTATATACTACATTGTATGGTATGATAGCATAATATAATTTAAATGAGAACATCAACGTATATAATATATAAACTATACCATATATATAAATCAATAATATATATTAAATTGTTACTTATTAAATTCTTTATTATATATTAACATATAGTATAATATATATACAACATTTTATATATCTATAACTATATACTACATTGTATAGTATGATAGCATAATATAATTTAAATGATAAACTATACCATATATATAAATCAATAATATATATTAAATTGTTACTTATTAAATTCTTTATTATATATTAACATATAGTATAATATATATACTACATTTTATATATCTATAACTATATACTACATTGTATAGTATGATAGCATAATATAATTTAAATGATAAACTATACCATATATATAAATCAATAATATATATTAAATTGTTACTTATTAAATTCTTTATTATATACTAACATATAGTATAATATATATACTACATTTTATATATCTATAACTATATACTACATTGTATGGTATGATATCATAATATAATTTAAATGAGAACATCAACGTATATAATATATAAACTATACCATATATATAAATCAATAATATATATTAAATTGTTACTTATTAATTCATCAATAAACACCATAAACTCATAAACTATTCACAAAATTCACAAACAATAATCACAATTATTTCAAGAGTAAGCATAAAATTACAACAACATGTATAAACATATTGCTAAACTTTATAAATATAACAAGCACTCACAAAAAAACCAATAATCTAATTGTCAATAATATTATATAACATCCTAATATATAACTTAAACATTTATAATATAATATATTATAGATAAAATTTTGGAAATTAAATTGACAAATGTGTATATAAGGCCAAAACCGAACGTCGAAACGACATTTCCCTGCCCGTTACCATCGTCTTCTCCGTTATTTGCCACCACGCCTCCGTCACTGCCGCCGTCAACTCCGCCATAACCATCACTAAAAGGTAGGCATTCATGTTTTATGCAAATAACATGTATTTTATTGAGATTTAGATTGAGATTTGGATTGAGTTTTGTTTAAAACCGGATAAATATTACCGGATTTTCAACTTCATTTTTCGGCCACCACGGCCAGTCATTGGCCGAATAGTCATCGTAGAAATGTTTCTTGAAGTGTATACTTCATTTACATGGTGACATTTCGGCATTTAGACCCTTGTAGAGAAATTTTTGAGATTTCAATAATGGCTGAGTTGACTCAGCCATTCTGCGTCGAAACGTTCGAACGTTTCACCGTGACATTCGAACGTACGACGTTTAAATTACAAAGCCGTTACGGCTTCCACGTTCGAACGTTAATCGTCTTACATTCGGACGTGAATATTATTAAACGACATACGTTCGAACGTGAATATTTAATTTCGCACGTAAATCACATACGGTCGGACGTTTAATTATAACATCCGAACGTAGTGATTTTCTACATTATTCATGCTTCGACGTTCGGACGTTCATATTTACGTTCACACGTAAAACAAATACGTTCGAACTTAAATTCGAATGTATTTGTTTACTGCTTATGTTCGAATGTACATCTGTACATTCGAACGTATTTGTTTTATGTTTGAACGTAAATTTATTTACATTATTTTACGTGCGAACGTATAAATTAACGTCCGAACGTTTTTATCTTTAACGTTCGAACGTTAACGATAAAACGTTCGAACGTTAATGCAGAGCATCTTAAAATTAATACAAAAAAATGCATTATTGTAAATAATTTTTTTTTTCCTTTTCTATTTTCAGGATATGGCTCTTCCACTGCATACACGAAAACGAGGGAGGGAAGGAGCCACGTCGGACACTGCCCGTATCGGAGCTTGTACTGTTATGGTAGAGAGAGAGGTCTTAATTAATGAGTTCGACGAACTCTGTTGGCAGCAGACGAACCTAAGAGATGTTTTCCTCAGTAGAAGCTGGGGAAATATCTGCACATTGAGGGGGAAGGTATACCCCTCAATGGTTCAAGAATTCTATATGGGGATGTGTGACATGCCTCCGGATGCATCCTCTCACACCGTGACTGTACGCGGTGTTTCTATTGAGGTATCGGCATATGTCATCGGCGAGCACCTCGGGATTCATCGAGGTGCTCAGAAATTTACACACTCAACACCCCGTGAGGATGTAGGCACTTCTACATCATCTACTGGCCGGGGATGTGAGCCAGCATCAGCCAGAGATGCAGGCCAGTCAGAGGCTGAGGATACTGGCGTCGAGGCTCGGGATGATGACCGAGACGAGGATTTCTACATCCTCACCGGGAGGGATCGCATGCAGATCGAGCGGAAGAACGTCTTCAACCAGATCCATCTGCTGCATTTCTTCCGCATGTTGCACCTGATTGTTGCAACAAATGTCGATCCTGTGGCTCATAAAACCACATTTAGTCGGCTTCGGGCACAATTTTTTATACGAGTGGCACGTGGAGATCCTATAGATTTGCCACTGCACATTTTTGAGAGGATCCGTTACGAGGCGAGCATCGTCTCCACGGATAATCTCCCATATGGTGTCCTCATCAGCCGACTGTTACTTGCACGGGGAGTGCCGACCCAGCCAGAGGAGCGGGTCAAAGATTAGATGAGCCCCCTCGACATGACCACGCATCGGCGTAGCATTGGACAGACGAGGGGACGTCAGCCACCCCCTGTAGAGGATCTAGTTCCTCCGACGCAGCCTGAGCCAGGTCATGTCGGGAGTAGTAGTCAGCATACGCCGAGTACATCTGCAGGAGATGTGCGGCCTGCTTGGGTTGATGCGGTCATATCACAGTTGACTGCGATTGATCATAAGATCGATCGATCACTCGAGGCTATATCGACGTCTGTTGCCGAACTCACCCATCGTGTAACTATCCTCAATGACAAGGTTGATACCTTGACTGAGGAAGTACGGAGTTCGATTTTTGCAGATAACGTTATCATCTGACTGTTGTTTACTACGTTCTATAAATTTTTGTATTTTATTTTTAATATTTGTAACGAAAAATATTATTGAATATTTTTATCGTTTTTTAATTTCAATTTTTAATCT
This sequence comes from Juglans mandshurica, assembly GCA_022457165.1. Classification (NCBI taxonomy): domain Eukaryota; kingdom Viridiplantae; phylum Streptophyta; class Magnoliopsida; order Fagales; family Juglandaceae; genus Juglans; species Juglans mandshurica. The sequence goes on along the minus strand of CM039625.1, from coordinate 25,741,949 downwards.
TCTTTGATGTTATAATTTCCAACTTTAATACTAAATCACTGCATTTCAAATATATATAAATCAATAATATATATTTATATATTACAAAGTGTGTATATATAAATATATACAATTCAATTTTTTAGACTTGTTCACAAATTATGCACAATAAAAATCACATAATTTTTAAATTAAAGTCATTTAATTTAAATTTACAATGAACGTTCGAATGTTATTACTTAACGTTCGAACATTGGTGCAAACATTTTACGTTCGAACGTAAAATTAATAACATTCGAACGGTTGCGCCAAAACATTTTACGTTTGAACGTAAACAGACATAACGTTCGAATGTATATGTGACGTTCGAACGCATATGTCCCATACGTTCGAATGTAAAAAAATCTCATTCTATCTTTAGTGACGGTTTCCAAAAACTGTCACAGAAAATGCCTTTTAGTGACGGTCTAGGTACTGTTACAATTTTCCAACCGTCACTAAAAAGCAATTGTGTTGTAGTGAGTGTATATCGACTAAAGGAAAGTGATAAGATAATGTATTTATACATTGTGTTCTTTTAGAAATGAAGGCACGTGGTGGGAGAAAAGTTTTATGAAAAGAAAATTATATTGATCGATGAGTAGAAGGGAACTCATGTGCTTTTTCTAACTCCGATGCAGAAAAAAGCCAAAAAACTAAAGGAGACGAGAAAATTGATCACCGTTTGTAAGCCCACGTGCGCCCAGTTTAGAAAATTGATAAAATGGTGACGTCGAAAAATCGCCTACCAATGACATCAAAATTAATCTTACATAGAATATCGATCCTCCATTGGTACTAAGTCAAATTATATATATGAGAAGACAGTGACATTTCTTCAAGCATGTGGCCACCATGCATTACATATAGAATTATGTTCCAATTGGTGGAAGAAGTGACGATTTAACATATATTGAATTATAAATTTATCGATTTTGGGGTCTTTGTTTAAGAGTAGATCTATTTCTAGTATTATATATATATATATATATATATATATGTTTGTATTGACTTTTTAAGTCTTTGTTTAGGAGTACTATATATTTCTATTTCTGATATTGTTAATTGGCAACATGGCAGGCAAAGCATTTATTTCGCAAGTAAAACCTTTGTTTACGTTGAATTACTCTTAAAAGAACGGTTTATAAAGAGATTATATTAAAATAAATTTATGGCTTTTTACAATTGATATATTGATTGTAAAGTTATTTTTTTTATTATTGCAGAACAGATCTGAGATATTACATTAAGTGAAGTTAGTTTCTAGATTTCTTTTGTAAGATCTATTTGTAGAACTCAAGACTTCTTACTATCAATAATGCTCTTATTGCTCCTAATATTAAAAATAAATTTATCTCGATTTCTCAATTTACAATTTCCATTTGATCACAATTGTTGCTTTGTGTTCTATGGAGATTTTTTATAAAGGATCTGAAGACGAATTGGGTAATGTTTAAAGGCTTGGTTGAAGATGGTTTACACCCCTTACGTGCCAACCCATCTTCTCACTCTCTTGTTGCATTTCAAGCTATAAAGATTTCTAGCACCATATGGCATGCACATTTGCGCCACCCCAATTCCAGATAGAATTCCTAATTTTTTGCTCTCTTGTATGCATACTTTACATAAAAGTGTTAGCTTTGTGAAAGTTGCGCCCTTGGAAGATCTAAGATAAAAGTGTTTGCTTTACATATGGCATGCACATTTGCGCCTGTGATTCTCACCTACGGTGCACACAGTAGGGATGGTGGTAGAGTCCCATCTATGATTCTGTTGGGCTATTTTTCGGGAAAATGGCAGTTTAAGATTTAATGGTTATGAGCACCATTTTTTGGAAAAATTGTTGGCTTATGTTTGGGCCATTTTCTGGGAAAATTGCAGATATTATTCAGGGCATGTTTTGGGTCCAATGGGATTTTTTACATGCATTGGAAAATAATCATTTTCGGAAAAAATAAGGGTTTTGGGTCACATTCGTGTTTCGTCATATGCACGCATATTTGTTGGTTGCATTAATACATTTTTATCTCTAGGGTTGTTACTTACTGAGATTCATATCTCATGTGGTTTTCCATACCTTGCGTTACCATTTTATAGTACCGTAGATTTTGATGCAGATGAAGACATTGAGCCTGAGGGATCGACTCCGTAGACGGGGTGACATGTGGTCACATTTTGGATTATGGGATTTGTTTCCCTTCTATTTATGTATTTGGCTTTTTACTTTATTTTCATGAATAACTGTATAATTATAGATAATACTTTTATTTTGATAGTCTTGTATTTAAAATTCTGGTACTTAGTTGACATATTTAATTTCTCCGCTGCGTTTTGTTGTACACTTTCTGCATGTACACAAACTTGGCATTTATCGTTGGGATGCATGACCCGTGTTGTCATCATCCCAACGTCATGAGTCCACATTTCCGTACGTGGAAGTCGGGGCGTCCCAAAATAACACTTAATTACAAGAGAGAAATAACCATAATCTTCACTCTTCTAGCAGAGCCGGACCTCCATACACGTATCCATCACCATACCCTCCCTTTGCATCAAAATTTACAGTGTCGAGGAGCGAAATTGGAGATGGAACACCATAATGATATTTCACAAAATCTAGTAAGTGAAACTAAGTCTAACACTCAAAATACATGCAAGTAGAAAAAGAGGAATTATGCAAACAAGAAAATACAAAGAAATATGACATTTGACATTTTGCAAATTGCCAAACTAAAGTATGCACCAAATCTTTAACGCAAGATATTACGCACCAAAAATCATAATGTTTGTTTTGAAAATATGATTTTATTGAGGTATGCACCATGGTCTCCCTTATGGACCATGCACATACTCTGGCTTCCTTTGTCACACCATGGGTAACAACCGTGCATGTAACTTCGTAACAAGCGATGCCCAATTTTGTGCCCAGCGCGTTCATGGACATGCATCCTTTAGCCTCCACTCGTAGAGAGGCAAGGACGTCGATCTAAGAGTGTTACTATCTCACCTGCCCCCATTGTCAGCTCGCGACAACCCAGGGGATGTCACTCAATTTTATGCATTCCCGAGTGACTAAAGGAGCTCCACTGAGATAATGCTCCATCTTGACTTGGGGTCGTAATATTCACACACCGTACATAATATCCAAACTGCCATTTTATTAATGTGTGCATCATGGTCTCCCCTATGGACCACCCATACACTCTGGTCCCTTTATCACACTGCAGGTAACGATCATTCGTGTGACTTCATAACAACAGATGCTCAGTTCGCGCCCAGCTCATTCATGGCCAAGCATCCTCTGGCCTCCACCAGCAGAGAGACAATGACGTTGACTAGAGAGCGTTACTGTCTTAGCTGGGTCTCATGGTTAAAGGGAAATTGGCAGTTGAGCTTCACGTTGGCTGAGCTAGGCTTCTCTAGTCGTGCATGGTGGAGAGAGAGAGGTTTTGTGAGTGCCATCGTGGCTAAGGAGACGTGAGGAAGAAAGGGAGTCAAGAGGAGGCAGTTGAGAAATTAGTGAAGGCTGGACTTTGCGAGGTTCTTTCTAGAGTGGTGCGACACCGCAGAACAAGGGTGGCCGTGGAACCCTAAGTGAGAGAATGAGATCCTGAGGGATCTAAGGGAGGTGGGACCGATAGATGAGAGGGAGGTGGGGGTGTGGCCGGAGTGTCTATGGGTGGGTGAGAGAGTCGGTAAGTGGCGGCAAACAATAGTGAAGAGGCCTAAACTGAGAGACACGAAGCTTGACGGGTAGAGAAAGAGTTCTAAGAGAGGGGAAATTGGTTGACGAGGAGTGGTGGTGGCATGGGCTAGTTCAGACAACACAGCAACGGGGAGAGAGAAGAGAGAACTGACGACCTAGAGGTGGCGGCAACAAGGACCTAGCGGACCTGGCAGAGAGAGAAAGAAGAGAGGAGAGAAGTAGAGGAAGAGGTGAGGTAGAGAGAGAGAGAGAGGGAGAGAGGGTGTGATACCCCATATGATATGGATAAGGGTAGGTGGTGTATGGGATCCCACATTGCTTGGGAAGGAGAAGTTCTTGCTCTTTATAAGGTTCTAGTGGGGCTCCAATTTTATCATTGACTAGTCCTTTTGGAGTATAGGCCATGTGGTTTGGGCCTTCCATTGGGGCGTTACAGAGGGAGTGAGGGAGGGAGTTTGAGTGGGAGAGATAGATTAAGGGACAAAGAGGTGAGGGATGGGTAGAGGAAGAGGGGACAACGCATAGGTAGAGAGATGAAGAAAGAGAGGAAGAGAAAGTGATACGATGAGAGAGGAAGAAGATTTTAGGGTTTGTTAGTTTGGGGCCAAAATGGCACCGTTTTCAAGGATGGGCTGGGTTTTTCCTAAGGCTTTGGGCCTAAGTGTGGGCTAGGATTCACATCCTCCCCCTTATAAAAATTCCATCCACGAAATTTGCTTCGCATAACTATAACTAGTCTCTACGTCTACTTCCTTAGAGGTTCCCCCCATTATGACCAAAACTAGTTCTCTCATTAGCATCTCACGTTAAAAATCCCAAGGCAGGCCATGCTATCCAAAATCGCTAGTTCAACAAAAGCATATCCTATAACGCCTATGGACCCTAATTATCATCACAATATAGACTATGCTGCCCATTATAGATGCTTAATCTTTCAACTTCCATACCTCTATTGCACTCACTTGGTCACCTACTAGTTCCTTCTAAACTCAATCATTAATAACCACAAATTTGCATTGCAACATGATCAACCTACCATAAATTATATAGTCTCAAATTTAGATTTCTATGGGATCCGATGTCATAAATAATTCCTAAAAGATCATCACGAAAATTGACTCCCAACCATTATATTACTAAGTATCACGCTTTCGCTACGCAACTTTGATAACATCACCAAAAAGCCTAGAGTTAAGACCTCTTAAATATTTCACCCTCAAGACTAAACCAGCTCAACACCTACTAAGAAAACTCTTACCACACTTGGATAGGATGATAGAATCATCTTCCAGAGCCATGAATTCTCACCCATCTTCCTAGATTGTCTCTTGGATCCTCAGTCAAAATCAATACTCCTTGAAAATTACATCTGTGATCGATGACAATATACTAGTACCAATCAACATAAACACATCAAAGTGCATAAAACAAATATCATCATATCAATGGGAAGCCTTTAACACAAAAAGGGGTGATCTAAAAGAGTCTGCCCAAGACATACTTTTCATCAATTTTCTTTGGAATGATCTTAGAAACCATACACTAAGTCAAGCTCATGGTGGATAAGGTTGAGTAGTGAAAACAAAGTTGTCAAAAGTGAAACAAGAAGTGGTGATAGTCATTTTACTCGATTGCTTCCCATCGGCGAGAGAAAACTAATTTAATGAATGAAGTCACATTTAGGTAGCAAAGGTATGCTTTGCCAAGTGACTAAAGAAAAAATAGATTTGCAATGGGAAGGGAGGAAGGTCACAATGAAGTAGCTGGGTTCATGATTGGTCCTCCATTGAAAACGTTTTTTAATAAAATAAAAGGAAAATAAAATTCTAGCAATTCATAAAAAAATAGTTCTAAAACTCTTGTCAAAGCACTAAGTCGCCAAAAGATTTCATTAAGTTGGACAAAGAAGTTGAGTTCACAAAATTTATTAGATAAAGTGAATAGATAGAAAGAAAATAAAAGATTTACAAAAATGGTGGTTTCCCTTCATATCAATTTCCAAGAGAATTTCAAGAACGACAACCTAGAAACTTTTGGACCATGACTTAAAAATAAGCTAAGCCATGCCATAAGGAACATTGTGCAAAGAATTCATAGAAGGATATTTTTCATGGATGTAACAAGTATGAGTGTAGGGAGGTCTGAGTAATTGGGAAGAGTCAAGTCAATAACACTTGGAGTAACTTCTATGAGTAACATTATTTCAAGGATTTGCGGCGGAGAAAGTTTAAATTTTACTGTCAAATCCTACACATGTGAACATATGTACTAACAACCAACTCTAAGGTGATGGTATCCTCACACCCACACTTTATCCAAGATGTGCCTATCTAATCAAGGTCCACACATCCCATCTAAGATAAGTAACGCACTCTGAAAGGTTTGAAACCATCTCGACCAGCTAGTAAAGAGCACCTACAACCTTCCACCCGACAATAGAGAGACTTAACTGCTCATCATCCCAATCCTAATTAGAATTTATTCTAGTGGTACTAAACTCAATATCATTCATTACTAAAGTCCACCAAATCATTACTAAAGTTTGCTTTCGATATAAGTAGTCCACCCACCCCTACTCTTAACCTAACCTGATCACATTCTACACCATCACATAAAATATCATTTCCATTAGTCCGCTGGACCTATATCCTTAGAATTGACAAAAATCATTTCCTAAAGTTTGTAACATCTATAACCTTAATTTGATAAGAATCATTTCCTGAAAGTCTGCCAACCTATAACAACAAATTCAATAATAATAATTTTTCAAACTGTGCACATTCAATAGCTTAGTTTTGATCCAAAACAAATGTCCTAATGGTTGCAGACTCGATAACAACTAATTCAATCGAACTTGCATACTAAAACAACAAAACCTCAAACCTTGTAAAAATTCATTCCTTAAAGTCTACACCGCTAAAACCTTAACTCAAATAAGAATCATTTTTTGAATGTCTGCAAAATCGATAACCTTATATCTAATAAAAATCATCTCTTAAAGCTTTTAGATGCTAAAACCTTAAATGTTATTAAATCATTTCTTAAAGCTTGTAAAATTCAAATCCTCATATATTTAAGTCTACAAAGTCTACAACCACAGATTTCAAACGACTCATTTCACAAATTTTGTCACCTCCATCAGTTCATGGCTTCTATTTCTGCCACGATGAGCTCACCTAGACGATGTTGTTTCCCTTCAAGTTTAGATATCTCAAATCCACCCCGAACTGCTAAAAGTTCCAACACTAAAGTTTCAGGCCTATCATAGTGAAAATTCAAGCCATCTATACTAAAGATTCAAGTCTAAATGAACAAATTTTCAAGCCTATCATACTAAGATTGAAGCCTTGCTCTAGTACTGCAACTGGATGACCTATGGATTTTCCTATAGCCATAAAATCTCTGATACCACCTATGGTGTCCCCAACCCCCCTTGCAATTGGGCTATAGCCACAATACTAAGATGTTGGCCACAATAATCATCATACATGCCTCGCACAATATGAAGAATACAATGTGTGCTTACATAATAAAAAATGTACAAATATATCACAGCAGAAACAAAAAGGTATTCTCAATGAAGCTAATTACACTACCAAAAATTAAATTACATCATCAAGCTAGCATCCATAAGCCACAAGTCTTCAAACCATAGACAAAAGAATATTAAAGTCCTCCAATAAACAACGAAGAGTTTGGAAATAACTTTAATTACAAAAGAGAAATAAGCACAGTCTTCATTCTTCTAGCGGAGTGCACATATCCATCACCATACCCTCCCTTTAAATCAAACTCGATGATTCCAAGATGTAGAATTGCAAGTGGGACTGCCACAATGAGATTTCGCAAAATCTCAATAAGTGAAACTAAATCTCACACTCAAAATACATTTAGGTAGAAAAAGAGAAATTATGCAAACAAGAAAGTACAGAGAAATATGAAATTTGACAATTTGCAAATTACCAAACTCAAGTATGCACTGAATCATTCACATAAGACATTATACACCCAAAAATCATAGTTTTTGTTTTGAAAATATTCATTTTATTAAGGTATGAACCATGGTCTTCCATATGGACCATCCACAGACTCTAGCTCCCTTCGTCAAACTATGGGTAACGACCATGCATGTGACTTCATAGCAAGTGATGCCCAGTTCTGTGCCTAGTGGGTTTGTGGCCAAGTATTCTCTAGCCTTCACTAGTAGAGAGGCAACAATGTCGACCAGTGACTCCTACCGTATCACTTGAGCCCGTTGTTGCTCGGCAACAATCCAGGGGATGTCACTCACTTGTAAGCACTCTTCAGTGACTAGTGGAGCTCCACCGAGATAATGCCCCATCTCAACTTAGAGTCGTGATACTCACACACCCCACATAAAATCCAAAGTCATTTTATTAATGTGTGCACCATGATCACCCTTTGGACCACCACAAACTTTGGCTCCCTTAGTCACACCATGGGTAACGACCATACGTGTAACTTCGTAACAAGTGATGCCCAATTCATGCCCAATGCGTTCATGGCCAAGCATCCTCTAGCCTCCATTAGTAGAGAGGCAACGACATCGACCCAATTGCATTACAGTCTCAGCTAGGTCTTATGGTAGAAGGGGAATCAATGGCTAAGCTTTACGATGGATGAGCTAAGCTTCTCTACCTATGCATGGTGGGGTGGGGGGGGGAGAGAGAGAGAGAGAGAGAGAGAGAGAGAGAGAGGTTTTGTGAGTGTTGTCGTGGCTAAGGAGCCATGAGGAAAAGCGGGGTCGATAGGGATGCAGTCAAGTAATGAATTAAGGCTGGACTTAGCGAGGTTGTTTCTGACCTGTTCTCATCGCTAGAGCAGCTCGAGTAGTCCACCTAGAGCTAATAGGTTTGGGATTGGGACCCCCTTGCCCAACCCTTAGATCCAATCCTTTTCCCAAAGTTAATGTTGTATTCTAGCACTTAGGTCTGGTTTGGCTTCATAGGACATTGGTGAAACTTCACATCTTTTCTCTATGCTTTGCCTCACTTGTGCCAGCATGGTTAAGCATTTTGGATATTAGATCCTTGCCCTTCTGGGAACTCTCTTGGTCTTGGTAGCTTTCTTCCTTCACCCTTCGATTAGCTATGAACCGACGTATAACTTCGGGAGGCATGACTGCCTTTCTAGGAGTTCTTTTCTCTCACACCATTTCGTCATTCAAGGGTTGTGGTTTCAAGTTAAAGGTTGATGCCCTATTTATAGCCATGTGCCTCCTCAAATATTGTCCATCTATCCTCTATCTTGTGCATTAGAACTCATTATTGTGGCTCGAATAAATATGGAAACTACTCTGACGTGACTCGCTCACTTTGCATGTAAACTCCTTGTTTCCTACATTCCACTATTGCACTTTTACTAAGGGTACGATTTTATATCTCAGTCTCTTTTCTCATGACCAATCGAGAGAGAAATGAGTGGTTGATCACAATGGGGGCTGAATGTGAGGATTGTACAAAGATCCAACTCTCCATCCATGGAAGGCCAAGACCTCGTTTATTTGAAATCCTCTCATTTTTTATTCAAAAGCTTGGCTCCAAAAACAGAGCTTAGACAAGTTTATTTGTAACGCCCTAATGGAAGAAACTATATGGCCTATACTCTAAAATGACTAGTCAATGATACAAGTGGAGCCCCATTGGAATCTTATAAGGAGCAAGAACTTCTCCTTCCCAAGCAATGTGGGATCCCAACACCACTTACATTTATCTATATCATATGGGGTATCACATTATTGCTACAAAATCACAAGATATTCGGAGATTTTTAAGGAAAGTTTCGAGTGAGATAAGGATTTGGATATTTCAAACGAATGGTTAAATGTGATTGAAGTATTACTAGTTTTAGTGGGAGATTTTTGCAAGGGAGAGAGAGTGAAAGGCAGATGAAGAAAGAAAAAGAGGGAGACGGAGGATTGAGACTCACTGGTATCCCTCGGTGAGCGACGGCAAGGCAGCAGGTAGGCTTGGGATAGAAGAAAACTCGAGAGAATGGAGATCAGAGAATATCAAGTTTGGGAAGAATGAAGTTAGGGTTAATTTATTTCCTAATTTTTTGTGGCGAATTTTTCTCGCTGCAAAATCAATTAAGTAGTCATTTAATAAATATTTTTATGCGGCGACAAAAAAGAAACCGTAAAAAGTTGAGTTTGTGGTGACTTTCTCTATCGTCGATAATAAAACGTTATTCAACAACTGTTTTGAGGCGGTATTATTTGCGTGCACAAAAAGTCGCTGCAAAAATGGTATTTTGGTTACTGAAATCAAAAGCAGCTACAGTAAGCTGCACTTTTGCAGCCAAATATCAATCGCCGGAAAGAAAATTAGCCGCAAATGCCACAATCTTCCTCGGTCTATTTTGATTTGTTGTAGGGGTATTTTAGTCAGCTTGGGTTTGTGGGAGTGGCATTTTAGCCTAACCCAGGTCTCTTGCAAGGCAACTTGGTGAAATATGCGTATATATATATAGCATCTTTGAACATATTCTTTCATACATATTCAATATATATGTACTAGTAGCAGTAAGTTTGATTGGCATGCCTTGCACAGCTTATATAATGAATACTTCCATTAATGGGTTGTCAATGGTACTTGTGATTTTGAAGTTTCACAAATGTGGTTTTATCTCGGTTATTCGAACACCTCCGAGGAAAATGTGGCCAATCGTGCGCCACCATGGCATGCATTTGAAAGTGACTACCATGCGCGTGAATCATATAAGATTCTTGGAGTAATTTTCCGAATAAAAAAAAAATAATTGCTTGGGTGCAAAAGCCAAAATTCTAGTAATATTATATTGTGTTTTATTGAAATTTTCGACAGTAAATATAATAATGAAATAGCTACTACAATTATTTCATCAATATGAAACCCAATACCCTTAGGATTACACAAATTCCTTTCTAAAACATACCTAAAATAGCGGGATGAGAGAGCATACAGTCTGTATGATAGTGAGCACCAACAAGATAATAGCAGCAATGGTAGAAGCACCCATCCATGGGGTGAAAAAATAATCACGTATCAAGGCAGCCTTCAACTTTTGAACATAAGTCACACGTTCTTGGTGGAATTTGTTCAAACCTTCACAGATACTATGATAATCGCTGTTCATACCTGAATGTACGATGTTTATGCACAGTTTGTTGATGAAAGTTTGATTGATGTCATCTAGCCAATTAGCGATGATTTCGTCGTGAACAAGTAAATCCATGTCTTTGTTTGTTCTGATAAGGAACCGTAGCAGAATATAGTAATCAGTAATATATGCTTCATGAGGATAGTGGCATTCCTCCAAGGCCATGAGGTTTCCAGCATAAATCTCCATTGTATCGTCTAGCTTAAACTTTGGGATTTCCAACTCTCCGCCGTGATCTGCATATTTTAGTTCAAGCTGTGTGCAACTACTGCTTGAATCGATCAACTTAAACTTCAATCCTACCTCCTTCAGCTGAGTTGCACTGTGCATTTTCTTAACTATTTTCGCACTTCTTTCTGGTCGCCTTTCGCGAGGAGGTAGGCAAAAGAATCTAAGCAAGTCAACAAAGTGCATTATTTTCCACTCGAGATCGAGATGAGACTTTTTCTGAACGTTGTGATAATCGAACTGGTCAAAGCAAATCTCAATGAAGGGGTGATCGATTGAGAGAGATGGCATTGCAATGTCATATATTTTCTCGATAATAAAGAAAGGAAGTTGATTTTCAAGTAGCATCAAGTCCAGCTGCATCCTATTGCTCAACCACGGCTTTATTAATTCCCGGTCATATTCAGTCCAGAGTTCCGCCCAGTTTCTCCAGAAAAACTCAATGATGAAGCTCGCATCAACCAGGATCATTTTCACAAAATCATCACTGCCAAGTGGTATAGTCTCTGAATAACATTCACGAACACTTTCTTCTGCAGCTTTTATAGTGCTTACTAGATGCTTCATGTCAATGTTTTCTCGCTCCTTAAGAGCTTTGAGATGCCCCAATTTAAGCCTTTCCATGGCCTGCAACTTTTTGTTATCACGATGGAAAGGCCCTATCGATATAACTTGGGGAGTGTAGGCTTCTTTGTTCGATTTGCGAAGGGGATCTGGCACCTTGTAGATACAACATCCAGGTGATTCTGGGAGTGGCTCTAAGCTTGCCAACCTTGTTTTGATTTCATTCGCCAATTTTGTGCCTCGATGTTCATTTTTTATCAAGGCATTTGCTTCATGATCATCTTGAAGTTTTCGTTCACTTGCTGATTCTCCCATCTATCAATAACGTACCCACAAATTAATGACAAAATAACGATATTAATTATCTTTTAAAAGGACCCAAAATTACAACGTTAATTGGATCTTATGCTTTTTGCCTATCAACAATATTATTGAGTACCCTTCCATTGATCTTTAAGCACATCAACAACTCATGATCTTTACACATGATCGTGATAACTAACATACAAGTAATTATTAACTCTCACATGAATTCCACACCGTACGTTGTAGTAGTACTGAGGCTTAATTTCTATAACTTTGCATAATTATATATTACTAAAAGATAGAAAAAGTCAAATCTCGAGTTCAAAATGCAACCCTAAATGTCATTCACTACTTAAAACTTCATGAGAATGAGGAAGAAAGAATGAAATTAATATAATGAAATACTTCAGATTCATTAGATGGAGGAAGAGAGATTTTTGAACCTGGATACAGGAGATCTCAAGAAGTCCAAGCTTCAGCTAGCTTTCTGCGTCGACACGGAGATACAGAACAAGCTGGGATCGATGTTCACACTTTGAACTGTATACGTAATCTTGAAGCGCTACGCACGTATATATGCAGACCTTAATTTAGTTCCATCGGTGTGACTTTCAAACAATAGAGCGTTGGTTTATATATATATATATATATATAGATTCAACAATCACCACGATCTCTCTTCGATCTGTTCGTCTTGTTGCGAGGTTGGACCTCTCTTTACTCCAGGTCAACTAATCCATGGCGGGCCTGCCACACTTATTATTAATATAATTTTGTTCACAGACTGCCAACTCTATGTTAATTAAATACTACTAATGAATCGACAAGAATATATACAAACAGATAGTGAAATAGACGATATTATTTATCTGATGTTAAATATTAGAGTTCCAAAAACTCCTAGTACTCCGACTGATCAGGCATGCACGTGCCTAGTTGCAAACATTATTACTCGAGGTCAACTAGGCATGCACGTGCCTAGTTGCAAACATTTATTATTATTAAAGATCAAGAAAGTGTTGTAGTTGAATATCTTTCAGTTCAAATATTAATACGAGATGCAAATAAAAACACCATATTTATAACTATACAAAATGCTATATTTTCATATAACTCATGAAAAATTAATTAATTAATATTCTTTATTTACACTCCAATTACTTAACACCACCTAAAGCTTTAGATGATGATAGAAGGGGATGACAAATACAATTTTCGATTTAGAACTTGTTTATTGAGGGAACGGTCATTTCATTGTAAGAAAAATTGTCCCTGTTTGATCATCAGAAATAAATCTATATAAAAGAAAGGTATTCAATGTTACATAATCAATTGGAATCATAACTAAACCTTATGAGTATAAACTATAAACTACTATCATTAGTTTTGGCCTCTTATGACACCTGTTTTGAACTGTTTCAACAAAGACCCGGAGGAAAGGTTCCCCCACCAAAACAGCGTCGTTTTGGCCCCAAACACACAAACCCTAAACTCTCTTTTCCCTCTCCTGTCCTCACTTTCTCTAACCCTCTTTCTTCGCTCTCCCTCTGTGCCATCCCCCCTAACTCTCCATGTGATCAATGCCACTCTCCCCAGCCCAATCTCCCCTCGATCACCTCTCTGCCACTCAACCTCTCTTCTCCCGCTCAATACTATCTTCATTTTCTCTTCCTTCCTCTCTCTATTTTGGGTCGTTTGCGCCGCCGAATCAATGCAACCACCTCCACTAGGTCCTTGCTATCATCGCCCTCAGTTCGGTCACTAGAACTGGTAAGCCCTCGCTCCTCTCATCTCTCAATCTCACCCTCGCTCCTCTCTAAGATCTCTCTCTCTATCCATGCCCCTCACCCCCTGTTTCAGTTAGGGCTCCTCTTCCATAGTGATTCGCCACACACCAACAAAACACACCCTCCTTGTTGACCCTCCGGCAACCACCCACTCAGTCTCCCTCTTACCCTCTAAGAAAGTTTGGCCCTATAGGATTTTGAAAACCCTAGTCGTCATCGCCCCGTCGTGCGGTGCCTCCTTCCTGCTTCGCACTCTCTCTTTCCCTCCCTTTCACCCTCTCTATTTTGGCTCCGCTGCGGGTACCGCCATCACCATCCTCCATGCCTCGGCACCGTGCGTCGCCAAGAGCTCCTCCACCACCCTTTTTGTTTCACCAGCATCAAGAACTTCTCCCCACCTCTTTCTCTGTCTTTGTGAGTCACAGTTGTGACACCCCAACCTCGCTAACCACCATCGCCATACCACCACATGACAAAAAGCCTCCTTGCCACTTGGAGTTGCCTCTGTTCTCCTCTCTCTCTCATCATCTATCCCTCTCGATTAGGGTGTCACCATTGTCTACCACCGCAACACACACACACACCGCCATAGGTACCCACCTCTAGCTCACCCTCTTACCACCACTCACATGCCTACAACCCCCCCCCCCCCCCCGATCTCTCTCCCTCTCGGTGAGTCACTACAGTGACCCTCAACCACGCCAACCACCACCACCACCGCAATCGACCACCCCACCCCCTCCCTCTCGATTTCTCCTCACTACCTCTCTCTCTCTCTAGCCCTCTATCCCAACAATGCCCAAACTACCTCTTGCTGCCTGAGACACCCACACGACGCCTCGAATGACCACCACATCACCGTTGAAGGTAAAGCTCATGCCCAGCAGCTTAGCTAGGGTTACTTTGATCATCCAGAATTTTCTATGCATTGTAAGTGATCCTTTGATCAATCCTTAAAATATTTGTCATTAAAAACTATGATATTGCAAATCACGTAGTCTGGTTGTGAAACTGTGTGGTAGCCAAGGGCCCTGATGAAGTATTGGTAATAAACTTTAGTTGGTTATGGAATTATGCGGTGGCCGAGGGTGGCAGTGAAGTGTTGGGGAATGAAAAATGTAGTTTGGTTGTAATCTTGGGATTTGATGTGTTGTTGATATATTATGTCTATTATAGTAAATGTTGCATTAATTGTGTCCCTCACGCTTGAACTGTTTCATTTTTCGTTGCATTTTAATTGAACCTTGATATTCGTATGTGTAATGTTGAAATCTATTAAACTATCGATTTATGTGTCAAAGGACATTGGCGGTTGCATGCTTATCATGACCCAAAGTAGAGATGAGGCATTATCTCGATCTAGATCCTTTGGTCACTCGGGAGCGCATAAAACTGAGTAACATCCCCTAGTTTGTCGCTGGCCGACAATGGGCTCAGGCGACACGGTAATGCTCTTAAGTCGACGTTGTTGATTCTCTGCAAATAGAGGCTAGAGGATGCTTGGCCACCAATGCACTAGGAGTGAAACTGGGCATCGCTTGTTACGAAGTTACACGCACGGTTGTTACTTATAGTGTGATCAAGGGAGCCAGTGTGCAGATGGTCCATATGGTAGATCATGGTGAATACCTTAATAAATCGATGTTGTTAGGTAAAAATGTGATTTTTGGTGTGTAACGTCAAATGTCATACTTCCCTATATTTTCGTGTATGCTTAATGTTCTCTTTTTCCACCTACATGCATTTTGAGTGTTGGACTTGATTTCAGATACTGAGAGTTTACGAAATGTCATTATGGTTGCCCCACCTGTTGTTATACTCCTCGAAACCTTAAATTTTGATGCAGAGGACCGACATGATGTGGGGTAAGTGTATGTAGGTTTAGTTATGCCTGAAGAGTAAGGATTTGGGGTCTACTTTCCCATTTGTTATTAAGTGTAACTTTTACCTATTATTAATTATGGGATGACTGTAATAATTTTCTCGTTATGGATTGAAGATACTTATGGATTTTGGGGAGGTGATGTATTTCTTAATCTTCTAGTGATGTAATTTAGAAGTAATGACTATAATTTGCCACAGGTGCTATCAGAGTTTTTGCAACTCTAGGTAAATCTATAAGTCACCTAGGTGCAATAACAGATTTTGCCTTTTTTCAGTATGGCATGCATGACTTTTTAGTATTGTAGGCTTCAACTACTTGCAATTAGGCTTGAATCTAAGATATCGAAGTTTGAAGGAAAATGACATGATCTAGTTGTCCTAATCATCGAATAGAGACAAAAGTCATGAACTAAGGAAGGTAACAACTTCATATCTCCCTAGGTTATTCATGGTTCTAGATTATCCAGAAATTATGAAATGAGTTTTATGAAATCTAAGGAGATAGGTTCAACAAACTTTAAAGATTAATTTATACGAGTTATTTCAATCTAAGGATTTAGATTTTTCAAATTTTAAGAAATGAATTGATCACATTTGAGGTTTTGGGTTTTGCAAGCTTCAAGGGACGATTGTTATTAGATTCATGGTTATCGATTTTGCAAGCTTCGAAAAATTATTCTTATCTGATTTGAGGTTTAGAGTTGCCAACTTTAAGGAATGGTTTCTAACAAGATTTGAGATTTTAGGTTTTGCAGGCCTAGTATACAAGTTTGATCTAATCTAAGTTATAGTTTTGGAGACTTTAAGAAGTGGAGTTTTCTATGAGATTCAAAGGTATGAATTATGCCAACTTTCAAAAATGAGTGCATCCTATATTAAGTTATGGAATCTGTGTAGTTTGGAAAATGATTATTATCGGATTTGAGGTTATACAGCTGACAAATTTTAGGAAGTGGGTCTTATCCGATTTAAGGTTAGGGATGGTGCAAACTTTAGGAAATGATTTTGCTGGTTCAAGGATATGTGCCTAGTGGACTGACGGAAATGATATTTTTATATGATGGAGTAGAATGTGATCAGGTTAGGTTGAGAGTAGAATTGGGTGGATTAGTTTGTATCGTAGTCAAACCTTAATTATGTTTTTGGTGTGCTTTGGTGGTGAAAGTGGGTTTAGATCGTCTAGAATAAATGCTAGTTGGAATTGAGGTAATGAGCTTTTAAGTATATGTTGTTAGATGGAAGTCTGCAAGTGCTCTTTATTTGCTAGTTGGGATGGTTTCGAACCTTTTGGAGTGCATTGCTTATCTTAGATGGGATGCATGGACATTAATTAGAGAAGTACATCTTGGATGAAGTTTGGGTGTGAGAATACCATCATTTAAGAGCTGGTCGTTAGTATTTGTGTCGGCATGTGTAGTAGTTTACGAAATAATTTAAACTTTCTTCACTGCGAATTCTTTAGGTACAGTTACCCATAGAATTCACTCTTAAGTCGAGGACAGAGCTGTGCACGATGGATCTAGACTTAGGTCTTTAGAGATCTATCTTATGGACTAGACCATGACAGTCATAAAGGTGTGCTGGGATACTATTAACGTATGTAACTGACTTGTTTTGAAGTCAAATTTGTATGTCCTCTTCTATGAATGGAATATGGTCCCTTATTATCAAAAACAAAACAAAAAAAAAAAAAACTTGACTCTTCCCAATTACTCAGACCTCCCTACCCATGAACTTGTTACATCTTCGAAAAAGATCCTCCCATGAATTCTTTGCACAATGGCCCTTGTGGCAAGACTTGTCTTATTTTTATGTCATGGTCCATTTCTTAAATAAAAAAAGTTTCTACTTCGTTGATTTTGAATTTCTTTTGGAAATTGATAGGAAGGAAAGCCAGCATCTATGTAGACCTTTTTATAGTTGTACTTGTTGGGAGAAAAATAGTTTAATTCTATCTCTTCATTTTATCTACTTATTTTGATAACTCAAGCCCTTTGTTCGACTTAATGAAATATTTTTGGTGACTTAATGCTTGACAAGAATTTTGGAACCACTTTCGACAAATTTTCAGAATTCTATGTTCCTTTCATTTTTTCTTTTTTTTTTGGTTTTCAATAGAAAGACCAATATTGAGCCCATCTACTTCGTTGTGACCTTTCCCCCATTCTCGTTATGAATCAATTTGATCCATAGTCACTTGGTGGAGGATACCTTTGGTGCCTACATATGACTTCATTCCTTAAATCTAGCAGGCGAGTTGCGTACAACTAAACCCCAACTTTCACCACTCCATATTTGACTTGGACATCTCCTTTTTGACTAATCAACGTTGTCCACCAAATGGGCTTGACTTAGTATATGGGTTTTTGAGTTCTTCGACCTCTCCAAAGGAAGTTGATGGAAAGGATGTCATGGGTATACTCTTATAGATCATCCTTTTTAGCGACAAGCTTTACCCATCGATACAATGATACTTGTTTCTGGTTTGCTCAGGTTGATTGGTACAAGTATGCCGTTATTGATCACAAAATTATTTGTGTGGGATATTGATTTGGAGTAAGGTTGCAATAGAAAACTTAGGAAATATGTGTGAGAGCTCATTGTTTTGGGAGACGAGTCTATTTTCCTTTCAAAGTGTGGTTTGAGTATTCCTGTAGGTGTTGAGCTGGATTAGACATGATGGAGATACATTTAAGAAATCTCAAGTTTAGGTTGGTTAAGAAAGCTCTCAGAGTGTGCAATATAAGCGTGATACTTAGTAAAATGATGGTTGGGAGTCAATTTTTTGTTACGATCTTGAGGGATTAGTTGTAACTTGAGATCACCTAGGAATTTAAAATATTGAGACTATACTTTCCATTGGCGGTTGATCACTTGACAGTGTAAATTATGGTCATTAATGATTAACTTGAGAAGAGACTGATAGGTCACCAAAGTATCGAATACAATTAAGGCTTTGAAGTTGAAAGCTTAAGCATCAACAATGGGAAACATAATTTATATTATGAGATGATAATCATCAAGGCACATGGATGTTGTAGGATTTGCCCTTACCGGGCTGGAGATTTTGGATAGCATGGCCCACCTTGAAAATTTAGATGCGATTTGCTATTGGGATAACTAGTTATGGTCATAATGTGGAAGTAGAGGTAGAGACTATTAACTCCATAAGACCTTGGGGTTTAATTATAGTTATTATGAGCACATTTCAAGGAGAAGACTTTTATAAGGGCAGAGAATGTGAAGCCCATCCCCTTTCGAAGATCTCTCTCTCTCTCTCTCCCTCCCTCCCTCCCTCCCTCCCTCCCTATCCATCATCGTTGTTACTCTTGGTTAGGGCTTCTCCAGGCCACAATCCTCCACACGCCAACACACACACACTCTCCCTGTTGACCCTCCCGCAACCACCCACTCATTCCCCAACTTACCCTCTCGAAAAGTTTGGCCTTATAGGGTTTTTAAAACCCTAGCTGTCGTCACCCCGTCATGCGGTGCCTGCCACAGCATGATACCCTTCCTCTTGGTCTCATGGTCTCCCTCAAACCTCCCTCCTCCCTGCCTTCGAGCTCTGTTTCCCTCTCTTTAACATTCTTTGTTTCGGCTCCACTGTGAGCACTGCCATGCCCTTCCTCCACGCCTTGGCATCATGCATCTACAAGAGCTCTTCTACCACCGTCTATGTTTCCCCTACATCAAACACTTCTCTCCACCTCTTTCTCCCTCTCTGTGAGTCACAATCGTGACCCCCCAGACTTACCGACAACCACTGTAACACCACATCACATCACAACAATAGACCTCATTGCCTCTTGGAGTTGTCTTTGTTCTACTCTCTCTCTTTCTCTCTCTCTCTCATTCTTTGCCCTTTTCGATTAGGGTGTCACCACCATCCGCCACTGCAACACACATACACACCGCCACAGGTCCCACCCCTAGCTCACTCTTCGACCACCACTCACACATCCACACCCTCCCCATCTCTCTCTTCCTCTCGGTGAGTCACTATAGACACCATCAGCTATGCCAACCCCCTCCTCCCTCTCAAATTCCCCTCACTGCCTCTCTCTCTCTCTCTCTCTCTCTAGCCCTTTGTCCCAACAATGCAAACACCACCTCTCACTGCCTAAGACCAATGTTTTGAAAACCATACAGCAAGTCGTACCGATCAAGGCACTGGAACGAAATATTTCGGTACCGGTACCATTTTATGTACCGTTTCGGGATAGTCGATATATGAATAAATTATATATAAATACATATATATATATATATATAAATTATAAATAGTCTAGCTAAATTGGGGGTCAAAAAATAAGCTTGTAGTTTGAAAAAATGAAAAAAAAATCTAAAGGCTGAAATATCGGCTGGTACAGGCCGAAATATAGGCCAGTACGGCCGGTATTTGGACCAGTACGAACATATATGATACCTGTACTGGCCCATCGGCCGGTACGGCAAATACCAGCCGGTACGGTATGAAATTAAAAATAGTGCCCGAGACACCCACATGGTGACTTAAAAGACTACCACATCACCATTAATTTAACACTCACGACCAACTACTAGGTTTGGGACGCTTTGATCATCTAGTAGTTTTCTTGTGCACTGTAAGTGATCCTTTGACCAATCCTTAAAATATCTGTCGTTGGAAACTATGATTTTGGGAATCATTCAGTCTCGTTGTGAAACGGTGTGGTGGCCAAGGGCCCCAATGAAGTGTTGGGAATAAGACTATAGTTGGTTGTGGAACTATGTGGTGGCTGAGGGCCCTGATGAAGTGTTGGGGAATGGAGACTGTGGTTTGGTTGTAATCTTGGGATTTGATGTGCTATTAATAAAGATTGCATTGATTGTGTCACTCACTCTTGAACTACTGAATTTTTTTGTTTCATTATAATTGAATTCTTTATTCTGTGTGTAATGATGAAATTTATTAAACTATCAGTTTTTGTATCAAATGACTATTCTGGATGCATATCACAATCCCAAATCGAAATGGGGCATTATCTCGATTGAACTCCTCTAGGCACTTGAGAGTGCATAAAACTGAGTGATATTCCCTGGGTTGTTGGTGGATGACAATGGGTGTGGTTTAGATGGTAACGCTCTCAAGTCGATGTCATTGCCTCTTTGCTCGTGGAGGCTAAAGGATGCTTGCCATGAACGCGCCAGGCATAGAACTAGGAATCACTTGTTATGAAATTACATGCGCGGTCATTACCCGTGGTGTGACAAAGGGAGCCGAACTATGCAGATGATTCATAGGGGAGATCATGTGATCCGGGTGTGTAACGTCAAACGTCATACTTCCCTGCATTTTTGTGTTTGATTAAGGTTCTCTTTTTCCACCTTACTGAGATCTTACAAAATCTCGTTGTGGTGATCCCGCCTTTGGTTCCACTCCTCAAAATCGTTGATTTTGATGTAGAGAACAGACATGATATGGGGTATGAGTATGGAGGATCGGTTCTGCTAGAAAAAAATTTGGCATCTTTTCCCCATTTGTTATTAAGTGTAATTTTTGGCTTTTATGAATTTTGGGATGACTATAATAATTTCCTTGTAATGAGTTGGAGGTTTGGGACTTATGGATTTTGGGGAGGCAATGTGTTTTTTTATCTTCTGGAACCATCATTTAGAAGTAATGACTGCTTTTTATTTTTCTGCTATGAATTATGTGTACACCATTTTTTTTTTTTGGCATGTACAAACACACTCTTTGGTCCCAAAGCAAGGGATGCAGGATCAAGTGGCCAACATCCCTGTGTCACAGCAATTGCCAAACCACAAGCAGGGGTCGGGGTTGACACATATCATTAGATACAAGCTCTCTAATGTTATGTAATCAATTTTAAACATGACTCCTCATAATTGCTAGGAAAAAGGCTACTACTTGGATAGATCAGCCCATTTTCTAGTGTTCAACAATTTGATAAAGGGCAAACTATTAATTTGATTAAGTCTTTAATCTTCAGGATCATAACATTATACACATAGTAAAAACTAATTGTCTCTTAAACAAAAGGCTTTAAAGGGGGAGGAGCCACACATCCAAGCGCTTTTCTTTTTGTCATTTTCGGATTTTGCATGTTCTCACCCTCTCCACACTCTCATATGACCACTTGGTATTTTCTTCACTTTCCCGAGTTTTCTTTCCAAACAAACACGAAAAACAACTCTTCTCTACATCCAAGGAAGGACCATGACACCAAGCACAAAGAAATCATGGCATGGGTTGGCTTAGCACAGTTCAATTCGCACGAAATCATGGAGAATAGAAGCTTTACCTGACATAACCTTCCTTTCAAGGTGCAAAACTAAGCATCAAACAAGGAAATGGAAGAGGAATTTTGAAGATTTTCGATTGGAACACAAGCAAAGAAATTTTCTTAGAAACCCTAGGTTATAACCTATAAAACCCCCCGATCAGAAATAGAAATCAAGGAGTTTACATGCATGATCTTCCTTCTTGAAGAGATTCTCGGCTGGATTACCCGTTGGAAGTGAAGAAATTGCTAAGAAAATGGGAGAGAGAGGCGCACAAAGATGAAGACCGAATGAAAAGGGGCTTTTGTATGAAGTGAGGCCTTATACGATGGGGCTTAGTTCAATAGGGACGGACGGCTAGGATTAAACAAAATGGAAAGATATTTTCCCTACCTAGCAAACCAATGAATAGGATTAAAAGAGATTAACTTACTAATACAAAAATGTAAAATACTAAAAGGTACCCCCCCTCTCTCTCTCTCTCATAAAAAACTAAGGGCTCCATATTTGATTTTTGCAGGAGGGGGAGGAGGCCTCCTCCACTTCCACTTCCTCTTCCTCCTCCATCTCCTTCCATTATTCCTCCATTCACCCACCTTGTCTATCAGTGTTTTTTTTACTTAGTTTTATTTTTTTATTAGCCGAAAAGACAGATATATAGCTTTCTAGCAACTACCGAGAGATACACACCACACAAGCAGATTCACATGTCAAAAATCGTTCGGAGGAAAGTGGTGGTTTTGCAAAAATCACCGTGTGTATTTCTAACGCGCCACCCACATCTGTGCATAGTCCTCACATGCCACCCCTTTCGGCAACTCTTCTCAACACATGCACCAGATCACCAGACTCGTCACCACCAGACCTTTCAAATCTAACATTTGTGGATGAAAAGAGACAAGTGTGTTGCCTTCACGATCCATCACATATTTCAAAGTCTACTGGAGTTAGTCGAAATTATAATCCATCATTTTTCACATCTATGTTAATACTTTCATTTTTTATTTCCTTATTGTTAATTAAAATAAAAATAAAAATAAAAATTTTGTCTCTTGGACGTGTGTCTGTAGACGTTGAGTCATCTTTTTCTATGAAAGGTGAGGTTGAGTCTTTGTTTAGGCAGGGAGTGTTATCTCTTGGATGTTTGTCTACAAAGAATATCAGTAATAGTGAAAACCAGACCAGTAAAAAAAATAGTGACTGATGGAACTCCAAATGCATTATTTTGGTTTATGATGTCATATTTGATATGTAGACATCCCATAATATATCTAATCATGGATGTAAGTTTTTCTGATGAATGAATGATGACAATTTCCCTTCAAAAAATAAAAAATAAATCTCATTTAAACATAGAAGATTTACAAGTTAAAACTACATTAATAAAGACTCATATATATAATTTAAAATACATAGAAGAGAAATTAATTTAAATAAATTAATAACATAATTTTTTTTCCTAGTAGGACTCAAGTATGACATACTGTCAGATTATGGTTTATGTATGTTGGTAAGGAAACTTTTTTTTATGTACTTACGTTATCATATATGCCATGCTATGCCATGTCACTACATGTTAATCTGTTACACATAATATTCTGTAATGAAATATTTATCTATTACATGATATATTTTGTCACATAATATTTATCTGTTACACATTTTCTTCTATCACATAATGTTTTTCTATTACAAATTGTGCCATGTTACAAAACATTTGTCTGTTACAAGCTATGGCATGTCACGAAATATTTGTTTGTTACTTGTTACGCCATGTCACGAAATGTTGGTCTGTTTCATGTTATGTCATGTTATTCATCTTACGTGCATGTCAAGTTACATCATGTCATATGTATTTTCATTTCATGTCACATTATGTCTCGACTAACGTTTATGTTTCTCAAGAATAATTTTCGAAGTCAAGTTAAGTATGTCTATGTTTATCACGACCCTAAGTGTTAGGATGAGGTAATATCCTATTAGAACTCCTTTGTTCACACTAAAGTGTCTAAATTAATGTGAAATCGCTTGGATTGATAAGATAAAGATGAACAAGTTTCAAATGGGGCCTAATTAACTGGACACTAAGTGCAACAGACACTAACGTTGATGGTGCCACCCACATTTCAATGTCATGTTATACATACTCGTGCTGGTGAAGATACCTGATACATAATACATAGATTACATTTTCCAAAAAAGGTGCAAATACTTATGAGCTGGAACGTATGTTAACAAACTCACTGCTGGTGCAGATACCAGTGTTGTGATGCGGTAATCAGTAGGGACACATGTCTCAAGGAGAACCGTGTCGTACCCATATGGGAACTTTATTAATGATATTTTTTTATTGAAATAGATCCCAAGTTCATGCTCATGTTATTCAAGTTCATGTTCAATTCAAGCTCAAAGTCACATTAAGTTTATGTTCAAGTAAATTCATGTTAAAGTTCATGTCATGTCAAGTTCAGTTTATGTTCAAGTTCAAGTCATGTCAGTTCATGCCATGTTAAATATCGTGAACGTAAACCCATAACTTTTGTAAAATTGTAAACATCACTTATTGAGAAATTTTGATATAACGCAGATTCAACTTGTAGGGAAACCATTTTTTCCTTCACATAATAGAAAGAATGAATATTGCAACAAATAATCAAATATGTTTAATTAAAACAAATAAACTTACATAATTTACAATGGTGTCGATATGAGTCTACTATTTATTACAATCAGTATGTGATGCAGTATATAATTTTGTCAGATCATAATTAGTATCTAACTCTTGCTACAAGACACATATATCCTAGATATAAATTCATTAAAATACGACAAACAACAAACTTGAGCAATCAAATCTATAAAAACGTATTGCCTATTTCTTAGAGAGGCGATGGAAAGACCTTGAGCCTATATGATGATGAATCTTCAAGTTCGATCTATTTGTTTTGTTTATAGAACTTCACTCCTACATAGAAGTTGTAAATAGTAGCAAGAGAAAATTATAAAATATGACACGTAAAACAAGTCATTTACCTTATATGTAGGATCCTCAAACATGTCACAAAGTTCTTCCCAATTGAAAGGTCAGACATCCTAAAAAAGATGTTGGCGTTCCTCGTCCTTATTTTCAAACTTATTATAATGCTCATGATATCTAGGCTTATATTTACGGAATGCATTACACATAACCTTATCAACAGTCTTACGCTCCTCTCACTGGCCAAGATTTAGTAATGATTTATGTTCGAATGTAGAAAACATCGTTCAAACAATATGACACACAAAATAGTTTCGACGCAAGGGCTGGGGGTATTGTGCGAACTGTTCCAAATACCCAAAAACCCCAAATCTCTCTCTCAGTTTGAGCTCTCCGCCCGATTTCGGCCGATCTCGTCACCGCCACCGTCAACAACCACTTCTACTCAAGAGTGTACAACTTACATGCTTTTAATGCGTTGATCATTTGTAGAAAATAAAGATTTTTTTTAGATTTATTTTTTGTCAATGGACACCATAGGTGGCTGGAAAACACAAGGTTAGGATGCCTTCATGCTCATCCCGGCCTTGTATGCTTGTTATTTGTGGAAGAACTAAAGGAATCCACCGATTCCTTTCGTTTTAATGACCCTTGAGTTGACTTAGCCATTGCTGAGTTGGATCTAGAAATCGTGCGAACGATATTTAAAGCTTTTGAATGGAAGAAAGTCACGCCTCGAATGGTTATGTAATCGTTCAAACAGTTGTTCAAATAGTGCATTCGATTGCATATGTTTTATGTTTGAACGTTAAACTGTACGTTCGAAAGGTGAATTATTTGATCAAATGGTTTCCAAACAAAACATTTTGTTATTGTTTTAATCAACATATAATTTTGTGAAGCATCATGTATTATATTTTGTAACCAATTTTTAGCATCTTGTATTATATTTTATAACCAATTTTCTTTGTATTATTTTTTAAATTTCAGGTTTACAATGACTTATAGGGGAAGGAAGCATGACAGATTAGGGCAACCCTCCAGAGAAGAAGTTTGATAGAGGACTATTTTACTAGAGTATGAGGTGAAGATCTCCGACTTTCATGATCATCTATGGGAGGGTCGTTCCTTGGCAGATGTCTTCATCAAGCATGGTTGGTCGCAAATCATCAACCAAAAGGACGAAGGGAGAGACTTTCTTTCCTACATCGATATCGTATCTGAGTTTTATAGAGAGCTTGGTCATGCCAGCTGAGATGATGAGGCATACATGATTTCGGTCCGGGGCACATCAGTTACATTTTCAATGGATGCAATCATCGATTTTATTGGTATCTCTCGATTGTCCACTACATATCTGAATGTATTGCGCAGAGAGTCTGAGACACGGGTGATGGGGAGACGGCTGAGCACGAGGGCATTGACGTAGATGGCCTCACTGATCATGAGGTTCGACTGGTAGTTGTGGGTCTAGATGCTTCTCCATATGATGGGACAAAGAGCATCAAATAGGCCGATTTATCTAGTTTCTTCAATATTATGAACATAACCATCGTTAACAACATTGATCCTCGATAGTACAAGACCAAGATTGGTATGGATCAGGCAAGATTTATGATACGCGTCGCTCATGGGATGCCTATCGACCTAGTGAGTTATATATTTGCTAGGATTCGATCAAAGACCCACTACATTACAACAAATATATTACCATTTGGAATCTTGATCACCTAATTTATGTTAGCTGCGGGAGTCCTACTATATATTTTAGAGTGTGTTCGGGAGCCAATTGGACCGATCAGCTTCTCGACCTTGTCACGCAGCACATGACACTCGAGATTTTGTATTTTTGCTCCCATTACATAGTTAGTCAAGACTCAGGGAGATGCACACTTGAGAGATCATGGAGTATCAGGCGAGACATCTACATAGAAGGCATCACGCACTGCTATTCTTGAGGATATTACAGATATAGTGCGTGCAGAGATTTGCACACAAATAGCAGAAGTGATTGGTGTAGTGCATAGGGAGATCCAAAGTACCATCTCTGACTTACGTACAGAGATTGCTAGCATCTCTGAGACTTAGGTGACGATCAGTAATCGACTAACACAACTAAAGGCACGCCTAGTTGGAGTCGAGGATATGGTAAAAGGTTTGGGGTACTACTGTATATCTTTTATTTGTATTTTTTCTTTTGTTTTTTGTATGGATAATATTTTGTGTTATGTAAAATTAATTTAATTATGAATCATCTTTTTCTTTTCTACATTAATTATTGATTTCCATTATATATATTCTTTAATTGTTAGTTTTTTATATAAATTAAATATTTCTCCATAATTAAGTGTTGTATTGTTTTACCATTAAAATTTGTAAACTTCGGGCACTATTTGAATGTAATGTATAAGCCTTCTTTCCATTGCCGTCAAAGATTTCAGCTAGTAATCGATTCCACCATAATTTCCATTTGAACCCTTTATTTTGCATTCAAACAACTATTAATAGTAATCAAACGGTCACTATCCATTTTCGAACTGTAACTCATTGGGGTTCGAACTATTTAATAAAGTGTTCAAATGGTAAGTCCATTTCCCGCTAAATTTAGTAACTTAATCCGTCAATTTCTAGTTTGATCGTATCTAATATCTGTTCGAAAGTTTAGTTGATTTACGCTCGAATGATTAGTAAATGTTTGACAAGATATTTTATTACGGATGAAATTTCTCATCCTGAAATATACTGTTCAAACTAAAAATTGATTGTTCAAACAGTTAACGACTTCCGTCGCTTTTTAAGGTCAAATTTCCTCCTTAAAACTCTTTTATTTTTATGATTTTTATTTCGTCCAAAGAGAATAGTCTCAAAATCAAATTTTTGTTCTAATGACGCTCTAAACAAAGACTTGGAAAATCAATACAAATATTAGAAACAAGTGTTCTCTTAAACAAAGACTTTAAAGTTGGTTATTTTCAACAAAATTGACTATTTCAACCGGTTCATCTATTAATCCTCGAATCTTTAACTTGTTCTACTATTCCTCAATAAATAGTTATATAAAATTATAATAAGATGAGGAATATTTTATTTGAATTTTAAAATTTGAAGTCTTCGTCTCTTTGACTCTGTCTACCGTCGTTGGGACATCTGCCCATGTTGAAAGCAGCACATTGCGCCACGAAAGAGGTACCTAGAATGTTGTTGTAATGACGTCATCAACGATGACGCTCAAGTACATTCTTTATTCTTTCATTATTTAGAATTAATTGGAGCAATGATATGTATTTTTTATATTATCACTTTAGACTCAAAACAATTAAAGTTGACAGACAATATTATATTTTTAAAATTTGCCTAATATCATACTTTTTGTCTTTTTTATCTATCCGGTTGAAAACTTATTTTCTCCTTGAATTATTCATCTAAAACTTATATAATAATAAATATTATTTATTATTTTATCTAATTCTTTGATCATATTTTAACAATCTAGTAATTATATTATATTTTTAAATCAACTAAAATATATTTTATTTTAATTATTATAATTGATAATATACATTTTTTATGACTATATTTAATACTTCACGATTGAGGAGTAGTTCGATATAATCAAAGATATTTGCTCTTCCTTAAAAGTTTAAGTCTTTGTTTAAGGGCAGATCTGAGATTAATTGGCAAGTATAGCCTGGCTTTTAAATTCTACGAATATTTCCATTAGATCGATGGATGCAGCATATTTAATTTGTGTGTGCATGACAGCTAACAAATATAAGATATTCGACAAAGTGTCATTCTATCCAACTGCCTACACCGCACATGCTTTCCAGTTATTTTAGTTTTTTTTATTTATATTAAATTAATTGTATTCTTCTATTTATAATTTTTAAGTATATCACATACTCGTTAAAAGATAAAAAAGATGTAGTATAAAAATTCCTATAAAAAAAATTATATAGTATAAAAATGATGAATAGAATTCCTTTTCCCCAAATCAACTGCAACTTTCGTTGTGCAAGGAGTCATTTAATATCGGAGGGAGATCAATCTAATCACCAGCTGTCAAAGAAGGCATGCATGGACTTTCCATTATAGGTCTTTCACAAGATTTTATATAATTACCAGCATTGTTCACCTAGGTGTGGGTTCATGTTCTCGACTCTCTACAACAGGAAAGGTTTTACAAGGAAAATATATCGTTGCAAATGTAGTTCACTAACGAAATGCATTCATTACAAACGTACTGAAGTACTGAAGTAATGAATGCAATTCGATGGAAATCATCGTTGCAAATGCAATTCCGCAGTAGATAAATTCGTTGCAAATGGATATTTACAACGATGTACATTCGTTGAAAGGTGCTACAACAACGATGTATATTCGCAAATGGACATTTGCAACGATATACATTCGTTGGAAATGTATTTTACCAATGAAGCACATTCTTTGCAAAAGTACTTCACATTATTGCTACAAATTGTAAAGTTGCAACGAATCGTATTCCTTGCAAACGTAATCATGCCATTGCAAATTCACGAGATTTGTTACAAATTTATCTACATTTGTCATTGCAATTATTTCTGGCTTTGGTTTGCAAACGGTGCTGGTTTCTAAATTTTGTTACAAACAAGTCCAAATTATTTAAAATTCCAACAAATCTTCAATATACTTACTTTCCATTAGTTCACAATGCAATTAAACTCACTGAACAACTACTACATATATTGCCATGAACTTATAAAAAAATCTACTGCAATGCCTCTTACACCATTGGATTGACCAGATCTCTTACAATCTCGTCTCACATAATCTATTATATCATTAATAAATCCAAAAAACATATCAATTTCAAACATGTAGTGCACATGAATATCATGTTCTTACAATAATGTCATATTTATGTTCCACAATCACAGCCTACAAGTACATCCATTTCATTAAAACAATAGCACAATAGGCTTTAGACAAACACTCCACATACACTATTTCATTGCATTTCCATTAGAATATACATAAAAACATTAATATGCAATTGTCCTATATATATAATCCGAAGAGCAATAGCATACAAATGTACATAATTACATCATTTTCCTCACTTATCAAAATAACTCCATCAACTAAGTTCTCATTAATATATCCACCGTAAAAATAGTCAAACATGGGATAATGACCAGAAAGATGGCTATGCTCCCAACTATGGTTCTAACCATTGCCAAAATAACATGTTCTGATTCACTTGTATATATTTACCTTTACCAAAATTTGTCGCATGTCGTTCTGCAATATTAACAGGCTATGGATCACTTCTGGATTCCCTCTAAGACTCCATGATCTGGGCCAACCTCAGGTTCATGCGTTCTTCATAGAGTCTCTAAGACTCCATGATCTGGGCCAACCTCAGGTTCATGCGTTCTTCATAGAGCCTCTAATTCTCCATAACTGTTTCCAAGCCCCTTGTCAGTTCTTTACACTTCACTTTATACATCTCAACTTGTTGTACTAGATTGGTGCTAGGGCTGTAAAGAATTCGGTCCAGACCGAATTTTGGACCGGTCGGTCTCAGTCCCAAAATATGTGGACCGATGAAATTTAGTCCGGTCTCAGGGTCTACAGCTTTTGGACCGGGTCAAACCGAATCGGACTGAACCCCTATACATTATTTTTATAAATATTTTTAATAATTTAATATATTATTTTTATATATTAATTATATAAGTTAATGATGCAATTTTATCTAATTTATTACCATTGACCATATAAAATAATATATGTTATCAATTAATAATAAATCATAAATCATGTGATAATTTATGTCATTATATGTAAATAGTTAATACATCATACATTCATAGAATCATACATACTCTACTATATATACTTAATTAAAAAAATTAAGTATTTTTTTTAAATACCTAAATTGCAAGCAAGCATGAAAATCTATGTACAATGAAATTTTTTGATATTCATTAACATTGGCTCAAGCGGGTGTCAAGCGTGACTAGAGCGAACACAAGGGTTTGTGTCTCGCTCAAGTCCACTGTCGCGCAAGACTCAAGCGAAGTCACGGGTTGAGCTATGCTCAAGCTCACTGTCGAGCCCACCTCAAGCTAACTCATGCATTGAACTTCACTCGAGCGCTAGGTCGACCAATAGTCAAGCGAACTCATTGTTTCTCGATTTTTTAGCTCCAAAACTAGTCTCCACCCCAACAATTAATAATTATGCATACTAAATAGTAAAGTCTAAATTAGTAAGTAGTAACTATCAACATCATAAATATATTAAAATATTATTTTAATGAATTAGTTACATAATCCACATGCACTATTAATTCGCTTGATTTTAATTTAGTAATTTAAATAATTTCTTTTATTAATTTATTTAAAAAAATTTATATAATAATAAAATAATTAGGCTGAACCAAACGGACAGACCGATGGTCCCTATGGATGTCCGGTCTAGTTTGGTCTGTGAAAATGATAGACCAAAAATTTCGATCATTCACTGAATAAGACCAAACCGATTTACACCCCTACCTGAAAGGTAGAAAATATCCATTGTTTACATAACTTTTCCCACACTGGTAGATCCACCATAGTTGATGTGGCGCCCTTGATCCCCACGTATTATTTTTGTAGAGTTCATGACACCGGTATGATAACCACACGGATCACGCACCCCAACGATCAGTGCATCAGAGTGTGTATAACATGCAATAAGTGTACAAAATAATATTCACAGTGAAAAAATAAAAAAGTTTTTTTTTTATTAAGTACCAAAATGTACAAAAAAAATAGTAAAATATTATGACAAGATTTACGCAGTCATTCGACAGATAAATTAAAGACAGGAAATAACATAAGGGAAAATAAATCCCATAACGTTGATCAACATATCAGCAACTCAAGCCTCTGGCAGAGCCGATCCCTCTGGTTCATACTCGGGCTCTACGTCAGATTCTACGGCACCATAAGACGGAACCGTAGGATAAAACACCACAATAAGATTATGACATATCAGCAAGTAATTAACCAAAACAAATATGCAAAAAAAACCACATTCTTTTTCCCAAAAATATACTTTTAATTACTTACGCCAAAAATCCCAGTTTGGCCCAATCATAACCATTATTTTATTATACATGCACCATGGTCTCCCCTATGGACCGTTTGCAAGCCCTGGCTCTCATCATCACACCACGGGTAACGTGTCTGCATAAGACTTCGCAACGAGCGATACCCAGTTCCGCTCAAGGCCAAGCATCCTCTAATCTCGCTAGCCAAAAGGTCACGGAATCGGTACGAGAGCATTACCGTCTCATCCGATCCTGCCCTGTGACAACTCAAGGGGCGTCACGTCAGTCTGTTACGCTCCCGAGTGACCATAGGAGCTCCACCGAGATAATGCTCCATCTCAGCTTAGGGTCATGATATACACGCTCTCACATATCCAGTCTCAATTCCAAACAGTCAACGTGACTTTACAGCACAATTTATTAAAGACGATAAATATGCATTTCAATAGTTATTGGATAACACATTAAATTGCTCACTTATAAAGTCACAATAATTACAAAAATACAATTTACAACTAACTACTCGCGTAATCTCGTCCTCCAATCCTGCCCAAGGCCCAATTCCAACAACTACATTTAAAATCCCAACACTTCAACGGCCCAATGCCCAATTCCAACAAACCAACAGTTTATCAATAAAAGCCAATAACGCTATTTTAAAACTCATGAATTTGCGTTGGAAAATTACATACACGAAGATGGAAATTTTCTAGAAGATCGCGCGAAAGGAGGTGTTGCCAAAGGTGGCGGCACAGCAACGGCAACAATGATTCAAGAATAAAACAGTGGCTTTTTGGTTAGTTTCTCTCAAGGAAAAATTCCGCTAGGTGAAAAAGGACAAGCAACTCATGACAAGCATAAAAATTTTCTAAGAAA
Organism: Juglans mandshurica; assembly: GCA_022457165.1. NCBI lineage: Eukaryota > Viridiplantae > Streptophyta > Magnoliopsida > Fagales > Juglandaceae > Juglans > Juglans mandshurica. Next base: position 25,709,097 of record CM039625.1, on the reverse strand, counting down.
CTGAGTGAAATTCAATTTCTATGGACAAAGTATGACATGGCAAACACTTCACAACATCTCGGATTCACCAACGAATTCACATAACAAAACACTAAACACCTAGAGATGAAGATAGTTTAGACAAGAGAGGGAGGAAGAGGAACTCGGAAGAATTAACTGAGGAACCCGTGGCCTATTTATAGACCAAGTATGGCGGTAGGAGGGGCTATGTGTCGCACGGGTTAAAGAAGTGAAAAAGGGCAGTGTAAGCCGTGGAAGAGACATGTGATGGTGCATGATGTGGAACGCACTGCAGCTCGACACGGGGAAAGCCATGGAAGATGGAGGTGGTGGTTGTGTGGAGCGACGGCTCGACAACGAGCATTTTGGAGTCCCTTGCCGAATGTCACTGAGAAGAAAGTGGGAGAAGGAGGTGGCGGCTGAAAAGCATGACTAGGGTCCAAATGGTGTCGGCAACAGCTGCGTAGAAGAAGAAACTTGAAGGAATGAGAAGAAGGTAGAAGAAAGGAGAAGAATATAAGAAGGAAAAAGAAGTGCAGTGCGGTGCCAAAGGGAAAGTGATGGAACCCTAGATTCCTGACTAAAACGACGCCATTTAACATGCTAAGGGGCTGGGTTAAGAGACTTACACGGGCTAGGCTTCAAAACGCGGGCTGGGTTAACTTAAACGCACGGGCTGGATCAAAATTAAACACACATACAGGGCTCAGAAAATAAAAAACACTAAAATTCACAAGCCTAAACCAAAAATACACCAAATATAAAATAAAATAACATAAATAAAGAAAATAACACAATAAAATAAAATAATAAGGAATTAAAAACACATGAAAATTAGAAATCTCACAATTGACCCTTTTGCCAAGGCTGCAACATGTGTATGGCTTCTCTTATATTCCAAGTACAATTGATGATAGAAGGCATTGTAACTACTTTGAAGCTATAATTCTACATATTCTCTATGATTTGGGTTCTCCCAATCTAGGATGAAATCCACCCAATAACATATTGTATTCAATTATTGTGGGGAATTAAGCAATAATAGTTAAGTAACAAATTATATGTTGGAAATAGGCGTGATTAAACTCACCTTAACAAATTGTTCACTCATGCTAAAACCGGCTCATACTAGGTGAATGGGTTGTTATGCTATTTGATCTAACGGATGAGGCTTTTAGCTTCATACCACAGATATTTCAGTCCCGACATTTGGATTACTTGACTTCCAAACAAGATCAATTTGTTTTAAACTCGTCAACAGAAAATGAAATATCATGTTAATACGGTAATTTTCAGTCCCAAACCCGTCTCCTCCCTCCATTCAGCCCCTCTCTTGCTTAATCCCTCTCACAGCAAGACCGTACAATTTAATGGTATGAGATGAAATACATACTGAGGAAGTAATCTTTTAAACAATCTTTAGTTATGTGCCATAAATTGAATTAAAATTTGTATGTAGTTGTTAACTTTTTTTTTTTTTTTTTGATGGTATGTAGTTGTTAACTTGCCTACAAAGTTTGAGCACTACATTTACAGTTAAAGTTTGATCACTCTTTGGGGTTTTTTCTCATACATCTATCACAATTTAAATGATAACAATGGATGAAAAATTATGTTCGATATGATATTGAATTAAAAGAGAACACGCTTCTACCTTTGTAGTACTTGACCCTGCTTGAACCTTAACTTAAGTGAATTAATATTTTATTTTTCAAGATTTTTAGGGTTTCTCAACTGATCAAAGAATTTTCTAGAATCAACATATATACTTTTATTAATTGGCTTCCCTCCATGTACTCGAAAACTGCAACGAAAAGGGTCATGGTTGTGTAACTGAAAAATCTACCAAAAAGCCCACAATTCAAGCAACCCCATAACACCCATGAAGTTCATGAACCTAACAATTACTAGAAAATCAAGCATCTCGAACAACCCAATAAAATGTACATTCCAAGATTTTTGAACAGATTTCTTATGAGAGATATGAAAAGAACTAAAACTAATGCTCCATAAGTACATATGGCAGACCTGGATGACATTTCATGCTCTAAGAATGTAGATCATTTCCCAAAAACAAAGCCAACAACAAAGAAGCAACTTGACAACAGAGAAGCAATCCAGAAATGCATGCCGAGCTATAATATAAAATCTGGAAGGGTTCAATTGATGAACGATCTAAAAGTTCAGATACTTGAAGGAGTAGGTGGCGACAGGGAAGAACAAGCAAGTGGCAAGTGGCAACGAGGAAGTAGCAGGTCCGAAAGGGGAACCTTCTAGAGACGGGAGGACAAGCTCTAAGCTTTGGTTTTTGAAAAGGTGTGTTTGATATTAATTAAGGCTATATTGTTTAGTTAAAGAGGTGATCTCACAAAATACTTCACTAATATTCATAAATTATTTATTACTTTTTTTATTATTATTAATTATTTTTTAATTACTTTTTAATTATTATTTACGGATGAACTCAACATCCAAATGTGATTTAAGAGAAACGATACATTTCATTTTTTAATTTTCTTTCCGGCCGGCCCTTCATTTCATCAATTCCCCGCCCTTCGTTTCACATCGAAACATTAATCAAATGCCACGTACGTTTCATTAAAGCTACATAGCCTGCCCGGTAGGTTAGTGTGCAGCGACTGTACGAATACAACTGCACATAGAGATTTTGAAAAAATAATGTGAATATATAAAAGTAATTATCAGGAAAACATTAGAATGCATATATAGTTTATATTCAAACAACGTAATTGTAGGCCGTAAAGCATCATCATATATAGAATTGGTAAGAGCGACAACATATTTGTTGTACAGATCATTACGTTTGAATATTAATGTTATTTAACACGAATACAATTCATGAGTTCCAACTTATGATTCATAAAATACGGGCTGGAGGGATTTATTTGGGAAGGGAAAAAACGTCATACAAACCATTATTTCAACGTACCATGCCCAATACCAAACCGTCGTAAGATAGACCATGCTGCATGCACGATTGAAAATACAAGAAAGGAAGTAACTCTTAAGCTTATTAATTTCAGCATACAAGGCACCTAATTAACATAGATTCCACCATATTATTTATTTTGTTGAAGAGATTGAATCAAAAGCAAACAGTCACATTCAACAATTATATTAGAGATACACATGAGTGGAACACAGTTGAAGGCCTCGGAATACAGCCAAGAGCTCTATTACAGATAATTAAAAGACGAGCTGGAGGGATTTATTTGGGGAGGGAAAAAGCGTCATACAAACCATTATTTGAATGTACCACGCACATTACCGTGTCCCAATGTTGAGACGGTTTTGCAAAAGTTAGGTCCCGTTTAGATGTTGAGTTGAGTCGTGATGAGTTTTTAGATGTGTTTGGATGTTAAGATGGGTTTAAATGTATTTATAGGAAGTTAAAAAAGGTTGTGTGTCTCGCATGTAAAGAGATGTTAAGTTGAAAAATATTGTGGGTCCCACATGTAAAGAGGTTTTGAGTTGAGATGAGTCTAGTGATTTGAAAGTTGTATGTTTGAATGTTAGACTCAGCTTAAAATTAAACTGAAATTTGGATCGGTCTATATTCCAAATGGGGCTTGGTTTCACGTCACAAAAAGTTACTTTACTGATTTTTTTTAACTAAATTAAAACCGACACAAAAGGGTGGATGTAACGTCCTGATCCCGAAGGTCTGGAGAGTTAGCTCTTAATACCTAATATCAACTTCAATAACACAACTATAAAATCCAGAAAACTCTATAAAATGTTAATCCATTTAATCAACCCAAATATTTAAGTTCCTTCATGGGAACAACAAAGAAATTTTCAATAACATAAATTAGAAACTCTCCAAAAACTCGAAAATATCATTAACTCATCAAATCAAAATAATTGAAAAATAAATCAATTTACTAACTACGACTCTCAAATAAGTACTTGTACCCTCAGACACTTATTCCACTACGATCATCACACATTGTTAAAACTTTCTACTCTTGTCCTTCAACTGAACCATCAAAATTATCTGAAAAATATTTGGAGAAAATGGGTGAGTTATCAACAACTCAGTAAGCATTGGACATTACTAGTGTGTAAACATGAGCATTTACAGAGTTCAGAATGGAGAACAAAATATTTTCTTTCAGAATGCAGAATCAGAATATTGTTTTCAAAATGCAGCGTCAGAACATGTTATCAAAAATATCAGAGTGAAAATTCACAAATATTCATAATCAAAATCTCTTTGGCATAGCATAAACTGAAACATCACATCGTACCTTATCATATCAGAACAAATATCATATTTAACCCCGTTGTAGGATTGTGCAAATCCCAGTAGCTAACAGAGCTGAAACAGAATGTGAATCTTCCCTTCATTCTCGGAGCCCTGAGTAAGTACATAGGAAAGATCACGCAGAAAACCACTTTTACACCCATGGTAAGGTCAGAATTTTCAGAAAAACACATCAGATCATATCTGTAACACCCCGTATTTTAGTGTATTTTTACTGAATGATTATTTTTATTTAGTCAAAAATTTATTCTCTTATTTTAAAATTATTGGATTTTAATTGGGTTATTTTTAGGATTTTTAATTTGGTGAAAATTAATTTTTAGGTGCATTCTTAATATTTATTTATTGTTGTGCATTTAAATTACTTTTCATATTTAATCAGTTACTATGGGATTTAAATTATTTTAATTTCACTTTACCATTACGTTCAAATTATTTCATTTAACTTGTGGTTTTAAAATCGTTTCCGTTGGATCATTTTTGTGAGCCAAGTTATGAGGATTGGACCTCCTTTCTTTCCCTACATTTTTTCTTTTCCTCTTTTCTTTTTGCTTTTCCTTTTCTTTTACTTCTTCTCTTTTCTTTTCTTTTTTTTCTTCTTCTTTCCCTCCCTTCCCGCTCAAGTTCTCTCTCTCCTTCTCTCCGTCCGAACCTTCCCTCCCCCAGCCCGCCGCCATCCGCCGGCGGTGGTCGACACCGCCCGGCTCCCCAGCCTCCCCAGCTGCCGACGAACACTTCCCTCCAATCTTAGCCTCCCTTGTGCCGCCATTAGCCACCACGAAGCCATTGAAGCCGCGGCACTCTTTCCGCCGTCGCGCCACCTCCGGCCACCATCTTCCTACCACTTCATCCCCGACCTCTTGGCAACCCAATGGACCCAACCCCACCTCCGATCCGTCACCGGTGAAGCCCCACCAAGTCCATTTCCGATTTGTACATTTTTCGCTTAAAACCACCCCTTGCGCCGCCACCCACGGCAAACCACCACCACCATTGGCTTCACCAACCTCTCTAGGCCCTACCTTACCATTTTTGGGTCTTCGTTTGTCTTCATTGAAAAGTGGGTATCTGTGACCCACGACCACAGTGTATTTTATACTGTGGTGTTGCTCAGACGTCGCCTTTTTCAACTTCGTGATCCTTCAGAAATTGCTATATTGCACTGTAAGTATTTCTCCAAAGAATTCTTGTGAATTTAATGTATTTTTGCACTAACGCATTTCACTGTATTTAATCTACTGTTTGGTTTTGCCGGACTGAGTCCGAGGAATTCGGGAGTCAGATGGATTGGTGATTGGAGTTGTTTGGTTGGAGTTGTTTGGTTTGGTTATTGATGGTTGTGGATTGGTGTTGGTACATGCGCATTTCATTATTTCATGCATGATCATGTTTGTAAAGAAAACTGGGTTTTCGTGTATTGCATTCATGCTCATGTGTGATTTGGAAAGTTATGATTTTATGTGAGGATATTTTTGGGTGCGTGTGTATCACGACCCCAAGCCGAGATTGGGCATTATCTCGGTGGAGCTCCTCTGGTTACTCGGGAGCGAAATAAACTGAGTAACGTCCCCTGGATTGTCGCCAGGCGACAATGGGATCGGACGAGAGATTCGTGCCGACTCCGTGGTCCTTCTGCTGGCGGGGACTAGAGGATGTATGGCCATGTACGCGCTGGGCGCGGAACTGGGCATTGCTTGTTGCGTAGTGGGTGCTCGGCCATGAACGCGCGGAACTGAGCATCGCTACGAAGCCAGGACGTGCGGATGGTCCCTAGGGGAGGCCATGGTGCATAGGTTAATAACGGATTAATTGGCTATTTTCTGGGAAAATAGTGTGAGTTGGATTTTGTGTAAATCATTTTCTGGGAAAATGTTTTACGGATATTTGGGCCAATGGGATTTTGGCGTATGTTGGAAAATTATCATTTTTGAAAAAAATGATGTTTTGAGGAAAATGCATATTTCATCATATGTATGCATGTTGGTTGCATTTAATGCATTTCTTTCCTGAGGATTATTTGGGTTTTACTTACCTGCGGTACCATTCTGTGGTAACGCAGATTTTAATGCAAATGAGGAGGAGGAGGGCGAGTCTGAGGAGACGGCTCCGCCCGAGGAGTGATCTGGGATCACTGGCTTGTTATTTTATTTTACTTAATTGTATTTCGGGACATGTGTTAAATTTTATTTTGAGATGACTGTATAATTGCTTTTAAACCTCTACTGATATTTAAATTGGATTTTAAATTCTGGTACTTAGTTGACTATCCGCTGCGTTATTTTATTTGTACACCGTTGTATGTACACACACTGGCACTTCGTTGGGATGTGTGACCGTGTTGTCACCATCCTGACGTCTCGATCCCCGTGTATTTCATATTCGCTCTCTTTTTTTAACGTTTAGAAACAGAATGTCAAAAATATGCTCATGTCTACACCAGTCATGACAAAAATACTTTCTTCTTAAACAGAATCTCATGAGTGATGCAGAACAAATAACTGAGGTAGTTCAATTTTATTTTCATAACCAAATATGTATATTTTCCAAAAATCAACCTCAGCTAATTTTATTTTAATGTAAAGTCTAACATAGGAACCCTGATTGCCTGGATTTCTTACCCTTTTCAGAATTTTCCTCAAAATGCCGAACAATTATTAATCATCACCTATAAAATAATCACGTAATTCTCGTAAATTTTCAATTAATCACGTATTTCAATATTTAATCCGCTTCTAAAATAACCTATGTAATTCCTCCAGACCTAAAATTACAAATCATCACTTTCTAAAATCATCAACAATGATTTAATAACTTTGACCAAAATATTTAAAAGTCAGACATATTTATTATTGCAAACCAACTATAAAGTTTAATACTAGATAATATAATTATCCTAAAATATTTTAAAATAAACCATAACTATTTTCCAGATAGACTAAACCATATCTAAAGTGTAAAAAATAACATTACACCAATATTGTTTACTCTAAAAATAAAACTTTACTTAATAACATGTTAAAATACTTAAGTGATTTTCTGTGATCATAATTAAAAAATGTTCAAAATAAAATTTCACACCTACTGTAAAAATAATATGCTACCATTAGTACAATTTGGAAATCCTATTTATTTTCTGCAAAATTTCTTATACCACTCGCATAGACCACGTAAAAACAGATTTAATATAAACAAAAATTCCAAATTGAACCCATCCAATAATAAAGGTAAAATTGTAATTCCATATCCAAATACTATGCAAAATCTAAGTTTACGTAGACTTTAAAGGAAACGCTTCATGCAGTCTCGGTGCAACAATCGGCGATGACCATCTGAACTAGCATCCAGCTCTACATTCAGCACTAGGGTTGAGAATGTGGCCGATGTGTCGAAATCAGATGGTGTAGCCGCTGGTCCCAGTGTAGTAGTTGTAGGATGTGCGCTGCACACATGTGGGATATCAAGGAACTCAGCAATAATGCAGGCAGAGAAAGTAATACTCACTCCCTGGACCGCTATGCTGTAGAACAGAGCATCAGCATCATCCTCTCCCATGGCATGGTAAAACTCGCCGACCATCTATAGATATGTAGTCCCCCACAGCTGACAGATCAGTGTCCATCCCCGCTCGGTGATGATGGACTATATGCTCTGTCCCTCCCATGCAAGATCGCAGAAGTCATCCAAAATGATCTCTCGCTCGACAAGTATAGGCCTCGTCTCCTGAGCATGAGCTGCTCCACTACTTTGGCAAGTCTGATCTCTCGCACGTTTTCTTCCGTTGGTGCCATTAGTATACTGTTTAATCAAATGGAAAGTAAGAATATAATTAATCATAATATTTTAATTATATTATTGAAGAATTATACAATATTGAACTAAATTAAAATAATTAGTTCGAATGAAACATATTCTATTCGAACTAACTATTGTAACGTAACTTCATAGTTCAAACTAGGAAAATCTATTCGAACGGATTTTTCTGTTCATTTGATCTGGCAATTTCTATTCATTCGAACGAATTTATTTTGTTCGAAGTAAAATAGATTTGTTTGGCAACTGAGCATTCGAATAGACTAAAGTCCGTCCGAACAAGAACACGCCAAATAGCCATGGATGAGTCGACTCAGCCCTGAACGAAAAAACTCAATTTAGATGTTATCCTTTGTTGTAATTAGTAGAAATGATTAAGGAATGAAGCCCAATCATTTCTACCGATTATTTTGGTGTTATTTCTACAGAAAACACTAAAATGGGAGATTTCGGATTCGAAATCCATACCTCCTAAAAACAACCCTTTCGAATATAAAATAAAACAATATATGTGGAGACTTGACCCATACCTCTTGGAAGTTCAAATGTGGGCTTGCTACGATGGAGATAAGGGGCGATCTGTCTGCTCTTGACAGCTTCTGGTTCGATCTGGAGTGATTTATGGCAATCTATTCGAACTGAGTATATGATGACCATCACGTCTCGTTCGAACGGAAAAAAATATCCATTCAAACTGTTAATATACTAATAAATGTTGTTCAAACCGACAGGAAATAGGTTCGAACGATTATTTTACTAATATATTTCTAATTATATTACTAATAGTAATATATAATAATATTAATATTACAAAGTACAAAAGCAAAAAAAATATTACTAATAATAGTATTATAGTACTTTATTTAATATACTTAGTATATTATTTGTAATATACTTATTATATTACCTATAACATACTAAGTACTTAGTATATATTATAAACACTTAATTATATGGCTACTATATATAAGTGATGATAACTATACTCATGCACGTTATATAATATTATAACACTAACTATAGATATATGTTACTATTATAAGTTATGATAAGTACTATACAAGTTAATATATATTAATAAGTACCATATATAGTAAGTATTAGTTATATAGCTACTATAGTGTAAGTATTATATTAACTCTTAGACCAAAAGTATATTATATATTATCAATTATAGTATAAAATAGTTGCTATAGTGTGTATATATATTATATAATTCAAATATTCTATATAATAGATTATTAAAATTATAGGAAATTACTAATAAGTATAATAATGCTATTATTAGTTCAAACAGAATAACATCCCGTTTGAACAGATTTATCTTGTAGAATGTGTTTAGAGGGAAATCTCGCGTCAAATACTTTGAAGATTCACTTATTTGAATGTGAAAATGCCTCATTCGAACACAATGGTGGAATTGTGTTACGAAAATACTCTCTGATCTTCTCTACATTTGAAGAATATGCCAAGGAATATTCTGATTTTTTAGTTTGAACAACTATATTACCCATTTGAACGTGAATTAAATCGCGGCAGAATTTGACGGTTTTTTGAAATTATTGTGTTCGAATGCGTAAATGTTTAGTTCGAACGAGACTTCATAAATTCAAATACCTCCACTTTCAATTCATTTTCACAATGAAATTGGATTCCTTCAGAGGCAGAGCATGGTTAGGCGATTTTGTGTGTGAGAGTGTTGTGGAGAGAGAGAGGAACAATCTTAGTGAGAGAGAAGAGATTCTTGAGAGAGATGAGAGGTTTATAAGAGGTATAAGTTATTTTTTTGCTTTCTTTTTTTCTGTATTTCAAGTTTCGTTAATGTTGATTTATTGAATTTGATTTAGGATTTTCTCATAATGTGTTTTATGCTTATGTAGGTATTGTGGATTCATATTGTGTTTGGATTGCAAAAATTTGAGATAATATTTCTAATTTTTAGATTTTCAATAATTTATAGTATATAATTAATTATGTTTAGTATATTTGTCTTTATGCAATCCCATGTAAAATGTATCCTACACTAATATGTAACTTATGAGATTGTGTTTGTGAAAATTGTGTTTTATGGGAAAGTGTTTTGTCTCTATTTCCTGTCTGGAATCTGGGCTTGTCCTGGTCGAACGCTATAATTTTCGTTCGAATAGAATCATGTCCAAACAGTATCATATTTGAACAGAATTATATTCGAACCGACTAATAAGATCTTACTTACAAGATTTTACTTAAAGACTAATAAGATATATAAAAATAATACTTAAAATATAAAAAACTTAAGAATTATTAATACTTAAATTAAAATTAATACTTAAAATATAATATAATATAGGAATTATTAATAATTAAATTATAATTAATACTTATAAAATATTTAATTAAAAAACTATAATCTATAATTTAAAAATAGTTTGTACTTAAATTAAAATTAATACTTAAAATATAATATAACATAGGAATTATTAATACTTAAATTAAAATAATAAATAAAAATATTTAATTAAAAAATATTTTGCACTTAAATAAAATTAATACTTAAAAAAAATATTTAATTAAAAAACTATCATGTATAATTAAAAAATATTTTGCAGTTAAATTAAAATTAATACTTAAAATATAATATAACATAGGAATTATTAATACTTAAATTAAAATTAATACTTATGAAATAATAATAATATTGGTGATTTCTAATGTAATTTTGCAATGTATTTGTGATTTGGAATCAAATTTAATAATTGTAGGAGTTGGATAGTTTTGGATTTCAAGATTATTTTTATATGTTATTTAACCTTAAACCTATTTTAGAGTTGTGGCCAAATATTCTCTTAAACAATGTTTGGGTACAACTGTTGAATTGTCCAAAGTGAACAGTTTGGGATTCTATCATCTATATAGTAGATATATTCAGTTTAAACTCTTATGTTAGTCAATTAAAATTTTGGTTCAATATTTCCCTACATTCTTCGGGTATGTGATTTGTAAGTTTCTCGGCCCATGAATAGGATCGACTACTTATGGTGACTAGCATACATGAAGAATTGTAGGGAAATGCTGCCGAAATTTTTACTAAGTATCTATGCGATACATATGATAGTCTCTCAAATGAGATAGGATCAACTACCTTATAAAATAAATGGTAAACAAGTACGAATATACTCTTGATAGTGTTTATCTCATTAATCGGGTTTTTTTTATAGACATCCAACGAGTAACGGAAATACAATGAATAAAAGTTGGATGTTGTTGAAAGACTTAGGCGAGACTATAAGGAGTATGCACAAGGGGTGAAGTTTTTTATAGAGTTTACTCACATGAGTGTTAACAATCGAGAATTTATAAGATGTCCGTGCAATAAGTGCAAAAATCTTAGTTCTTATAACATGGGTTGGTTGTTTAAATGTAATTGGTAGGATGTCTCAAATCCTAAGTTGGGAGTGCGTAACAATGAATATTTTGTAAGTGTCAATACATCCCGCACATGGTATGAGGACGATCCCTTTGTTCTCGATTGCCAAGCGAATCAAGTTTTTTATTTAAATGAACTAGAGTACAAAAACACGTGGCAAGTAGTGGAGAAGTTTGCACCAAAAAATGTATATAATTACATTCTAGAGGCAAACGAACCATATGAAGAAGTTGATAATCCAGGAAATGAAGAAACATATCAAGAAAACCAGTCAGACATCAATCTATTTATTGATCTAAGCCAATATGGCATGGTTCCATTGCGTAGAGAAGATGTTTAACTCAAAGTAATTGAGGGTGAAATATCGGAAGAAGATAAATCAACTTAAGTGTCTAGTGAAGATGAGGGCGACTGGTCCAACAAAACCGATAGTGAATGAATTTCAAACAGATATTTTCGTAAGTATTATTCTTATAAATATCCGTAACGTTTGTTTGAACAATAATTTGTTACAATTTCAAACAGATATGCCACCCAAACGCAAAGCAACACATGCGCCATCCACATCAATTACTGACTCCTTGTGTGGTTTATCTGCTATGAATAGTGGGTCAACATCACCAGTCCCCGGATAAGGTATTTTATCAAATTAAATACCACATTTTATATTCAATTGAAGTAATATATATCTATAAAATAAAATAATTTAACTAAAATACATGTTTTAATTACTGTATATATATTTGTTATAAGTCAGCGCTGAGGTAGAGGCACTACGAGGGGTTTCTGCATACAGAAAGTAAAGAAAGTGGATAAAATTAAAGTTGATACTCTTGATGATCACACCGGTGGCTCCGGAGATTCGACAGCTTAGCTTGCTTCTTATGTTGGTACACTTACTCGCACGTATATACTGATTCTACATCCTCTTGATCTAAAGTTCTCCAAGATGTGAAAGACCACATCAAAAATCGTTGCTCATTAATAAGTTACATCTCAAGCAACAAAGTATATAACATGTTACTTTAAAGTTACTTTGTTTATACTAATTGTTTATAAGTTTTGAAAGCATGAGTTTAAGTTTAATTTTGGCCGATAAGAGGATTGATTAACAGTTGAGGAACTTATGTCAAATTCAGTTCGGAGGTACATAGGTCGATGCTATGTATACTATAAGAAGCTCAGTACTACAATAGAGGTGAGCCAAAATTCATTCCAAGAAATGCCACCAAAAGAATGGGAGAAGATTTGTGATATGTTTGAATCAGGTAATTTCACTGCTATCTTTTTTTAATAGTATATGATAGATGTATTAAACATATAGACATAATATTTTTTTAGCAACGGAATATTGTGAACAAAGCAAATAGATTAAATTTAATGATATACCATCATGAGAGTTCTCGATCTTTTCATCGTTTGTCTAACAAAATGGTAAGTTATTCTAATTCCCGTTAAATATTAACATATAATACATTTATATAATTTAAATTCTAATATATATTTTTCTTTTGTAGAAAGAAGAAAGTCATGCTGAATATGATTTGACCCAATTGTATACTAAAGCACATAAAAATCGTGATGTTGTTTGGATTAGTCCTTAAGCAAAAACAAACTATATCAGTTTAAACTTCTTTAATTCCATTGTTTAATAATATTTTTGTTACTTATACTAACTTTAATATTTTTGTTTTTGTAGGACAAGATGATATCTTTTAAGGAAATTGTTTCGGATCCATCTGATGCATCATCTGTCAACAATGCTCAGATCTTTTCTCAAGTTCTTGGATCACATCTAGATATTTGAGGGGCTTAGGACGTTGCGTGAAACCATCCTCAACATCATCATTCTCTTCTTGAGTCAGATCGAATGACGACAAGACTAAGAAATTGGAGGAAACAATACTTGAGATAGAACGATCGAGGTCCAAGGAAAAAGAGTTTTTGACCCGATTAGATCAAGCAGCAGATCTTGAGACGAGATTAGAAGAGAACATGTAGAGGAGACTGGGGATGGAGTTACAAAAAGTTGTGTTTGAACAGTTGTAGTCAATTATATCCCAAAACCCTATGCCACTACTACAATCTTAAATTTTATTTTTCCTTTCATTATCTTTCTATTATGATGTTCTAAAACATTTGAACAATTGATGTTTGAATTACAATTTGTGTAATATTAGTATGATATTTTTAATTAAATTATGTTTTGTATGATTAATACCGTTCAAAAGGTAAATAACCAGTTCGAATGGTAAATTATCATTTATAAACCCATACGAACGACAAATGAGAAATACAGTCCGTACGGCCATTCGAATAATAAAAAATTTCTTCGAACAACATTAATATTTTTGTTCGAACAAAAGTTATTTGAACAAAATTTATTGGTTCAAACACTTCGTTCGTTCAAACAATATCAAATATGGTTATTAGTTCGAATCAAAGTTTTAATTTGTTTGAATGGATGGGTCGGTTCAAATTGAGAAATATTTCATTCGAACAATGTTTTGAGACAAAATTGGTTCGTCTATAAGAAAAAGTCTCGTTTGAATAGTTTCGACTGGTTTTGCTAAATTTTGTCCCCAAAAGTGAGATTTTGAGACAAAAAATTGAATTTCGTCTCCAAAAACCTTTAGAAACAATCTTTTCATGACAAAATAGAGACGGAAAATTTTCATTTCCAAAATTATTTTGAGACGAAATTGGAGGTTTTTTAGACAATTTTTGTCTAAAAAAACCAAATCTCTTGTAGTGCGATATGATATGCAAATAAAATCCTCACTCCTAGAGACAGTAATGTTGGTACAAATTAATTTCGAAGTGAAAATTTCGAACAAGTTATTTGTAAAAGTGTGGATTACACGATAAAAATATATTATAAATATAATTTAAAATAAAAAATATTATCAATATATCTATCAATTAACTGCCAAAGTTAATTGAGGAAAGTGCTAGGAGTGTAAAAAGATAAATTATATATTAATTAAAAAGATAAATTATATTTAAACATAAGAGATATTGGTTTGAAGGAGACCCAAATGAAAAATGTTTACATATTCTTTTAACATATAATTTTTTACTTCTAATTAAAGATTTTTAGAGCAAAAATTTGAAGTGCCTAAGAAAATTTTTTAAAGTTTTCAAGGATTTGTGACTATATTTTGAATTTTGTTAAATTCAAATTCTATATATTTTTTAATTTTTTAAGAAATAATAAGATTGCTTATAATTTTTTGGACAATTGAGGATTTTTTTTTTAATTTTTGAAGGGGAAAAATAAATTGTTTAATTAACTTTTAAAATATATAGACAAAATAGTTTTAATCATATAGTTAATGAAACATTAAGACCAATTGTCATATTAAGGTCCTGTTTGGTTACACAGGTGAGATGAGATGAGATATAAGTTGAAAGTTGAATAAAATATTAATAGAATATCATTTTTTAATATCATTTTTGTTTTAAAATTTGAAAAAGTTGAATTATTTATTATATTTTATGTAAGAGTTTGTGAAATTAGTTATAATGATTATATAAGATGAGATGAGATGAGTTAGTTTAATTTGTGTAACCAAACTAACCTTTATTTGTATTTTCTATTTTACATTGAAACTTGAAACTTGAAACTAATTACACACACACACACATATATATATATATATATATGGACACTTTTAGATAATCTTTTAACTCTTTGTGATATACAGATTTTTATATCGCAGAAATCTTGGCTTCTTCTCTAGGCCATACGAGTATGAAGGCTGACAAAAAAAGTTGAGTCTATACAATGATTTATTTATAGTGATATATATATAAGTGATCTCTATACAGTGATTCATATATATATATATATATATATATAGTTATAGCATACATCACATATTATAAATAGTATAAACTAGTGTGTATATATATATATATCATAATATACCATATACTATAATATTATTATGTGATACTAGTGATAATATATTAATACTGTATACTATCCTATCGCTAAATATATTTTGATATATAGTACTAGCATATCATATATGATGATATAATGATGATATATCATATAAATATATATATATATATATCTATACTGATCATATCGCATACATCCTAAACTATACGTGTAGCATATAATAGTATAATATCCTTTAATTGTGTAAATCCGAATTGAAATAAGTTACTAACTAATGAAAAATAAAACCTTCGAATGGTTTTGTTATATGTAAACAGTTAAGTACTCATTGTTTGAATGTTTCCGAAATGGAAAACTATACGTTCGAACGGTACTTTCGGTGTTGGCACCTTTTACCTAGTAGTGTTGGTAATGTTTCAAGCCAATACCGTGTACGTGTATTCGTTCAAACGGTAGTTATGTCGGTTCACATGTACTGATTCTAAAATGCTACACTCGAACGTACGTATGCACAATGGAAAATTCAAACGACACACATTTGAACGTTTGTAACTTATCGTTCGAACTTTACACAACAATAAGTGCATGGTTCGAACTCCTCAAACACGTTTTCAACAAAACTTAAAACCCAACCCTCCCGGCTCCACTATCCATGCAACGCTTCTAACACCACTGTCCAACTCATCCAAACCCTCACGACAAGGTTAGTGCCCCTCTGCTATATATACTTTTTATCACTACAACAAATTTGAGATTTTGGGACGAAATTATTTAGGGATGAAATTTTTTTCGTCCCTAAAAGTCATTTCTTGGGACGAAATTTAAATTTCATCCCAAAAAATCGATGAATTTAGAAAATCGTTTGAACGTCAAAATAACCGTTCGAACAGTATTTTCTGTGACGAATTAAATCGTCTAAAAAAAATTTTCCCGTTTGAACAGTAAAATTTGGCGGATAATTACTTTATTATGGCGGGAAAAGTTCAAAAACGTTCGAACGATAATTTGTTGTGTTCGAACAGAAAATATTTGGTGGCAAATCCTGGCGGGAAGGTTTCTAAACCGTTCGAATGGAATATATTTAGTTAGAACATATTCAAGCACCACATTTATACATTCGAAGGTATAATATTAATCTCGGTATGAAACTCAAAATATAAAAAATATCTATCATATATACAAATTTATTAATTAATTTTATGTAATTAATTTTAAAATATTTTAATGATTTCTTTTACGTTAAATAAGATTTTTAGTTAAATAAATATTATCAACCTCATATATATTAATCAATCAAATAAAGCAAATTATCAAAATGCCATATATATTGTTCATAATTATAACAAAAGAAAATATAAATAAAAGATAAAAACTACTGTGATGCGAGGTCTCTACACACATCATCGACTGCAGCTAATTGTGTCTCTACCTGTGTCAGTCGAGTACTAAGTGTGACCTGAGTTGCATTATTGGCATTAATCGTTGTACGTAACTCATTAACCTCTGTATGTAACCCAAAGACGGTAGCCATAATCTCTGTATGCAACTCAGACATGGCAATATGCACTGCAGTATGTACTGCATCAATCACTGCTGATGTGTGTACGCCGATCTCAGCACGCAATATGTCAGCCATCAGCCTGTGTAGATGTCTCACCAGCCGATACTCCATTATCTCCCGGTTGCGCATCTCTCTGAATCTCAGCCCTGTCAGGAACAGCCCCACGAAAATGAAATCTAGAGTGTCCCGTGCTCCGTGATAGGGTGGTGCTGTTGATCGGTGCCATCGGAAATCGGGAACGCTCGGCAGGTTCGGACACAACCCCGGCATGTAGCAAAAATCGAGTGATGAGGATCCCAAACGGCAGTATATCTGTCGTAATGAACCGTGCCTCTGATCGGATCCTCTCAAATATATAACCAACGAGGTCGATCGGGATGCCACGAGCTACCCGTATCATAAATCTCACTCAATCCATGCCGACCTCGGTCTTGTGCTGCCGTGGGTCAATATTGTTGGCAATGATCAAATTCATGATCTTGAAGAAAGAAGATAAATCTGCCTGCCTAATACTCTTGGAGCCATCGTACACTGGAGCATCTGGACCAACAATCAAGTCTCTAACCTCGTGATCAGCAAGTGTATCGATCTCATCTGTGTAATCTGGTCCCTCGTCCTGAGACATAGCTGCATCACCTGAAGGATCAGACTTTCTAGGCGGCAGGTTTGGATAGGCATCAAGAAGCCTAGGAATACCCAGATATACAGCGAGTCCGTCCGCTGAAAATATAACAGGAGCTCCTCGGACACAGATCCTATATGCCCCTCCATCGTCTGGGCTGGCAGCACCGAGCTCTTTATAGAACTCAGTAACGATCTCAATGAAGGAAACGAGTTTCATTCCTTCTTCTCGCTGATCTAAGATTGGTGCCCAACCACAATCATTGAATACTGATGGGAGGGAATGACCCTCCCATATAAGAGCGACAAAATCAAACAGTTTTACATGTCGCTCAAGTAAAACAGTCTGCTCTCGAACTGTTTGGATGGAAGGTTCTCCTGATCTACCACGTTTACGGCCCCGATAAGACATTATTAAGATCCTGAAATTTTAAAAATAAAATATACATTCAAGATTAGTGATAAAATCTAATTACGACTAAAAGATTTACAAAATTATATACTAATAGCAATTTAATAAATTAATTGATAGAACATATAATCAATTAAACGATGAAAACAATTTAATACGCTAATAAAATGTAAATGGATTGAATTTAATAATTAGCGTTCGAACGTCTAAATATATGGTCGAACGGACAATTAATAACGTTCGAACGTTTTAAACCTGTTCGAACGTACAGGTTTACTCGTTCGAACGGACTGGTTAATACCGTTCGAACGGAAAACAGATCTAACTCGGCCATGGCTGAGTCAACTCAGCGGCCATGAAAACACCCAAAAAATAATCGATTCCGTGGTTTCTTCGACTAAAAACAAAGTACTCTTCATTTCTAAACATCCTACGATAGATTTATGATGTTCTACGGTAATTATTGATGAAAAAATCTAATTTTTAAAAAAAAATAAAATAAAACCATAAAATTATAAAATAAACGGTAAAATGAGTTTGAAAATACATACCTTTACTTGGGAGGAAAAGTGATTGACGTATGTGCTGATCACGACGGCAGACGGCGGTGAATGTAGTGCGTTCAAACGTTTTCTCGCTTTTTCAAACGGTGGGGACAGCGACGTGAGAGAAATTGCTGCCCGCGATAACTTATACTTGCATAACCGTTCGAACGTTAATATTTAAAGTTCGAACGTTAATATAAAACCGTTCGACCATTACTATTTCACGTTCGAACGGAAGTTTTGTAAGTTTATTAAAAATTATATTAAATGTATACTATATTTATATTCCTATAAATTATTATAATATATATACTATTACAGTAGATTATATATACTGTAATATATATGTAATATTATAATATATATTATGATAGTAGAATACTTTAAATGAAAACATAATAACTTATATATATATTTTTTATAGTATAATAGTAATATATCATAATACTTTACTATCAAAATGTTATATATGAGATTGTAATATATATATATATATAGTACCATATGATAGCATATAGTACTATATGGTATGAGTTTATACTTAACTAATATATGTCATATTGATACCTTGATGTAATCTCTTTTTGGATGATGAATAAAATAGCATACATTGTTTTATCAAAAAAAAAAAAAAAAACTAATATATGTCATATTATATATTCCATTATACTTTACCTACTAAAGTTATATATGATATTATACCGCATATATATATAGAGTATAGCTTACTAATATACTATCGTCTTATAAATTTCTCTATACTTTATTATGTGTCCTTAGTATATTTGAGGTTATATATATATGAGTATATATTACTAATACATATGATCTTAATAATATATATGATAGTATAGGTCACTATATATATGATAATATATATTACTATATATACTATATATACTATATATTTAGTATAGATTACTATATATATGATAGTATATATTACATTATATATGATAGTATATATAACTAATACATATGATCTTATAGTACTTTTCATTTAATGATGAAAAAAGTTATATTTAAACATAAAGGATATGTGTTCGAACGGTACTCGTAAACCGTTCGAACACATATGTTACGTTTGAACGTATAAAAAAACATTCGAACAGATTATTGCAATGGCGGAAAAACATCCCGCCAATTAAAGACAGCTGGATTACTGTTCGAACGTAATTTGTTATAGTTCGAACGGATTTTTGCAGTGGTGGAAAAATATCCCGCCAATTAAACTATAGTATCATCTAATATGTCTATATATATTAATGTTGTTCTTTTATTCAAAGGTATAATAAAATAAAAAATATAAATAAACATTTACAACACCGTTTGAACAGTTAAAAATCAAAGTTCGAACGGTTAATTTTCAAGCGGGAATAAATCAATAACGTTCGAACATACTTTTTATACGTTCGAACGTGAAAATTAGGAGGGAATTTTCTCCCGCTTAATATTTTCACGTTCGAAGGGAATATTTTCTCCATTATTTTCACGCTCAGTGTCGTCGCCCGAAGTTTAACCCTTCGCATATCAGATGTATTCTTTCTCAAACTAGCTAGCCCCTAAGCTCAAAAATATTTTCATCTCACTCCATTATTCTTGGATTACTACTTGGAGAGTTTGTGATTATTCTCGGATTATTCCCTTTTCATCTTCAAAAATTCAGGTATTCCTTTTAAAATAGAAATGTATGGTTTGAACTTAATATTTTGCAATGTTAGAAAGTTGTATGCTTTGAGATTGTTGTTTGTGTTTGTTAGAGTTTGTAATTAATGGAGTTTTCGGCGTTGTTGAAGATGACTGGAATCTGGAATGAATACGTTCGAACGGGTTAGGATTACCGTTCGAACGTATTCATTTTAATCGAACATAGGTTATCATCGTTCGAACGGGTAATGACATTACATCAATAACGTATACATAATACAAATAGTTTGGGATAGTTGTAAATTATATGTACTACTAAATCACAAATAATTAGGACCAACTACCATTTAAATAGTTAATTCTAAATAAATAAAATTAATATTCAAATTAAAATACTACTAAATCTTTAAATTAAAATAGAAATAGTTAAGATTTAATAATACTTAAATACTTAATTATAAATTAATAAAATTAATATTCAAATTAAAATACTACTAAATCTTTAAATTAAAATAGAAATAGTTAAGATTTAATAATACTTAAATACTTAATTATAAATTAATAAAATTAATATTCAAATTAAAATACTACTAAATCTTTAAATTAAAATAGAAATAGTTAAGATTTAATAATACTTAAATACTTAATTATAAATTAATAAAATTAATATTCAAATTAAAATACTACTAAATCTTTAAATTAAAATAGAAATAGTTAAGATTTAATAATACTTAAATACTTAATTATAAATTAATAAAATTATAATTCAAATTAAAATACTACTAAATCTTTAAATTAAAATAGAAATAGTTAAGATTTAATAATACTTAAATACTTAATTATAAATTAATAAAATTAATATTCAAATTAAAATACTACTAAATCTTTAAATTAAAATACTTAATTATAAACAGGTAAAACTAATATTTAAATTAAAATCTGGAATAAATCTTGAAATAATACCTACTAATTATGTTTTTGTTGTACAAATAATATGTTGTTATTGTTTGACATATATTAGCATATTTTGCATTGTTTGTTCATCAAAATAAACCTTAGACCTGTTCGAGAGTTATCAATCCGGATGAATGCTTGATTGATAACTCTTGAATTGTCCAGAGTGGACAGTTTGGGATTGTAAGATCATTCTCGCAAACTATAGAACTATATCTGTTGTCGTCCAACATTATGATTTTGGTAGATTCATCCATTGTTCTCTGGATATGCAGTTTCGGTGATGGTGCAACGGCATGTTAATCGTCAATGCACACAACCAAACGAGCATATTTGGAGAACTATGGGGAGATGCTGCCGAAATTTTGTTGGACGTGACAGATAATAGATCATAGGTTGGCGACTATGATCTTACAATCCCGAACGGGATAGGACCAACTACCCGGTGAAAGGTGACATACTCATTAATTGGTATATGATACATGGTTGTTTGCTGATGCATTACAATATTGTTTGTAATGAATATAGTCGGCATGGATAAGAGTTGGATGAGAGTTAGCGATCGATTGGGTCAGAATTACAATGTATATGCTGAAGGTGTTAAGAAATTCTTGGAGTTTGCATTGGGTACATGTGATAGTGATGGGCGTATCAGATGCCCATGCAGAGAATGCAGGAATTTGCGTTCTCATAAGAAAGACTTGGTGAGAGAGCATCTGTTTGTCAAAGGTATTGATAAGGGTTATACTGATTGGGTCTTACACGGCGAACCATATCCAACTTCATTTGAGGCTCCACATAAAGAAGAAGAGATCGATGAAGATGTATAACCAGAGATTGTTGGAGATGATTACGATGAGGATATGGAGGAAATGTTAGGTGACATCGGTGTGGGAATGTTTATGGATGAAGGTGACACGGACACATCAAGCTCAAATGATGGGGGCCATAACACTTTTGCACGCTTGTGGAATGATTCACAGCGTGAGCTATATCCAGGATGCAGAAAACACAGTAAGTTGTCGTTTACTGTAAGATTGCTTCACATAAAATCAATGTGTCAATTATCTATTAAGGCAGTCAATATGTTATTTGAACTGTTTAAAGAGGCACTGCCGACAGACAATACTTTACCTCGTAACTTCTATGAAGCAAAAAAGTTGAAACGAGGACTCGGATTTGATTACAACGTAATACATGCATGTAAGAATGACTGCATATTATTTTGGCGAGAGAATGAGCAGTTGAACGAGTGTCCTATATGCCACGAGTCAAGATGGACATTAGATAAGGCAAATGTTCCGCAAAAGGTCGTATGCCACTTTCCATTGATATCTAGATTACAACAATTATTTATGTCACGCGCAACGGCTGTAGTTATGACATGGCACTCATCAGACAGAGTAAGGAACGATAATATTTTGTCACATCCTGCTGACTCCCAGGTGTGGAAGAAATTTGATCAGGAACACCGATGGTTTGCTGAAGAACCGCGTAATTTAAGACTTGGGTTGGCAACAGATGGATTTAATCCTTTTGGGAACATGAGTACTAGTCATAGTACTTGGCCAGTTGTACTTATGCCGTATAATCTACCACCGTGGAAGTGTATGAAAGATCCATATTTCATGATGAGTTTGCTCATCCCAGGTCTGAGGTCACCGGGAAATGATATAGACATACACTTACAGCCATTGATTGCAGAATTGAAAGATTTGTGGGAGAATGGGGTTGTCACATTTGATTCGTCAACAGGCAAGTCGTTCAAGATGCATGTTGCGGTGTTGTGGACAATAAATGATTTTCCAGCTTATGGGAATTTGTCAGGTTGGGGTACTAAGGGGAAAATGGCATGTCCAACTTGTAACAAATATACCAAATCTGAATGGCTTACGTACGGGAGGAAATTATGTTTCATGCGTCATCGTCGATTTTTACCTGGTGACCATAGATGGCGTGGAAATTCTAGAATGTTTGATGGAACTGTTGAATGGGGCCAACCTCCACCATATTTGTCTGGCGAAGATGTACTTGCACAACTTATAGATGTTGGTTGTAATGAATTTGGTAAAAAACAACGAAAGAGAAAACGAGCTACGAATGAGTTGAATTGGACAAAGAAGAGTATATTTTTCGAACTCCCGTACTGGTCGAAGTTAAAATTGCGACATAGCCGTGATGTTATGCATATTGAAAAAAATATTTGCGAATCCGTATTGGGAACATTGATGTCAATTGAAGGAAAAACAAAGGATACAATAAACTCAAGGAAGGATTTGAAGCGGTTGGGAATAAGACGGGAAATGCAGTTGCAAGAAAATGGTTCGTCTGTCTACATGCCGATTGGGTGGTATACATTGTCAATGAATGAAAGGGTTACATTTTGTGAGTGGTTAATGAAGATCAAATTACCGGACGGTTATGCCTCGAATCTAACAAGGTGTGTGAGTATAAATGATTGGAAAATAACTGGATTAAAAAGTCATGATTGTCATGTTTTCTTACAGCGTATCTTGCCTATTGGTATCCGTGGGTACTTGAACAGAGATGTGCGCGTGGCTTTGACTGAGTTGGGTGCATTTTTTAAAGACTTATGTGCTAGGACGTTGAATGTAGAAGCTTTGGATCGAATGGAACGAGAAATTGTCATAATATTGTGTAAGCTAGAAAGTATTTATCCACCATCATTCTTCGATGTCATGGTTCACCTAGCCATTCATTTGCCACGTGAGGCTCGGCTTGCAGGACCAGTTCAATATAGATGGATGTATCCCATTGAACCATTTCTTGGAAAGTTGAAACGTACAGTGGGTAACAGGGCCCGTCCAGAATGATCAATTGCAGAAGCATATATTGACGATGAGTGACACTCGGTTTGATCGGCCAAAAAGAAACTTTGACATTGACCGAGCAAGACAACGGAATATATTTTCTGTGTTGTCCCAACAAGTTCGTCCAATTGGTGCAGTGCATGGTTATGACTTGTGTGGAAGAGAGTTCGAGAAAACTCAGTGGTACGTGCTGAACAATTGCCCTGAGATAGAGAACTACTTGAAGTAAGTTTTAACTTTTTCTTAATTTAAATTGCCTCATTACTTTTAAAAAAATACAAAATATAAAATATTTGTGGTAATCATCAATTTCAGTGATCATATTAACGTGCTCAAGGAACTAGGAGTAAATGATATAAACCAGAAACATGAAGAGGAGTTCCCGAGATGGTTTGAAGAACGGGTAATGAAATTATATATGCGTTACTCAATAACAAATGAAAAAATATTAATTTCAACTTTGATATAGTATATGCTTTACTCAATATGTAGGTTGTACAAATGCATGCGAATAATCCAAATGATATATCTGATGAACTGTATGCATTGGCGCGTGGCCCATCGAGACGCGCTGCTCGATATTCTGCATGTATTTCTCGGGGAAGTAGGTATCACACACTGGATCGAGATTGTTATAGGAAAACCCAAAATAGTGGTGTCCTAGTCGAAGGAAGTCATGATGGAAAAAATATTGATTTCTATGGGGTTATTGTCGATATAATTGGAATGAAATATTTGGGAGAGCTTGCGGTGTATCTGTTTAAGTGTGATTGGTGGGATTTAAGCAATCCTCGTACTGGAGTCCGTGATGATGAATATTTTTTTAGTGTTAATACATCAAAAAAATGGTATGAAGATGATCCTTTTATTTTGGCTTCTCAAGCATCTCAAGTATTCTACTTAGATGACCCGAAGTTAGGAAATCAATGGCGAGTAGTACAAAAATATTCTCCAAGAAATATATACGATGTTATCCCTCAGGCGGAAGGACAAGATGAAGAAGAAGATGACTCTTCTACTCAAGAAGCATACCAAGAGAGTCAACCCGAGTTAAATTTGTTTGTGGATTTGAGCTAGTATGAGATGATTCCATTAAATAGAGAAGATATTGAAGCTGAAATTGTTGATGCGACAGTTGAGGAAAATGTTGAATCATCTGAAGTATCTACAGATGATGAGAACGAATTGTCAAATGAAACTGATACAGATTCTGATTGACCAATTATGTGTTAACATTACACTTGATGACAAATATTTTACTTATTAAATGTATCAGTAGTTTGAAATTATGCCGCCAAAGAGGAAGGAAGTTCGCAACCCATCTCCACCTGTTCCTAGCTCTCCTTCAGACTCACCATTAAAGATTGATTCTACAGAACAAGGTAAAAATCTAATACTCATAAAAGTTATTAATTAAGGTCATATAATAGAGATATAAATGAAATTTATTACAATGTTATATTTTATAGAATCTACAGTACAATCTCGTCAAGGTCGAGGCACCACTAGAGGGGTGACGTTGGAAAAATATCGGAAGGTGGGTAAGATCAAGGTTAACATTCCTGACGAACATACTGGGGGCGAAGGACAACCAGCAGCTTGGCTTGCATCGCATGTGGGTGCTCTTACACGAACTTACGCACCTTTGGCAACGACTTCATGGAAGAAAGTCCCCCAAGATGTTAAAGAGCTTATCAAGAAGTGTTGTTTGGTAATGTTTAAAACATTGATTTAGTAGAATAAATTTCTATATTTTACTTAAATTTAGAATATTATAAATGATAATGTGTTTGTGACTATTTTTTTAAGGATGATTTCGAATTAAATTTTGGTTGGAGAGAGGAGCATAAGACTGTGGAAGAGCATATGGGTAATGCATTCCGCAAATATAAGGCAAGGTGTCATGAGCATTATAATAAGTTTGAGAAGAAGAAAGATGCACGCCAACATCCTTTCCAGGATGTCCGACCTTCTGAGTGGGAAAAACTTTGTGACATGTTTGAGGATCCATCATATCAGGTATAATGAAATTTAATTATTTTACTTGTCCTATCTGTCATTTCGCTTCATAATATTTTTAATTTCTTTGCAGGAGCGAAGTTCTATAAACAAAACAAATAGATCAAAATTGAAGATTAATTATCATGCAGGCTCAAGATCTTTCCATCGTCTTTCTAAGAAAGTGGTATTGCTATTTTTTTTATTGGATATAGTTAATTATTTGGATGAATCATAATGACTTTATATCTTAACACATTTATTGTAGCAAGATTCAGATACTAATTATGATCTGACAAAATTATATGCTACATCGCACACTGATCGTAATGGAGAGTGGACTCATTCTGATGCCCGTGAAAATTATGTAAGTTTTATAACCTGTTTTAATTAAATATATTAGAATATTTATGACGATATTAATTCTTTATCTTATATATGGTTAGGATAAAATGGTTGCCCAACGTGCTGAATCTGCGTCAGATCAAAATTCCTCAACAAGTGATATTGAGATTTTTACACAAGTCCTGGGTCAACATTCAGGATATTTGAGGGGTTTGGGTCGTTGTGTAAAGCCTGGTCCCTCTTCCTCTTCTTCTGGGAATGCATCTATGACTTCTATAGCGCTAGAGAATGCGAATTCCAAAATCGAAGAATTGACTGCAAGACAGCATGAGTTAAAGGCTCAATTGGCAAAACAAGCAGATATGGATATGCGCCTCAAACAACATGAAGAACAACAAGAAGAGTTCAGAAGATAGATGCAACTCCAAATGCAGCAGCTTATGCAACAGTACAGGCCTCCAAGCAACTGATGGATTTTGAGATTATCTATTTATGTACGAACAATGCCTGTCTCGACTGTTATTTATTTAGTTTGCGCTTATTATAACACTTTTGTGAGTGTTAAACAGTTTCTAATGTATTTTTTCAAATAGTATGAATGTCTATTTGGTTTTCTATTATTGATTTAAATTAAAGAGATTTCGTTCAAACGAACATAAAACGTTCAAACTCTATGTAACGACAATAGCGTTCGAACGTAAACATAATGTTCGAACGAAATTTATGTTCGTAGAGTTCGAACGATCACACAACGTTCGAACGTAAATAATTTCAGTCGTGTTCAAACATAGCCTATACCGTTCGAACTCATATACCATTCGACCTGACCATTTAACGTTCGAACACAAAGACAATTCATAACGTTCGAAAGAATTCATGTTTGTTCGAACATATTTCGAAATCGTTCAAACACGTCACTACTGTTCGAACTTAAAATTTTTTCCGTTCGAACTATTTTCTGGGACGAATTTTAACCGTGACAAAAAAAAAATTCGTTCCAACGTGTTTGAACGGTTTCCTTCAATTTTGTCCCAAAAGAAATTTTTTGGGACGAAATGGTGATTTTCATCCCAAAATACCTTTTGGCATAGTGATATTGGAACGACTTTGGGACGAATTTTTTTGGTCCCAAAAATTTTTTCAGGACGAAATTGGGGTCTTTTGGGACGAAAATTTCCGTCCCAAAAGACCCTTTCTGTTGTAGTGTATAATGTTTTACGTTGAATTTAAGTAGGTTTTGGTTTACACTTAAACCCAAAATGATATTGGCTCATTTGGCCATTTTTCGGCCACCATGGCAAGTCAATGGCCAAATGACCACCATAATAGGGTTATCTTGAGTATACCTTCCATTTTTACAGTTCCATTCCCCCAATAGTAGTGTGGTTGGGAGAATCAAAGTGCCCAAAACGACTCAGCCATCTCTAAAACCCCCCCTAATTTTTATGTTCGAACGTAAGTTGGACTTGAAACTAACGTTCAATGGTCTAAAGGTCAAAGGTTACTAAAGTTTAATGATAGCTTAAAGGTCACTAAAGCTTATCTTTAATGATTCTTTATTGACAATAACATATTATGAACCGATATAGTCAAAGGTCACTAAAGTTTAATGATAGTTTAAAGGTCACTAAAGTTTATCTTTAATTCATGTTTATTGACAGTAACATATTTTGAACCGAAATAAAAATTCAATTATATATGTTGTAGTGAGAATTCTAGCAGCTCTAGGCCGGACTATGGAGGATGGCGTGACTCCTTAAGGAAGATGCATAAGTAAAGAAACAATGGCATGCAAAATGCAGTGAAATGAAAAACGATGGGAAAAAGAACACCACAATTATGGCACATGTGGTTTGCTATGTGAGCTCTTTATCTCATGAAGGGTGAAACATACTTAGGGGCATTCATGAAGTTCTTACCCCTTTTTGGGGATAAGCAGTCCTACTTTTTAACTTAACAGTGGATTAATTTAAAACCTCATCTAGAGCCAAAAACCTTTTTCTCTCTAGGTTTTTTGTCGTTTTGCTAGGGTTGGTGTACTTTTGGCCGCAACCTTGGCCGCTATGGCGGCTTATGGATCTTTGCCTTTCATGGCGAGGACACTTGCTGATATTGTTTTGTCACGTCTATTACCTATGCCAGAGGTAGTGGTTCCCATGCGTGAAGCAAAACTGATTGAGGGGGATCTATGTTTTGTTTTCAACAAAGAAGAGATCACATGAACGGCGGCTCCGTTTCAGTTCTCAATAGTGTTAACATTCCAGCGACGTCGTCCTTCCTGGATGTTACCAGGGGTACATTAAAAAATTGTTGGGGGGTATCCTCAAAGCCGGTTGTCGATGCCAGGAGGAGGGCTAGAAATGTTTTGGTTCGTCTGACGAATGAATCTGACTTTGTTACTGCTATGTCCAGGGAAGTGATGGATATTGCAAACGTCCTATACAAAATATTCCATTGGACTCCCTCGTTCAATAAATATGAAGAATCAACTTTAGCACATTTGTGGATATTTTTACCAGGGTTACAACCCCATTTTTTCCATGAGTCTATGTTGAAGATTTTTGCGGGACCTTATGGTAGATATTCGAAAAAATATAATGCAACAACTTGCGTTTCAAGGACATAGGGTGCAAGAATGTGTATGGAGATGGATATTTCTAAAGATCATAGGAACTACTTTTGGATTGGTCCTCCTAATAAAACAGGAAGCCATTTCCAAGAAGTGATATTTGAAACCCTACCGGCATATTGTTTGACATGCTACCAACAAGGCCATTTGAATAGTATGTGTAGAAGGGAAAAGTTACATGGAAGAAATCAGAAAAGGGGTATGCCTCAGGCAAGAGAGGAATTGAAGAGATCTGAGAGACAAAGACAAGTGTGGAAATTTGTGCATAAAAAGGACCAAGTCGCTTAGAAAAAGGAGGAAAAGGAAAATGAGCAACTGATTCTGTACGTGATGCTGGATGGGGTGATGGTGTCATCCTTAACAGCGGATGACCAAAATTCAAAACAACATGATGGCAAAACACAGCTATGTATTGAAAGAGGAGAAGTAGAACCGAGTGACAGGGATATGAATGTGGAAGTGGTTTCAAGTTTGGTTAAAATTTCTGATTCCCCGAGGGATACACAAGGGGTTGATAATATCCAAGAAGAAGCATCGTTACTTTTGGAAGAAATTGTAAATGCTGAATTAGAAAGGATATCTGATCTAGTGGTAGATGGTGATTCTGGAATGGAAAGCGTCAAGGGCATCAATGAGCAGACATATTCGGGTACAATACATATACAAGCAGTGCAATTACAGTATGGTAGTACTCAAATAGTGGGGGAGGACATAGCCGAAGAGTCATCAGAGTTGTACCGAATAAAGGAGGGAATGGCCATGATATTGGATGCTGAGGAAATCAATATGTAGGTTGTGGTTACTATAGCAAAATTACCCGTTATTGCAAATGGGAAGGATGCAACTGTGATGCCATAGGTGCGGAAACTGATGTGCTTTCGGTGATGGAGCCTAGTTTAGGTCGAGAAGGATATGATATCTAAGGATTTGAAAATAAAGAGAACATAGCAATGGACACAGATTAGGAAACTGAGATGCCAATTGTAAAGTTGAAGAAGAAGAAAAAAGTTACAATCGCACTCCCGAGTATGATTACTCAGTCTTCCAAACAAGTTTGATATGTTAGACAACATTTTAGTTTGGAATGTTCGGGGGTTGGGTGGTTCTTTTTTTACAATTACAGAAGAATATTTTTGAGACGCAACCAGATTTGCTGGCCATTTTGGAACCGTTTGCAACTGAATGTTGAATTAAGAAATGGGCACAGAAGTTGAAGTTTGCTAATTTCATGACTAACTATCATCAAGAAGGCAAGATATGGGTGTTTTGGCAAAAGGATGTTTCTATGCAATTGGTGTCCAATACTAAGCAACAGATTTCTGGACTTTATAAAAAAGGTGAGGTTGAGATGCTGCTATCATTTATTTACGTGAGTTATTTTCAATCTGGGAGAGTGCACCTTTGGCGAGAGTTGGAGACAGTTCAAAGACAGGATATTCTGTGGGTTGTTGGGGGTGATTTTAATGTTATCCGGTATGATCATGAGGAAATTGGTGGTCTCTTAAAACCTCAGGGAGTTAAAGATGATTTTAACAATTGCATAATGAATTGTGGGCTCATGGAGATTCAAGAAGAAGGCTCAAAATATTCATGGTGTAATGGGCAAGAAGGGCTTGGCTGAATATGGGCTAAGTTAGATCGGGTAATTGTTAATCAAGAATTCATACAGAGATACGCGGCTGCGAGAGTTATTACGTTGGCTAGAAGCACTTCAGGTCACTGTCCATTGCACCTCAAAATTTCAAATGCTAGACAGTTTTATGGTCCAAGGCCTTTTTTCTTCCAACGCATGTGGACTACACATGCTCAATTTAGAGATGTGATTGCCAAGAGTTGGGAGGAAGCTACAAAATTTGATGGGCTCTTGAATTTGGCTACTAAGTTGAAGCGACTGAAGCATACTTTAACGGAGTGGAATCGCACGTCCTTTGGTAATATTTTCACTAATATTTCACGTTGGGAAGATGGGATCATTCAATTGGAAGGCAAGGTGCTTGAGTCGGGTGAGACAGAGGATAAAAAATTGTTATAGGAAGCTTGGAAGGGGTTGCATGATTGGTTTCATAGCGAAGAGATTTTCATGGCTCAAAAGGCCAAAGCGAAGTGGATAAAAGAGGGAGATGCAAATACCAAATTCTTTCATGGTATGACCAGGAATCATAGACGGAAGGCGTGGAGATGCAAGAGGGCATGTGCTTCAATCACCAGTTTTCATGCATGATGGAGTAGTGGATTTCTTCTAGAAGCTCTTGTAGTCTAAGGGTCATAAAAGTACACAAGAAGAAATATGTAAGCTTGTACAACCAACTGTTTTGGAGGAGGATAACTTTTATCTTGTCAAGGCACCTTCCATGGGGGAAACGTTAGCAGCTATGAAGTTGATTCCGGAGGATAGTAGTCCGAGGCCTGATGGATTTGGGGCTAGTTTTTTTATCTCCTGCTGGGACATAGTTGGGAAGGATGTGCTTAAAATGGCCACATAATTTTTTTCAGGCGTTCCTTTGGGTCCATATTATACTTCCACTTTTTTAGTCCTTACTCTGAAAACAAATTGGCCAGATAGTTTTGCTAAATTCCGCCTAATCTAGCATTATTTCAGAAGAGCAATGTGCTTTTGTTAAAGGGCGTAGTATTTCTTAGAATGCCTTATTGGCTCAGGAATTATTGCGCAACCTAAACAGAAAGACTAGGGGAGGAAATATTATGCTCAAACTAGAAATGATGAAGGCATATGATAGGTTGGAGTGGAATTTTCTATGGGAGGCCTTAAATGCTTATGGTTTTTCAAATAAGTTTATTGCTCTTCTAAAAAATTGTGTGCAGAACTGTAGTCTCTCTGATGCTTAATGGAACATACCGAGGGTATTTTCAATCTTCCAGAGAGATTCGACAGGGAGACTCCCTCTCACCATACTTTTTCATTCTAGCAGAGGAAGTGTTCACAAGGTTGATTAAGCAAGCAGTGGACTATTAAAAAAATCAAAGATCTCTCAATTCCTAAAGTGAGTAGGCAGGTATATATCCCACTTACTTTATGCTGATGATGTTGTGTTCTTTTTAAATGAGGATAAAAAATTGATGAAAGGACTCATGGAAGTTATTGATACTTATTCTATGTGGTCGGGACAAAAGGTGAACAAGGATAAATCTGCCATTTATTTTTCCAATCGTATTTCGTATGTGAGGAAAAAAAAGGTTACAAAGGATTACTGGATATGGTCTTGGAAATTTCCTTGTACATATTTGGGCATTCCTATAGCCTTATCCATGATTGGAGTGCGTTGTTTTGAGGATATGTTAAATAAAGTCTAGGCAGAGCCAAATGGCTGGAAAGGGATTCTTTTATCGTCTGGGGGACGCATTGTCATGCTTTGACATGTGCTCTCTAGCTTACCTATCCATCTTATGTCAGTTATGGATGTTTCAAAGATGGTCATTAGAAAGCTTAATTCTAATTTTGCTGGTTTTCTTGGGGTGGGGGGGGCACGGAAGAGCATCGTAAAAAGTATTGGGTGTCTTGGCAAAAAGTTGCTAAACCGATTCAAGATGGAGGGTTAGGTATTCGTGATTTATGGGAGGTTCAGAAGGCTATCCGAATAAAACTAGCTGGGTATGTATTATATGGTAATTCCTTAAGGGCAAAATTCATGGGGAAAAAATATTGAAAAAAACATCATCATTTTCAAGAAGTGGTTCAGTGGAAGGCCTCCCCTTTATGGAAGTCAATCTCTTCCTGTTTTTCGGCTGTTAGGGAGCAAACAGGTTGGCATATTAATGAAGCACAAATCCCTTTCTGGTGGGAAAACTGGACTAGTCTTGGCATTCTAGGCAAACAGATAGGAGCTATACACCAGCCTAAATTATTGTTACGAGAGACATTTATTGGAACAGAGGGAGAAGACATGCTTACGGCGATGATAGGAAGAGATGAGGCACATTTGTTTGAAAGTAAAGCTAGGTAGGCCAGAGATGGAAGACAAGGTGTATTGGAAGCCTTCGAAGGAAAGTAATGTCACTGTGAAATCCGGATGGGAGCTCTACTGATCCAAGTGTGAGAAAGTCATGGGAGCAAAGTCTATTTGGGATCTGTTCATTCCTCTCAGAATTTCTTTTGTATGCTGGAAAGGGTTATGAGGGACTTTGAGCGTAGACACCAATGTCCAGCACATGAGCATTTCCTTATGTTTGGCGTGTGTATGCTGTGAGTAGCCAAAGATTGAAACAATGGACCATGTACTGGGAGAGGAGGAGTTTGTGCTGAAGCTGTGGAGAAAGGCATCAGTTATGCTTGAGGTTTAGTATGAACAACAGCAAAATTGGAGAGAGGGGTTATGGATTTGGATTTGGGTTTCTAAAGGTAAACGGTCTTCCCAACTAGAACATCTAAGAAGTATCACACCAGTTTTCATTGTATGGATTATTTGGATTCGCCAATGTAGGTTGCGCATGGAGGATAGTAACATGTTGATTCGAGCTTGTTGGGAGCAGATAGTTTTTTGATTCATGAACATATCTATCAAAACGAAGAGGAAGAAAAGACTCAATATTGCCCATGTTGATATTTTACAGAGGTGTTAGATTCCAGTAGTTGAGGTGTATAGTCGTATTCATAGGCCTATTATGTAATTTGTTTCTTAGCTTTGTTAGGTCCTTTTGATAAGCTGTGAGTTTTTTATTTATACGGTATTCTTTTGTCATAAGTAATAGTTTTTATTAATAAAATTAAAGAGAGATCACTATCGAACATGTGACCTAACTCTTTTTTTTTAAGGAAAACAAAATGGGGGGAAAAAGATATATGGGCGCTTTTCCTTGTATTGCTAGGCGCTAGCTTCCATATATTTGGCTACATTTGCCTTTAACGAAGATACAGATCTTGTAATAATGACATGATTCGTCATCAACTGATCGTTACCCGAAAAAAAAAAAAAAAAAAAAAAAAAAAAAAAAGAGGTTTGTGTATGTGGACAAAGACACCTTAAAGCGTTAATTTATTCTAAATTTATTATTTTATTTTCATGTTTAACAATATTTTATAGAAAATGATAGTACGATTCTTAAATATGTTTATTAAATATGTCTATTTATCTTTTTTTTTTTCTTTAAAAATAGTTAAAAAAGTGACTATTAATGAATTTATATATATTTTTTTATTTTTTTTATCTTAATAGTTAAGAAATACTTAAATAAATAAATAAATAAAACTCATTTACATTGGTGTGCATATTTGATGCATAGCATTGTCCATATTTTACGTTGTTCGTGCGAATATCTAGATAATTTTAAGTGTTTGGGAGCCCTTTCATCATGTATCTTAATTTCTATTATAAATTTATAATATAGAAATAATATTTGTAATTTTAAGATATGCAAACTCTACACATTAATTATAAAAAGAGTGGATAAATCTAAAATGCTATGAAAAAAATTATTTTCTTAATGATAGATGTTATATTTTTTACACGGGAGTGCACAAAATTTAAACACTATAAAAAAAATCTTAGACCCATAGCTATGTTTGATAGTGGATTACTATGCAATATTTGATTATTATTCTTCATTTATTTTTTATTAATTTTTATTATTATTCACTACTATTTAATATTGAGTAGTGATAGAGTTATTATCCTTTTACTACCCATTTACTATTTATAATTTATTTATTTTTTTATCATTTTCTTTTAAATATTTTTGTAACATCCTTAATCATTAAGAAAAAATTAAAAAAATATATAATTTTACTAATAGTCACTTCCTTAACTATTAAGTAAAATTAAAAATTAAAAAAAATCAAATACAAAATGAGTAGTAGGAAGATAATAACCTTCTCATTTTTCTTTAATATTTTATCATTACTTTTTTACTTAGTAATTAAATAAATATTTTTTAATAATATTGTGATTTTTTATTTTTTAAAACATATTTAAAAATACTAAAAAATATATTAATACAACTGACGGCAGCTCGAGCTGGGAGCGATGGCCGGCTGTAGAGCCATCAAGACTACCTCTAGCATTACTAGTTAAGTAGTTATAATATACGACCAAATATATTATATTTTATATCAATTTTATAGAACTTGAAGCCTTCGTCCTGTCTACGAGTCCTGGGACATCTGCACGTGCATGCATGTTGAAAGAAACACGTGCCCACCGTACGCGGTACCGCGAAAGAGGTAGAACGTAATTATAATGACATCATCAATGATGACGCACAAGTACAGTCTTGTTCTTTTAGTATGCTTTTAAGGAAAATAATAAGGATATCATAAGAATTATCATTGATTTTGTATAGACTTTTTTTTTAATAGTCATGGTTACATTAAGTATTTATGTCGAGTATAAAAATTTGTGTGTAATAGGTTTGAATGAAGTTGAAAGGCATATATTTGTGAATGGTATAAATCTGAGATATATCTGATGGGTACTGTATAATGAGTTGTATGAATAACCAGTAGATGTATTGGTCTATCATCACAATTATTTACAGTACATGAATGATGATTATGAGCAGGATGAGAAGGAGGAGATGTTAGATGACATTGGAGCGAGAATGTTTATGGATGAGATTGACGACAATGCCTCAAGTGAAGAAGGGACTGATTGTGAAATTTTGCTTTGATGTGGGAAGATGCAAAGCGTAGTTTTATCCAAGCTGTACAAAACATTCTAAAATGTCGTTTATTGTGCGGTTGTTTCACATTAAGTCATTGTGTAGGATGTCAACGAAAGCAATAAATATGGTATTGAACTTATTTAATGAGGTGCTTCCCGAAGGATCTGCATTGCCCAATAACTTTTATGAAGCGAAACAGTTGAGAAAGAAATTATGATTTGAATACAAGTCCATACATGCATGCAAGAATGATTATGTTTTATTCTGAAAAGAGAATGAAAAGAAACAAGTATGTCCTGTATGCAGAGAGTCGAGAAGGAAGGATAAGAAAAAAGTGCCGATTAAGGTGTTCCGATATTTTTCCTTGAGACCTAGGTTGTAAAGACTATATATGTGTAAGAAAATAACTCTCGATATGAGGTGACACGAGGAGAAAAAAGTTAAGGATGATGCATATATGAGGCACCAGCTGACTGACTTGCGCGATAGTCTTTCAATAATCAATATCCAGAGTTTGAGATAGAAGCTCGGAACGTGCGCTTGAGACTCACAACCGATGAATTCAACCCTTTTGAGAATATAAGTATAAGTTATAGCACTTGGCCCGTAGTGTTGATTTCGTACAATCTTCCACCATAGAGGTGCATGAAGGCACCCAGCTTTTTGTTAACTTTACTTATCCCCGACTCGAGTTCACTTGAGAATGATATTGACATATTCATGCAACCATTAATTGAAGGGCTGAAAGAGTTATGGGAAACAGGCATTAGAATTTATGATGCATCCACGTCAACATCTTTTCAGATGCATGTTGCGGTAATGTGAACCATAAATGACTTTCCGATATATGAGAATCTTTCCAGTTGGAGTACGAAAGAAAAGTTAGCATGTCCGACGAGTAATAAAGAAACTGCTAGTGAGTGGTTAAAATATTCTTAGAAATTGTGTTTCATAGGTTATCGACGTTATCTACCAGCAAATCATACATAGAGAAGAGAATGTGCAAAGTTTGATGGGAGTGTAGAGGGTAAAATTGCACCTAATGAGTTGTCTGGGGAAGAGATAGTGAAACAACTGGTACATGTTTGAGTGAACAATTTTGGCAAAGGTCGGAGAAAGAATAAGAGAAAACGAGGTACAACATAATTGAATTGGACAAAGCGTAGTATTTTTTTTACTTGCCATATGGTCGTTATGCATGTTGCAACATAGTTTGGATGTAATGCACACAGAGAAGAATATATGTGATAATATACTTGGTACATTAATGAGCATTAACAAAAAGACGAAGGACACGATTAAGACGAGGAAAGATCTTGAGAGAATGAGAATTAAACATAATCTACATTTGCGGATAGAAGGCAATAGGGTGTCATGCCGCATGTATATTTTACGATGACGAGGGAGGAAATGATGGACTTCTAGAAATGGTTGTAGGGTGTAAAGTTGCCAAATGGTTATGCTTCAAATATTGGTAGATGCGTGAGCCCTGATGACTAGAAGATCAGTGGATTGAAAAGTCATGGCTGTCATGTATTTTTACAGAAATTATTACCTATGGAAATTCGTGGGAAGCTGACATCTAATGTACGCGTCACCATATTTGAACGTTGTATGTTTTTTAAGGATTTGTGCGCTCGGGTAGTAAGTCGAGATGTGTTGCCGAAATTGGAAGAAGACATTGTTATATACTATGTAAATTTGAGCAGATCTTTCCACACCATTTTTTGACGTCATGGTCCATTTACCTCGAGAGGTACTATTGGGTGGACCGGTGCAGTTCCGTTGGATGTATTTAGTTGAAAGATATTTGAATTGACTAAAACACACTGTTGGGAATAAAGCCAGAGTTGAGGATTCAATAGTAGAGGCCTATATACAAGATGAGTGGTTAACATTTTGCTATCTATATCTTCGTGATGTTGAGACACGATTTAATTGTCAAGAGCAAAATGTTGATCTTACTGCTCCCCCTCCTTATGAGTTATCAATGTTTTCCCAGAATATATGACCCTTGGGTGCACAAGCGGGTTACGATTTAATTGATAGAGAGTTGGGTAAACTTCGGTAATATGTGATAAATAATTGTCAAGAGATTGATGACTATCTCAAGTATGTCGTTCCATGCTTCGAATAATTCTAGTTTTCTTGAAGTTTAATTATAACTGTTGTGCTCAAAATACACTTCTTTTGCAACATGTTATAACAGTGAGCATATGGACAAACTTAGGACGGAAGACGTAGAAAATATAGAGGCAAGACACGAGGAAGAATTTTCCAAATGGTTTGAAGAACGTGTATGAACTAAAATTATATATATATATATATATTACATTTTGAAACTTTTAAGTCTGGATGATTTATAATAAATATATATTATTTCAATTGTTAGATTTTGGAACAACGTGCTCATGATCCCGGATCAATTTCTCTTGAATTGTATGCATTGACCCATGATCCCTCAAATAGAGCACTTTGATATACTGTATGCACGGTTCGAGGTTATAGATTTCATACTCTGGACCGTGAACGTAATAGAAAGGCTCAAAACTTTAGTGTGTTGGTCGAGGGGAGTGATGAAACAAATGATATTGACCATTATGGTGTCATACGTGATATTATTGGATTGAAATATCTGGGTGGGTCTGTAACATATGTATTTAAATGTGATTGGTGGAATCTAGGCAGTGGTCGGGTTTCGATACATAGGGATAATCACTTTACGAGTGTCAATACTGCATCTAAATGGTACGAAAATGATCCATCCGTATTGGCTTATCAAGCTACCCAAGTCTTTTACTTGATTAATCCAATGAAAAGTACTAATGAAGATAGTGAAGAGATAACTTGGCGAGTCATACAAAAATTTGTACTTCGAAATATATATGAAGCAGAAACGAGTGCAGATTACAAGAATAGTGGAGATGAATATGACACTCCGATTGTAGAGACATACCAGGAAGATGGAGAGGGTATTAACTTGTTTGTTGATCTCGGTGCACTCGAGTTGCTCCCCTTGTGTAGAGATGATGTCCCACCTGTCCATCTTGACCCGTCTATATTAAATGATCGTTCAATTCAAGTAAGTGAGGAGGAAGAAGATGAAGACGAATCAGAATTTGGGCAGTGGTGGATAAGGAGGACGAAAAAGAGGTGTATGATGATGATGAAGATGTTATTAAGGGAGATTCTGAAACAAGTATGGAAAATACTTCCGAAAATGAAGAATAAAAGTACTAAATATTTTATTTATATAGGTGACTATAAAATATTATACTTTTCATAATTTTTTCTCATTAATTTTCCTTGATATAATTAATTATTTTCAAGGATGTCGCCAAAACGATAACGAAGAAATGTGCCTCCACTAAGTCCAAGTCCCAAACCCATTGAGGACTCCCCATTCGAGGAATCCACTCCTGAAGATCAAGTTAACACACAAGAGAACAACAACCAGTCGACACCTAGCAGTAAGGAAATATTGTCATTGATAATTAATTATATAGTTAATACTTTCGTCTCAATAACTATATAACTATAATTATACTATTATTATGTAGTTAATGCATCTGCATGTCGCGATCGTGACTATACACGTGACATCTCTCTTGAGAAAAATAAAAGGCACGGAAAACTCAAGATCACAATTCCTGATAATTCCACTGGAGGAGTGGATGATAGTGCATCAGCACTTTACCCCTATATTGACACAGTAGTTTAAGCTTATGCTCCATTTTATGTGCGCTCATAGCGAGATGTTCTGAATGAGATTTGGAGAACATTCGAAGTCATGTACTCGTGAGTTTATTTTGAGAGTACATTTTTTTCATCTAGATTAGTATATCATAATTTTGACTTGATTCACCTGTTAGGATGAATTCGATCTCGACTTTAGTCGTAGCAAGGATTTTGAGAACCGTGAATGAGTGGCTACACTATTCCGACGTCACAACGGACGATGTCATGACTAGTGCAAGAAGTTTGAAATGTTGGAAGAGACTGCGTAGTCCCCGTTCCAACAGATAAAGTTAGAGGATTGAAGAAAGTGTTGTGATCTTTTCGCATCTCTAGATTATCAAGTATTTTACATTTATATATTTTAATTATTTACATTCATATTCCTTCTTATTTAAGTACTAACATTATCTTTTTAAAATTGATAATATCGCTTTGTTAGAAATGTGATGATTATGAAAACTTTTTCCTCATTCATGTCTATGCTGCTGCTCACACTAATGAGTGAGTGGATGGATCCTATCGTTGTAGATAATTATGTAAGCAGTGTTAATCTTGTTGAATAAATTATGTAACATGTGAATAATTTATTTTTTATTTCTATTTATTTTAATACTTTACTTATTAACGATTATTACCTTTCAAATTGCAGGAAAAAATGATAGAGACATAGTCGGCTTTTGGGGAATCCTCTCCTAGTGACAGACATATTCACGCAAGTGCTCGGGCCGCAGTCTAGTATAACAAGAGGTTTGGGTCGATCTATCAAGTATAGATGTTTATCTTCCTCAATCTCATCGACTTCACAAATTAATAATCTTATCAAAGATTTAGAAGTTGCATGGCATGTGAATGAGTATATGAAGTCGAGATAGTAAGAGTTAAAGTCTCTCTTAGAACGACAGTCTCATTTAGAGACATGTTTGCAGGACCAAAAAAGAGGACCAGGAGGAAAGAATACGCAGTGAAGTCCAAGAGCAAGTGCAACGGGAGATGATTGTGCAAATGGAGCGTGTTATGTCGTTGCAACAGAATCGCGATAGGCAAGAGAAAAAGAAGAAATAAATTTTATCAGGTTATATAACTAATTTTAATATCTAATTTTAAAATTTTATAAGATATTGTTAGTTGTTAATTAATGGTATGTAGTATGATACAATTAGTATGTTTTTAAATTTTATAAAATTAATATTTCTGATTTGTACATTCGAATGTAAATTAAAAACGTTCGAGTATTGGTTCACATTTGAACTAACGTTTGAACGTGAATACATAAAATTATATAGTAATATTCAAACGTAGGACTCTACGTTCGAACGTACTCACCCTCAAACGAACTAAACGTTCGAATAATTAAATGATTAACGTTCGAACAAACCTCTGAATGTACCACTTGCATTCAAATGCTTATTCGTTACGTTTGAACATTGGTTCATTAACGTACGAACGTAAATTCGAACGTCAACTTCTGTCATTCAAACGCCAATCGGTCGGGTTGTCATTCGAACGTTCAATTGTCCGAACGTTACTTTCTGTGACAGATCTCAATCGTCACAAAAAAAGGGAACAAACGTTAAACCAAACGGAATACCTCCAACCGTCACTAAAAATATTTTTAGTGACAGTTCAACAGTAAACCGTCACCAATTGTTTTATGTGACGCACCTTAGGTGAGAATTTCAAACCGTCACCAAATATCTTTAGTGACATTTTGGTAATTTTTGGTGATGATTTCCTACGAAAGACAAATTATGTTGTAGTGAATATATCACAACAGGCAATAAATTTATTTTTAAAAGATTTCTTTAAAAACCAAGCATTTTTTTTTTTAAAAATGTAACCGTTCTTTTAGGATTAATTCAATGTAAACAAAGACTTTGCCAGCCAAATTGCCAATTGACAATATCGGAAACAGATAGACGCCTAAACAAAGACTTACAAAGTCAAATCAAATATATAGTACTAGAAATAGATCTACTCTTAAACAAAGACCCCAAAATCGATGTATTTATAATTCTATATCTATTAAAATCTTTGATTAATCTTCCATCAGATGGATCTATTTTTAAATATATCGTGCCATCAATATTTTTTTATGAACTTGCTTTTGTAGCTCCTAGCGCATCCCTTCCTCTTGCTAGCTACTCTTCCTATTACCGCATTTGTATCTTCATCTCATACTTAACAAGAGAATATATAGATCTTCAATTTCTTGATGGCTGATGCCTCTACCTCATCTAGTAGTATCTCTTTTGCCGCGCAACATCCAAGAATCTTGTGAGCTCCTTCTGTCTGGAGCCTAATCCTATAATCTATCAATGCATGCTTGATGGTGATCTTCTATCAATGCATGCTTGATGGTGAAGATCACCATCAAGCATGTGGCCATGATCTAGGCCCAACATGATTAAATAATCATTGATAGATTATATATAGAACTTAACGCTAACGACGAATGGAAAATTATGTCATGAAGAGTTATGCTGTTTGTAAGTTGATGTATAAATACATTAATTATTTGTGCATTGGCAATTCGACTAAGTGAACGTAAACGTAAAATTTGGCTAAAATCACATTTTGGCCTTTTGTTAAATTATTTCATTCTAAAAATATTTTCACATTGAATTATTTATCAGTTAGTCAAAATAATAATAAAATATTAATAATTAAAAAAAATTATTATTTTCCAATAAATTAATAATCTAAGGTTTTCATGTAAAATCTTTTAAAAAATTATCTTTTAAATTAAATTATACAATATAAATATTGTATAATATAATCGTTAAATAAAACTATTAAACTTTACCTCTCAATTAATGCTTCCTCGTCATAAAAATAGAAAAGAAAAATGGAAAGAAAAAGAATCCCGTGTGGGTCCGTGAAGAGGTGCCACTGGCAACCTTTTATAAGGTTGCATTTAAGTAGAAATATTTTATAAATAATAGTAAAAAATTAATGATAAAATATTTTAGAGTATTAGTTACTAATAATAAAAAATAAATAATAAATAATAATAAAATAATAAATAGTAATGATGTATTCTAAATATCTAAGTGCAAAGTCTACTTAGGCTCAACACGAGTAGAAGTTGAAACAGAGAGCCTAAATATTCAATGTGGGAGGATTGAGAAAGCATTCATAAAATATTCAATAGATGGAAATAATAATTATATAAATATGTAGAATTAGTATAATTTATAAGTAAAAAATTTAATTTTTTTTAATATAAACAATTTAATGGGATTGTTAGCTAAATATTGATTTGCATTTAAATTTAGCGTAATTACGAGATTTATTATAATTACGAGATTTGGGTAAGATGATGATCAGTCAGCTGGAATCTGGATCGGAATTAGAAAAGCACAGTACCCTCGTACTCACGAATTCTTTTCTATAAATATGCCAGGCCATATATTGAACAACGTACACACATACAAGCCAGCTTTCTCGCTGATCTTCTTCCTCCCCCAACCTTACGACTTTGATCTAAGTCTCCCGTTGTTTTATTTTCAAAGCTATGGCCACTGATAAGATGCTGTTACTTAATCTGAAAGCATACCCTCACGGCCAACTCCCTTCTAAATTTCATCACCGTTTTCCGGTTCCGACGGTCATGATAAACAGACCTGCAAGCTACTGCACAACGTACAAACGCCAACTTATACTCACCTGTTCTTCTTCCTCCAACGTCACTCGATTTGTAATAGCCAATACTATGGCCGCCAGCAGTGGGATGCTGCTTACTACAGCAGAGCAACCCATTGATGAGGGTGGGAGCTGCGTGTTAACCCCTTGTCATGCTGACCAAACCACTCTTGATGCCGGCTCTAGTCTTTTGTTTGTCGTCGAAAACATTCTTAACCAAGCAGCCCATATGGCTGACACCGCTTTGCTGGTATATGTGTTATACTTTATACATATTACTTCCTAAGATTTTTTGTGTTCTATTTGATCATCTTTTAATTCGTTTCCAAATTTCTTCCTATAAATGAGTAATTACTACTTCCGATATATCCTGTAGGGTACTCAGGATTATTTGGAGAAGCTGGATGAAAAGGTGTCCAAAGCTAACTTCAGTCCCCGCCTATTGTGTACAATCAAGCAATTTTTCTCCAT
Organism: Juglans mandshurica; assembly: GCA_022457165.1. NCBI lineage: Eukaryota > Viridiplantae > Streptophyta > Magnoliopsida > Fagales > Juglandaceae > Juglans > Juglans mandshurica. The sequence continues at coordinate 25,665,674 of CM039625.1, read as the reverse complement.
GGTAATTCCAATGATTTGCGCTTTTGACACAAACAAAATCTTGCAAAACATTGTTCTTTGTGGGACGAATCGGGATTATGAATTGAATTTGATCATTTTAATATTTAGTATTTACGTAAATTGGCAATTTTCCAGGATAAAGCTGTGATCGTTTTATCCGAACTATTGGCCTTGGCTCAAAACATCAACGTCACCATCAACTTACAAGATCAGATGCAGAAAGTTCTTTGCAACAAACAATATATAGGTTGGCCACGGGCCGGCTCGATTTCATTCTCAAGGAATATATATATAATATATATATATATATATCATGAATAAGCTACCAGCTTGAATATGTGGCTTCAATTTATAATATGAGAAATGATTGACAAAGATATTCTTGTTCACTGCAGAAACACCCGAGGAAATTGTGAAAGCTTTCGCAGGACTGATTTTGCCTGAGGATTATCTCATGCAGCCTCATACTGGCAGTTCTACGAACAAAATGGTTATCTTTAATTTGTGCAAACGATAGTATAAACAAATTTTCTGCAAAAACGCACACATTAACGACCAATCTTTTCCCGTTTCACTATAACAAATTTAAACGAAATTTTTTAGATTTATTAAAAAATATTAAAAAATGGAATGAGCCATACAACAATATTTATTAATACTCGTTAAATAGTATTGAAAATATTTATATGGGCAGCAATATTAAATATTCAGGGCCCACTTCATGTCTGATCACTCTCTCCCGCTTGTTGTGAGGTACTTTTTTTTTTTTTTTTTTTTTGCAAAATTGAAAAGTTCTAAGTTTATAAAAAAATATATATATAATTTCACAAATTGATCTCACTAAACATGACTAGTACTTTACAACAATAAAAGAAAAAAATTACAATCCTAGCTAAGCATTTTCTTTTGGGAGAACTGTTTATGAGTCAAGCATTTATTTTTTCAATTTTGTCCGAAATGTTTCCTTATGATCAATATGTATATTTTTCAAAATTATTTTTCCAGTTCCTTTAGAATTAATAATCGATCTCATGTTAAAGTACATTTGACTTGATGACTTTTATAATTATAATTCTATAACTTGACAAACAGCTTAGCATCGCAACGGCAAATGATCCATTTGGGGATGAGGTGGAACACCCAAATGCGTTTGCTTTCAGTAGAACCCCGGATCGAAACCCTGCATCTCGTCCGCAGCCAAGAATGGTACCCCCAGTTGGAAAAGTACCGGGCGCGGTATATATAGTTCTTTAATTCTCAAACTCTAAATGCATGCTTGTGCATACATTAAAAGTACAACGGATGTTTTAATTGGTAACAAATACACATGACACACGTACACCAGATTAACATATTCATGCATCTCAGATTCAAAGCAAAATTAATTCACAATCGCCAATATGCATTCAACTTGCAAGTGAATTTATCAGAGAACGAAGTACACTTTCTACTACGCAAGCATGAACGGAGCATGGCTCGAAGAATTTCTCAAGAAAGCATCTGCTGTGGCTAACGATCCGTCGATAATGGGCGACAAAAGATTTTCCATAAAACTTTTCAGGATCGCAGACCCCAAGACAGAGGAGCAGGTACAAATTTTGTCAAAAAAAGAGGGCTGGTACGAGGAATGCCCAAAGTTTCTGCATAAAGATGATCAGACCTTAAGACACTTTGCGCTGGTCAGAGACAGCTCTAAAGTGGTGCTCCAAGGAGGTGGCAGAAAGATTCTGACGGCCTTGGGGGACTTTCGAGAGCACTGGAAGAAGAATGTGCCATCTCGTGGCTTCAAAAATAGTCTCATCGACTACTATAATACGCTCCGGCCTTAAGCTAATACGTGAAGCGTCCAATAAATTAAGGGCATATATATATATATATATATATATATATATATATATATACATATCTGATTTTAATATTTTGAAAAGTATTTCAAATATGTGTAATGGTTTAGTGTTTGTGTTGTAATAATAGGGGAAGTCTCGCGCATCCTCTTAGCGCCCGAAACTTCGCTAGTGTAATGCTTAATTAGTTCCGAATAATTTTACTCTTTAACTCTCGTTTTTTTTTAATCTTCGATCTAATACTTGTAATAAGGGTAGAATTAATCGTCGCTAGCTAGTATTAGATTACTGATATTCTGAGTTCCATCCTACTTATTAGGGAGGTCTTTGGACTCAAATCATGTGAATTATTGGCAGAACAAATTAAATTGTGCAGCGAGACCTGATGATTGATGAAGAGACAGAACTTCCAACCTAAATTCAAAAGATTTCAGCAGGGCAAAACCTGAAAGGCTAGCCAGCTCAAGCCTCAAGTCCCACCCTAACATGCAGCAATTTGTCGTGTACGTAATACTGTTTTTCTTTCCCCAAGCAAAGGGTTTCTCGTCCTGGACTTACACGTGCAATTTGTCGTGTACGTAATACTGTTTTTCTTTCCCCAAGCAAAGGGTTTCTCGTCCTGGACTTACACGTGCATGCTTGTGTCCAACCCAAATCATGAATATAAGCTCCAATTTTTGGCGGCAAAACCTGGCGGGAATGTTTCTAAACCGTTCAAACGGAATATATTTAGTTAGAACATATTTAAGCACCACATTTATACATTCGAAGGTATAATATTAATCTTGGTACGAAACTCAAAATATAAAAAAAATTTATATCATCTATACAAATTCATTAATTAATTTTATGTAATTAATTTAAAAATATTTTAATAATTTCTTTTATGTTAAATAAGCTTTTTAGTTAAATAAATATTATCAACCATACACCACATAATATAAATTAATAATTACTCCAAAAAAGACAAAATATTTAATTTACAAATAAAGCAAATTATCAAAACACATATATACTGTCTATAACTATAACAAAAAAAAATATAAAAAAAAATAAAAACTACTGTGATGCGAGATCTCTACACACATCCTCGACTGCAGCTAATTGTCTCTCTACCTTTGCCAGTCAAGTACTGAGCATGACCTGAGTTGCATTATTGGCATTAATCTTTGTACGTAACTCATTAACCTCTGTACATAATCCAGAGACGGTAGCCATAATCTCTGTACGCAACTCAAACATGGCAGTATGCACTGAATCAATCACTGCTGATGTGTGTACGCCAATCTCAGCACGCAGTATGTCGGCCATCTCCCCGCGAGTAGATGTGCGTGATGCCTCGGCCTATGTAGATGTCTCACCAGCCGATACTCCAGTATCTCCCGGCTGTGCATTTCTCTGAATCTTAGCCCTGTCAGGAACAACTCCACGAAAACGAAATCTCGAGTGTCCCGTGCTTTGTGACAGGGTGGTGTTGTTGATCGGTCCCATCGGCTCTCGGGAACACTTGGCAGGTTTGGGCAAGACCTCGGCATGTGCCAAAAATCGAGTGATGAGGATCCCAAACGGCAGTATATCTATCGTAATGAACCGAGCCTCTGATCGGATCCTCTCAAATATATAACCCACGAGGTCGATCGGGATGCCATGAGCGACCCGTATCATAAATCTCGCTCGATCTATGCCGACCTCGGTCTTGTGCTGTCGAGGGTCAATATTGTTGGTGATGATCAAATTCATGGCGGCGTGAGAGAAAGTTCTGCCCGCAATAATTTATATGTGCATAACCGTTCGAACGTTTTATTTGACCATTCGAACAGTTTTAAACTACGGTTTGAACGTTAATATTTACCGTTCAAACGGTATTTGTTTTAAGTTTAGTAAAAATTTATATTAAATATATATTATATTTATAATCCTATAATTTAATATAATATATATACTATTATAGTTGATTATATATACTGTAATATATATGTAATATTATAATATATTATAATAGAATAATACTTTAAATGAAAATATAATAACTTATATGTATTTTATTATAGTATAATAGTAATATATCATAGTACTTTACTATCAAAGTGTTATATATGAGGTTGTAATATATATATATATATATATATATATATATATATATATATATATATATATATATATGATAGCATATAGTAATATATACTATGAGTTTATACTTAACTAATATATATCATACTATATATTCCATTATACTTTACTATATTAGTTATATATGATACTATACAACATATATATATAGAGTATAGATTATTAATATACTATCATCTTATAAATTTATCTATACTTTACTATGTGATCTTAGTATATTTGAGTGAGTATATATTACTAATACATATGATCTTATATTTTTCATGCACGATACTTTAGTATAGTATAATATATATGATACGATATATACGATATATAGTAAAGATTACTATATATCATATAGTATATATTACTAAAATATATGATAGTATATATTACTAATAGATATGATCTTACATTTTTATGGTATACTTTAGTATACTATACTATATCTATGACATTTAGTATAGATTACTATATATATGATAGTATATGTAACTAATACATATGATCTTATAGTACTTTTCATTTAATAATGAAAAAAATATATTTAAATATTAAGGTAATGTGTTCGAACGGTTCTCGTAAACCGTTCGAACACATTATTTGCATTTGAACTTACGAAAAAAACATTCGAATGGATAATGGTGGAAAAATATTCCGCCAACTAATGACTCTGGATTACCGTCTGAATGTTCTTTGTTATAGTTCGAATGGATTATTGCAGTGGTGGGAAAACACCCCGCCAATTAAAGACTTTTGTATTACTGTTCGAACGTAACTTTTAGCGAATCAAATGGTAATCCAGAAATTTGAGCGGACGGGAAAATTGGCACACTAAAATTTTTCTCGTTCGACCGCACTTTATATACGTTCAAACGGTTAACCAAAACTTATAATCTTCCTGCACGCCATCAGTCCCTCATTTTTCTCTCCTCTTTCACTCTTCTCTATTTTCTCTCCAAAATCTTACATTTTCTTCACACAATCTTTCATTCTATCATCTTACAAAGAGGATTGCTTAGTATATTTTTCTTAAAGGTATGACTTTCTTTATCATTTTACTTCTAAATCTATCATTTTTTTTTATTGATTTTGTAGTTTATATATATATATATATATATTGTGTAGGTGTTTGTTAGATTAAACACAAAATATGTTTGTTAGAGGGTTGCTATTCGAAGTATATATGTTATATGTTTGTTTTGTAGTGCTATTCGAAGTATATATGATGTATGTTTGTAGTATTTTCTGAATATGAGTTTATGATGTTTTGTGAAATAGTACTCGTCTGAACTGACTGTGTTTGGAATCTGGGTTGAGACCATTCGAACGGGGTTATATACCGTTCGAACAAATAAACATGTTCGAACAATATAATAATTGTAAAACTATGTTACAACTAATTACTTAATATGTGTTAAAATTATATTATAAAAACATAAGGATTATTAATACTTAAATTCATATTAATATTTAAATATTAATTAAACTATGAGGACAAATTTAACAAATAATAAAAGATAATTAATATTAAACTATGAGGACTAACTTAACAAATAATAAAATTAAATTTTAATTAATACTTAAAATTAACTATAATGTATAATTAAGCTAATAAGTAATACCCATGATATATTTAGGATACTTAAAATACCCATGATATATATATTGTATCATCTTGTATTCTCGCATTTTTTTAATTTTTGTTGTGTTTTAATATCGTATCTTCTACTTGACATTGAAATAAACCTTAGACCCGTTCGAGAGTTATCAATCATGTTGAACGGTTGATTGATAACTCTTGAATTGTCCAGAGTTGACAGTTTGAGATTGTAAGATCATTCTCGTAAACTATCAAACTATATCTGTTACATCCGACATTATGATTTTGGTAGAGTCATCCCTTATTGTTCTCTAGATATGCAGTTTCAGTGAATGTGCATCGATGTATTATTCGTCGGTGTGCACAACCAAATGAGCATATTTGGAAAACTATGGGAAGATGCTGTTGATATTTTGTTGGACGTGATAGATAATAGTTTGTAGGTTGGCGATTATGATCTTACAATCCTGAATGGGATAGTACCAACTACACGTTGAAATGAAGAAATTGCACTACATGTTAGATAATTGATTGTTTGTTGATGAACGTAACTGTTTGCAATAATATATTAGACATGGATAAGAGTTGGATGTGAGTTAGTGATCGGTTGGGTGATGATTACAATGTATATGCTGAAGGAGTTAAGAAATTTTTGGAATTCGCATCCTGTACAATTGGCAGTGACGGTCGTATTAGATGCCCATGCCGACTTTGCAAGAATTTACATTCTCATAAGATAGAGTTGATGACATAGCATCTATTTGTCAAAGGTATTGACCAAGGTTATACGGATTGAGTCTTACATGGAGAACCGTATCCACGTCATTTGAACTTCGAGATGAAGAAGAAGACATCGATGAAGATGTACATCCTGAGGTTGTTGGTGATGACTCCGAAAAGGATATAGAGCAAATGCTGGGCGACATTGGTGCGAGAATGTTTATGGATGAAAGTGGAATAGATCCATCAAATTCAATTATTCGTGCAGTGAAACTTTTACCCGCTTGTGGAATGATTCACAGCGTGAGTTATATCTAGGGTATAGAAGGAAAAATAAGTTGTCATTTGCAGTTAGATTACTTCATATAAAATTCATGTGCCGAATATCTATTAAGGCTGCTAATATGTTGCTCGAGCTGTTTAAAGAGGCACTTCCATCAGACAATATTTTACCCTGCAACTTTTACGAAACAAAACTGTTGAAAAAAAGACTCGATTTTGATTACAATGTAATACATGCATGTAAACATGTAAAAATGATTGTATGTATTTTGGTGAGAAAATGAGCAGTTGAACGAGTGCTCCATTTGCCATGAATCAAGATGTACAACTGAGAAGTAGAATATGCAGCGGAAGGTTGTACGTCACTTTCTATTGATACCTAGATTACTACGGTTATTTATGTCACGTTCAACGGCTGTGGATATGACATCGCACTCATCATCTAGAGTCAAGAATGATAATGTTTTGTCAAATCCTGCAGACTCTCAAGTTTGGAAGGAATTTGACTTGGAACACCCATGGTTTGCTTAAGAACCTCGTAATGTTCGACTTGGATTAGGAACAGATGGATTTTATCTGTTTGGGAATATGAGTACTAGTCATAGTACTTGGCCAGTTGTACTTATGCTGTACAGTCTACCATCGTGGAAGTGTACGAAAGATCCATATTTCATGATGAGTTTGCTCATTCCAAGTCCGAGATCACCAGGAAATAATATAGACATACACTTGTAGCCACTGATAGCAGAATTGAAAGATTTGTGGGAGAATGGGGTCTTAACATTTGATTCATCAACAAGCAAGTCGTTCAAGATGGATGCTGCGGAGTTATGGACAATAAATGATTTTCCTGCTTATGGAAACTTGTCAGGTTGGAGCACTAAGGGGAAATTGACATGTCGGACTTGTAACAAGCATACCCAATTTGAATGGCTTACGTATGTGAGGAAACTATTCTTCATGGGTCATCGTCAATTTTTACCTGGTGACCATAGTTGGCGTGGAAATAGTAGGATGTTTGATGACACTGTTGAATGGGGGCACCCTTCACCATTATTGTCTGGCGAAGATGTTATTGCATAGTTTGAGAATGTCGGAAGTAATGATTTTGCTAAAAAACAATGGAAGAGAAAACAAAGTGCGAATGAGTTGAATTGGACAAAAAGAAGTATATTTTCTGAACTCCCTTACTGGTCGACGTTAAAATTGCGACATAGTCTCAATGTTATGCATATTGAAAAAAAAATATGCGAGTCAATGTTAGGAACATTGATGTCAATTGAAGGTAAACCGAAGGATAATATAAACTCACGGAAAGATCTAAAGCGGTTGGGAATTAGACCTGAAATGCACTTGCGATAAAGTGGTTCGTCTGTTTACATGCCAATTGGGTGGTATACATTGTCAAGAAACGAAAGGGCTACATTTTGTGAGTGGTTGCGAAGATTAAATTACTAGACGGGTATGCCTCGAATTTAACAAGGTGTGTGCGAACAAATGACTAGAAAATTACTGGACTACAAAACCATGATTGTCATGTAGTTTTACAACGTATATTGCCTGTTGGTATCCGTAGGTTCTTGACCAAAGATGTGCGAGTTGTGTTAATTAAGCTGGGTGCATTTTTTAAAGATTTATGTGCTAAAACGTTGAATGTAGAAGTCTTGGATCTTATGGAACGGGAAATTGTAGTTATATTGTGTAAGTTGGAAAGTTTTTACCCACCGTCATTCTTCGACATCATAGTTCACTTAGCCGTTCATTTGTCACATGAGACTCGACTTGCAGGACTAGTCCAGTATAGATGGATGTATCCCATTGAACGGTTTCTTGGAAAGTTGAAACGCACAGTAGGTAATAAGGCTCGTCCAGAAGTATCAATTGCAGAAACATATATTGATGATGAGTGGCATACATTCTATTCCAAATACTTCCATGGCGTTCACACTAGGTTTGATCGGCCAGAAAGAAACTTTGATGTTGACCAAGCAAGGTAACGAAACGGATTTTCTGTATTTTCTCAACAAGTATGTCCACTTGGTGCTCAGTGTAGTTATGATTTGAGTGAAAGGGAGTTCGAGAAAGCTCAGTAGTACATGCTAAATAATTGCCCAAAGATAGAGAGCCACTTGAAGTTCGTTCAAATTAATTGATAATTAATCATTGAATTTACTTATTAAACAATTATACAAATATATTTATTGTTGATAATTTTTAATTTCAGTGATCATATTAACGTGCTAAAAGAACTGGGAGTAAATGAAATAGACCAGAGATATGAACAGGAGTTCCCGAAATGGTTCGAACAACGGGTAATGGCATTAATACAGATACAATTTTGCACTAACATATTTTAAATAGAGATGATTGTTAACAGTTGAATGTTTATACTTTATTTAATATGTAAGTTGTACAAATAAATGCGTGTAATCTGAACGATATATCAAAAGAACTATATGCATTGGCGTGTTGTCCCTCGAGACGCGCTGCTCGATATTCTACATGTATTTCTCGAGGAAGTAGATATCACACAATTGATCGAGAACTTTATAGGAAAACACAAAATAGTGATGTCCTTGTCGAAATGAGTCATGATGGAGACAATGTTGATTTCTATAGAGTTATCATAGATATAATTGGAATGAGATATGTGAGGGAACTTGTGGTTTATATATTTAAGTGTGATTGGTGGGATTTAAGCAATCCTCGAATGAGAAAATGCCAGAATGAATATTTTCTGAGTATTAATACATCAAAAAAATGGTATGCAGATGATCCTTTTATTTTGGCTTCCCAAGCATCTCAAGTATTCTATTTAGACGATCCTTAGTTAGGAAATCAATGGCAAGTAGTACAAAAGTTTTTTTCTAGAAATATTTATGACATTATCCATGAGGCGGAGAGACAAGATGAAGAAGAAGATGATCCATTTACTCAAGAAGCATACCAAGAGAGTCAACCTGCCTTTAACTTATTTTAACTTATTTGTGGATTTGAGCCAATCTGAAGTATCTACAGATGATGAGAGCAAATCTAAAGATGAAACTGATACAGATGATTGATCGGTTTTGTGTTCACATTGTACAATATCTCGCAATTATGCCACCAAAGAGGAAGGAAGTTCGCATCCCATCTTCACCTATTCCTAACTCTCCATCTGACTCACCATTAGAGACTGACTCTACGGAACAAGGTAAATAGATAATACTCATTTTTTTAATTAAGATATATGATAATTGATATAAGGTAAATAACTAATATTATTTTATAGATATAACAGTACAATCTCGTCATGGACGAGGCATTACTAGAGGTGTGACATTGGAGGAATATCGTAAAGTAGGTAAGATAAGGTTAACATTCCTGACAAATATACTGGAGGTGAGTGACAACAAGCAGCTTGGCTTACTTCGCATGTTGGTGCTCTTACACGGACTTATGCACCTTTGGGTATGAGTTCATGGCATAAAGTCCCACAAGATGTGAAAGAGCTTATAAAGAAACGTTGTTTGGTACGTAATATTTAAATAATAAATTTTTATTGATATTATTTAATATTCTAAATGATAATATCTTTGTGTATATACTTTTTCAAGGATGAATTCGAACTAAATTTTGGTTGGAGAGAGGAGCGTAGGACTGTCGAAGAGCTGATGTGTAATGCATTTTGCAAGTATAAGGTGAAATGTCATGAGCATTACAAGAAGTACAAGAACAAGGAAGATGCACGCTAGTATCATTTTCAAGATGTCCGACCTGAAGAATAGGGAAAACTTTACGACATGTTTGAGGATCTATCATATAAGGTAAATTAAATGAATTCTTTATGTGTCATATTTGTAATTTTTCACTTACTAACTTTTACAACTTCTATGCAGGAGTGAAGTTCTATAAACAAAACGAATAGATCAAAGTTAAAGATTTATCATCATGCAGCTTTAAGATCTTTCCATCGCCTCTCTCAGAAATTTGTAAGGTACTTTTTTTTATTTTTTTATTCTATGTAGTTTGTTTTTAATATAGACTTTATATCTTAACAATGTCTCTCGTAGAAAGAGTGAGATATCAATTATGATCTGACAAAATTATATGCTGCATCACAAACTAATAGTAATGGAGAGTGGATTCATCTCGATGTTCGTGAGAATTATTATGTCAATATTAATTTTATCTGTTGCGTATAGAATAAAATGGTTGCCCTCCGTGCCGAAGCTGCATCAGATCACAATTCATTAACAAGTGATGTTGAAATTTTTACACAAGTTTTGGGTCAACATTTGGGCTACTTGGGTTTGGGTCGATGTGTAAAGCCTTCAGGCTCTTCATCAACGTCAAGTACAACTGTCATTGCGTTAGAGAATGGAAATTATAGAATCTAAGAATTAATGGCAAAATAGTAGGAGTTAGAGGCTCAAACAAGCAGACATGAAGATGCGCATAAAACAACATGAAGATAACAAAGAGAGATGCAACTCGAAATGCAAGAACAACAAAGATCGATGCAGCTCCAAATGCAGATACTTATGCAACAATTTAGGCCTCCAAACAATTGAATTTCATTAGAAGTGTTTTTGCATATTGAACAATTATATATCACGTACTGATAATTTTATTAGTATTATTAGTATTTTATTTATTTAGTTTTGACATATTAGATTAGTATTATTTATTTTGAACAATTTATAATATATTTTTGAAATATAAATATAAATTTGGTTTTAAGTATTGTTCAAGAAAATAATAACAGTTTGAACATATATAAATCGGACACAACCGTTCGACCATCACAATTTAGAGTTCGAACAGTAAAAAATTACGCATCATTCGAACACGTTTGAACATGCAATTCACTCTTTGCTTTTGATCATCAATTTTTTTATTCGAACGTTTCTTCATGTGTATTTGGTCGAACGGACTGGTATCGATCGACCGGTCATGAAATACCTATTCGAACTGTTCCTTATTGTTCGGACGTTATTTCCGAAGTTCGAACGGATTTTTGAGACGAACTTAATTCGTCCAAAAAAAAATCCTTTCAAACGCGATCGAATGGTCCAGCTTAATTTCGTCCCAAAAGATATTTTTTGGGACAAATTTGTGATTTTCTTCCCAAAATACCAGTTTTATAGAGATGAACATGGACAGTTTTTTTTCGACCCAAGATATTTTTTGGGATGGAATGTTAGTCTTTTGGGACGAAAATTTTCGTTCCAAAAGACCTTATTTGTTGTTGTGATATAAATAACTGAATCTACATCTTCATATCAATTTTTTGTAGAATAATTAAGAACAAATGGAAGCAGAATTTTGACAATATGGTGACACTCTCGTAAGGGTATTTGTCCCACAAGTTGGTGGTGAAAAAAGAGAATTGAGTGCATTCATTTGTGCCCCAATGAACCCTATTTATAGGCCATTATGCATAGGTTGGCAAATGGCACATGCATTGGTTAGCCAATGGTAATCCAAAAGTCACAACCTTAAGAAGTGACACAATCTATTGGCAAAGGATACAACCATTGGTAAACCAATAGTTACCCAAAGGTCACAACTTTAAGAAGTGACAGCCTTTTGACTAAATCAGAAAGAGACTTTACTAGTCACACACAACTTTTGACTAAATCAAAATGTTATGTCTATTGATACTTCCTTAAACATCACCCTCATGGGAACCATTACCATATTAGAGAGTGTCATTCCAAGAGGTACACCGTTTAGAGATCACACCCCTTAGAATAACATCTCCTACTTAATCACACAAAACGATGATGATCCATTTGAGTATTTTACCATGGTACCAATATGAACTCTCCACTACTCAACTCTCATCTGCTACTCTTGCATATCGGTGTCAGAGCATGACAAGCCTCTATGTGCACACGTTTTTTGTCATTACCTTATCTGACCACACCATTTACCATATATGCTCCTACTGATCAATATTAGGGGTGCTTCATTTCACTAAAAAGAAAAATTTAGTAAATGACATCAATTCTCCGTGGCTGGATCAATAGTCCATATCCCGTGATTGGATCAATTTTCATTTCCCTGTCACAATTGACGACTTCAGCCGAATACATAACACATGTATCGATCTGCGCTGAACTTTCGTTAAGTACTTCCTCTTTTGGCTATTCCTGAGGTTTTCCTTAAGCACCTAATCAACGAATTTGCAAATGATTAACCGTTTACTTGGGTAATCAAATCACATTTATCTAAAAGTTTAGTGAATGACATTGAAATTTTGTTAAGTATTTACTCACCTGAGTCTTTCCTTAATCACCTTATCAGCTACTTTACCATGATCAACCTTTTAGTTGGTTAATCAACCTGCACAAAAATTTCGTCAAGTACTCACTTTAAGGCCATTCTTGAGTTTTTTTTATCACCTTATCAGTGACTTTACAAACGACCGAAATTTTCATTTGGATATCACCATAACTCCAATTTTCTAGGCATCCCTAGAATTTGCTGAGTTATATATGTCGACCATGAGATTACTTCACCTAGGTTTCTCTCAATCCCATTCTAGTCACATGTTCTCTAAATTTCTTCAGAGATAAACCTTTAGTCATCGGATCTGCTACCATTTTGGTCGAGAAAATAAAATTAACCATGATCTCACCTCTTTCCACTATATCTAAAATATAGTAATAATGCACATTAATGTGTTTTCCCTTGGAACTCTATGTTCCACTTTTTATCAATGAAATGACAGACTAATTATCACAAAACACATTGATTGGTTCTGTGGATGTACCCAAATTTAAGCTTTCAACAAAGCATTTTATTCATACCGCATTACTCACTGTAGTACTACAAGAAATGTACTCTGCTTCCATAGTAGACTTAGCAGCACAACCTTGTTTCTTACTTAATTAAGAAACTGTTGTTCCACTAAATAGAAATATATATTTAGTTATAGATTTTCTATCATCTACATTACTTACAAAATCAGCATCACTATAGCTGATTAATTCTAGATCACTGTTCCCAAAGCACAATTTCAAATTTTTGGTACCTTGTAAATATCTTAATATACGCTTCACTACTCGCTATTGTTCTTTACCTAGATTGGGTTGAAATCTACTTACCAATCCTACTACATGACAAATATCTGGTCTGGTACTTGTCATTGCATACATGAGGCTTCCCACAACTTGAGCATAGGAAACTTTAAGCATTTCACTTATTTCCTTCTCATTTTTGGACACATACTTTTATTTCAAGTATGAACTTTGCAAACAGGTGTACTTAAAGATTTACAATTTTTCATACCAAATGTTTTAGGCACTTTTCCTAGATATTTTTCTTGATCTAAATACAATAAATTTGAATTTCTATCCATAAAAATTCTTATACCAAGAATATAGGCGGTTTTGCCCATATCTTTCATTTCAAAATTAGATTTCATGTGATATCTCGTATTTTAGTATATTTTTAACTGAAGGGGTATTTTATTTAATTTAAATATTGGTTCTCTTATTTTAAATTTATCAAATTTTTCGTTGGTTTATTTTTATGATTTTTAATTTGTGAAAATTATTTTGATATGCTTTCTTAATATTAATTATTGTTTTGCAATTAAATTGCTCTTTATTTTAAATTAGTTTATTGTTGGATTTAATTATTTTATTTTTATTTAATCACTACGTTTAAATTATTTTATTTAACTTGCTATTTTGAAATCCTTTTCTTTGGATCATTTTTGTGAACCCAAGATGTGAAGATTGAACTTAATTTCTTTCCCTCACTTTTTCTTTTCCTTTTTTTTTTTTCTTTTCCTTTTTTTTCTTTTCTTCTTCTCTTCATTTATTTTTCTCCTCTCTCTCTCTTTTCCCGCGCGCGACTTCTCCTTCTTTTCCCCATCCGTGCGTCGTCCTCTACAGCGCCGCCGTACGCTACCCCTTTTCCATCACCACCCCTCCCAACCGTCTCCCCACTGGCCGGCAACGTCGCCCCTCAGTTTTCAGCCCATCTCGCGCCGCCATGAGCCCCCACGCACGGCTTCAAGCAACGACACCCTTTGAACTCGCGCGGCTGTCGCGCCGCCATTGGCCACCACCTCTTCACCACATCACCGATAACCCTCTAGCTACCTAACTCACCCATCCTCGGTCCCGATCCGCCACCGCTGAAGTCCATCAATCTCTATTTCCAATTTGAGCTTTTTGGACTTCAATCGCCGCGTACGTCGCCACCTATGGCCAACCACCACCACCATTAGCTTCACCAGCATCCCTAAGCCATTCCCTAGTAGTCTCAAGTCTTTGTTTGTCCCCATTCAAAAGTTAGGTTTTTGAGACCCACGACCTTAGTCCATTTTCACTGTTACATTGTTGTGTTGCCACTTCTAGCACTTTCGTGATTCTTCAAAAATTATGTTATAGCGTTGTAAGTATTTTTTTCTAAAGAAATTTTGAGATTTTAATGTATTTTTACACTAACTCATATTTATTGTGTACTGGTTGGTTGTGTGAGTGGTTTATGCTGGAATTTGTTGGCTGTTTCGGGTTTAAATATTAGTGTTTAGGGTTTGATGTTTTTGATGGTGGATGTTTAAGTTTCTATTGGAATTGATAAATGGTCGTTTGGGTGGATAAATATGATTATTTAGATTGTACGATGTGGCGATTTTGTAATTGTTAGGTGTTATAATTTAGTTAATGTTGGTTGTTGGGCTTGTGTTATGGAGGGTCATGTTGGGTTGCAACGATTGTGGGCTGTCATTGTCGTAACGAGTTATGAAAGTGAGCTGATTGGTTGGACATGACGTGTTGGGTTAAGGTTTTGGAGGTTGTGTGAGTATGCTTATATCATGTATTGAAACCGAAGCAAAATGATGTCATGTGTGGGTTGAATACAGAATTTAGTTATTTTATTGCATTTGCATTTATATGGAGTATTAACATGTTAGTGAATAATTTTTTGTTTAGGTCATGACATTGATAGAGCTCAAGTTCAAGGCTCTAGTAACTCTTCGCAAGAGTCTGGTAAGCGGGGTTCCTATGCTAGATTTGTATAGAAAGAAATGAACTGAGGTTGGTTTGTAAAAATATTCATGTTGTTTTAAAAAGAAAAGGTGAAAAACAACCTCAGTATATGTTTTGCATTCACTCATGAGATTTGTATGAAAGAGAAAAGAAATGTTTTTGACATGAGCAATATTTAACATGTTTCTGGAATATGCAAAAGAGCGAAGATAATATCATTGAGATTTTTATACATGTGATATGAAATGATTTGTATCTATTTTTTACCAAATAGAAATGATATGAATATTTTTAGCACGTGTTTTGATATGATATGGATATGAAAAACCTTTGACATACTTATCTGTTTTGATTCTGATTCTGAGTATGGTTCTAATATGATGATATTGGTTTACGTGATATGGTTGGTACCAACATGATATGATATGATATGAGTGAACCCACCTTGGAAACAAAGTGGTCTTTTATGTGTTCTCTCATGTGTGCACACTCGAGGCTCCGAGATTGAAAAAGGAGAAGTTTCACAATATGATACTACTTGGTTTGGCCACCGGGGATAGCACAACTCTACCACGGGAGTTAAACATTATATATGATATGATATGATATGATATGATATGATATGAAATGATACGATAAGATGAAAATGTTCAGTTATGTTATGCCAAAACATTTTTGAATATGAAAATGGTCTTTATATATGAATAGTTGATTTTTTTAGAATGAAAAGATTGAAAAGTCGCTTCGATTTTTTTAAAACACATTCCTGAGATCTGCATATGAAAATGAAATGTTTTGTTCCTGTGTACTGAACTTTCTAAAAAGGCTCATGTTTACATACTAGTATATGTTCTCTACTTACTGAGTTGTTGATAACTAACCCCTTATCCCTACAATATTTTTCAGATGATTTTGGATATTTCAACTAGGGATCAAGATTTTGGAGATTTGGGTGAGATGATTTAAGAGTAGTGGATGAAGTATAGAAAGTTCTGGAGGAGTATTTGAGATTTATTTTAAGAACTTTTATTGTGTTATGATGACTTGGCATTTTGGAAAATTGGTTATACTGAGGAAATTAGTTTGAATTGAAATTTCTTTATGATATTAGAAATTTAGAATCTATAATTATATTGTAGAAATGTGAGTGTTAGTGATAGGAAGTAACTCTCCGACCCATGAGGGACCGGGGCGTTACATTTTAGGAATTTTTTTGTTTTATTCATCATATTTAGACAATTACTTGCCTGTAATATATCATCAACATAAAATGAAAATAATGTTAATTTATTATCATTTTTCCATATGTATACACAATGATCTAGTGGACTCATTTCATATCCCATTTCCAAAATAACTTGGTGATTTTCAAGTACCACTGTCTTGAAAATTGTTTAAGTTCATACAGTGACTTTCTCAACCTGTATACTTTCTCTTCATGTCCTTTAATTAGGAATCCTTCTGGTTGAATCATAAAAATATCCTCTTGTAATTCACCATTGAGAAAACCTGTTTTTACATCTAACTGATGTAATTCTAAATTCATCTTGGCAACAATGGACATGATGATCCTTACAGATGTGAACTTCGTTACAGGCGAATATGTATCCACAAAGTCTACAATTGGTTCTTGAGTATATCCCTTGGCTACTAAATTTGCTTTGTACCTTTCCAAACTACCATCAACTTTAAATTTTTTTTCTGAGAACCTATTTACAACCAATAACTTTTCTATCTTTTGGAAGATCTGTTAATTCCCAAACAATGTTTTTGTTTATTGATTCTATTTCATCGTTCATGGCCTCAAGTCATTTATCTGAATCAATACTATTGACTGCCTCAAAAAAATTTTCAGGATCATTACATAAATTTTCCAAACTGGTATTTAGTGCATAATAATCTTGAAATAATATTGATGATCTTTTGGATCTTTTACTCTCACTGTCTCCAACATCAATATCTGAAGAATGATTTTTATCTGACTTTCTTTTATTTTTATTATTATGGATTTGAATAATATCAGAATTTTCATTGTTAGACTCTGTGGAGATTTGTTGATTCTCTAAATAATTTAATAAATCTATCTGATCAACAGGAGTAATAAGGTTCGTATTTTCCATGAAAACAACATCTTTACTTTCTATCAATCATCTTTCAGAATGATAAAATCTATAGTCACTTCCGTTTTCTATATACCCAATAAACTTGCATTCCCAGGTTTTACTTTTTAATTTATCCCTTAGTGGCCTTGGGATAAGCACTTGTGCCTTACAACCCCACACTTTGAGCTTATTTAAGTCTGGTTTATGTCTCGTCCATAACTCGTAAGGTGTAAGAGGTTTTGCTTTAGTTTCAACTCTATTCAATATATATAACAGTTGATAATGCTTCATCCAAAAAATATATTGGTAGATCAACATATGCTATCATTGATCGCACCATATCCAATAGAGTTCTATTTCTCCTTTTTGCAATGTCATTCTGTTGAGGTTTATATGGCATAGTATAAATATGTCTTATACTATTCAATTTGCAGAAATTATCTAAAGTTTCAAATTCTCCCCTTCTATCACTATTCAAACTTTTAATGGCCTACCCAACTGAGTTTCTACTTCTAATTTAATTTTTTTAAATTTCTCAATTGCTTCAAATTTATGCTTGAGTAAGTAGAAATGCTCATATCTTGAATAATCATCAGTGAAAGTAATAAAGTACTCAATTCATCTATGGGTTTTTGTTTTAAAAGGTTCATAAACACCGAAATATATAATTTCTAGTAAATCTGTGGATTTCCAACTTTAAGAAAAAGATTTACTACTCATTTTTCCTTTGATACATGGTTCACATAGATCAAAATTATCTAAATTTATTTGTGGTATTAATCCACTTTTACACATTCTGATCATGTTATTTTATTTATATGGCCTAATCTTAAATATCATAAATATGCACAATCTGTAGACACATTCAAATACTTAGAAATAGGTACTTTATTAATATCAACATTCAGTACATACATAATGTGATCTTTTATGCCTTTCACTGATACATTGCCCTTATTTATTACAATGGTTCCAAACTTAAACTCAACTGTGTAGCCTTTCTGATCTAGTACAGGCACTGAAACTAAATTCCTACGAATACTATGTACATATAAAACATCACTAAGTAAAATAACGGAACAATTCATTTTGAATTTACATGTACCTTCCCCAAGACATCGTAGTATGTATTGTTGCCTATATATACTTTGTGCTCTCCTGTTTATTTTTCTTCAAGTTTGACAAACATATCGTTGCTCCTACATATATGTCTTCTTGCTGCAGAGTCAACCCACCATGAATTTAACGCTAGTTCCACTAGCATTACTTTTGAGACTGTCATCACAATTTCCTTACTTTCTTGTACTTTTCCTTTATTAGGACATTGTGATTTATAATGTCTATTCTTTTCACACTTAAAACAGTTTACCAAAAAATGGTTATTCTGTTTTCTTTTTAACCATTTTTTTCTTCAATTGTTTTGGCTTCACTTTGTTCTGTGTAGAATGCTTGTCCTGAGCCATCAATAAATTTGATGACTCACTATCTTTATTCTTTCTCTTCATCATTTCTCCTTCAAGTACTAAAAGTACTGGAAGTGATATAATTGTTACTTCATTTATACTATGTGTTAAAAAAATAACAATGTGATCCCAAGATGAAGGAAGACTATTTGGTATGGTTGTAGCTTGCATTTATTAGTGAGAGGATGACCAACATCATGTAATTTTTTCACTTAACTCCATTGGAAGTACATGATTGCTAATATCATCATTCTCTTTCATACAAGTCCGGTTATATTTATCCAATAATAACTGTATATAAGTATCCGACCTTAAACCATACTTTGTTTCAACTGCATCCATAATTTCTTTAGCAGTTTCATAGTCTTCAAATAGAGGAATAATGTGATCACTCATGCAATGCAAAATTAAAGGTTTTGCCCATACATTGTGTTCTATCCATTTATCTTTATTTGAAACGCTACTCCCACTTTTACTTTTATCATTTTCTACAATTTTTTCCCATGGGTTTGGTGTTGTTAATGTATATAAGATTTTTTCATGGGTTATAAGAAAAATTATATGCCTTTTCCAGGCCCGAAAATTCCTTCAATTTAGTTTTTTTATCCCTGAGGGATCAATACTTTTCTTCGGTGCCGTAAATAATAAATTTTAAAAATTAATCAATAAAAAGAATGTAGAAATAATAAATGTATACTATTTAAATATAATAGTTCAACTTTGTAAAAATTAAAACTATTACAAATTTAATAGTAATAATAACCCTTGGATTTAATCCAAGGTGACAGCCAAGAAATTCTACTATTATATTTTAAATAAGGAGAATAATGAGAGTGACGCCACGATCGAGGATATCCACGATCTTTCCTCGATGTTTTACCTTTTTTAAAGAATTTCTAGTGATAATTTTGATCAACATGTGCTTTGTAATGTTTTGGCTTGAAATTTGGAGCACAACGGCTTTTGAACGGACTAAATCGGGCTTGAAATGATCTCGAACAGTCCGATTGAACAAATCTGTCATAAACCGGTTCAGGAAACCGAGTAAACCGGTTCAGCTAGTTCAAATCGGGTTCTGGACAAAATTGAAAGTCGACAGCTCGGTCAACAGCTCCATTCGCGGCTCGGTTCAGAGAACGACTTGGTGGCTCGGCTCAGCTCCAGAATTCCTTCTTCAGAATTGGGCAAAACGACAATGTCAGTTTTACCCTTTTTATCCTCCCTTGGCTGATCCCAATGTCGTTTAGCCAAGATAAGTTTGAAATTATGTTACTGTTGGACGAAACGATACTGTTTTGTCAACCTTCTTCGTCCTCGCGCTGGACTTCTTCCGAAATAGAAAAACTGGGATCCTCACTTCCGTCCGACAAAATGGTCACCAGCTTTGAAGATTCCGATGTGCTCCCGAAGTTCGGCAGCGGTGATGAACTCCGATGACCCCCCAGAACAGTAACAGTGGGTGATGAAAAATTAGAAAATGCACTATTTCTTTGTGTAAAAATATTCCAATAATTTTCTTTAAAATAATAATAACTTACAAGATTTTGAAGATTCCCAATGTACTCCAATCCTCCCATCATGATTTGAAAAAGTTTCTCTTTTGGATTTTCAAGCAAACAAAGATGATTATAATATGCAAGTGTGGTTGCCAAACTAAGCACTTGCCTATTTATCGTCTTCACAATGCGCGAAAAAGTTCTCTCTGACATGACCTGTGCTCTTGATACCACTATAGAATAATTAAGAACAAATGAAAGCGGAATTTTGATAATATGGTGACACTCCCGTTAGAGTATTTGTCCCACAAGTTGGTGATGAACAAAGGGAATTTAGTGCATTCATTTATCTACCAATGACCCATATTTATATGCCATTATGCACCGGTTGGCAAAGGGCACATCCATTGGTTAACCAATTGTAAGCCAAAGGTCACAACCTTAAGAAGTGACACATGATTTCGGCCGATCTTGTCACCGCCACCGTCAACAACCACTTCTACTCAAGAGTTATACAACTTACATGATTTTAATGGGCTGATTATTTGTAGAAAATAGGGATTGTTTTTAGATTTATATTTTTTGTCAATGGAGGCAATTGGTGGCCGGAAAACACAATGCTAGGAGGCCTCTATGGTCATCTCAGCCTTGTATGCTTGTTATTTGTGGAATAACGAAAGGAATCCACCGATTCTTTTTGTTTTAATGACCATTGAGTTGACTAAGCCATTGCTGAATTCAATCTAGAAATCGTTCGAACAATATTTAATACATTTGAATGGAAGAAACTCACACCTCAAATGGTTATGTAACCATTCAAACAGTTGTTCAAATAGTGCATTCGATCACATATGTGTAATATTTGAACGTTAAACTATATGTTCGAACAGTGAATTATTTGATTAAACAGTTTCCTAACAAAATAGTTTGTCATTGTTTTAATAAACATATAATTTTGTGAAGGATCATGTATTATATTTTATAACCAATTTTTCTTTGTATTATTTTTTAAATTTTAGGTTCACAATGATTTATTTATAGGGGAAGGAAGCGTGACAGATTAGAGCAACCCTCCAACAAAGAAATTTGATAGAGGACTATTTTACTGGAGCGTGAGGTGAAGATCTCTGACTTTCATGATCTTCATTAAGAGAGTCGTTCCTTGGCATATGTCTTCATTGAGTGTGGTTGGATGCCAATCATTGACTAGAAGGACGAAGGGAGGGACTTTGTTTCCTACATTGACATCGTATCTAAGTTTTAAAGAGAGCTTGGTCATGCCAGCCGAGATGATTAGGTATACACGATTTCGGTTCGGGGCACATTAGTTACATTTTCAATGGATGCAATCACTGATTTTATTGGTATCCCTCGATAGCCCACTGCATATCCGAATGTGCTGCCCAGGAAGTCTAAGATGTGGGTGATGGGGAGACGGCTGAGCACGAGGGCATTAATGTAGATGGACTCGATGGCCTTGGTGATCATGAGGTTCAGCAGGTAATTATGGGTCCAGATGCTTCTCCAGATGATGGGACAGAGAGCATCAAAACGGCTGATTTATCTAGTTTCTTCAATATTATTAACATAACCATCGTCAACAACATTGATCCTCGATAGCACAAGACTAAGATTAGTATGGATCGGGCAAGGTTTACAATACGCGTTGCTCATGGGATCCCTATCGACCTAGTGAGTTATATATTCACAAGGATTCGATCAGAGACCCACTACAGTACGGCAGATATATTATCATTTGAGATCTTGATCACCCAATTTCTGTTAGCTGCGGGGGTACTACTAGATAGTGTTCGAGAGTCGATTGGACTGATCAACTCCTCGACCTTATCACGCAGCACATGACACTCAAGATTTTGTCTTCGTGCTCCCATTAGGTAGCCGGTTGAGACTCAGGGAGATGCACACTTGAGAGATCATGGCATATCAAGCAAGACATCTACGCAGAAGACATCACACACTGCTATTCTTGAGGATATTACAGATATAGTGCTTGCAGAGATCCGTGCACAAATAGTAGAGGTGATTGGTGCAGTGCTTTGGGAGATCCAAAGTACCATCTCTGACTTACATACAGAGATTACTTGCATCTCTAAGACTCGGGTGATGATCAGTACTCGGCTAACACAGCTAGAGGCACGCCTAGCTGGAGTTGAGTATATGGTAAAAGATTTGGGGTACTACTGTATATCTTTTATTTGCATTTTTTCTTTTCTTTTTTGTATGGATAATATTTTGTTTTTTGTAAAATTAATTTAATTATGAATCTTCTTATTCTTTTCTACATTAATTATTGATTTCCGTTATATATATTCTTTAACTATTAGTTTTTTATATAAATTAAATATTTCTCCATAATTAAGTATGGTATTGTTTTGCCACCAAAATTTGTAAAAAATTGGGCACTGTTCGAATGTAATGTATAAGCCTTCGAATGTATTTCCATTGCTGTCAAAGATTTCAGCAATTAATCGATTTCGCCATAATTTCCGTTTGAACCCTTTATTTTGCGTTCAAACAAGTATTAATACTAATAAAATGGTCACTACCCATTTTTGAACTGTAACTCATTGGGGTTCGAATTGTTTAATAAAGTGTTCAAATGGTAAGTCTTAAATTTATTAATTTAACGGGTCAATTTCTAGTTCAATCGTATATAATATCCGTTTGAAAGTTATTACATTTGAATGGTTGGTAAATGTTTGACAAGATATTTTATTAGGGACGAAATTTCTCATCATGAAATATACCGTTCAAATTAAAAATTGACTGTTTGAACGGTTAACAACTTCCGTTGATTTTTAAATTGTCCTTAAAACTCATTTTTTGGGACAATTTTTATTTCGTCAAAAAAGAATCGACCCAAAATCAAATTTTTGTTCTAGTGTTACTCTAAACAAAGACTTGGAAAATTAATACAAAAATTAGAAACAAGTGTTCTCTTAAACAAAGACTTTAAAGTTGGTTATTTTCAATAAGATTGACTATTTTAAGATTAGTAAATAATAAAAATAATGATTCTAAATATCAATATATTTCTTTCCCTCAGATGAACAACATGTGTTTTTAAATTAGTGATCTTATTGCATGTGTTTTTAAATTAGTGATCTTACTGCATGTGTTTTTAGATTAGTGATTGCACAGGCTGTCATAATGTGGGCTCCATGAGCTGAATGTTTGCCTCTGTTTTCCAAGACTACATTTGATCTGGTTGTTCACTGAATTAATGTTTACCTTTTTACTCATTATCTACATATAATCTACCTCTAATTTTGTACAATAATACTCTGGACGCCGCATTTGATGAAGATCCCTTCTTCATTATCCTATTGGAAAGTGGTGAACAAGGTATCTCCAACACTCCAATGGGTAGCAATCATGATAATGTTGTACTCCAACCAACACGATTGGTATGTGAAAAAATGCCACCTACTAAGAAATCTGCACGAGGTGTATCTTTCACCGTAGAGGAGGATAACCATCTCATGTCGAGTTGGCTCAACGTTAGCATTGATTCTATTCGAGGCACTGATAAAAAATTTACACAAATGTGGGATAAAATTCTGAATTATTACAATGAGTATAAGAAACCTAGCAATCCAGAACGTTCTGTTGTGTCACTGACTAATCAATGGTCGGTGATCTAAAAATGCACAAATAAGTTTTGTGCTGCTATAGCCCAAGTAGAATCATTGCATCCAAGTGGTGCAACAGAGCAAGACAAGGTAAAAATTTTGAACTATTTCAAATATGCAAATTATTTAGAGAAATTATATTCTCACATTCTCCCTTGACATATTTAGATTGAAAGGGCCAAAATCATGTATAAAGAGATTGAGAAATCCAGCTACACCATGGAACATTGTTGGTGTCTATTGAGACACCAACCAAAATGGCAGCAACATATGTTAATGTTGTCAACAAGAAGGAAACTGCTTGGAAAACATATAGTTGTTGCAGACTCGACTCCAGTAGGAGACGACATAGTAGGTGAGAACATTGAGGTCATTATTGAGAGACCTCTAGGCAAGAAGGCTGAGAAAAAAAAATTGCAGCAACATATGTTAATGTTGTCAACAAGAAGGAAATCGCCTGGAAAACATATCGCTATTGCAGACTCGACTCCAGTAGGAGACAACACAGTAGGTGAGAACATTGAGGTCATTATTGAGAGACCTCCAGGCAAGAAGGCTGAGAAAGAAAGGGAGAGAATGAGGAAGGCAACCGAAGCTTCTGACTCTGAATTTCATGCCTCCTTAACTCGGATGCATGAGGATAGAGCTATGTTCATGCGAAAGAGAAGGCAAGAGGCGAGCAAAGCAAACTCTGATAGGTCTGAATTAGTAGTTGAAAAGAAGAGGAAGACCGATATGGAGATAATGAAATTGGATCTTGCTGGTATGAATGCAATGTAGCGAGAGTATTTCCAAAATCTTCAAAAAGAAATTTTTGAGGAATCTAAGAGGCAGTTTTCACCTACATCTACATCTACATCTCCATCTCCATCTCAACCTTTCATGGGTGTGTAGCCATTTCTTGTCTATATTTTGGACTATTGTTATCTATTTAATATTGTAATAGAACACTTTTTGGCTGGTTTTAGTGGCTGGGCAGCCACATGTGTTGGAAATACATGTGGCTAGGCAGCCACTATGTGCTGATGAAGAGCTGCATTTTGGGCTGTAATGTGGGCACTGCTGTTGTTATATTTTGCGTATTGCTGTAATGTGGGCCTCATGGGTACTGTTGCTGTTATATTTTGTGGGTGACAACTATATGTGAAATAAACTTTTTGGTTTTGTGCTAATTTTTGTAAATTTTGAGTAGCAACTATATGCTTCTATTGTTATATTTTCTAGGTTATTGTATGTGGTCAGCAACTATGAGCTGTGGTTATGTGTGTGCAACATCTTTTTGAGCTGCTGTTATGTGTGGGTAGCAATAGTGGTCAACAACTATGTGTTGACTAGTGCTTCTTTTTGAGTTGTCAGTTCTTTTTATCTCTTTGTAAATCTTGTGATTTGATTTGTAGTTGTCTTGAGAAGTTTTGTTTGTAGTTGTGATTTTATTTTATCTGTAAATTTTGGGCAACAATTGTGTAAGTGCTTAAAGTATAGATTGTTGGATTGTAAACAATAGTATTAATGTTTAAATGATAGTAGTAGTAGCACAACTTGTTACTCAACTAAAAATGCTTGTGGGGTTGAGTTATGAAAATAAAAAAGAAAATAATTATTGGGGTTTGTTAGGAATGGTTGGAGATTATGAATAAATAAAAAAAATTATGGAAATTAAAAAAAATTATATTAAAAAATATATTTAACAAATTATAATATTTTATTATTGTAAAGAATGAAATGACTAATTTAATGTAGAGTGGGCGTTTTGAGTCATTAGTCAAAAGTTAAAAAGTCATCATATTAACCAAATTTTGACCTGAAGATAGCTAATTCAATATGAATGCTTTAACCAGTTCATCTATTAATCCTCGAATCTTTAACTTGTTCTACTATTCCTCAATAAATAGTTATATAATATTATAATAAGAAGAGGAATATTTTATTTGTATTTTAAAATTTGAAGTCTTCGTCTCTTGACTCTGTCTACCGTCGTTGGGACATCTGCCCACGTTGAAAGCAGCACATTGCGCCACGAAAGAGGTACCTGGAACGTTGTTGTAATGACGTCATCACCGATGACGCTCAAGTACATTCTTTATTCTTTCATTATTTATAATTAATTGGAGCAATGATATGTATTTTTTTATATTATCACTTTAGACTCAAAACAATTAAAGTTGACAGACAATATTATATTTTTAAAATTTGCCTAATATTATAATTTTTGTCTTTTTTATCTATCCGGCTGAAAATTATTTTCTCCTTGAATTATTCATCTAAAACCTATATAATAATAAATATTATTTATTATTTTTATCTAATTTTTTAATCATATTTTAACAGTCTAGTAATTATATTAAATTTTTTAGTCAACTAAAATATATTTTATTTTAATTCTTATAATTTATAATAAACCTTTTTTTTATGACTTTATATTTAATAACATCACGATTGAGGAGTAGTTCGATACAATCAAAGATATTTCCTCTTCCACTTGCCAATTAAACACAGATCTGCCCTTAAACAAAGACTTAAAAGTCCACATATACATAAACATATATATATATATATATATATGCTGGGGATAACTATAATGTACATCCATAATATATTACCGTAAGATTAATGTAATTATTTATATTATATGGTACTCGTCAAGGGCCCAAGCCTGAACCTTCACTTACGCATCTTGCCAGCAACGGAATACGCAAGGTCTGGGCAGCTATATTATAACATTAGAGAAGCGGAACCTCCAAGGTCATGAGACATCTCGAATATGTATATAATATATATATGTTTATGTATGTGTGGACTTTTAAGTCTTTGTTTAAGGGCAGATCTGAGTTTAATTGGCAAGTATAGCCAATATTTAACAAATATAAGATCCAACTGTGTGTGCATGACAAATATAAGGTTCTACTAGTACTAATCTTTCCATTAGATCGATGTATGCAGCATATTTGTGTGCGCATGACAACTAACAAATATAAGATATTCGACAAATAGTCATTCTATCCAACTGCCTACACCGCACATGATGCCACTACAAGAAATGTGGATTTTTCCCACCAAATTTTTTTTCAAGATACACGATCATGGCAAATATTAGGCTAATGACACGAAAACTATTCGTGAGAAAAAATACAAGCCTTTTACCACGAGATCACATAGGCTAGTAAAACTTTGTAGGAAAACAATTTTTTGATACAAAATAAACGATTTTTGCATCGATTAAAAGTCGCCGCAAATAAACTTCCAGAAATATTTGCCTTTCGTGGGTTATTACTATTTGCGACAAGGCTATTAGATTTTTGCAGCAATGTTATCTTGCCGCAAATAATCTTACAAGAAATTCTTTCCGTTTCGTGGGTTATTAGTATTTACGGCAACGTTATAAGTTTTTTGTAGTGGCAACTACCCATGGCAAATACTAATAAAATTAAAATTCATTTCTTTCCAAGATATACTATCGTCAAAAATACTTAGTTGATGACACGAAAAATATTCATGGGAAAAAAATGTCTTTTGCCACGAAGTCAAGTACGGGGAGCAATATGTTGTGGGAAACAAGTTTTTGCAGCGACAGAAACGTCTTTTTGCGGCGGAAAAAATCGCCGCAAATAAACTTAAGTTCTTGCGGCAAAGAAATATTAAATTTTGCGGCGATAATTGAACACCGCAAAGAATTTTAAGATGAAAAATTTAAAACCCATTTCCCCCCACCCGCCGTATTCGTTTCTTCCCCCACCCGATACTCTTCTCCATTGCGTCGTCCCCCTAAGTCGAAAATCCACAGCCTACCTCCCAACCAAGCCACGCTGCCGCTATCGACGTAAAAGGACCTCACACTCATCCCACTCAGACTATCCGTTGGTGCCTCACACTCGTCCCGCTAACTTTGTCTAGCCAATGAGTCTCTGCCCCACAATCGCACCACCGCTGTCTGGTAAGCTCTCTCACTCCCTCCCTTCATTTCTCTCACTCTCCCTCTCTCAATTTCATCTTTCATGCCTTGTAACTTAAATTTCTTGTGGTGGGTTGAGATTTGGAGTTTGGTTTTACATATGGTTTGGATTTTGTATTTGAAATTTTGGGTAGTTAAAAATGAGGGTTTATGGCTTCTGTTACAAGAAGAGGATTGGAGGTGAGTCAACTCGGTTTTTCTTAGAAAGCATCATAAAAGAAAGCATATAAACACAAATGACTAGTAGGGAGAGATAGAGAGACCGAGCAATAGAGGAAAAACCAAACACAACCTTTAGCCAAACCAAATTAAAGGTAGACCTTTCTTTGTGATCGACGAGAGCTTTCAAGCTTTGGGACAACTAAGAAAAAAGATCTTGAGATACAGAGAAATGGGAGAGAGATAGGGTAGATTGAAGACTTTTTCAAAAGGGCCAAGCTTACAGCAAAAGGCATATTATTATAGAAAACTTATAGCAAAAGGCAATGGACCAACAGTCTTTTTGCTAGAAATATTGAATTTATCCTTAAAAGTTTACATAAAACTTCCTTCGTGGAATCGGTGTTTGGCATCCAGTTCACCCCCAGAGCAGTTGCCTTTGCTCAAGCCCTTATTCTAATTAGTGGGCTATAGTTACTGTTGCATATTAGTTACTCTTATATATAGTTACTGTTGCACATTAGTTACATATATGTAGTATATCTATAGTTACTGTTGCTTCTAATGTCTTCTATGTAGTATCTCCTAAAAAGTTTGTTGGTGACAGGGACAGGTGAGCCACTTTTAAAACTTTGAACTTTGATATTATTGGTGTTGTTGTTCATAATATATACTTGCAGTGGTACTACAATCTTTCTATGTATGGTTTTGTATTATTGCTATATGTATTACGTTTTTTGTCAATCTCTTCTTGTTCTCACTTTCCTTGCTTGATAGATGGTTATAATTATAATCATAAACTATTATTGCAGTTTATGTCAAGAATTTTCTAAGGACATTCAAAAATGGTTATAACATTAGTAGCGATTGCAAATACACCTACACCATTCACTCATTGTGCTAGAACTCTTGAGGCCTCATCTTGAAGTCTGTTTGGACACCCACTGGGAAGCCATGGTTAGTATTAAACCTTCTCAAACTGGTTATCTGGGTCATATGTAATTGATCTATATTCCCTTACACTTGGGTAGATCTATATTCCCTTACACTTGATCTATGTGTATAAGATCAACAAGGCAGTTTCCTCTCTTGGGTTCTCATTAGAAGTGTGTTATATATTGATGGAATGGAGTGGCTTCACTCACTACAACAAATATGGGCCGAGGTATGGCAAACCTTTATGTTTCCATTGTTCTCACTTCTCCTTACCTATAATTTGTTTGAGAATCTTAAGCTATTATGCCTCTTTCACCTTTAGTATGTGTTGATGATTCTATCGGTTTGAGATTTGTGAAGCTATGTAATTATTTGGTTTTGTTGGATATTAAGTTTAAATGGATAATAGATGTAATTTATATGTGCATGTTCCTTTAGTTGAAGAGTTGGTTAGATTTTACTTAAGTACAATGGTTTAAAGATTGGAATTTATTTGAGGGCCATGAGGTCTAAGAATTGGACAGGTTTGAATATGTTGAGTGTATTATGCGTGAACAATGGATTGTGTGATGGATTTAGGTTGGGTTGAACAAAGTGATAAATGAATTAAAATTCCTTTGGGCAGCAAGCATGCTGTATTTTTTTGGTTTGTTGGTTGGGCGATAGCCTATTTGGATTGCAATGGAGTGGATGGAATGGAGTGGCTTCACTTGTGTTATTGGAGTGATAGCTTCACTTGTATTATTGGAGTGATAAATAATTATTGTTGCCTTTGTCTTGTGCTTTGAAAAGTATGTCGGGCCTCTAAAGATTAGAGATTTGATTTTGAGAATTAATGAACTGCCACAATAACAAATTTTCGTGCCATTCTATTAATCTTCCAACATACTTTGAATTTGATTAATTGTTTCAATTTATTAGATCTTAACATCACTGGACCTTTTATTTCTTACGATTTAGGGTGTAGGGCATAATGATGAGAAAGTTCTTGTTCTTACAGCTACTTTTCCTGTCTCAAGCCTACGGGCAGCTTCACCACCAACCATCCGAGATTGTTACACCTGGACACAGTCAAACTCAATTTTTATTTTTTTTCACACTTTAACTTCCCTGCACGTTTTATTTTTTCGTCTATTTTTCACCCCTAGAGTCTTCCTCACGTCCACGACATGCATTATCTTGCACATCTCTTGCCGATTTTTTTTCTCTAGGGTTTTTGCCAATCAACTCTTTATATACTTGTACTCCTCTCCTGAAAAAGTAGTAGCCGCAGCAACCCACGAATAACTCCCTCTCGTTCACTGCCTCTCCGCGTTCTCGGCTCTATGCTCGTCAACTTTGCCACCATAAACCTCCACCGCAAACCACCAACATCGAAAGATAGCCACTGCAGAACACTCCTCCACTTCGGTCACGTAAACACACCCCAAGCCATGCAGCACCCCCAACCGCTAGCCAAGCCATAACGCAACACGGTTTTATTTTCTATGACGCCGCTACCCTGCCACACAAACTCACAGTCGGCAAATTCTTGCAAACAGCTCACCACCCTCCAGGTTATCCTCGCCACCACGGAAAGCCAACCACCGTCACCCAGCCGTTGAAGGAAGAACACCCACGGCATACTCTGTTTTTGACCTCCGAAACAGAGGAAGCTACTTTCCCCATCGTGTGCAACCAACCTTCCACCCTACGCCGCCAACCTCGTCCTAGACATCGCCGCCGCACAGGGAGCTTCGTCGGGCGTTGCACTCCATCTAGGTCCGTCGCTCTCCTCTCGGTAAGCTTCCGTTGATCTCACCCACTCTCCTCTCTGTCTCTTTTCATCTCTCTCTCTCATTAGTTGGTCTCTCTCTCTAACTAGTCATCTGCCACCGTCCCAGCTGTGCCACCGGGACAACCACCATCCTCTCCGCACCGCACGCAGCTCCTCCCTTCTTGGTGAGTATGTAACACCCGGATCCAGGATTGCTATAGTTGGACTGTGGATTTTATTTATTTATTTAGAGATCTATGCCATTTATTTATTTATTTATTTATTTTTATTCTCCCCGCATGTTTTATTTTTTTCGTTTCCTTCTCTTTCTGTCTATTTTATTTTTTCGCACGGCTTTTTTTTCCGTCGCACAGCATGCATACACACATGCATTCGTTCACGGCATGCATGCACACACAAGTCTCTCTCTCGGTTCTCTAGGGTTTTCTTTTCTTGTTCCTACACTTATATATATTTTTATATGTGCGTATTCGAAGATTGCTTTCGCCGCTGCCCTCCTACGCGAAACCTTAGCCCAGTATATTTTTTTTTTCCTCCTCTTTGCAAACAGCGCTCGCCCTCTAGCTCGTTCACCACCCTGCCGCACCCAACCTTTGGTCCACGCACACAGCCATGCTTACCACCAGGTTATAGCCACTGCCCGAGCCCCACGAGAAACCGCACAACCACCACCGAAGGGTAGTCTCACTGCCAAACTCTTCCACACCTTGATCCAGTCGCTGCCACCAGCGTCTTTCCTGTAGCAGCAACCCACGAATCAGACTCATCGCTGCCGTCACATCCCGCCCTAAGCCATCGTTCAAGCCATTGAAGAAACCTCTGTTTTTGTCTCCGAAAACAAAGTATTTTGTTTTCCTTTTCTGTTTGCTGCTATTTCGACGCAAACCAGCCGAGCGCCGCCGCACAGCGTGTATCGTTGGACGCTGCACTCCCTCCAAGTTCATCACTCTCCACTCGGTAAGCTACCCCCCGAACTCAACTCGCCTCTCCGTCTCTCTTCGTTTCTCTCTTTCTATCTCTCTCTCGCTCATCTCTCTTCCTCCCTCTCTCTTTCAGTGCGCTGCCGTCGGGACAGCCTCCGCCCACTGCAACTCAGGTCCTCCACGATCTCCTTCCCTCACGGGAGCTCCTGTCGCACGTCTTCCCTCACTCGTGAGTTTTGGATTTTATGGTTATAAGTACTGCAGTTACGTAAAGTTAGTGGGTAGGGGAAGATATTTATGAGATTACCATTTTGCCCTTAAGCCAATAGGATTTGAATGTATTTTGTTTTTAAAATGGGTTTTATTTTTCGGTTGGGTTGGGATGACTTTTACGAAGGGTTTTTGATGACAGATAAGTCTTTTATTATGTTAGTAAAAACAAAAATGTTTCTTAAATGCTTTAATTGTTATTTCTTTCAAAGGAATAATCGGTAATGTTGTATTTTTACAATGACTTAGTTTATTATATGATCGCTGTGTAATTTAAAATATTTTGGTGTAATTATATTAGCTGGTATTAGATTTTATAATTACACGTTAATAGTAAATAAGTTAGACTTTTAAAGGTTTTTAGCCGAAGTTATTAAATGGACATTGCCAATTTTAGGAAGGGATGTTATATTTTGGGCTTTTGAGGATTTTATGGAATTAAATAGGTTATTTTATAAGTTTAGGCTTAAATACCGAAATACGTGATTGATTGGAAATTTATGGGAATTACTTGATTATTTGATAGGTGACGATTGTTAATTATCGACATTTTGAGGAAATTTCTAAAAAGCTATGAAGTTCAGGTAAGCGGGGTTCCTATGCTAGACTTTGCATTAAATAAAATGAACTGAGGTCCTTTTTGGAAAATATGCATGTTTTGTTATGAAAAAAAATTTGAACTACCTCAATTATTTGTTCTGCATTACTCATGAGATTCTGTTTAAAAAGAAAGTATTTTCTGTCATGACTAGTGTAGACATGAGCTTATTTTTGACATTCTGTTTCTGAACTTTGAAAATGAGAGTGAATATGAAATTTGTGCATTAATTATGTTGTGATATGATTTTGTTCTGTTCCGAAGATTTTTGTTCAGTACTCTGTTTGGATAAGACGTGATTTCTGAAAACCTTTGGCATGACTCTCTGATTCTGAATTTGATTTTGTTTCCGTTATGTTCAGTTACGGCCCTGCCACGGGTAATAATAGTGGCATACGGCCCAACTACGGGTTACAATAGTGGATACGGCCCAACCACGGGTTATAATAGTGGATACGGCCCAACTACGGGTAATAATAGTGGATACAGCCCAACCACGGGTAATAATAATGGATACGGCCCTGCCACGGGTTATAGTAGTGGTCTCTGTTTGAGTGCACACATTGGTGACAGAGTGTTTTATGTTTTGCTTGGCTATCTGCAGATGCACAACCCTACCACAGGGGTTATACATGGCCTCTGTTCTGATATGATGTTCTGATGATGATGATGATCATTTATGCTATGCCAAAGAATATTTTGAATGAAATTATTTCTAAATCTTCGGTCTGATATTTTGATAACATGTTTTGCTTCCGCATTCTGAAAATGAAAATATTTTGTTCTGCATTTTGATTTCTGTAAATGCTCATGTTTATACACTGGTATATGTTCTATGCTTACTGATTTGTTGATAACTCACCTCTTATCTCCAATTATTTTTCAGATAATTTTGATGGTTCAGTTGGAGAACAAGAGTAGAAAGTTTTAGCAAGGTGTGATGATCGAAGTGGAATAAGTACTTGAGGGTACAAGTGCTTATTTGAGAGTTGTTATTAGTAAACTGATTTTATTTTTCGGTTATTTTTTATCTGATGAGTTAAGGATAATTTTGAGTTTTGAAGAGTTTTTAATTTATGTTATTGAGGTTTTCTTTATTGTCCCCGTGGAGGAACTTAGATATTTGGTTTAATTAATTGGATTAATGTTTTATGGGATTTTTGGACTTTATAGTTGTATTATTTAAGTTGATTTTATTTATTAAGAGTTAACTCTCCGGACCTCTGGGAACGAGGCGTTACAGAGTACCTCGCGCCCCTGTCCTCGCCGACTATTGCACCGAATCACATGAAACGTTTTAAGTCTACGTAAACTTAGTTCTGCATAATATTTTGGTATAAAATTACAATATTGCCCTTGTTATTGGATGGTTTTGGTTGGGAATTTTGTTTATATTAAATATGTTTTACGTGGTCTTTGTGGGAAGTATAAGATATTGTTCAGAGAATACATAGGATCCTTAAATTGTACTTAGCATATTATTTTTACAGTAGGTGTGAAATCTTATGTTGAACATTTTAATTATGATTACGGAAAATCACTTAAGTATTTTAAATGTTATTAAGTAAAGATTTATTTTAAAAGTAAACAATATTGGTGTAATGTTATTTTTACACTTTAGATATGATTTAGTCTATCAAAAAATGTTATGGTTTATTTTAAAATATTTTGGGATAATTATATTATATCGTATTAAACTTTATAATTTGTTTTTAATAATAAATAGGTCAGACTTTTAAATGTTTTGGTCAAAGTTATTAAATCAATATTGATGATTTTAGAAAGTGATGATTCATAATTTGAGGTTATGAAATTTTAGGTTTTGAGGAATTAAATACGTTATTTTAGAAGTTTATGATTAAATATCGAAATACGTGAATAATTGAAAATTTAGGAGAATTACGTGATTATTTTATAGGTGACGCTTAATTATTGTTTGACATTTTTTAGAAAAAATTTTGGAAAAGCTAAGAAGTCCAGATAAGCGGGGTTCCTATGCTAGACTTTGCATTAAAATAAAATGAGCTGAGATTGATTTTTTTGGAAAATATACATATTTGGTTATGAAAATAAATTTAAACTACCTCAGTTATTTGTTCAGCCTTACTCATGAGATTTTGTTTAAGAAGAAAGTATTTTTTGTCATGACTGGTGTAGACGTGAGCTTATTTTTGACATTCTATTTTTTAACTTTAAAAAAGAGAGCGAATATGAAATTTTGTGCATAAATTATGTTTTATGATATGATTTTATTCTATTATGAAGATTTTATGTATTCTGATATGATCTGATGTGTTTTCTGAAAACCTCTAGCATAACATTCTGTTTCTATTTTTATTCCGTTCTTACCTTAGCACGGGTGTAAAACTGTAGCCTCTGTTCGGATTGGTACCATTTTTTCTGTTTCTGGTGCACCCACTTTGGAAACAAAGTGGTTTTCTGCGTGGTCTTTCCTATGTGCACACTCAGGGCTCCGAGAATGAACAAGGGGAAGATTCACATTTTGTTTCTGCTCAGTTAGCTACTGGGTTTTGCACAACCCTACCACGGGGGTTAAACATGGTATTTGTTTTGATATGATAAGATAAGATGTGATATTTTAGTTTATGCTGCCAAAGGGATTTTTGATTATGAATATTTTTGAACTTTCGCTCTGATATTTTTGTTAACATGTTCTGACGCTGCATTTTGGAAACAAATACTCTGATTCTGCATTCTGAAATAAAATATTTTGTTCTGCATTTTGAACTCTGTAAATGTTCATGTTTACACACTAGTATATGTCCTTTACTTACTGAGTTGTTGATAACTCAGCCCTTATCTCCAAACATTTTTTAGATGATTTGAATATTTCAGCTGATGATTAAGAATATGGAGTAATTGTTGTAAATTAATGAGTATTTTGTGTGATAGAGAAAAATTTGAGTATGTACTATGTGGTTGGAAAATGATTTTTAAGTATTAAGAGCAACTCTCCAGACCTCCGGGATTGAGACGTTACAGTTGGTATCGGGGCCAGATTTGAGATTCTGCATACTACAATGAGGTGATTGATGAGAGTTAAGGTTTTGGAATTTGGTAGGTACTGGATCATGACGTTGAGGAAATAAATTTCAAAGTTGTGGTGTAGACATTTGTGGACTGTAGGAGGTGATATTTTTATCGGTACTTAGGGTATTAGAAGTTTCAGGCGTTAGGCAAGATATCTTATGGAATTTGAAGGGTAGGATTCTTATAGATCTTCGGAGATGGTCATGTTGATTGAGGTTCATTTCGGTTTTGTAGACCGCTTACAAGGCTTTTGACAGGATTGAAGGTTTAGAGTCTGGAGTTATATAGTTACTACTGTTGCGTGTACATTTATATATAAATATATATATTTATGTTTGTTTTACTATTATCATCATTTGCTTGTTTTGTACGAACCCTTTATTCTTGTAATGTTTTTTTTTTAATAATCCAAGTTGTCAGGATGCCACCTCATCGTCGGGAAAGAAGTGTATTGGGTATGAATGCGACAAATGATGAATGAGGATGTACCATAGAACAGTTTAATTGAATGCATCCTCCCATCTTCAATGGTCGATGCGACGCAACCTTAGCAGAAGACTGGATCCAAGATATTGAGGAGATACTCCGCGTTATCAACTGCATGGACGAACAGAAGGTTCTATACTTTGCTTTCAAACCAACAGGAGAAGCAAAAAGATGGTGGATTTCTGAAAGAACTATCAGGGAAGCGGAAGAGACGAAAATAGTCTGTTGGCTGCACTTCAAGCAGATTTTTTTGGAACGCTTTTTCCCAACCTCAGTCCGAGACGACAAGGCTATGGAGTTCGCTGATTTGGTACATGGAGCTATGACAATAGACTAGTACGCAGCTGGATTTAACGAGTTATCACATTTTGCTGCACATTTGATCCCTGATGAGGAGAAGAAGGCTCGTAAGTTTGAACAGGGGCTGAATGAAAATATTTACGAACGAATTGTGGGCTTTCAAATCTGAAACTTTTTAGAGTTGGTGAATAAGGCCACAGTATTTGAACGGAGCTTTCAAAGAAGTGATGCACTGTTAGAACAGAGGAAGAGGACCGTGCCACAGGGGTCTCAATCTGCGATGGATCAAGGGTCGTGGAAAAAAAGAAATGATGGGAGCAGCTCGGGGCAAAAGCAAATGCAGGGAAATCAATCGAGCAGCCTCTGTAAGTTTTGTAATCATGCACATACTGGAGAGTGCAGAAGGGAAATGGGGGTGTGTTTTTGATGCGGTAAGACCAGGCATCTTATCTGGGAATGCGCTTTGCTGCTAACAGACAACAAGAAGCCTAACCCACATCCAGGTTCCCAACAAACGAATCAGGAGAATAATCAACGTAGAATGGGACCGGCCCGAGTGTTTACACTGACATCTGAAGATACTAAGGACATGAGATCACAAGTACCTCACTCTACTTCTCCTAGACATCTTTTTAATTGAGTCGAGATTAGTCATGCTTGCATGGAATTGCTCTAATAGGATAACTTAGAATATTGAAGTTTGGTTGAAAGTAGATTTTCTGAGGATTCAAAATTTATAAATCTAGGTTATTCATGGCTAAAGCTTAGAACTTTTGATTATACTATATTGTTTTAGGAGCTCTCTGTTAGTTAGTTGTGACAAAAAAAAAAATGTACAAATTGGTTAAATGTGGAGGTTAGTTCTTTTCTGATGTGTATGATTGAGATTCAATGTTTTTAGGACTATAAGTTGTTATTGTGGGCAGAGCAAGCGTGGTTGTAGTGATATGATAGTTTGAGAGTTTATTTCGTTATTTATTGAGGTTTTATATTAGGTGGAGATTTTGGAATTTATTATTTGGTCCTTTAATTACATTATGGAGGTTTATATTCTAGACTTGAAAAGGTAGTGTGTGCGAACGTGTATGGCTAGGGAAAATATGGGAGAATACGATCGACAATATTGGAGGGTTAGAATTTGGAATATTAGGTTCGACAATTTTGGAATATTAATTAAGTTCGACAATATGATTGACGTTTGGGGTAGGCATGGAATGGTTGTAGCGAATAAATATTTAGGCTTTGCTTGTGGTACTAGCAAATTTTGAGGATGGAATTTTTTTTAAGGGGGCATAATGTAACACCCGGACCTAGTCAAGCTCAATTTTTTTTATTTTTTTTTCACACGTTAACTTCCCCACATGTTTTATTTTTCCGTCTATTTCGACCTAGAGTTTTTCTCATGTCCACGGCATGCATGATCTTGCACGTCTCTGGCCGATTTTTTTTCTCTAGGGTTTTTGCCAATCAACTCTTTATATACTTGTACTCCTCTTGTTCCGCAACAACCCACACATAACTCCTTCTTGTTCACTGCCTCTCTGCGTTCTCGGCTCTATGCTCGTCAACTTTGCCACCATAAACCTCCACCGCAAACCACCAACACCGAAAAATTAGAGTATGTACTATGTGGTTGGAAAATGATTTTTAGGTATTAAGAGCTAACTCTCCGAACCTCCGAGATCAGGGCATTACAGAGACATTCTTAGCCCCAAGAGTTTTGGTATAACCTCTATTTCCCTATCTCTTAGACTAGTAAGCACACTTGATTAAATGATCTTGTATTTGAATAGTTGGACTTAGGCAAATTGTGTTATATTGGGTTGGAATTGATTTGAGCCATGAATGAAACTTATAAATCTTTATGATTGTGTTTGGGGTTGGTGTATAAATAAAATTCATGTTTTATACATTGAATGTGTTGGTTTCAATGAACCAATGGATTGAAGTCCAAGAATTGGACAGATTTGATTATGTTGAGTGCTATGCATGAACAATGGATTGTGTGATAGGGCTTAGTCTACGAAACTTATGCATTTTTTCATTGATTAATTAAATTAAATGTAGTTTAATTATAAACAAATTTTAATTAAATGTAGTTGTTTGGGTTAGTTATAATTTGTAATTGGTTCGGATATAATAATTATAGCTAGCCTTTATTAGACTATTTGTTATGATTAATTTTGGCTTCGGATTTTTTTTGTTATTTGACAATTTTTTTTAAATCTCTTAGCATTTGCTGCAAATGAAACTCGTGGCAAATACCTTTTTTTTTTTGCCGGAAGTAATTATTTTCCACGATAAAATTTCTTCATAAATAAGTATTTTTGATGAAATACTTAGTGGAAAAAATATATTTCCGCTGTCTAGTACTATTTGTCACGAAATTTTGTGTGTTTTCTCCACCATTAATGTCGTGGAGAAAAATAATTTTTTTGTCATGAATTAAACTTTTGGTGGAAAAATAGACTTACTTCACTAGTTAGATGCCCCCAAGAAGCCACGAACCAATTTGGTGAGAAAAAACTTTTTGTCACCAAGTATATATTTTTTCTGACCGTAGTTCCTCTAGGCAAAAAGTAGTATATGTTGTCGTGTGCTTTCCCGTTGTTTTATTTATTTATTATTTATGTTAAACTAATTGAGTTTTCCTACTCATTATTTCTACACCACGTACTTGTTAAAAGAAAAAAAAAAGATAAAAAATAAAAATATGTATGTAATATAGAGATGCTGAATAAAATTACTCTTCAACAAGTGGCCTGCAACTTTCGTTATTCAAAGAGTCATTTAATATTGGAGGGAGATGATCAATCTATTCACCAGCCGTCAAAGAAGACATGCATGGACTTTCCATTATAGGTCTTTCACGAGATTTGATATAATTGGTAGAATTGTTCACCCAGGGTGCGGGTTCATGTACTTGACTCTCAAGAGTAGGAAAGGATTTTGCAACGAACAGTATCCATTGCCCTGCTTTCGGAATTGCCGCATTAGTGAATGTCTACACCAACAAGTTTTTTTCGTAGCAAATAAAGACTTTAGCAACGACATTCTTTCATTGCAAATGTATATATTCTTGATGCTATTGTCCATCTAAGGGATATGGGCAACCGTTGCAATTGGTCTTTTACTAACAAAATATTTCATTTTTGCAACGAATTTGGTTGTTGCAAATATACATTTGTAATGATTTATATTCGTTGCAAATGTACAGTTGCAACGAATTGGATACGTTGCAAATACATTGCAATGATTTTTTTTCTGTTACACATCTACAGTTGCAACAATTTCATTTCACTGCAAATGCATAGTAGCAACGATATCAAATCATTGCAATGTAATGCAACGAATGTAAAGCAATGCAAATGTCCATTTCTAACAAAATGATTCATTGCGGAATTAAAAGTGCATTTGCAACAAATGCACTTCATTGCAAATGTAGTTCCCCAACGAAATGCATTTGTTGCAAACAAACTGAAGCAACGAATGCAATTCGATGGAAATCATCTTTGCAAATGCAATTCCGCAACAAATAAATTCATTGCAAATGGATATTTACAACAATGTACCTTTGTTGAAAGGTACTATAACAACAATGTATATTCATTGCAAATGGACATTGGCAACGATATACATTCGTTGCAAATTTATTTTACCAATGAAACACATTCGTTGCAAAAGTACTTCACATTATTGCAACAAATTGTTTTCCTTGCAAATTGTGAAGTTGCAACGAATTGTATTCCTTGCAAATGTAATCATGCCATTGTAAATGCACGAGATTTGTTACAAATTTATCTACATTTGTCGTTGCAATTATTTCTGGCTTTGGTTTTCAAAAGGAGCTGTGTGACACCCTGTATTTACGTATATTTTGACTAAGTAATTATTGCATTTATTAAGATTCTGGGCTTTTTTGTTTTAAATTTTAAATGATTTACGTGATATTATTTTAAGATTTTTATTTGTTAATTCAATGTGTTTTCTTATTATTAATTATTGTTCATTATTTAAATTGCTTTTTATTTTAAATTAATTTATTGTTGGGTTAAATTATTTTATTTTCATTTAATCACTACGTTTAAATTATTTTATTTAACTTGTTGTTTTGAAATCATTTTTGTTGGATCATTTTTGTAATCTAATATGTGAGGATTGGACCTCATTTCTTTCCCTCACCTTTTCTTTTTCTTTTTTTCCTTTTCCTCTTCTTCTTTTCTTCTTCTCTTTTCTTTCTCCTTCATTTTCTTTTTCTCCTTTCTCTCTCTCTGCCGCGCGCGACTTCTCCCTCTCTCCCCTCGTCTGTGCATCGTCCTCCACAACGTCGCCTTGCGCCACCCACTTCCGTCACCACATTCATCTCCCCACCGGCCAACGACTCCACCTCCTCTTGCGCCGCCGTGAGCCCCCATGCACGGCTTCAAGCCGCGGCAGCCTTTGTACTCGTGCGCCGCCGTCGCGCCGCCATTGGCCACCGCTCCTTCACCACTTCACCGGCAACCCCCAACTACCTAACCCACCTATCCTCAGCCCCGATCTGCCACCGGTGAAGCCCATTCATCCCCATTTCCGTTTTGAGCTTTTTGCACTCCAACCACTGCCCATGCTGCCCCCCACAGCCAACCACCACCACCATTAGCTTCACCAACATCCCTAAGCCCTTTCCTAGTAATCTCAAGTCTTCGTTTGTCCCCGTTCAAAATCTAGCATTTTGAGACCCACGACCATATTGCATTTTGCACTGTTACGTTGATGTGCCGCCACTTCTAGCACCTCCGTGATCTTTTAAAAATTATATTATAGCACTGTATGTATTTTTTCAAAGAAATTTTGAGATTTAAATGTATTTTTGCACTAACTCATATTTACTGCGAATTAGTTGGTTGTGCCGGACGGAATCCGAGGAGTAAAGAGGTCGGTTGGATTGGAGGATGGTGTTGTTTGTGTTATTGGACTATGTTGTGATTTGCTGGTTGTTGAATATTTATGTTGTGTCATATACAATGCATTTACACACATGTTCAAGCTTGTAATTGAAAACTAGGTTTTTGCATAATTGCATACATGTTCGTGTGTATACTTGAAATACTGGATTTTCATGTGAGAAATGATTTTGAGTATGTTTGAAATGATTAGATTGACTGGTTTGAGAGAAAGGAAAAGAGACTTTAGGGATGGTGGTAAGCAGGGATAGTGGTATAGTCCTGCCTGTGATTCTCACCTACAGTGCACGAGGTAGGGATGATGGAATAGTCCCACCTGTGATTCCCGCCTATGGTGCATGAGGTAGGGATCATGGTAAGCATGGATGGTGGAATAGTCCCGCCTGTGATTCCCGCGTATGGTGCATGCGGTAGGGATGTTGGTAAGCAGGGATGGTGGTAGAATCCTGCCTGTGATTCTCGCCTACAATGCTCTGATAAGTACCTCTTGTGTGAAAAGGAACTGTAAGGATGGTGGTAAGTAGGAATAGTGGTATAGTCCAGCCTGTGATTCCCACCTACGGTGCACGCGGTTGGGATGGTGGTAAGTAAGAATAATGGTATAGTCCCGCTTGTGATTCCCGCCTACAGTGTTCGATAAATGATTATGTTGTTGGTTTATGATTTAATGGTTACGAGCACATTTTTGGGAAAATGACGGATATTATTCATGGCATGTTTTTGGTCAAATGGGGTTTTTGGCGTGCGTTGGAAAATATTCATTTTTGGGAAAAATGAGGTTTTGGGTCACATTTTTGTTTCTTCATGTACTCATGTTTGTTGGCTGCATTAATGCATTTTTATCTCTTGGGTTGCTTGGTTGATTACTTGCAGAGATTTATAATCTCACGGTATTCGATACCCTGCAGTACCGTTTTATGGTATCGCAAATTTTGATGCAAATAAGGACGAAGAGCCTGAGGATTCGGCTCTGCCGGAGAAGTGATTTGGGGTCACTTGCTTGTGTATTGGGATTTGTCTCCCACGTTTTGGCTATGTATTTGGTTTGTATTATATTTATATTAGATAACTGTATAACTTTTTAAAAGTAATTTATTTTGGATATCTGTATTTAAATTTTTGGTACTTAGTTGACTAACTTTTAATTAACCACTGTGACTTTTGTTGTGTA
Source organism: Juglans mandshurica (assembly GCA_022457165.1). Classification (NCBI taxonomy): domain Eukaryota; kingdom Viridiplantae; phylum Streptophyta; class Magnoliopsida; order Fagales; family Juglandaceae; genus Juglans; species Juglans mandshurica. The sequence goes on along the minus strand of CM039625.1, from coordinate 25,622,840 downwards.
CTTGTTGCATGTGCACACACTTGCATGTGGCCCGTATTGTCATGTCACGATTTCTACATTTCTGTACGTGGGAGTCGAGGCGTCATATGCTAGTTTTTGAATTTTGTTACAAACGACTCCAAATTATTTAAAATTCCAACAAATCACCTATATACCTACTTTCCATTCGTTCACAATGCAATTAAACTCATTGAACAACTACTATATCTACTGCCATGAACTTATAAAAAAATCTACTACAATGCCTCTTACATCATTGTATTGACCAGATCTCTTACAATCTTGTCTCACATAATCTATTATATCATTAATAAATGCAAACAACATATCAATTTCAAACATGTAGTGCACAAGAATACCATGTTCTTACAAAAATGTCATATTTATATTCCACAATCACAGCCTACAAGTACATCCATTTCATTAAAACAATAACACAATAGGCTTTAGACAAGCACTCCACATACACCATTTCATTATATTTCTATTACAATATAAAGTCATCATTCATGGATACATAAAAACATTAATATGCAATTATCCTATATATATAATTTGAAGAGCAATAGCATACAAATGTATAGATGCCTTAACCTAAATTCCAAGACTAATTCTAACAATTATCTCCTGACTAAACTTCAGTCAAACTATAGTAATGTGACATTTACAAATAATCTACATCGGACATTGTCAACCACATAATTAGATCATTTTCTTCACTTATAATAATTACTCCATCAACCAAGTTCTCATTAATATATCCACTATAAAAATAGCCAAACTTGGGACAATGACCAAAAACGATGGCTATGCTCCAAACTATCGTTCTAACCATTGCCAAAATAATATATGTTTTGATTCACTTGTATATATTTACCTTTATCAAAATTCGTAGCATGTCGTTCTTTAATATTAACAGCCTATGGATCACTTCTGAATTCCCTTTGAGACTCTATGATCTAGGCCAATCTCAGGTCCATACATTCTTCATAGAGCCTCTAATTCTTCATAACTGCTTCCAAGGCCCTTGTGAGTTCTTTACACTTCACTTTATATGTCTCAACTTGTTGTACTAGATTGGTGTTAGGGATGTAAAGAATTTGGTCTAGACCGAATTTTGGACCGATCGGTCTCAATCCCAAAATATGTGGACCGACGAAATTCGGTCCAGTCTTAGGAATTACAAATTTTGGACCAGACCGGACCAAATCGAACTGAACCCCTGTACATTATTTTTAAATATATTTTTAATAATTTAAAAGATTATTTTTATATATTAATTATATAAGTTAATGATGTAATTTTATCTAATTTATTATCATTGACAATATAAGATAATATATGCTATCAATTAATAATAAATTATAAATCATGTAATAATTTATGTCATTATATGTAAATATTTAATACGTCATACATTCATTGAATCATACATACTCTACTATTTACACTTAATTAAAATAATAAGGTGTTTTTAAAAAAAACAAAATACTTAAGTTGCTAGCAAGTATGAACAATCTATGTATAATGAAGTTATTTGATATTCATTAACATTGGCTCAAGCGGGGTGTCGAGCGTAGCTTGAGCGAACACTAGGATTTGCGTCTCGCTCGAGCCCACTGTCGCGCAAGACTCAAGCAAACTGATGGGTTGAGTTTTGCCCACTGTTGAGCGCACCTCGAGCTAACTCACTGGTTGAACTTCGCTTGAGCACTAGGTCAAGCAATAGTTGAGCGAATTCACTGTTTCTTGATTTTTCAGCTCCAAAACTAGTCTCCACCCCAAAAATTAATAATTATGCATACTAACGAGTAAAGTCTAAATTAGTAAGTGGTAACTATCAACATCATAAATATAATTATAGTAAAATATTTTTTTAATCAGTTAGTTACATAATCTACATTAATAATTTGCTTGATTTTAATTTAGTAATTTAAATAATTTTTTTTATTAATTTATTTGAAAAAAAATAATAAAATAATTAGGCTGAACCAAACTGACCGATTGGACCGAACCGATGGTCCCTATGGATGTCAGGTCTGGGAAAAATGATGGATCGAAAATTTCGGTCCTTTACCGGATCAGACCAAACCTATTTACACCCCTACCTGAAAGGTAGAAAATATCCATTGTTCACATAACTTTTCCAAAACTAGTAGATCCACCATTGTTGACCCTTTCGCCAAGGCTGCAGCATGTGTAGGGTTTCTCTTATATTCTAAGTACAGTTGATGATGGAAGGCATTGTAATTACTTTGAAGCTGTAATTTTACATATTCTCTATGATTTGGGTTCTCCCAATCTAGGATGAAATCCACCTGATAACATATTGTATTCAATTATTGAAGGGAATTAAGCAATAATAGTTACGTAACAAATTATATGTTGGAAATAGGCGTGACTAAACTCACCTTAACAAATTGATCACTCAAGCTAAAACCGACTCATACTAGGTGAATGGGCTATTAAGCTATCTGATCTAACGGATGAGGCTTTTAGCTTCATACCACAGATATTTCGTCCTGACATTTGGAGTACTTAACTTCCAAACCAAGATCGATCTGTCTTATAAAAAGCCAATAATTCAACTATTAGTGTATGAATCTGGAACATACACTAATGGTAAACTAGTAATAACACTCAATTATTAGGTTAATAACCTATATATATATATATATATATATATATATATATATATATATATATATATATACAACTCATAAGAACAAAGCTAGAGGAACAAAACACACGGACTTGTGGCGGCAGGGACTTACTCCAAGGCAAGCGTGGAGGAGTACGGCGCGACGGGGCTAGCTGGCAAGACAGTGGTGGTGCAGATGAAGAGCAGGAGTGCGGCAGAGCTGCCATCGAGTTGTGCTGAGCACTAGAGAAAAAGAGAGGGCGAGGTGAGCGAGTGAGAGGCGGAGAGAGCAAAGCCAAAAAGGGGAGATGCAGCGAGGGAGGTTGGTGGCTTACCGAGAGATCGAGGTCACGCGGCGGACAGAGGGTGGTGCGAAGACGGCTGGTGGTGTGGGTTGGCAGGTTGGTGGCACACGGATGGAGGAAGACTCCTCTGTTTCTTGGTGTAAAAACAAGGGTGGGGGTCTTAACCGACAGCTGAGAAACCGGACATGGAACTCGAAGGGGCGGTGGCGCACGACTAGGGTGGTGAACTCCGAGTGATTGAGGTACCGGCGTGGGCTGCGTTTGGTGGCATTACGGCACGTGGATCGGCTTGGTGGTGGCAGTTCACTGGTTGTTAACCGAGCTCCACGATTTGGTGTTTTACGGGGGAGTGATGGCTAGTGCGTGTGATGCGGCCTGTTTGAGGTTCACAGTGAGAGATGGAGACTCATACAAGTTTGAATGGTTGAGAGCATGAAGAGATAGTAGCGGCACTGAAACTAGGTCAAGGATGCTTAATACATATATATAAGCTATAAGAAGTAAAGGGGTAAAACCTAGAGGAAAAGGATGAACGGGTATGCATGAAAATGGAAGGTGGACGTTAAACTGCATGACGTTAAATATGGAGATGTTTCCACAGCCTGGGCCTGACACGGCCTGGGCCTGACAGTGGGCTGGGTCTTACAAACGAAGTCCTCCACCTCACCGCTAGTCCCGTCCTTCGTAACTATTCTTCCTCCCTCAACTTCACCCCCGCATTCCACAGCCGCTACAAAACCAAGGAAGACCCTGAGATTCTATACCTTTGACATCAGCTTTCACTCTCTTGAAGTAATTTTTGGTACTTAGAGAAGGGTTAAAACCGATTTTGGGAGGGGGGCTAGGGTTTCATCTACAGATTTTGTAAGCGGGTTGTACAGGTCGAACCTGATCAAGAGTTAAAGTCGTATTTTTCGGTTCAGGTCGGTGCTCACAGACGGGCCAGGTCACTCATTTTTTGCATAGGCCTAGTGTCCAGTAGTACTAGAGTAGAGAAACATGATTTGTTGGACAGCAAAACTACTAATGTATTAAAATAACGATATAACAACAGATAGGCCATGCTGCATGCAAGACTCGCTCAAATATACATTATGAATATTAGACTTTAGATCACTTAATTGTGAATGAAAAAGTGGTGTCTTCAAAAGCAATTAACAGAATATCATAAAAGCTAAACTTTCTAAACTTCTTGCATGCAACAGGAACGTGTCTTGGACTCCTATTACGCATGAACCACTCCCGTCTCTTGGATTCGCTGCTGTTGCTTGCGTCGACGACACCCTGAAAAGTGCATGTATTTATTGTATACCTCTTCTTCACATGCACCAAACTGGAACGAGCCCTCATACAGTTCTACCTCTGTACCTACGCCTGGGTATCAGTTTGAAAAATAATGAACTAAATCACAGGGATTGTGTATGTTGCAGTAAATTTTCCTGGAAAACAAAAAGAATTCCTCGAGTGCAAAAATACAATAATATTTGAATTACATAAGCTTCATATATACCTGCTATAGCGAAGAGAGAGAGCATCCAGTTTGTATGACAGTGAGCACCAACAAGATAATAGCGGCTATGGTAGAAGCGCCCATCCAAGGTGTGCGAAAATAATCACGTTTCAAGGTAGCCCACAAAATCTGAAAATAACTCACACGGGTTTTATAGAATTTGCTCAAATCTTCACCTATACTATGATAGTTAGCGTTCATGGATGAATATACGATGTTGCCGCACAGCTTGCTAACAAAAGTCGTTGAATTGGTGTCATCTAGCCAGTCAGTGATGATCTCCTCTCGAGCAAGTAAATCTACGTCTTTGCCAGTTTTGATTAGGTAACGTAACAGGATATAATAATCAGTAACATATGCATGATCAGGATAGTGACATTGCTCAATAGCAATGAGGTTTCGAGCATAGAGCTCAGAAGTATTGTTCCAGTCAAAGCGTGGGATATGCAGCACTCCATTTGTAAATTTTAGGTCGAGCTGTGAGCAATTGCTTGAAATGTCCACCCATTTAAACTTCAATCCAACCTCAGCCAACTGGGTTGCAGAGTGCATTTCCTTAAGTAGTTTCTTACCTCTCTCTTGTTGCCTTTCGGGAGGAGGTAGGCAAAAGAATCTAACCAAGTCAGCAAAGTGCAGTATATTCAACTCAGCACAGGGAGACTTATTTTGAAGGTTGTAACGAGAAAACAGCTGAAAGCTAAGGTCAATGAAGGATGGGTACGACGTTGGGAAAGATGCAAGTACCGTAATCTCATATATTTTTTGAATAATAAAGAAAGGAAGTTGATTTTCAAGTAACATAAAGTCCAACTCCATCCCACTACGCAGCCATGGCTTTAATGTTGCTAATTGGTCAGATGGCATCCAGTCCTTCCTAGGCAAGTTTCTCAAGAAAAACTCAATAATGAAAATCGAATCCAGCAGGATCATTTCCACAAAATCATCACTACATATAAGCTGAAAAGTCTCTGAATAACATTCACGGACACTTTCTTCAGCAGCTTTTATAGTGCTCACCAAATCCTCCAAGTTAATCGCGGTAGCTCGTTCCTTCTTGAAACTCTTGAGATATCTCAATTTAAACTTTTCCATGGCCTGCAATTTTTTATTTTCACGGTGAAACGGCCCTATTGAGATAACCTGAGGAGTGTAAGCTTCTTGGTTCGAATAGCGAAGGGGATCTGGTACCTTGTAGATACAAATTCCAGGTGATTCTTGGAGCGGCTTTAAGCTTTCTAAAGTTTTTGTGATTGCATTTGCCAACAGATCATGTTCATTTTCTTTCATCAACGAATTGGCAATATTCCCTTCGTGATCTTGAAGTAGTTCCTGATGACTTGCTGATTCTCCCATCGATCTACCAACATATATAAATGGCCAGTAAGGAGGAGATCAGATATATCATTGAAGGATCGATATATGCTTTGAAAAAAAAATAGACAAGGCAAAATACGTCCAAATTTAATGCCATTTAGTTAAAAACAGAGAATGACAGATATTGTGTTGAATGAATGCTAAGATAAGCAAGAAATTAAGAATGAAATGAACTTCAGAATATTCATGAGATTGAGGAAGAGAGATTTTTGAACCTGGATACAAATTAAAGATCAACAAGTCCAAGCAGCTTTATCCGTCGACACTCAGATTATACAGAACAGGGGATCCTTGTTCACACTTTGAACTCTATACGTACTCTTGAAGTACTTTCAAATAATAGGGCGTTGGGTTATGTGAATTTATAAACCTGCGCCCCCCCCCCCCCCCAAAAAAATAAATAAATAAAAAAAATTGAGGTATAGGAATCAAAGGAGGGACCGCCATAATTATTTATTTATATAATTTGTTGCGTCAACTTCACGTTGATTAAATACTCGTGAATATATAATTTGGCACGTGGCTACTTGCAAACATTTATTATTAAAAAATCATGTGTAATTTGTTGCGTTAACTTCACGTTAATTAAATACTCGTGAATATATAATTTGGCACGTGGCTGCTTGCAAACATTTATTATTAAAAAATCATGTGTTATAGTTCAACGTCAGAGTTTAAAATAAAAAAAAAAACCCCACTCCTAGAGACGAGTAATGTTTGTTCAAATTAATTAGTTGAGATGCGCAAATTTCGCACAAGTTCAAATGTGGACTCCACTATAAAAATATATTATAATTATAATTTAAAATAAAGCATATTATAATTATAACTACCAAAGTTAATTGCGGAAAAGTGTTAGGAGTGTAAAAAGATCAATTATGTATTATAAAGATAAGTTATATAAAAACATATATATAAGAGATGGTTTGAAGGAGACCCAAATGAAAAATATTTAAAAATTCTTTTAACATATGAATTTTTACTTCTAATTAAAGATTTTTAGAGCAAAAATTTCAAGTGTCTAAGAAATTTTTTTAAATTTTTGCTAAGAATATTTGTGGCTACATTTTGAATTCTAGTAAAATCAAATGTTTCTAAGAAATAATAAGATTTCTTATAGGTTTTCGGACAATTGAGGATTTTTTTTTTTAATTTTTAAAGAGGAAAAATAAAATTTTTAATTAATATTTAAAACATATAAATAAAATAGTTTTAATTGTATAGTTAATGAAATGTTAAGATCAATTGTACGTCATATTAAATATTTTTATTTTCTATTTTACATTGAAACTTGTAACTATATAGTTATGGACACTTTTATGTAATGTTCTTGAAACTTTTTATCATATACAAATTTTTATATATCCTTCGCCCCCTCTACATAAATTTTGGCTTCGTACGGCCTAGGCTATACGAGTATATATGAAGAGTACTTACAAATAAAAGTTGAGTCAACACGAGTTCGGTGAACTTGACACAAACTTGAAGGGCTCATTTAAGTTATTCACGTTTATCACTATTTCATATAGCGATGATATAATGATGATATATCCTATATATATATATATATATATAGTGATATATGATATATGCATGATATTACACTAATACTATCATATAGAAACTATGTAGTGATTTATATCTAGTGTTTCCCCTTGTCATCTTGATGAACAGGGATGCCAAGGAAGTAGGGCAAGTCACTAAGATCTTTCATTACGAACTCAGTTTGTAGGCTTGAGTTCGTAGGCTGTCAATTAACTCAATAATCCTTGTTAAATGAGTTTCTATGACAATAATATCATTCACATAAATTAGAATGAAGATATAAACATTAGATTGATGAAGCATAAACAATGAGTTGTCAACCAAAGAACGGCTGTAAATCCAAGGTTAAGAAGGGATTGAGTTAACCTATGGAACCAAGCATAAAGAGCTTGTTTAAGCCCATAGAGAGCCTTGGTGAGTTTACACACATGATTAGATAGTTTTTTGTCAATGAACCCAATAGGTTGCTTCATAAATACTTCTTCATTTAGGTATCCATGCAAAAAAGCATTGGATACATCATGTTGCTTAATTTATTGAAGAATGATCTAGAACAACATGGAGCAGCACATCACAAACAGAAAGGAAAAGAGCTTATCAATGCTAAAGAATAAAATCGTGCTTCCTCTGCTTCTAGAGGTTTATTTTTCTATTATTTTCTTTTGTTTCTTCTTTGCTGAGTTGTATAGAAAAGGATATTAGTATCTTTACAGACTTAGTAGGCAGTTAGAATATTCTCTAGCAATTGTATATAGTAGCCCTCCTTGTAATCTTCTGATACACCTTTTTTTCACAAATATACAGAGAGTGCTTTTTCTCTTCCGTTTTTTGCTCTGCAAATTTTCCTTCCATTTCCGTTTCTTACATGGTACCAGAGCTCCCTCGATCCAATGACAACCAATACTGAAGTACCCACCCCTCCACCACCCCCGCCTACCCCTCCACCTCACGCGAACAATCCTTATTCGCGATACCTCAATTTTTCTGACCCATTTAACCCATTCCGAATTGAGAATGGTGATAATCCGGCTGCTGCGTTGGTCTCTGATCTTCTCATTGCTGATAATTATGTCAGCTGGTCGCGTGCTATCAGTCGTGCTCTCTGTGCGAAGAACAAACTCGGATTCATCAATGGTACACTTCTTAAACCAGCAGATCCTTCAAATCTCCTCTTTGAAGCTTGGGAATGATGCAATGATTTGGTGGTTTCTTGGTTGCAAAATTCTGTAAGTCCTTCCGTGAAATCAAGTCTTGCGTTGGTTGATGATTCAAGTATTTTATGGATTGAGCTTAAGGATCGTTTTACTCAACAAAACGGCCCTCGAATGTTTCAGCTCAAACGAGATTTAGCTAGTTTATCACAAAATCAGGATTCTATTAGTATTTATTTTGGTCGTCTTAAAGGCTTATGGGATGAGCTTGCTGTGTATGACCCTCTCCCTGATTGTGATTGTGGCAAACTGAAAATTCTTCATACTCGTTATGACCGAGATTGTGTCATTCAGTTCCTTATGGGCTTATCTGACTCTTATTCAAACACAAGAGACCAGATTATGCTTCTTGACCCCCTACCTCCCCTCAACCGTATCTTCTCTATGGTTCCGCAGCAAGAACGTCATCACCAAATGATTTCCCCTTCTGATCTCATGGCCATGATGGCCAAATCCTCTTACAAATTCACCAAACCCATGATTGCTAAAGTCATTGCCTCTGGTAGCTCCAAACCCAATCGACCATACTGTTCCCATTGTAAAATCCAGGGTCACTCACTTGATAATTGTTTTAAGCTTGGCAATGCTGAACCCCCATTATGTACACATTGTCACATGACTGGCCACAATGTTGAGAAATGTTACAAATTACACGGGTAACCGTCTGGACACAAGCTTCATGGGAAGTCCAAGATTTTTTCAGCAGCTGCCACTCAATCTTGCATTCCACTAGAAATTGATAATGCGGATGCGCCAACTGAGACCATGGCTCTGACCAAGAGCCAATATAATCAACTACTTGCTCTATTGCATTCCCAAGAAAGCAACTCTGCCATGGCTTCACTTTCTATAGCTCAACCTTCCCCTTCCTCATCTCCTAATAATGTCAACACTTCCTGCATTTCTGGTATGGCTGCTTGTTCATTCACACACACACAACATTATTCTATTTCACACACTCCACCTTGGATCATTGATACTGGCGCAACAGATCATATGATCTGTTGCTCCTCTTTTTTCACATCCATTACTGCTGCAGTTTCTTATCAAGTCAAGTTACCAAACGGAGAAACAGTTCCTGTTACTCATGTTGGTATTGTGAAATTGTCTGAGCACTTAGTGCTGGATCATGTGTTGTGTGTGCCTTCCTTCAAATTCAATTTACTTTCTGCTAAGAAGCTTGCCCAACATACTTCTTTGTAACACCCCGTATTTTAGTGTATTTTTACTGAAGTAATTATTTTTTTATGGATTCAAAATTTATCCTCTATTTTAAAATTGGTTGGATTTTTAGTGAGTTATTTCTATGATTTTAATTTGGTGAAAATTATTTTTATGTGCTTTCCTAATATTTATTTATTGTTATGCATTTAAATTACTTTTAATATTTAAATTAATTACTGTGGGGTTTAATTATTTCAATTTGACTTTACCATTACGTTTAAATTATTTTAATTAACTTGTGGTTTTAAACTCGTTTCCGTTGGATCATTTTTGTGACCCAAGTTATGAGGATTGGACCTCATTTCTTTTCCCCCTATTTTTCTTTAGCTCCTTTTCTTTTCTTTCTTTTCTTTTTTCCTTCTTATTTCTTCTTCCCTCCTGCGCGACCCAGCCCGCCACTGTCACGCTGCCGTGCGCGACACCGCCCCTCCCATCTGCTTCCCCACCGGCCGGCGACCACCCCCCTCCATTTCCAGCTCCTCCATCGCCGCCGTTAGCCTCCACACTCCACTCCAAGCCGCGGCGCATTTTGAGCTCCAGCGCCGCCGTCGCGCCACCTCCGGCCACTAACTCTTCACCACTTCATCCCCGACCTCTTGGCAACCCAATGGACCCAATCCCGGCTCCGATCCGTCACCGGTGAAGCACAACCAAGCCATTTCAACTTTTTGGCCTTAAAACCACCCTTTGCGCCGCCGCCCACGGAAAACCACCACCACCATTGGCTTCACCGACCTCCCTAGGCCCTACCCAATCAATCTCGGGTCTTCGTTTGTACCCGTTGAAAAGTTGGTATTTGTGACCCACGTAAGCAGGGACGGTGGTAGAGTCCCGCCTGTGATTCCCACCTACGGTGCACGCGGTAGGGATGGTGGTATGTAGGGATGGTGGTATAGTTCCGCCTATGAGTCCCGCCTACAGTGTCCGATAAATGGTTGAGTTTAGTGTAAATCATTTTCTGGAAAATTATTTTACGGATAATTTGGGCCGAATGAGATTTTTGCGTGTTGAAATTAATCGTTTTCGGGGAAAATGGTGTTTTGAGAGAAATGTATATTCTTTTTATGCATGCATGTTGGTTGCATTTAATGTTTTTATATTACGTTGTTATTTTGGGTTATACTTACCTGCGGTACCGTTTTATGGTATCGCAGCTTTTGATGCAGATGAGGATGATGAGTCTTAGGCTTTGGCTCCATGGTGAGAGCGATCTGGGATTGCTCTCGTGCATCGATATTATTATCCTAGTCTTTTATGTATTTACCTTTTGTAATATATTTGGGATGACTGTATAAATTTTTAAAGATAGATTATTTTGGATACCTATATTTAAATTTCTGGTACTTAGTTGACTTATTATATTATCCGCTGCGACTTTTGTTGTGCACTTTTGCATGTTGCACACACTTGGGCACATTTCGTTGGGATGCGTGACCCGTGTTGTCACCATTCTGACGTCACGATTCCTGTTCTTTTGAACGTGGGAGTCGGGGCGTCACATTCTTGTTGTATAATTTTTCTATCCAATTCTTTCTTCCTTCAGGACTTAGCATCTTGGACAACGATTGGGATGGGTGAAGTAAGAGGAGGTCTCTATCACTTGCTCAGGTCACGGGTGTCACGTTCAGTTTTGGTTGATGCTTGGCCTTCTTTCTTATCCAAAGACCAGTCCATTTCTGCTTCCGCCACTCACACAGCTTCCCTTTCTAGTTTTTGGCATTATTGGCTTGGCCACATATCATCTTCCAGATTGCTTTTGATTAAAGATCCTATTGTAAGAAACAATTTGCATTCTCATAATCAAACTCCTTGCTCTATTTGTCCTTTAGCAAAGCAACATGGCCTTCCTTTTCCATCTTCTACTCATTCATCTTTACATATTTTTGATATTGTCCATTGTGACATTTTGGGGTCCCAATTCAATTATTGCTGTTGATGGTTCTCGTTTCTTTCTTACTATTGTTGATGATTTCTCTAGGACAACTTGGGTATATATGCTTAAACACAAATCTGATGCCAGGACTTGTATTGTCACCTTTTGCAATTTAATTGAGACTCAATTCCAAACAAAAGTAAAAGTTCTAAGGAGTGACAATGGTTCTGAATTCCAAATGAAAGATTTCTATTCCAATAAAGGCATTATACACCAGAGAAGTTGTGTGGAAACACCACAACAAAATGGCACCGTAGAAAGAAAACACCAACATATCATGAATGTGGCTCGTGCCTTAAGGTTTCACTCACATATTCCCCTCAAATTCTGGAGTGACTGTATCTTAACAGCAGTTTATCTCATAAACAGGACTCCCACCCCTTTACTTCACAACAAAAGTCCTTTTGAAATCCTTTTCCATACCCCACCCAAGTACAACCATTTGAGAATTTTTTGGTGTCTTGCTTTTGCCTCAACTCTCTCCCATGGGAGAAAGAAGTTTGATCCACGAGGAAGGTTGTGTGCTTTTTTAGGTTACCCATTTGGAGTTAAAGGATATAAATTATTAGATTTATTAACTGCACAAATTTTTATATCCCAAGATGTTCAATTCCATGAAACCATTTTTCCCTTTCATTCCCCTCATTTTAACACCACATTCCCTTCCCTTCATTCCCATTTTTTATCTACAAACAACTCCACTCCAACCACTGTGACACTCCCTCCCACTTTCATTTCCATTCAGCAACCAAGTGTCTTTCCTCCAGATCATATTACTCTCCCCGTTACTTCACTACCCGAGACAATCAACCCCTCTTCCTCAATTCCACCTTCCAGTACTCCTACTGTCTTTTCACTATCTACCCCTTTGATACTGCCAGCTTCATCACCTTCATCTCCACAAGCTCCCCTCCCTCCTCGCAGATCAACCAGGACTCGAAGTGCACCCAAATACCTACAGGATTATCACTGTCAGCAGACAACTCTCACAGCTCCTATCCCATTGTTGCACAAGAAGTTAATGCCTCCTTCAGGTAATCCTTTTCCACTTCATCATACTTTATCTTATCATTTTTTTTTCACATCCATATCAAGCATTTTCCACTATTATTTCCACTCACATTGAACCAGAAACTTACAAACAAGCCATTAAAGACCCGGGCTGGTGTCAAGCCATGGATACTGAGTTGGCTGCTTTGGAAGACAATCAAACTTGGGAACTAACTGATTTACCACCTGGAAAAGTTCCCATTGATTGTAGGTATGTCTATAAAATCAAGTATAATTCTGATGGCTCTGTAGAAAGATTGAAAGCACGGTTGGTAGCCAAAGGCTACACTCAACTTGAGGGGGTAGACTACCAAGAGACTTTCTCACTTGTTGCTAAATTGGTCACAGTGAGATGCCTCTTAGCTATTGCATCCATTAAAGGCTGGTATTTGCATCAATTTGATGTAAATAATGCCTTTTTGCATGGGGACTTACATGAAGATATTTATATGCACAAACCTCCTGGTTACAAGAAAGGATCTCCACACCAAGTTTGCAAGTTACTCAAAAGTTTATATGGATTCAAACAAGCATCAAGGCAGTGGTATTCTAAATTTTCTACCGTTTTAATTGAATCTGGATTTTCTCAATCTAAGGCTGATTATAGCCTCTTCACAAGAGACACACACGGCATCTTCATTGCTTTACTTGTGTACGTTGATGATATACTTGTTGCGAGTAATGATCTGAATTCTGTACATGATTTAAAGAATTTTCTACACAGCAAGTTTAAGATAAAGGATCTTGGTCCTTTAAGGTATTTCCTTGGTTTAGAAGTTGCAAGATCAGAAAAAGGGATCCATTTGTGCCCAAGGAAATATACATTGGATATTCTTGCAGATTTGGGTACCTTGGGCAGCACACCTACTAAAGTTCCTATGGATCAAAACTTGAAGCTCAATACATCTACAGGCATTCCATTATCAAATCCTAGTGTCTACAGAAGATTAATTGGTCGTCTTTTGTACCTCACCATCACTCGGCCTGATATATGCTTTAGTGTTCAAACCTTAAGTCAATTCATGGCTAACCCCACTGATACACATCTGTTAACAACTCAGAAAATTCTTAAATATCTCAAAGGTGCTCCTGGACAAGGCCTTCTCTTCCCCACTTCTTCTTCTTTTCAGCTTGAAGCTTATTGTGACTCGGATTGGGCTTCTTGTCCAGATACAAGGCGCTCCGTGACTGGATATTGCATCTTTCTGGGCTCTTCTTTGATCTCTTGGAAGTCCAAGAAACAAGCGGTTGTTTCTCGATCCTTAGTTGAGGCAGAATATCGAGCAATGGCAGCTACTTGTTCATAGTTAACATGGCTTAGATTTATTCTGACTGCACTTCAAGTACCTCATCCTCACGCTGCTCTTCTTCACTGTGATAACCAAGCTGCCATTCACATCGCTGCCAATCCTGTCTTTCATGAAAGAACAAAACAAATCGAGCTCGACTATCACTTAATCCGTGATAAGATCCAAGAAGGAAGCATCTGCACTCGTTATGTTCCTAGTTCCAATCAGCTTGCTGACATTTTGACAAAGGCTTTGTCTTCAAAGATTCTTAATCAACACTTATCCAAGATGGGAGTCGTAAATCTTTAAGCTCCATCTTGCGGGGGGGTATTGAAGAATGATCTAGAACAACATGGAGCAGGACATCACAAACAGAAAGGAAAAGAGCTTATCAATGCTGAAGAATAAAATCGTGCTTCCTCTGCTTCTAGAGGTTTATTTTTCTGTTATTTTCTTTTGTTTCTTCTTTGCTGAGTTGTATAGAAAAGGATATTAGTGTCTTTACAGACTTAGTAGGCAGTTAGAATATTCTCTGGCAATTGTATATAGTAGCCCTCCTTGTAATCTTCTGATACACCTTTTTTTTTCACAAATATACAGAGAGTGCTTTTTCTCTTCCGTTTTTTGCTCTGCAAGTTTTCCTTCCATTTCCGTTTCTTACATAATTGGCCAACCATTGGTGACAGTAAGGGAAAATAAAAGTTGAATTGTAGAAGGTTTAATAACAGGGCTAAAGGTGTCTATGTAGTCAATTCATCTCGCTGCTCAAATCCTTTGGCTACTAATCTGGCCTTAGACCATTCAATAGTGCCATCAGGTTTTTGCTTCAGCTTAAATACCCATTTATTTCTTATAACATTTCTATCTTGTGGTCATGGACAAAGGGACCAAGTTCCATTTTCCTGCAAGGCCTGGAATTCACTTTCCATAGCAACAAACCATTTAGGATCTGACACGACATGGGCAAAGGTGTGAGGCTCACGAGGTAATTTGGCAACCAACATTGCTTTTAAGGGTGGGCAAAATTTCTAAGATTTTGACTCCGGCCGAATTCAGACAAGGTGAAGGAGTTGGAGTCAGAGTTCGGAGTTGAAGTCGGAGTTCAGAGTTGGAGCCCAGATGGACTCCAAACTCCGATATATATTTTTTTAAAAAAAACACATAATTAAAACGATGCCGTTCTACTTTAAGAGGAATGGCATTGTTTCACTCACTATTCAAAGATCTTAATAATACAATATATTTTAACAGAATGAAAATCATGTCCATACTTTAAGATTATCTAATAAATATTTGTTTAAAAAGTTATTGCAAATTAAACCATTCCGTATTAGCCATGTCGAGTGCTTATGCCGAACAAGCGTTTTGTAGGAGAGATGTACATAGTTGTATATTGCAAGAAATATACAAGTTATAATTAAGAGTCTCATAGTAAAATTTTAAAGGTTTATTGGAAATTGAATTCTTTTATAAAATAATTTTTTCGAGTTTTTTATATAAGAATAAATTAAAATTAACTCAAAGAAATAAATAGTACATACGGTTTTCCATAATTACCTAGCTACTCATGGCTAACCATGCATATTTGTGTCTTAGATATAGCACATTATAGAAAATAACTTAATTTGTTGGAGTTGATTATATTATGCTATAATATCAATAAGGAGTTGACCATTATATTGTATCGACTTAGTAGAACTTGTTTAACTCCGAGGCACATGGTTAGGTAAGGAAGCGTACACACATGCACAAATATGTGCCTATGTATGTGTCGTGCTTTTGTGCATGTGAGTGCATGTGTGACTATGTACCTTGAGAGTGCAAAGAAATCATAGTATATATATATTTAAGGAAAATTCTAAATGCAATCTTGTCGAGGAGTCCTCGCACACGACCTGGCATGGAGGAGGGGCAATGAAACGAGTCGTTTCATTAAAAACATGGGACCGAGGAGGAGGCAATGAAACGACTCATTTTATTTGGGTACAAAGTTCGTTCTCAGTTGGATATGACCGAAGCTGAACATGGATCTTTTCAAACTTCTTCATCCCTCATTTCGTGGATGGCCCTATCTATGGATTAGGATCACCATATCGTTGGCGCAAGAAGCTGAAAACTGAGGAGAAGCATTTGTATTTGATACATCTTCTTCGAGCCTACGATGCTTACCATGTGGCTACCGGTAGAATTGAGAATGTCGATATTGGCCTTGAGCACAGCTCCCATCTTGCCTCCCGCAATGGCGATTCAATGCAGTGAATTTTAATCTTGAAAGTTTGGGGTTATTGAAACATGATCCATCTCAAAATCTACCAAAGCAAAGCAACAAAGAGATAAGGATAAACATAAGGAAAAAGGATGAAATTCATCACAAGAAGAAGAGCCATAAATATGTTCTTGTGTTCTATTTTTGTTGTTTTGTTTCTTTCTGAATGTAACAAAGTATTCATTGAACCTAGCTCAGATTAGTTCTAGCCCAGACTTAGAACTACATGTAACATGTTTGATAAACGTACTGATTAATCATTATAAATAAAAAGCACGGCTAAACCACAAGAGTGTGTATAAGCCAATTCATTCCTTTTTCTAATTTATGTTCCTGGCCTTTAGGAGTTAAGACAGGAGAAGATGTTGTAGTCAACTCTATACTACAGCTACACACTCTCTTGGCTACTGATGAGGAACTTTCTCACAAGGAACTCTCATTCAGTAGCAAAGAACCTGCAGAACCATGACGAGGAATTCTCTCACAAGGAACACTTGTGGTAGGAGGTGCGGTAGCAGATCTGTGATATGAGCTATGGGGAGGAGGAAAGTTGTGCTAACCACACTCAAAGAGAGACTTGAAAATCGATGGTGGTGGAGGAGAGGAGATCCAGTCAACGCCAGCTAACAGAGTTGCAACTCGAAATCAAAGAGAAATTTCGTGCAACGCAGGCTAATTCGCGAGAGAGGGAATTCAACTTTTTTCATTGCAAATGACTTCGACAGAGGCCATGTAGAAAGAGTACGCGGGGACTGAGTTTGGGTGACTGTACGTAGACATACTCTATTTCAAATTTGCTTAGTTAGTTCTGACTAGAAACAATCACTTTTCATTTTTTCTTTACTTTTTGTTTATTTCAAGAGAAGGGTTTACAAGGAGATTTTAAAAAATAAATTTGCAAACTAACTTCACTTAATGTAATATGTCAAATCTATTTTGCAATAAAAAAAAAAAAACTTTGTAATCCAATATATCACAAAAGGCAATAATTTTTTTTTTTTTAAAATGTAACCGTTCGTTTAGTTCACCCTCAAACGAACTAAACGTTCAAATAATTAAATGATTAACATTCGAACAAACCTCTGAATGTACCACTTGCATTCAAATGCTTATTCGTTATGTTTGAACATTGGTTCATTAACGTACGAACGTAAATTCGAACGTCAACTTCTGTCATTCGAACGCCAATCGGTCGGGTTGTCATTCGAACGTTCAATTGTCCGAACGTTACTTTCTGTGACAGATCTCAATCGTCACAAAAAAAAGGAACAAAAGTTAAACCAAACCGAATACCTCCAACCGTCACTAAAAATATTTTTAGTGACAGTTCAACAGTAAACCGTCACCAATTGTTTTATGTGACGCACCTTAGGTGACAATTTCAAACCGTCACCAAATATCTTTATTAACATTTTGGTAATTTTTTGTGATGATTTCCTACGAAAGACAAATTATGTTGTAGTGAATATATCACAAAAGGCAATAAATTTATTTTTAAAAAATTTCTTTAAAAACCAAGCATTTTTTTTTAAAATGTAACCGTTCTTTTAGGATTAATTCAATGTAAACAAAGACTTTGCCAGCCAAATTGCCAATTGACAATATCGGAAACAGATAGACGCCTAAACAAAGACTTACAAAGTCAAATCAAATATATAGTACTAGAAATAGATCTACTCTTAAACAAAGACCCCAAAATCGATGTATTTATAATTCTATATCTATTAAAATCTTTGATTAATCTTCCATCAGATGGATCTATTTTTAAATATATCGTGCCATCAATATTTTTTTATGAACTTGCTTTTGTAGCTCCTAGCGCATCCCTTCCTCTTGCTAGCTACTCTTCCTATTACCGCATTTGTATCTTCATCTCATACTTAACAAGAGAATATATAGATCTTCAATTTCTTGATGGCTGATGCCTCTACCTCATCTAGTAGTATCTCTTTTGCCGCGCAACATCCAAGAATCTTGTGAGCTCCTTCTGTCTGGAGCCTAATCCTATAATCTATCAATGCATGCTTGATGGTGATCTTCTATCAATGCATGCTTGATGGTGAAGATCACCATCAAGCATGTGGCCATGATCTAGGCCCAACATGATTAAATAATCATTGATAGATTATAGAACTTAACGCTAACGACGAATGGAAAATTATGTGAAGAGTTATGCTGTTTGTAAGTTGATGTATAAATACATTAATTATTGGTGCATTGGCAATTCGACTAAGTGAACGTAAACGTAAAATTTGGCTAAAATCACATTTTGGCCTTTTGTTTATTCAATTCCAAAAAAATTTCTACACTGAATTATCCAATTAAATTAATAATCTAAGGTTTTCATGTAGAATTTTTTTTTAAATTATCTTTTAAATTAAATTATGCAATATAAATATTGTGTGATATAATCGTTAAATAAAATTATTAAAACTACCTCTCAAATGCTTCCTCGTAATAAAATTAGAAAAGAAAAATGAAAAGAAAAAGGGTCCATGAATAGGTGCCACTGGCAAACTTTTATAAGGTTGCGTTTGGGTAGTCAGGTATTCTATAAATAATAGTAAAAAAGTAATAATATGATATTGAATAGTAATTAATAGCAGTGAAAATTAAATAAAAAATAATAATAAACTAATGAATAGTAGTAATGTATGCTAAATACCTCAGTGCAAAGTCTACTTAGGCCTAGCAAGAGTGGAAGTTGCGATAGAGTTTAAAACTGCGTTTGAATGATAAGCTAAGTTGAGTTTAGCTAAGTTATTTATGAATAGTAATGAGTTGAGTGCATAAAGTGAGCTAATTTTAAGATATGCAAACTCTACACATTAATTATAAAAAGAGTGGATAAATCTAAAATGCTATGAAAAAAATTATTTTCTTAATGATAGATGTTATATTTTTTACACGGGAGTGCACAAAATTTAAACACTATAAAAAAAATCTTAGACCCATAGCTATGTTTGATAGTGGATTTCTATGCAATATTTGATTATTATTCTTCATTTATTTTGTACTAATTTTTATTACCATTCACTATTATTTAATATTGAGTAGTGATACAGTTATTATCCTTTTACTACCTATTTACTATTTATAATTTTTTTATTTTTTTATCATTTTCTTTTAAATATTTTTGTAACATCCTTAATCATTAAGAAAAAATTAAAAAAATATAAAATTTTACTAATAGTCACTTCTTTAACTATTAAGTAAAATTAAAAATTAAAAAAAAAAATCAAATACAAAATGAGTAGTAGGAAGATAATAACCTTCTCATTTTTCTTTAATATTTTATTATTATTTTTTTACTTAGTGATTAAATAAATATTTTTTAATAATATTGTGATTTTATTATTTTTTAAAAGATATTTAAAAATACTAAAAAATATATTAATATAACTGACGGTAGCTCGAGCTGGGAGCGATGGCCGGCTGTAGAGCCATCAAGACTACCTCTAGCATTAGTTATAATATACGACCAAATATATTATATTTTATATCAATTTTATAGAACTTGAAGCCTTCGTCCTGTCTACGAGTCCTGGGACATCTGCACGTGCATGCATGTTGAAAGAAACACGTGCCCACCGTACGCGGTACCGCGAAAGAGGTAGAACGTAATTATAATGACATCGTCAACGATGACGCACAAGTACAGTCTTGTTCTTTTAGTATGCTTTTGAGGAAAATAATAAGGATATCGTAAGAATTATCATTGATTTTGTATAGACTTTTTTTTATAGTCGTGGTTACATTAAATATTCATGTTGAGGGTATAAAAATTTGTGTGTAATAAGTTTGAATGAAGTTGAAAGGCATATATTTGTGAATGGTATAAATCTGAGATATATCTGATGGGTACTGCATGATGAGTTGTATGAATAACTAGTAGATGTATTGGTCTATCATCACAATTATTTGCAGTACATGAATGATGATTATGAGCAGGATGAGAAAGAGGAGATGTTGGATGACATTGGAGCGAGAATGTTTATGGATGAGATTGACAACAATGCCTCAAGTGAAGAAGGGACTGATTGTGAAAATTTTGCTTCAATATGGGAAGATGCAAAGCGTAGTTTTATCCAAGCTGTACAAAACATTCTAAAATGTCGTTTATTGTGCGGTTGTTTCACATTAAGTCATTGTGTAGGATGTCGACGAAAGCAATAAACATGGTATTAAACTTATTTAATGAGGTGCTTCCCGAAAGATCTGCATGCCCAATAACTTTTATGAAGCGAAACAGTTGAGAAAGAGATTATGATTTGAATACAAGTCCATACATGCATGCAAGAATGATTATGTTTTATTCTGAAAAGAGAATGAAGAGAAACAAGTATGCCCTGTATGCAGAGAGTCGAGGTGGAAGGAAAAGAAAAAAGTGCCGATTAAGGTGTTCCGATATTTTTCCTTGAGACCTAGGTTGTAAAGACTATATATGTGTAAGAAAACAGCTCTCGATATGAGGTGGCACGAGGAGAAAAAAGTTAAGGATGATGCATATATGAGGCACCAGCTGACTCACTTGCGCGATAGTCTTTCAATAATCAATACCCAGATTTTGAGATAGAAGCTCGGAACGTGCGCTTGAGACTCACAACCGATGGATTCAACCCTTTTGAGAATATAAGTATAAGTTATAGCACTTGGCCCGTAGTGTTGATTTCGTACAATCTTCCACCATGGAGGTGCATGAAGGCACCCAGCTTTTTGTTAACTTTACTTATCCCTGACCCGAGTTCACTTGAGAATGATATTGACATATTCATGCAACCATTAATTGAAGGGCTGAAAGAGTTATGGGAAACAGGCATTAGAACTTATGATGCATCCACGTCGACATCTTTTCAGATGCATGTTGCGGTAATGTGGACCATAAATGACTTTCCGATATATGAGAATCTTTCCAGTTGGAGTACGAAAGGAAAGTTAGCATGTCCTACGTGTAATAAAGAAACTGCTAGTGAGTGGTTAAAATATTCTTAGAAATTGTGTTTCATAGGTTATCGACGTTATCTACCAGCAAATCATACATAGAGAAGAAAATGTGCAAAGTTTGATGGGAGTGTAGAGGGTAAAATTGCACCTAATTAGTTGTCTGGGGAAGAGATAGTGAAACAACTGGTACATGTTTGAGCGAACAATTTTGGCAAATGTCGGAGAAAGAACAAGAGAAAACGAGGTACAACATAATTGAATTGGACAAAGCGTAATATTTTTTTTACTTGCCATATGGTCGTCATGCATGTTGCGACATAGTTTGGATGTAATGCACATAGAGAAGAATATTTGTGATAATATACTGGTTACATTAATGAGCATTAACAAAAAGACGAAGGACACGATTATGACGAGGAAAGATCTTGAGAGAATGAGAATTAAACATAATCTACATTTGCGGATAGAAGACAATAGGGTGTCATGCCGCATGCATAGTTTACAATGACAATGGAGGAAAGGATGGACTTCTGGAAATGGTTGTAGGGTGTAAAGTTGCCAAATGGTTATACTTCAAATATTGGTAGATGCGTGAGCCTTGATGACTAGAAGATCAGTGGATTGAAAAGTCATGGCTGTCACGTATTTTTACAGAAATTATTACCTATGGGAATTCGTGGGAAGCTGACATCTAATGTACGTGTCACCATATCTGAACGTTGTATGTTTTTTAAGGATTTGTGCGCTCGGGTAGTAAGTCGAGATGTGTTGCTGAAATTGGAAGAAGACATTGTTTTATACTATGTAAATTTGAGCAGATCTTTCCACATCATTTTTTGACGTCATGGTCCATTTACCTCGAGAGGTACTATTGGGTGGACCGATGCAGTTCCGTTGGATGTATCTAGTTGAAAGATATTTGAATCGACTAAAACAACTGTTGGGAATAAAGCCAGAGTTGAGGATTCAATAGTAGAGGCCTATATACACGATGAGTGGTTAACATTTTGCTATCTATATCTTCGTGATGTTGAGACACGATTTAATTGTCAAGAGCAAAATGCTGATCTTACTGCTCTCCCTCCTTATGAGTTATCAATGTTTTCCCAGAATGTATGACCCTTGGGTGCACAAGCGGGTTACGATTTAATTGATAGAGAGTTGGGTAAACTTCGGTAGTATGTGATAAATAATTGTCAAGAGATTGATGACTATCTCAAGTATGTCGTTCCATACTTCGAATAATTCTAGTTTTCTTGAAGTTTAATTATAACTGTTGTGCTCAAAATACACTTCTTTTGCAACATGTTATAACAGTGAGCATATGGACAAACCTAGGACGGAAGACGTAGAAAATATAGAGGCAAGACACGAGGAAGAATTTTCCAAATGGTTTGAAGAACGTGTATGAACTAAAATTATATATATATATATATTACATTTTGAAACTTTTAAGTCTGGATAACTTATAATAAATATATATTATTTCAATTGTTAGATTTTGGAACAACGTGCTCATGATCCCGGATCAATTTCTCTTGAATTGTATGCATTGGCCCATGATCCCTCAAATAGAGCACTTTGATACACTGTATGCACGGTTCGAGGTTATAGATTTCATACTCTGGACCGTGAACGTAATAGAAAGGCTCAAAACTTTAGTGTGTTGGTCGAGGGGAGTGATGAAACAAATGATATTGACCATTATGGTGTCATACGTGATATTATTGGATTGAAATATCTGGGTGGATCTGTAACATATGTATTTAAATGTGATTGGTGGAATCTAGGCAGTGGTCGGGTTTCGATACATAGGGATAATCATTTTACGAGTGTCAATACTGCATCTAAATGGTACGAAGATGATCCATCTGTATTGGCTTATCAAGCTACCCAAGTCTTTTACTTGATTAATCCAATGAAAAGTACTAATGAAGATAGTGGAGAGATAACTTGGCGAGTCATACAAAAATTTATACTTCGAAATATATATAAAGCAAAAACGAGTGCAGATTACAAGAATAGTGGAGATGAAGATGACACTCCGATTGTAGAGACATACCAGGAAGATGAAGAGGGTATTAACTTGTTTGTTGATCTCGATGCACTCGAGTTGCTCCCCTTGTGTAGAGATGATGTCCCACTTGTCCATCTTGACCCGTCTATATTAAATGATCGTTCAATTCAAGTAAGTGAGGAGGAAGAAGAAGAAGAGTCAGAAGATGAAGACGAATCAGAATTTGGGCAGTGGTGGATAAGGAGGACGAAAAAGAGGTATATGATGATGATGAAGATGTTATTAAGGGAGATTCTGAAACAAGTATGGAAAATACTTCCGAAAATGAAAAATAAAAGTATTAAATATTTTATTTATATAGGTGACTATAAAATATTATACTTTTCATAATTTTTTCTCATTAATTTTCCTTGATATAATTAATTATTTTCAAGGATGTCGCCAAAACGATAACGAAGAAATGTGCCTCAAATGTGCCTCCACTAAGTCCAAGTCCCAAACCCATTGAGGACTCTCCATTCGAGGAATCCACTCCTGAAGATCAAGTTAACACACAAGAGAACAACAACCAATCGACATCTAGCAGTAAGGAAATATTGTCATTGATAATTAATTATATAGTTAATACTTTCGTCTCAATAACTATATAACTATAATTATACTATTATTATGTAGTTAATGCATCTGCATGTCGCGATCGTGGCTATACACGTGACATCTCTCTTGAGAAAAATAAAAGGCACGGAAAACTCAAGATCACCATTCCTGATAATTCCACTGGAGGAGTGGATGATAGTGTAGTAGCGCTTTACCCCTATATTGACACAGTAGTTTAAGCTTATACTCCATTTTATGTGTGCTCATGGCGAAATGTTCTGAATGAGATTTGGAGCACATTCGAAGTCATGTACTGGTGAGTTTATTTTGAGAGTACATTTTTTTCACCTAGATTAGTATATCATAATTTTGACTTGATTCACCTGTTAGGATGAATTCGATCTCGACTTTAGTCGTAGCGAGGATTTGAGAACCGTGAATGAGTGGCTACACTATTCCGACGTCACAACGGACGATGTCATGACTACTTCAAGAAGTTTGAGATGTTGGAAGAGACTGCGTAGTCTCCGTTCCAACAGATAAAGTTAGAGGATTGAAGAAAGTGTTGTGATCTTTTCGTATCTCTAGATTATCAAGTATTTTACATTTATATATTTTAATTATTTACATTCATATTCGTTCTATATATTATATGTATACATATTACAATTAATATTCTTAATATATTTTGTAGCACTTGAGTTCTACAAATGCACATAATAGATTCACTCTGACTGTCCATCATTGTTCCAGTTCAAGATTATTCTACCATCTTGCCGAAAAAATGGTAATTAAAAAATTATAGAATTCATTTATTTTTCTGATATTATTTTATTTAAGTACTAACATTATCTTTTTAAAATTGATAATATCGCTTTGTTAGAAATGTGATGATTATGAAAACTTTTCCCTCATTCATGTCTATGCTGCTGCTCACACTAATGAGCATAGTGAGTGGATGGATCCTATCGTTGTAGATAATTATGTAAGCAGTGTTAATCTTGTTGAATAAATTATGTAACATGTGAATAATTTATTTTTTATTTCTATTTATTTTAATACTTTACTTATTAACGATCATTACCTTTCAAATTGTAGGAAAAAATGATAGAGACATAGTCGGCTTTTGGGGAATCCTTTCCTAGTGACAGACATATTCACGCAAGTGCTCGGGCCGCAGTCTAGTATAACAAGAGGTTTGGGTCGATCTATCAAGCATAGATGTTTATCTTCCTCAATCTCATCGACTTCACAAATTAATAATCTTATCAAAGATTTAGAAGTTGCATGGCATGAGAATGAGTATATGAAGTCGAGATAGTAAGAGTTAAAAGTCTCTCTTAGAACGACAGTCTCATTTAGAGACATGTTTGCAGGACCAACAAAGAGGACCAGGAGGAAAGAATACGCAATGAAGTCCAAGAGCAAGTGCAGCGGGAGATGATGGTGCAAATGGAGCGTGTTATGTCGTTGCAACAGAATCGCGATAGGCAAGAGAAAAAGAAGAAATAAATTTTATCAGGTTATATAACTAATTTTAATATCTAATTTTAAAAGATATTGTTAGTTGTTAATTAATGGTATGTAGTATGATACAATTAGTATGTTTTTAAATTTTATAAAATTAATATTTCTGATTTGTACATTCAAATGTAAATTAAAAACGTTCGAGTATTGGTTCACATTTGAACTAACGTTTGAACGTGAATACATAAAATTATATAGTAATATTCAAACGTAGGACTCTACATTCGAACGTACTCACCCTCAAACGAACTAAACGTTCGAATAATTAAATGATTAACATTCGAACAAACCTCTGAATGTACCACTTGCATTCAAATGCTTATTCGTTATGTTTGAACATTGGTTCATTAACGTACGAACGTAAATTCGAACGTCAACTTCTGTCATTCGAATGCCAATCGGTCGGGTTGTCATTCGAACGTTCAATTGTCCGAACGTTACTTTCTGTGACAGATCTCAATCGTCACAAAAAAAAGGAACAAAAGTTAAACCAAACCGAATACCTCCAACCGTCACTAAAAATATTTTTAGTGACAGTTCAACAGTAAACCGTCACCAATTGTTTTATGTGACGCACCTTAGGTGACAATTTCAAACTGTCACCAAATATCTTTAGAAACATTTTGGTAATTTTTGGTGATGATTTCCTACGAAAGACAAATTATGTTGTAGTGAATATATCACAAAAGGCAATAAATTTATTTTTAAAAAATTTCTTTAAAAACCAAGCATTTTTTTTTTTAAATGTAACCGTTCTTTTAGGATTAATTCAATGTAAACAAAGACTTTGCCAGCCAAATTGCCAATTGACAATATCGGAAACAGATAGACGCCTAAACAAAGTCTTACAAAGTCAAATCAAATATATAGTACAAGAAATAGATCTACTCTTAAACAAAGACCCCAAAATCGACGTATTTATAATTCTATATCTATTAAAATCTTTGATTAATCTTCCATCAGATGGATCTATTTTTAAATATATCGTGCCATCAATATTTTTTTATGAACTTGCTTTTGTAGCTCCTAGCGCATCCCTTCCTCTTGCTAGCTACTCTTCCTATTACCGCATTTGTATCTTCATCTCATACTTAACAAGAGAATATATAGATCTTCAATTTCTTGATGGCTGATGCCTCTACCTCATCTAGTAGTATCTCTTTTGCCGCGCAACATCCAAGAATCTTGTGAGCTCCTTCTGTCTGGAGCCTAATCCTATAATCTATCAATGCATGCTTGATGGTGATCTTCTATCAATGCATGCTTGATGGTGAAGATCACCATCAAGCATGTGGCCATGATCTAGGCCCAACATGATTAAATAATCATTGATAGATTATAGAACTTAACGCTAACGACGAATGGAAAATTATGTGAAGAGTTATGCTGTTTGTAAGTTGATGTATAAATACATTAATTATTGGTGCATTGGCAATTCGACTAAGTGAACGTAAACGTAAAATTTGGCTAAAATCACATTTTGGCCTTTTGTTTATTCAATTCCAAAAAAATTTCTACACTGAATTATCCAATTAAATTAATAATCTAAGGTTTTCATGTAGAATTTTTTTTTAAATTATCTTTTAAATTAAATTATGCAATATAAATATTGTGTGATATAATCGTTAAATAAAATTATTAAAACTACCTCTCAAATGCTTCCTCGTAATAAAATTAGAAAAGAAAAATGAAAAGAAAAAGGGTCCATGAATAGGTGCCACTGGCAAACTTTTATAAGGTTGCGTTTGGGTAGTCAGGTATTCTATAAATAATAGTAAAAAAGTAATAATATGATATTGAATAGTAATTAATAGCAGCGAAAATTAAGTAAAAAATAATAATAAACTAATGAATAGTAGTAATGTATTCTAAATACCTCAGTGCAAAGTCTACTTAGGCCTAGCAAGAGTGGAAGTTGCGATAGAGTTTAAAACTGCGTTTGAATGATAAGCTAAGTTGAGTTTAGCTAAGTTATTTATGAATAGTAATGAGTTGAGTGCATAAAGTGAGTTATGTGAGACCCATCTAAAATAAATTTAGGTGTTTGGATGCTAAGATGAGTTTAGTACTATTTATGAAAAATTGAAAAAGGTTGTAGGTTCTACGTGTAAAAATGTGTTGAGTTGAAAAAAGTTGTGGGTCCCACGTGT
Source organism: Juglans mandshurica (assembly GCA_022457165.1). Taxonomy (NCBI): domain Eukaryota; kingdom Viridiplantae; phylum Streptophyta; class Magnoliopsida; order Fagales; family Juglandaceae; genus Juglans; species Juglans mandshurica. The sequence goes on along the minus strand of CM039625.1, from coordinate 25,595,257 downwards.
AAGTAGGTTTTGAGTTGAAATGAATTTAGTAATTTGAGAATTAAGTGTTTGGATGTTAAACTCAGTTTAAAATTAGATTGAAACTGTATTTGGTTGCAAGACTTAGCTGAGATCAGCTGAGCTAATTAGTCTAATTTTAATGCTGAGTCTAACATCCAAACACCCAACTCTTAAATTACTAAACTCATCTCAACTCAAAACCTCCTTACACATAATATCTACAACCTTTTTTTAACTTAACACATCTTTAAACGTGAGGCCCATAACTTTTTTCAACTTCCCATAAAATTTATTAAACTCATCTTAACGTCCAAATATACTTTAAACTTAGTTAGATAGACCCCATATAATTCTTTCACTACTCAACTCACTACTGTTTGTAAAGAACTGAGCTGAGTTGAGCTCAACATCTAAATGCAGACTGAACTGAATTGATCTTAGCTTAATTTTGCAACTATACGAGGCCTAAGTATTCAATGTGGGACGATCAAGAAAGTATTCATAACTTATTCAATAGATGGAAATAATAATTATATAAATATGAAGAATAGTATAGAATTTTGATTTGCATTTACATTTGGCATAATTACGAGATTTATTATAGTTACAGTAAAAACGTAAATATTAATGGAGACTTCCACGTTATAATTAATGATGTGATGGGTGTATCAATAAGCCTACAGCTTTTATATATATATATATATATATATATATATAAATAAAAATAAAAAGAGACGAGGTCACCTGTCCAAAAGTGACCTCCCCACACATATATATTAAAAAAAACCCCTTACTTGTGGCGGAGGAAAACCTTAAGATCCATCTTATCCAACTCATAAAGAAAACTTAACCCAGCAAACAAACCAAAAAAATACCTCCTCTATACACTACATATCAAACTCGTATAACCGGTAAACCCGCCTTATCTACACAAAATATTCCTTTTAAAGGAGTTGGCAACCCGACCGAATCTATCCAAAGACAAGAGATTCCATCGACACCCAAGTTAGCCAGTCCATCAGCCATTGTGTTCCCTTCTCTATAAAAATGCTGAACTTTGTACCTTATTAAGCGTAACATTAACATTATCTCCTCCCAAAAGTCTTCCAAGTACCAAATACCACATTTGCTTTCCCGCAGCCAATTTATTAAAATGTTTAAATCCATTTCCAGCTCCACAAATTGCAGTCCCGGATCCCTACGATGCCGAAGCCCATGGAATAAAGAAATTAATTCAGCATTATTATTGGTCCCTTCTGGAATTTCTTCAGCATATTCCGAAATGAGTGGCCCGTTTTCATCTCGTATGGCACCTCCTACAACTGATCTTCCTGGGTTTCTCAAACTGCATCCGTCCATATTTAGTTTGCACCATCTCTCTCTTGGTTTCTGCCAACCAACCAGCCTAGCTTCTTTCCTTTTATTGTGCTTAATAGGTACTTCGAGATCCAACACTGCATCATCAACCGCATTCCACTTTTCTACTGCCTTTAGTTTTAAACTAACCCAAGAAATCCAGTAAATTATTTGCCACTAAAGAGACTCTTCAGACCACCACCCCCTCCATCTTTTTTTTGCATCTCCATAACCAGATCTGCCAAGTAACAATCGAAGGGATTAGTCCAAGTAGCATCCCACGAGAAGAAGATTTTTTTGCTCTGTTGAACCACAACCAAATTCTCCGTTTCCATGAAAAGGAGGAGAGGCAACACATGCCCAATTGATTAGAAACCTTCCGCCAGATGTGTTGTGCCACTTCACCTCTTAACACAACGTGATCCATGTCTTCATAGGCTCCAGAATCACAGCATACACATTTTGACACAATTGGAACACCCAACTTACGCAATTTGTCCTCAATTGGGAGGCCCTCATGGGTGACTTGCCACATGGTCATAGAAATATTTTTCGGGAGGCTCGTATTCCAGATCCAATTAAGGAATGAAACCACTGGTCCCCTTCTTCTAGTCTTCTCCCAAGCATTTTTCACAGAAAAATTACCATCCAGATTCCCCAACCAGATCAGTTTATCCGGACCTTGTCTACTATTACCCAACTGCATCAGCACTTCCAAGGCCTTTTCCCTCCCCATTAAATTTGTGAGAAGCTCCTCGTTCCAACCCAATTCCGACTTACATTCTTTTAGAGCTAACAACGGCATCGTGATATTTGTACAAGAATCTCCCAGAGGCTCTAAAGGGGACCACTTATCCCACCACAAAACACATCCCCATCCATAACCCGCCATCTTGAGTGATGTTAAACCTCCAGAATGCATCTCATCACCATATGCCAAAACCCCGAACCCCTCATTGGATTTACCAAGGAAATATAGCTCCCTTTTATATACTTCGCTCGAAAAAAGGAAGCCCATAGTGACTTATCAGCGATAACTTTCCACGCAAATTTCATATTTAAAGCTTTTTGTACTTCACCTAAATTTCTCAAACCAACTCCACCCTCCAACGGTTTACATAATTTTCCCCACGAAACCCATTTTTTTCCTCCCCATTTTCCATGCCCCAGAAAAAGGAACTAAAAGCCCGATTCAAGGACTCAATTGTCACCTTGGGTATAGGAATCATAGAAAACATATGAACTGGAAAACTTGAGAGCATATGCCTTAACAAAATGAGTCTCGCCCCTTTTGATAACATCCGAGACTTCCACCCTTCAATTGTTCTCTTAATTTTTCCCAACAATTCCTCCAAATGTCTATTTAGCAGTCTACCAGTAACAATGGGGACTCCCAAATATTTGAAAGGAAATATACCTTGCACAAACCCCGTAGATCATAAGATGGAACGTCTTCTTGTCCTTGTAATGCGCTCCGAAAAATAAATAGCCGATTTGTGTTTATTCACCGCCTGCCCCGACCAAGCCTCATACTTGTTCAAATAGTCCATAATTATTTTTACATCCTTTTTCACCCCCTTTTTAAATATAACCATGTCATCTGCATATAGAAGGTGCGATATCATCGGCGCCCCCTCGGATGTGAGAACCTCCCAATTATCCTAGCTTGAAATTTCTCTTTTAAGAGTCTTGAAAGAGTCTCCTCCACTAAGATGAACAAGTATGGGGATAAGGAATCTCCTTGCTGTAGCCCACTTCCACCCTTATAAAACCCATTCACTATTCCATTCTTAACCACGTTATACCATACCGTCGTTACACATTGTTTTACCAGGGCCCGAAAATGAGATGAAAAACCAAAAGCATCCAACACATGTAGAAGGAACTCCCAATCAATGTTGTCATAAGCTTTCCTGGGTTAGACTGACATTCTCCAGAATACTTCTACCAAGAATAAAGGCGCCTTGCTTTTGAGAAATTATTCGGGACAAAATAGGCGCCAATCTTCTCACTATCAATTTAGAGCATACTTTATACATCACGGAGCAAAGGCTAATAGGCCTGAACTTCTCAAAGCTTGAAGGATTCGGTACCTTCGGGATTAGAACTACATATGAAGAGGAGTAGAACCTAGGTAATTCACTACCTCTAAAATAATCCCACACTGCTTCCACCACATCCTTCTCCACTAACCCCCAACAACTTTTATAACAACCCGAAGTGAAGCCATCCAGACCTGGTGAACTATTTGTTGGAATAGAAAACACTATATCCTTGATATCTTGGATTGAAGGGAGCTCACACATTCTTCTGTTTTCAACCTCTGAGATTTCTTTTTTTACCCACGACGACAAATCCGGACAAGGGCTACTATTTCTAGTTCCCATAAAAGCAGAGAAATAACTAATCGCTTCTTCATGTACTACTTTCGAAGAACTAATTCGACGCCCATCTTCCAGATTCATATCTCGGATCTAGTCACTGCCTTTGTTTTTCAGACTTCGAGAAAATTGAGCATTAATATCCCCTACCTCAGCCCACCGTTGCTTCACAATTTGAGACAGCCTCATTTCCTCTCTATGAGTCCATTCCGCCAACTCAAGTTTGGCTGCCAACAAGGCCATATCATCCTCCTCGGAACCCCCCACCTGTAGTCTGTAATCCAAATCGACTATCTCCTTTTCCAGCTGATCAATATGTGTGTGCGTCCAACCTAAGACATTGACATTCCATCGCTTAAGAGCCACCCTCAACTTTTTTAGTTTGCCTACCAACTTCCACAACCCATTCCCCATCGCCTCTTCCTCTCATACCGTTTTGACACAATTTAAGAAATCATCATGTCTCGTCCACATTTCCTAGAATTTGAATGGAGACGGGCCATATCGTGCCGATGGATTCTCAAGCCACATTACCATTGGTGAGTGATCCGACGATAAGCGTGAAAGGTATTTCATGCAAGAGGACGGATAATTAACAATGCACGAATTATTCTCCAAAATCCTATCCAACCTCACCCAGGATTTAGTTAAACTGGCATGACCATTACACCAAGAAAAAGGACCCCCCATGAACGACATCTCATGCAACCCACCGAGATTAATGAAATGATTAAACTCCTCCATTGCCAGTGCTGACCTCGGACGACCCCCACTTCTTTTCGCATCTGTACGTATCACATTAAAATCCCCCGCCACCACCCAATCATCAGAAGTACTTGGGAGGTCACACAAATCTTGCCAAAGCTGACTTCTCTCTTGCCTCAAACACTTGGCGTACACCAAGGAGAACCGCACCCTCCTATTGTTATCCTCAATGACCACCGTGATATGTTGATTAGATTTTGCAATCACTTGACATCCAATCCCCTGGCTCCATAACAACCATATTTTGCCTCCTTCCGCACTGTTTGATACATCATCTGCAAAATGAATATGCTGAACCAGCTTCCTCAGTGCTTCCTCCGTTTGAAAATGCTCTGCCAAAGCCACTACTTTCGGTTTATATTTCCTCAACAGCTTACCCAGCCTCTGTTTCGAGGTATTCAAACCTCGTATATTCCAATAGATGAAGCTACACATTATAAATTAAATCGAACGGGTCTGCTAGGAACCTTTTTAGAACTTCTAATTCTTTACTCCTATGCAACATATTCTCCACTTTCTCGCCTTCTAATAACAAGCCTAGAACCTCCCCTTCAACCTCAATTCCATTCCCCACATCAGGATCAACTCCACCATTCTCGACTTGAATCACTCCCTCCTCCGACCAGCTAGCCTCATCCAAAGAAATAAAGTGATTCTCATCTTCTAGATCCTTTACAAGCTCTCGCTCTCGCAAAAATCTCGCCTCATCCATGGAATAAAAAATTCCTACCAGCTTTTGCACCATAACCACCTCCTCAGACCTCCATCCAATTCCTCACTAGCTCTGGCCAATTCAGCATCCTCCGTCCCTTGAACGAGTGCCTCCCGATCCTCAACTAGATGGACCTCCTCTGTGACCTAAAAATGCATCTCTGTTTCCAACTAAGCGACTGGGACTTCACTGTCGGGCTAGGTTTCAATGCCTGCAGCACGAGCGTTCTCCTCTCCCGTCTCTAACACCAACTTCTGACCCTGAAGCTCTCCCTCCTGAAGTTCCTCTATGATCGACAGGTTTCCAACTTGCATGGAAGAACTCAACTCCTTCCCTTTTTCCATTTCTGAACCTGTCACCAATGGAATCAGCCCCGCTTCTCCTTCTGTCAGGCCCTTCTCCTTGTAAATCCTTCTTTTATTAACCTTATTCCCCTCCAGATTTATGTTCTTTCCAGCCTGAGCGCCAACCTTCCAACACTTCGATATATTGTGCCCCTGCATTTTACAGAGCCTCCAATACGTTGGTAAATTTTCATATATAACCTTTTGCAATCGACTACCCGTTTGGTGAGGCACCCCAATCCAAAGCGATTCAATACGATCCTTAGCGGCATTCATTTCAATGCAAACTCTTGCCACATCTGTCCGAGTAGCACATCTGGTACAATTATCGCTGTGCACATATTTTCCTATTGGCATGGTGATATTTTCCAGGAATGATTCATGAAACATGTTCAGAGGCAGACCAGGGAGCGAAATCCATACATGTACCACTGGGGACTCCAATTTCTCTGTGTATCACTGGGGACTCCATACAGGGAGCGAAATCCATTCATTTCGCAAGATTCCTTGGATATCGCCATCTTACAATCCCTGTCATTAGCAAATTTACAAACACCGACCTCGGCTCTGCCATTGACGAGACCACAGGCTGAACAACGAGCCCCCATCTTCTTCTAATACAGGACCGAATGTCATCCAGTGAAGGACGATAAAACCAGAGAAAATATAAATAGCTCTGCCGACTTTGTAATCTCCTCCTTGGAAAAACTAATGTAAATTTCGCCATCCAATACTTTAGGGGGTCTCAACGGAATCACAACTCCCGGAATAGGCTGTGGAGCAGACATCACCATGTCCGCAAAAGAATGGCGGGCAGGGAGCACTGAGGAGCTCGCCTGGCCCCCAGCGGCACGCATTTGGTAATCCTAAACCCTAGCAGAGCAAGGGGGTAAAATCATGATTTTAACTTCTAGTTATGCAGTCAATAAGCCTACAGCTTATAGCTAGAGAAATTACGTAAATATTATTGGTTTGTAATTGAAACCAAATTAATATTAATTCTGAAAAACTAATTTCATTTCTAAAAGTAGTGTGCCATGCATGATTATGGCTCTGAAATCGAAAAGAAAAAATAAGTTTAATTTTTGAAAAAACATTAATTTTTCTCCAATTAGCAATATCAATTTTCTAAATTGTTCTTACAAATTAAAAAACGAAAATCATGTTTTTTTATTAGTTTTTATTATTCACTTTTTTTATATTTCGAGTTGCTTTGTATTTGGTTTATTGAATTTGATTTATGATTTTCTCATAATGTGTTTTATGCATATGTAGGCAATGTGGATTCATATTTTTGTTGGATAACAAAAATTTGAGGTAAGATTTCGAATTTTTACTTATTTACTAATTTATAGTTTTAAATTAATTAGGTTTAGAAGTTGGTATATTTGTGTTTGCGCAATCCCATGTGAAATGTATCTTATTGAAATATGCATCTTGTGATATTGTATTTGTGAAATTGTGTTTTCTAGTTCAGTGTTTTGTCTCTGTTTAGTGTCTGGAACCTGGGTTTGTCCCATTCGAATACTATATTTTTCATTCGAATGAGATTATCCTATTCGAACAGAATCTTGTTCGAACAGACTAATAAGATTTTACTTAAAAGACTAAAAAGGTATATAAAAATAATACTTAAAATATAAAAATCTTAAGCATTATTAATACTTAAATTAAAATTAATACTTATAAATATTGACATTAAAAAACTATAATGTATACTTCAAATATATTTTGCTCTTTAATTAAAATTAACACTTAAATATAATAAACATAACAATTATTAATACTTAATTTAAAATTAATATTTAAAATATAATAAACATAAGAATTATTAATACTTAAATTAAAATTAATACTTATAAAATAATAATAATTGTGATTTGTAATGTGATTTTGCAATGTATTTGTGATTTAAAATGTGATTTAATTTCAAATTTAATAATTGTAGGAGTTGGTTTACTATTTAGGTGTCGGATATATTAGTTGTTTTTATATGTAGTTGAACGTCGGACCCGTTCGAGAGTTGTGACCAAATATTCTCATAAACAATGTTTGGGTACAACTCTTAAATTGTCCAAAATTGATAGTTTGGGATTCTATCATCTATATGGCAAATATATTCAGTTTAAACTCTTCTATTAGTCAATTAAAATTTTGGTTCAGCATTTCCTTACAATCTTTGAGTATGTGGTCCGTAAGTTTCTCGGCCCATGAATAGGGTCGACAACTTATTGTGACTAGCATACTTGGAGAATTGTAGGGAAAATGTACTGAACTTTTTACTAACATTAGAGTTTTGGACTGAGTATATATGCGATATAGATGATAGTCTCTGAAATGGGATATGACCAACTACCTTATAAAATAGATGGTAAACAAGTATGAATATACTCTTAATAGTGTTTATCCCATGAATTGGATTTTTTTGATAGACAATTGATGAGTAACGAAAATACAATGAATAAGAGTTAGATGCTATTGGGAGATAGACTTAAGCGAGACTATAAGGAGTATACACAAGAGATGAATTTTTTTATAGAATTTGCTAACATTAGTGTTGACAGTCGAGGATTTATAAGATGTTCATGCAATAAGTGCAAAAATCTTAGTTCTTATAATTTGGTAGTAGTGGAGGATCATTTAATTGTAAATGGAATTGATCCTAAATACTCACATTGGGTCTTACATAGCGAACTATTTCCAAAAAGAGTTAGATTTAGCAATTAGTCCAATCAAATGGAGAAAGCTAATGACATTGACGTGGACGACATTAATGTGGATGCTTCTGATGACAGTGATGATAATGGAGAGGACATGACTGAGATGTTAGGCGAACTGGATGCATGAATATTTGGGATGAGAGATAGAGAAGGAACATCTACAAAATCATTTGAAGGACATAGAAACTTTGGAAGACTATAGGAGAATGCACAATGAGAATTGTACGATGGGTGTGCTCGTCATAGCAAGTTGTCTTTCACAGTGAGGTTGCTCCATATTAAATCTATTTGTCGTATTTCTACCAAGACCATCAACATGTTGCTAGAATTATTTAAAAAGACTCTCTCTTAGAATAATGTAGTACCTCGTAATTTTTATGAAGCGAAGCAAATAAAGCGAGAGCTAGGATTTATCATAATATCATCCATGCTTGTAAAAATGATTGTGTTTTCTTCTGACAGTAATCTGTAGAATTTGATTCATGTTCTGTGTGTCATGAGTTCAGATGGACATCCGATAAGCATAATGTACCCCAAAAAGTATTAAGCCATTTTTCGTTGATTCCTCAACTTCAAATATTGTTTACGTCCCTATTGACTACGAAAGATATGTCTTGGCATCACACAGAAAGAGTCCAAAATGAAAGCTTCCTCTCGCATCCTGCAGATTCCTTACAATAGAAGAAATTTGACGTCGAATATCTATGGTTTGCCGAAGAACCTAGCAATGTACATCTTGATTTAGCAACGGATGGTTTTAATCCATTTGGCAATATGAGTACTTCTCATAGTACTTGGTCTGTCACATTAATGCCATATAACTTGCCACATTAGAAGTGTATGAATGATCCGTATTCTGTGATAACTCTACTAATATCAGGGCCAAGGTCACCAGGGAACGAATTAGATGTATATCTGCAACTACTGATTGCAGAGCTGAAAGAGTTGTAGGATCAGGGTGTTAGTACATATGATGCGGCCTCCCTCGTCTCTGGAGTTCAAGATGCATGCTGCAGTGATGTGAACAATAAATGATTTCCAAGCATATGGAAACTTGTCCAGGTGGAATACAAAAGGTAAAACGACTTGTTCTATTTGCAATAAAGATACACAGTTTCAATAGTTGACAAATGGTAGTAAATTATGTTTCATGGGACACCATTGATATTTACCACATGATCATAGATGGTGTTCAAATAAAGCGTGTTTGATGGAAAGGCTGAGGGCAGGTCATCACCACCATAATTTTCTGGGAATGATATTATCGCATAGTTGGGGGATGCTTCAAAAAATAGAATTGGGAAATATATAAGAGTTCAAAAGAGAAAACAACAAGTAGCGGAGTTGAATTGGGAAAAAAATATTTTTTCAAGTTGTCATACCGATCTACCTTGACACTGCGCTACAATTTAGATGTTATGCACATTGAGAAAAATATATATGAGAATATATTAGGCATTTTGATGTCAAGAGAAGGGAGACAAAAAATACAACTAATTCTTGTAAAGATTTAAAGGAGTTAGGGATAAGACCCAAGTTGCATTTGCAATATAATGGGTCATCAGCCTATATGCCAATTGGATGGTATATACTTTCAAAAGATGAGAGAATGAAATTCTATGATTGGTTCATGACAATCAAATTACCAGATGGTTATGCTTCAAACATGTCAAGATTTATTATGTTCAAACACATGATTGGAAGATAACTGGTCTTAAAAGTCACGACTGTCATGTATTTCTGCAGTGTCTGTTGCCGGTTGGTGTGTGTAGAAAGCTTACTTGAGATGTTCATCAACTCTCACAAAATTACAGGGATTTTTCAAGGACAGTTGTAGTAGAATGTTGAAAGTTAATGCATTTTTAAAAATGGAAGTTGACATTGCAATGGTATTGTGCAAATTGGAGAGTTTGTACTTGCATTCATTCTTTGATGTAAGGGTTCATTTTATTGTGCACCTACCTCATGAGGCACTAGTCGCTGGCCTAGTTCAGTATAGATGGCCTAGTTCAGTTAAGCGATCTGTGGAGAATAAACTCATGCAGAAGGTTTGATTGTAGAGCATACATTGAAATGAATGGCATACATTTTGTTCAATGTATTTCCATAGGGTTGATACTAGATTTACGAGACCGGATCAAAATTATGAAGGTGGACAAATGAGAGTCTCATAGGTGCACAAGGGGGCTATGACCTATGTGGACGAGAGTTTGAAAAAGCTCGATAAGTGCACAAGGGGGCTATGACCTATGTGGACGAGAGTTTGAAAAAGCTCGATAGTATGTCTTGAATAACTGTGCAGATATTGACTACTACTTGAGGTTAGTGATGATCCTCTAAATACATAGTATCTAATTTAAGTTCATGTATAATAATATAGTATTAATTGTTACAAATTAATAGTTCACATGAACATGCACAATGAACATATACAATTACTTCCCACGAATGGTGTAACTGATGTTGGAAAGACGCATACCACTAAATTATGGTGAAAATCTAAAAGAAATCTCACCAGAACTGTATGTTCTGGCTTGTGGTTCATCTAGGTGAGCCATCCAATACTCAGGATATTTGGTGTGTGGATATAGATTTCTATAGATTTCACACAGCTGACAGAGAACGATACAGTAAAACTCAAAATTGTGGGGTCGTAGTCGAAGGAAGCCATGTGAATGATAACAATGACTTCTACGGAATTGTGGAATATATCATAGCGTTAAAATACATGGGGAGATATATGATCTGGTTGCTTAAATGTAATTAGTGAGATGTCTTAAATTCTAGGTTGGGAGTTCGTAATGATGAATACTTTGTGAAAATTAATACATCTTGCACATGGTATGTGGACGATCATTTCGTTCTCGCTTGCCAAGCGAATCAAGTTTTTTATTTAGACGATTTGGAGTACGGGAACCCATGGCAGGTAGTGGAGAAGTTTGCACCAAGAAATGTATATGATTACATTCTAGAGGCAGACAAACCACATGAAGAAGTTAATAGTCCAACAAACGAAAAAGCATATCAAGAAAACGAATTAGGCATCAATCTATTTGTTGATCTAAACCAATATGGCATGGTCCCATTGCGTAGAGAAGATGTTCAACCTGAAGTAATTGAGTGTAAAATGTCAAAAGAAGATGAATGAACTGAAGTGTCTAGTGAGGATGAGAGTGACTGGTCCAGCAAAATTGATAATGAATGAATTTCAAATAGATATTTTTGTAAGTATCATTCTTATATATAAATATCCATAACGTTTGTTCGAATAATAATTTGTTACAATTTCAAATAGATATGTTTCCCAAACGCAAGGCAACACATGCATCATTCTCATTCATTACTGACTTCCCGTGTGGTTCACCTGCCATCAATAATGGGCCAACATCACCAAACCCATAACAAGGTATTTTATCAAATTAAATACCACATTTAAGGCTCAATTTAAGTAATATATATCTAAAAAATAAAATAATTTGATTAAAATATTTGCTTTAATTACTATATATATAACTGTTGTAAGCTAGTGCCGAGATCGAGGCACTACTAGGGGTGTTTGCTATTGTGAAATTTCGCAAGTGCACGAAATTGTACCAAGTAATATAATGATAAGAATGCTGCCAAACCCACAAGGACTATTTGCCTATTAACTATTAAAATTGTTCTAATTCTAAGTTATTTCAAAATCGAGAAAAGTGGTGGATTTTGAATTTGAAAAATAACAACAAATTAAATTAAATCAACAAATGAAGAATTGACCAAACACTTGAAAAGAAGAAGATTTCACCAAAGAAGAAAACACTAAGGCATCCAACTCACCTAACCAATCCAATCCCAAATTCTAACCATACAATCAATCAATTATTATCTTATTTAACGGTGAAATATTATAACTTATCTAAGACCCTCACTCGAGTAGAATGAAAATTACTCAACATACAATAACCCGCGATATGTCTATGAGAATTTAAAAGCATTTGAGCACATTAAGATGAATAATATTTCACATAAAAGTCACAAATCACGTTGGCACATTCATGTCTTTCGTTCAATTCATGGCATACATCATACGAAGTTAAACTACATGCATCATCTCTCAAATTAACATGCACAACTAATCATTCAACTATTGGCCAGATAATTGAAAGTATTAAACTCACTGATGTATGCTCAAAAGGAATGATAAAATTATGATCATATAGAAATAAGATTCAAAATTGTCAAGGAGAGGTTAAATTGTAGCCTTAGCAATATAAATTAATTCATAATCGAATCAAAACAAACCATAATAATTTTAGAATTCATAATGAAAATTATACAAAGAGAAGATGAAAAAGTTAAAAAGGAAACTGTATGTAGATCGAGAATCTAAATCGTTGATGAACTCATTTTGCAGATTTTCGACCTTCTCCTTGATGTGTCGTTTCCTCTCTAAAAATATTTCTTTTTGGCCAAGGCTTTAACCTGAAAGTTGTAGGGTTTTCTCCTGGCTTTCCGCAGACACCGATATTGCCCTTATCGGAGCTCCCAAAATTGAAGGGTATTTCAAGAATTCGACAGTTTCTCAACCTCTGACATGATGCGCCGTTGCCTCCTTCTAGATGCTCATTTTTGGCAAAGTATTCAACACAAATGTTGTAGGGATTTCCGATAGCTTTCCATAGACAACAAAATTTCCCTTACCAGAGTTCTCTAGCAAAATTTATCCTCCAAATACCATAGGGAAATCCAGGAATTTCTAGAAAGGAATGTTTCCTATTCTCTTGATGACTCCTTCAATTTCCATGACTCCTTCAATTTATTTATTCCTAAAAGGAAATAAACAAAATAAATAAAAGCTCTAATAAATAAGAAAATGAAACACAAACTAGCATAAAATTAAGAGTAAAAGTGTGACAAAACTTGTGTAGAAATTAAGCATATCAAGCACCCCCAAACTTAAGATTTGCTAGTCCTCGAGCAAAAAGAAAAGAAAAAAGAAAAATTAAAAAAAATAGAATAAGTTGATTTCTCACTATGATTGCCTCATGGATTGCATAAAGAAACTGATTCAAGGAAAAGTCTAAACATTTAACAAGTTTTTTAGATTAATTCAAGAGCATACTTAGGTTTACAAGAAAACCTTTGAGTGTGTGTTTGAGTAACCAATATCAACTTGCTACTCTATTAACTCAAATCTATTTATGCAAAATTGATTGAATTATGATTGATTTTTATGAGAATGAGCTTCTCGAACTTCATATGCCTATTTTTCAAATCAACTCTCCACTAGTGTAGTACAAACACACCACCAAAGATCAAAAGGTCTTAATAAAAGTTTGTAATGTTCGGCTTAGGGTAATGGTAAAAGAAAAAAAATGGTATGGAACTCAAAGCAAGAAAATTCAGCACAAGCTTCACCAATGAAGAGAGACAAAGTTTTATATTTACTTCCTAGAGCAACTTATGAGCAATTTATTCATCTTTTTTTTTTTCTTTTTTTAATTTTTTTTTTCAATTCCACAACCCCCAAACTTTTTTGTTTTGTAATTCGGGTTGTATTATTTGTATTTTTTTTCTTTTATTTTTTTAATAGAATAACAAAACTTGTTCTTGCTCTCTTAACTCTTTAACAAACTTTTTCTCTTCTCCAATGACTAAGCAATTAACAAGTTTTCTTGAAAAGGTAGGATGAGTGTTTATGGGTTAAAAGGTGTGGTTAATGTGGGTTAATGAAAGAAAAATGACTAATATGTTTAAGGCTTAAAGGGGTGAATAGAGATAGATAATTAGGGTAGGCTAGAAAAGCTCAAATGTTCCAAAGATGGTCTAGATCATTTCTCTAGTAGTGTGATGTCTAAGATTTCGCCTTAAGAGATTATCAAATAGGTTCTAGAGCTCAATGAGATTTTAGAAAATATCTAATTTACATAAATATACTCTAACCCAACAAAACAACTTATTGATCATGATATTGCGCAAAAGTGTTTAAAGGAATTCAAATAAACCAAGCTAACACAAGAATTAAGCACAAAACAAGACAAATTTAGCATTTTCCAAAAATTTAACTCAGTTTCAATCAGGTATTATCATAGGCTTGTGATCATCAACCTAAACACAAAACCAAAAGGAAAAGAAAATATTTTTGTGATTTTTAAAATTTTTAAATATATATTTTTTTGTGAAAATAAAAAACACTCCAAAATAAATGACCCCTACCCCCAAACTTAAACTACACATTGTCCCCAATATGAAAAATCAAAAGAGATGAAAAATTGAAAGGATAAAAGTAAACTTTTCTAAAAAGTAAATCCTGCATGTCGCAAGAAACTTCTCACGCCCTTGACCTTGGTAGGTGGAGGTAATTTCTTGATGACCTCTACTTTAGCCCGATCTACCTCAATGCCCTTGGAAGAAACTTTATGCACAAGTACAATTCCTTTCCATGAGCTATTAGAAATAGGTTAAATAATTCCGACATCCAACAATTTGAGCACTTCTTTATTTACAACTTCTTGTAAGTTCGGATTAAGTCTCCTTTGTGGCTTCACTGTAGGCTTATAATTATCTTCCATTAAAATCTTGTGCATGCAAAGTGAAGGGCTTATTCCCTTAATGTCGGCTATAGTCCATCCCAAAGCTTGCTTGTGAGCTCTCAAAGCTCGAAATAACTTCTCTTCTTCAAGACCTGTCAAGTAGTGTGCATAATGTTATGTTTTCCGACTTTCCTTTAGTTAAGTAAGGTAGATATACTTCAAAGTAGTGTGCACAATTGCTTATCTTGGAATTCTCATAATCATTAGTGCTGGATTGAACAAGACATGCCTCAATTGGTTCCATAGGATAACTCTCTTCAAAATTTTCTACCACAAGTTCATCAATCACATCTATATTGAAGCATGAATCGATTGTTGACGGGTATTTCATTGCTTCAAATACATTAATTGTAACTTGATCATCTTGCACCCACAGTATTAATTTCCCTTGTTGCACATCTATGAGAGTTCTTCATGTGGCTAAGATTGTTGGCTAAGAATAAGTGGGATTTCTAGATCTTCCTCCATATCTAAAACAATAAAATC
This sequence comes from Juglans mandshurica, assembly GCA_022457165.1. Taxonomy (NCBI): domain Eukaryota; kingdom Viridiplantae; phylum Streptophyta; class Magnoliopsida; order Fagales; family Juglandaceae; genus Juglans; species Juglans mandshurica. The sequence continues at coordinate 25,579,918 of CM039625.1, read as the reverse complement.
TGCAGGGAAAAAAATCTTGTCAACTTTAACAAGAACATTCTCTACTATGCCTCTTGGTCGTTTAATGGATCGGTCCACCAATTGGATTGAAATGGTAGTGGCCTTGACCTCTCCTGTCCCCAATTGCTTGAAAATAGAAAAAGACATCAGATTTATGCTAACACTTAAATCACACAAAACTTTTTCGAAATAAGATTTTCCAATAGTGCAAGGAATAATAAAACTCCTTGTATCTTTAAGCTGTGCTGGCAATTTATTTTGTAAAATGGTGGTGCACTCCTCAATCAACATCCCGATCTCATAACCTTCTATGTTCCTCTTGCTTGATAGAGTCTCTTATATGAACTTCACATTGCTAGGCATTGCTTCTAAGGTATCTGCAAAAAGAATGTTAATATGTAACTTTTTTAAAAACGTCAAGGAACTTAGAAAATTATTTATCTAGCATATTTTTCTGAAGTCTTTGAGAAAAATATAAAGGAGGAACATAAGGAGAAGTAAGAGAAGAAGAATCGGGAGAACTTCCTGAGTTTTTTACTGTTGGGCTCAGAATAAGGGTGGCTGCCGTAGCCTTGGATTTGGGCACTGCGGCTCTCACAATCAGCTCCTCTTTTCCAAAATTTTTCTCTTCCTCTTGTATATTAAGCTCCCTTCCACTTCTTAAAGTAATGGCATTCACCTGCTCTTTTGGGTTGTTTTTCGTGGTGCTTGGAAGTGATCCTTGAGGTCTTACGGACATTAATTTTGCCAGTTGACTAACCGTCCTTTCAATGCTCCGTATAGTATTCTCATTGTTCTTTAGAGCAATGTCATGATCTTGAAATCTAGCATCCACCTTGGCCATGAATTGTGTCATTACCTCCTTCATAGTTGACTTCTTCTTTTGTTGTTGATTTGAAAACCCGGTGGAGGATAGGCAAAATTTGGGAGTTGCTCCATGAGATATTTGGGTGGTTTCATCATCTTGGATTGTAAGTGTTGGAATAAGGATTGCTTTGTCGTTGGTAATTCGAGACAAAGTTTGCTTGCTCCGAACTATTGTTGGCGAATGGATTTCCCATTTGACAATCTACCCCCAAATGATTCTCTGCACAAAATTCACAATTGCATTAGTAGATTGAATGAAACTCTCATTGGTATTGTCTAATTTCTTAGATAAAGTTGCAATTTGGCAATTTGAGCAGGTAAAGCAGAAAAAGAATCAATTTCGTGAACTCCCTATGTTCTTTTTGGTGTTACTCGATCCACTGGCCATTGGTAATTATTGGTTGCCATCTCCTTCACCAACTCATATGCATCTGCAGACAATTTCTTCATCAAAATCCCTTCGATTGCCGCATCAATCATTGTACATGTTATAGGCTACAAACCATTGTTGAAGGTTTGCACTTGAATCCAAACAGGAAGTCCATGAAGTGGAGACTTTCTAAGCAATTGTTTATACCTCTCCCAAGCTTCATAAAGTGACTCCATATCAAATTGGACAAAAGTGGTGATATCGTGTATCATCCTCATAGTTTTGGTTGGGAGAAAGAACTTTGCTAGAAACTTTTTAGCCAAATTATCCCATATAGTTATGGTTATTTAACCTTGCCTTTGCCTTGCCTCTTAGGGAGAATGGAAAGAGTCTCAATTATCAGAAACCCCGTTATGTTTAAAAGTATCACATAACTCTAGAAAATTAGCTATGTGAGCATTTGGATCATCATGTAGCATGCCACTGAATTGCACCATTGAAGACACCATTTGAAGAATAGTTGGCTTTATCTCAAAGTTATTGGCTTGAATGGTAGGCCATCTAATGCTAGAAGTAACTACGGTGACCAAGGGGACAAGATAACTCCCAAAGTCTTGTTTCCAAGTTGATCTTCCATTGGTTTATTCTCGGTTGTGGAATCCTCTTTCTCCTTGTTCAAAAGATGAAGGGTGCGTTCAATTTTAGGGTCAAAAGGTACTAAATCCAAGTTTCGAGTACGTCTCATGCACAACAAGGGAAACCTGAAAAGAAAAATAAAAATAATATTAACAATCAAGACTAAGATGATAAAAAAAATCAAATTAACTTAGAATTAGTTGGTATCAAAAGTAATAGAAAATAAATAGTCCCCGGCAACGACGCCAAAAATTTCTTGTGAAATTTCACAAGTGCATGAAATCATATCAAGTAATATAATGATAAGAAAGATGTCGAAACCACGATGACTATTTACCTATTAACTATTGAAATTATTCTAATTCTAAGTTATTTGAAAATCAAGAAAAGTGGTGGATTTTGAATTTGAAAAATAGAAACAAATTAAATTAAATAAACAAACGAAGAATTGACCAAACGCTTGAACAAAAGAAGATTTCACCCAAGAAGAAAATACAAAGGCATCCGACTCAACTAACCAATCCAATCTCAAATCCTAACCATACAATCAATCAATTATCATTCTATTGGAAGGCGAAATATTCTAACCTATCTAAGACCCTCTCTCAAAGGAACATTTCCTATTCATTCAATTTGATGACTCCTTCAATTTATTTATTCCTAAACAAAATAAATGAAAACTCTAACAAATAAGAAAATTAAACACAAATTAACATAAAATTAAGAGTAAAAGTGTGACAAAACTTGCGTAGAAATTAAGCACATAAATAGAGAAATTAAGGAACGTGGGTTAGATTAAAGTTGATATTCATAATTATCACACCGGTGGCTCCAGAAATTCGGCAGCGTGGCTTGCTTTTTATGTAGGTACTCTTACTTGCACGTATGCACCAATGACTACATTCTCCTGGGCTAAAGTTATCCAAGATTTGAAAGACCATGTCAAAAACCATTACCTGGTAATAAGCTACATCCCAAGAAACTAAGTATAACATGTTAATTTAAAGTTAATTTGTATTTATACTGATTGTTTATAAGTTTTTAAAGGATGAGTTTAAACTTAATTTTAGTCGATGAGAGGATCGATTAAAGGTTGAGGAACTGATGTCGAATGCATTCTGGAGGTACAACGGCTGATGCCATGCACACTATCAGAAGTTCAGTATTGCAACAGAAGCACACCAAAGTCCATTCAAAGTAATGGCACTAAAAGAATAGGAGAAGGTTATTTATATGTTTGAAGATCCTGCTACCAGGTAATTTTTCTGCTATCTGTTTTAATAGTATATGATAGATGTATTAAACATATAGACATAATATTGTTTTAGCAACGGAGTACTGCGAACAAAGCAAATAGATCAAGTTTAACGATACACCATCATACGGGTTCTCGATCTTTTCATCGTTTGTCTACAAAAATGGTAAGTTATTATAGTTTTCATTAAATATTAACATATAATACACTTTTTTTTTATTTAATTTCTAATATAGATTTTCCTTTTGCAATAAGAATAAAATCTTGCTGACTATGATCTGACTCAATTGTATGCTAAATCATATAAAAATCGTGATAGTGTTTGGATCAGTCCCAAAGTAGAGGAAAAATATGTAAGTTTAAATTTCTATAATTCTATTGCCTAATAATATTTTTGTTACTTATACTAACTTTAATGTTTTTATTTTTGTAAGACAAGATGATATCTTTTAAGGAAACTGATGTGGATCCATCTGATAAATCATCTATCAACGATGCTCAGATCCTTTCTCAAATTCGTGGATCACGTTCTGGAGATTTGAGGGGCTTAGGACGTTGCGTGAAGTCATCCTCAACATCATCATTCTCTTCTCGAGTCAGATCGAATGATGACAAGACTAAGGAATTGGAGGAAGCAACACTTGAGATAAAACAATTGAGGTCCAAGGAAAAAAAGTTGTTGACCGGATTAAATCAAGCAGCGGATTTTGAGGCGAGATTAGAAGAGAACATGTTGAAGAGACTGGAGAAAGAGGTACAAAAAGTGTTTTAACAAGTTCAGTCAATGATGTCCCAAAACTCTATGTCACCACCACAATCTTAAAACTTATTTTTTCTTTAATTGACTTTCTATTATGATATTCCAAAAAATTTGAACAATTGTGATGTATGAATTACAATTTGTGTAATATTAGTATGATATTTTTAATACCGTTATGATTAATACCATTCGAATGTAAATAACCAGTTCGAACGATAAATTACCATTTATAAATCCATTCAAACAAAAAAGTACTAATTCAAACAAAATCTAATCCATTCGAACGAAAAACGAGAAATATAGTCCGTACCTTCGTTCGAACAATAAAATATTTGTTCAAACAACATTAATATGCAAAACCCTGTTCAAACAGGCATAATTTCCAAAAATAAAATGTATGTTTGAACGAACAAAATTTATGTTCGAACACAAGTCATTTGAAAAATTTATTAGTTCGAACGAAAAAATCGGTTTGAATACTGTATCCATTCGAACATGATTAAATATGGTTATTACTTGAACGGTACATGTCGGTTCGAACTGAAACTATTTCATTCGAATGTTTTTTTGAGTTGTCTCAAAAAACCTAATCTCTTGTAGTGTAACTGGCTAACCATATTTGTGTGTTAGATATAGCACATTATATAACAATAATTAATTTCTTGGAGTTGATTATATTATGCAATAATATCAATTAATAATCAACCATTAATATTGCATTGACTCAGTAAGACTTATTTAACTCCGAATATGTGCGTATCTATGTGTCGTGCATGTGTGCATGTGAGTGTATGTGTGATTGTGTACCTTGAGAGTGCTAAGAAATCATAGTATATTAATTAAGGAAAATTATAAACGCAATCATTTGTCGAGAAGTCCTCGCGCTTGACCTGACGTGGAGGAGGGGCTATGAAACAAGTTGTTTCACTAAAAGCATGGGACCGAGCGCAAGGCAATGAAACAACTCATTGTATTTGGGTATAGAGTTTGTTCTCAGTTGGATATGACTGAAGCTGAACATGGATCTTCTCAAACTTCTTCATCCCTAATTCCGTGGATGGCAGTGTCTCTTGAATTAGGATCACCATATAGCTAGCTCAAGGAGCTAAAAACTTAGGAGAAGGGTTTGTATTTGATACATCTTCCTCGAGCCTACGCTTACCATGTGTCTACTGGTAGAATTGAGAATGTCAATATTGGCCTTTAGCACAACTCTCATCTTGCCTCCCGCAATGGCGATTCAATGCAGTGAATTTTAATCTTGAAAGTTAGAGAGTTATTGAAATAGAGTCCATCTCAAACTCTACCAAAGCGAAGAAACAAAGAGATAAGTATAAACATTAGGAAAAAATGATGAAATTTATCACAAGAAGAATAACCATTAATCTGGTATGGTGTTATATTTTTGTTGTTTTGTTTCTTTCTGAATGTAACAAAGTATTCATTGAACCCAGCTCAAATTACTTCTAGCCTAGACTTAGAACTACATGTAACATGTTTGATAAAAGTACTGATTTATCATTATAAATAAAGAGCATGGCTGAACCACAAGAGTGTGTATAAGCCAATTTGTTCCTTTTTTTGGTGGTGCGATAGCATATCTATGATGAGAGCTGAAAATTCCATGAGAGAAGACACAACAACACCGTACAGCTACAGTTATCCAACCTCATTAATTCTTTTATGAAGAAAAACTAAACTCTTCACTCTTGGGCCAACTACAGAACCTAGCAACCTCACCTCAAGTCGCAGCAAAATATCCCATTTGTCTTCATGCTCAGAGGCGTAAGTGGCTGGTGATTTTAACTCTCGGGTGCAAGAGTTTTCTTCCTTTCTCTCAGCCATTGAGTCAATGCATAATCGCCCACCATGGAGATCTCAATGGAAGCATATATACACGGCAATGCAAAATTATAAGCCTCAGAAGGAAAAACATGGGCTTGGGCTGGGGATTGGGCTTGGGCTTAACTCAGATTCTCAAAAGGAAACAAGGCCTTTATTTATGGACCCCTAAGAGATATATTCCAATAGGCCTCAACACTTCTTCTTTGGTGATAAACCCGAACTCCTCTATAAGCCTTCATCTGTTTCTAGCCCGTTAATGGCCCAAATGCATAGCCCTTCAGCTTCACGTGATCCAGATGATTCTTCCACTTTCATTCCTTCACGTCCAGCTTTTGAAAAAGACATGGAATTGCCTCCAACTCAGATGAATACTCAACTGATTGAAGACTTAAATGCTCATTGTGAAATCAATCCCATGCAAATTGAAATGGCAACAAACTTATCAACTGATCCCAATCACAGTGAAATCAGTCTCAGCCAGAACCCAGTTACACACATTACAAAAATCCATCAAGATACACAAGTAATCCTCCTTTCCAAAAGGCATCACCATGTTGAGCTTTCTGAAGCTCCAAAAAGAAAATCTCAACGTCTCATCAAAGTGGAGAAAATAGATCCAAATGAATGCTATGCTCCAAAACAACAAACAGATGAAGATTCAATGGCACTTACTCTCCTGGAAATGCATTCAGACTCATTAGGCAAGGAAAAAAAATCAAAAGGGAAAGCAAAAATCTGTCCCTACAGTAGGCCACCAATACACCCACAAAAAAAGTCCAAATCAGCTAGAGAGGCAAGCTTAAAAATGCCTCCATTAGCAAAGTGAAAACAATGACATGGAATTGCAAGAGATTAGCCCATCCCAAAGCAATCAGAAACTGAAGGGCTAATATTAGAAAATATAACCTGGATGTAGTTTTTTTGTTGGAAACCTTGGTGACGGATGATCGCGCCATATCTATTGTAAATAGTTTAAGTTTCCATCATTTTGTTCACTTTCCTGCTATTTGTAAAAAAGGGGGCCTATTACTTTTGTGGAGACCGGGTGTAGAAATAAAGCTTGTAAATATAAATATTAATGCAATTTCAGTTTTATTTTACTCTGATCCTCCACATCAACCATGGTTGATTACTTATGTATATGCACCAGCCCAATGTAACAACAAAGCTAGCTTCTGGAGCTGCTTAGATTCATTGTACCAAGCTTTTCTAGGGCCTTGGATTTGTCTGAGAGATTTCAACGATCTCATTGATCAATCTGAAAAATATGGAGGAAGACTTATCTCTTATACTCCAAATAAGGGTCTAAAAGCTTCATAGGAATGGTCTCATAGAAATTGGTTACATGACCCAAAGTTTACATGGACCAACAATAGACAGGGTCAAGCACTCATATGAGAAAGATTAGACCGAGCTATTGCAAATCAAGAATGGAGACTATTTTTCTCAGATGCTACATTGCAACATTTTGCATCATCAGCATCAGATCATCATCCCATCTTGTTATATACTGTAGCCAATATTTGTCAAGCCCCATCTTTCAAGTTTGAAGATTCTAGACTCGCGAGCTATTAAGCTATCAAATAATCAGTGAAGCACGGAGTAAACCCCACATAGGCAATCTGTCTTACATTCTATGCAAGAAAATCAAGTCAACCAAAGAAGCACTCAAAGTCAGGATCAAAAATTACTTCGGAAAAATCAACCATAATATACATCAAATTGAAAGTGAACTTCTCATGGTACAAGATGATCTTATGACTCATTCAAATCAAGAAAAAGAAATATTTTTGCAACTTAGACTCCACAAGCAAAGAGAATATGAAGAAATATTATGGAGACAAAACTCTAGACTCGCATGGCTTATACCTCAACGGATCTCAATACCAAATTTTATCATTTGACAACAACCATCTGAATAAGAAGGAATGTTGTTGAATCAATCAAACTAGTACCAGGTAATTGGTCAATGGACCCTACTGTTATAAAGTTTTCTTTTATTAATTATTTTAGAACTATATATTCCTCTTCAAATCCAAGTGTTCCGGATCAACTGGATAATCTCTTTGAAAATCAAGTTTTGGGTATAGAGAATGAATCTCTAATTGCCATACCAGAAGAAAAGAAAATATTAGAAGCTTTAAAATAGATTCCCAGTAATAAAGCTTCAGGGCCAGATGGAATGACAACCCTATTCTATAAGCACTATTGGAGTATTGTTAAAAAATAAGTCATACTGGCAATCCATAATTTCTTTAGCAGTGGGCAGCTTTTTAACCAAATTAATCATGCCAACATTGCTCTTATCCCAAAGACGACTAATGCAAATAGTCCAAGCCAATATCGCCCTATCAGTCTCACAAATGTCAGCTACAAGATTATAACCAAAATCATGGCCAATCGTCTTAAAATCCTACTCCCAAAAATCATCTCTCCACTCTAGACAGCCTTCATACCAGGCAGAAACATTATGGTAAATACTATCATAGCCCATGAGCTTTTTCACCATCTCAAAAGAAAAGTAAGAAAAAAGATTTGATGGTAATTAAAATTGACATGGAAAAGGCTTTCGATCAGGTGGTGTGTGATTTTATTTTTATAGTGATGCAAAACCTGGGATTCAATAAAAAATGGATAAATCTGATAAATGAGTGTATAACAACAGTGTCATTCTCCATCCTTATCAATGGTTCACCAAGAGGCTTCTCCAAATCTCAGAGAGGTATTAGGCAAGGTGACCCAATATCACATTTTCTCTTTATATTGGTCATAGAAGGTCTTTCTAGGATCTTATTAAAGGTTGAAGCCCAATAGAAGCTGGAAGGGGTTTGAATTAGAAAAAATAGTCTAGCAGCGTCACACTTATTATTTTGCAAAAGACGCAATTATTATTGCAAAGGCCACCGAACAAAATGCTCAAAACATTTCAGAGTGTCTCGCAAAATATCAAAGTTGGTGTAACACCCCGTTTAATTAACTTTTGATTAATCCTTAAGTACTCTAGATTAGACTTTTAATTATGGCTTAATCACTTTCATTAAGGTTGATAGTGAGATTAGCATTAATGTTGGTACTTAGTGTTAATGAGTTAAGGATTAGAGAGACAAGCCCATTAGTAATTTTGGTGAGGCTTTTTAGGACCCAAGTACATTCATGGGCCTAGCCCAAGAAAAAACTTGAACCAAGCCCTTAGGAAATGAAGGTTAGTCTTGGTCCAAGTATAGGAAGGCATAAGGCTTTTGGTGTAGATTGGACCCTTGGCCCTTTTCAAGCTCATATGGCCCATAGCCATTTTGGACTCATTTTACCATTCAAAGACCAAAGGCCCACACCATACCATTGGTTCCCTTAATTCCAAATCATACTCAAAGTACCCAAATTAAGTTTTGGAAATTTGCTAAGGCCATTAACCATCATACTTGAGGTTAGTGCACTTTAAGCTATGCTTTGAAGCTTAATCATGCTTAATCTTTTCTTAAAATTTTTAATTCAAATTTTCTTGAATTAATACTCCCTTAAACCATGATTATAACATGTTAATACCCTAGCTAAACCATTCCACATGTCATTAAGAAAAAATGACATAACAAGCCCAAACCATGCTTCAATCGGTTTTGTGCATTGCCCTTTGTAATGCTTGGACTGTTTTGCCCTTGGGTCCAACATTTTTGTGGTTTATCCTCAAGGGTAATATGGTCCTTAAACACCTTATGAGACCCTCCAAAACTTAGTTTGAGCCTTGGACGAAATTGGTTGCATCAACCAACTCAAAGAACCAAACCAGGTGCACCTTGGTCTAGTTTGTGTAAGAACCAATTGGATTGAGTTTGAACCAGCCTCCTGCCATGGTTGACACCACCACCCCATTCCACCTCCTTCTCCACCCAATCACCAACAATTCCCATGACCATCATGAAGGATTTTGACTCATTTTTGCTGTCCAACAAGATCCAAAACCGAACTGATTTTCTGCCACCACAAAACCACCTTCATCCACTTGTTTTCAAGAGTGGTTTGAGGGATCTTCTGCCATCCAAATGATGCCCCATTACCTGGAGTCATCTATAGGACCCTTGCAGCTACTGTGGAGAGGAAATGATGGTGGTTTAGGGCACTATTCCATTCTGCACAAGTGACCTAAGCTCATGCAAGCAAATCTGGAAATTTTCCAGATTTAAGCACCTCCCACTTCACCCAATCAACAAGCACCCAAGCCAACGTCCCTCACCCCTTGGCCACCTATAAATACTTCCCTTCCCTTCTCATTTCACCCACACCACAGCTCTAAGCATCATTTTGAGCCTTGAGAGCATTTCCCCTTCTTAGGGATCAAAAGAGTGCAAACCAAGTGAGTTTTGGTGAGTTCTTGAGTGTTCTTGTGTAAGGCAATCTAGAGAGCTTGGAAGGCCACGAAATTTGTAAGTTTTCTTCCTTTTGATCTTATCTAGTATTTCAAGCTTTGTTTCCAAGTATTGGTATGAAATTTGGTTGAGTTTTGAGAAGGTTATGATGCTTAATGCAAAACCGGGTCAATTAAAGAAAGGTTTGAATAATTAAATGTTTTTAATTGGAAGTTTAGCTATGGCATGTCCTAAGCATGATTTTATATGATCTAACAATATCCTAACATGATTATGGAAGGTTAAATTTGTGATTAGAAGCATGTTATGATAGGTTTTAAATCTATCTTGTTTTGATCATCAAGCATGAATCGGTTTTAAGCATACTGGTGATTAAGGATTTCTTAGCTTTGACTAAGTGTTAGGATGAACTTGATTGCTCAAGGATTATATTTTATAATGTCCCTAAAGATGTTAGTGATCATTAATGATTAAAGAAAATCTCACATGCATGCATTCATAGGGATCAATAGTTGAAAATACACATAGGTATCAACTAGGATGCATGCCACGGGTTGGGACTAATCGGAAATGTTCCACTTTGAATCTTGAAAATCTAAGGGAATAGATGGTTTTAGAATGCCCAAAATATGAATTCCATGAAATTTGGTTAAATTTGGAGTTCATTTACAATTAGTGAAAATTTAGGGTCTAAATGTCAATTTTTGAAAGTCTAGGAGTATTTTTTTAAATATCCAATTTTTGAAGTCTTTGATTTTGAACCTATCCATAAGAGTATTAATCTTAACTTAGTATACACATGATTTACGCCACAACGACGCTAATTTTAAATTTCTCCGGAAGTTTGTAAGTTGGCCTATAACTTACACCTTGATAAATTTCTTATGAATTATTGATAAATGCTTCATTTATTCTTCAATTATCATTTTGAGCATAAATTATCATGTTATATGAAATATTGAGTGCATACTTACATAACATATGACATTTTCACCATTTTTGCATTTTACATTTATAAATGACATTTTTGTATGAAATTTACTACATATGCACATGTCATGAAAAATAGTTTTTTTAAAAGCATAGCATGAAAATCATTTTTATCACGACCCCAAAGGCCGGGATGGGGAATTATTCTGGTGGAACTCCTCTGTCCACTCTGGAGTGTTTAATAATGGAGTGATAACCTCTGGGTTGACAAAAAACAGTCAACAGGCTTCGAATGGGTTCTTTTTAAAGAACGCCGGAGCGAAGTCAACATGTTATGACACCTAACTAACGCTGGTGGGTGTACACATTATAATTTTTATGATGTTCTGTTATTTACCAATGCATTGAGAACGAGTTTATAGACAACGTTGTTTCATATATACTACAGTCACCGGAAGATACTCACAGTGCATATAGGGAACTGTGACATTACCACACAATATGTTATTAATTAAGATAATTATGTAAGTCTATGATGATGAAAGTTTATGATGAAATTTTTATGAAAAAAATATGTCTTATCAAAATGATGACGAAATTACTTATTGAGTAAAAACCCGTGTCTCCATATTTTTAAGAGATGTTGAGGAATTTGGATGGGAGACATGCATACTGATTTTCCGCATCACATGCATTGCATATTTATCATTTTTCATGATTTATTTATCTTTGTGTCAGTTAGTTGTTTAACTTATTGAGATTTCAAGTAAATCTCACCCTTTTATGAGATCACTATCATTCCACTCGGAATGATAGAAGTTGTGCTAGGAATCGACCAGGACGAGATTGATGGAGCACTGGGTTCGCATGATTGAGGAGGAGCCGAATCTGGAGAGGAAGCTGGACTTAATTTTGATGTTCAAAACCCAAGTCCTTTATGCTATAGATCGCATTAAAAGAATGATATGACTTTATATATAAGTCTATGTTACTTTCGTATTTCGAACATGATGAATATCTAATGAAGTTGGAATGTTTTAGTTATTCTGGCATATTTTCACCTTAGCCTTTTATTTCCGCTGCGATTATTTCATACTTCTAGTTGCATACTAGGATGCATTGCATATTAACCGTCATGATCGGAGGTATGTAACCTTGTGTTGCATATCCCAACGCTCTAAGTCTCCGTTCCATCCCAAGCGGGGATTGGGGGCGTCACAGTTGGTCAAGATAGAAAATCAATTTGGCAAATCTTCGATGTTTATCACCAGGAACACAAGCCAAGCAACAATAACATCTATTTCCCAATGACTGTCTTACAAAGCAACATTAGTTTGAATGAAATATCTGGGACTACCCAATTCCTTGAGCAGAAGCAAAAAAGAAAACTACAGTTAAATGTTGAGCAAAGTGGGGAAAAAATCAGAAGGTTGGAAGTCAAAGCTACTAGCCCAGGCAGGCAGAACCACGTTAATTAAATTTGTAGTAAGCACGATACCAACATATCATATAAGTATTTTCCAGCTACCAAAATCAGTCTGCAAAACTCTTGATACAGCTTTCAAAAATTTTTGGTGGGGATTCTACAAAGACAAAACTCATAATTTGACACTAAAGTCCTCGAAATCTATTTGTCAACCGAAAAATGAATGTGGCCTTGGCATCAGATTGATGGAAAATATGAATCAAGTGATGTTAGCAAAAAAGAATGGGAATTAAGCAAATCTAGAAATGGCTTGTTGCACTCAATCCTAACTGCTAAATTTTTAAAGAACACAATACTTTGGGAGGCTTCACAGAAGGCATTAGATTCATGCATGTGGATGAGAATACTCAAAATAAAAGATTTGCTAAAAAAAGGTTGATGTTTCCAAATTTATAATGGAGAATCAGTAAATATCTAGTTGGATCCATGGGTTCCCTCATTGGTCAATTTTTCAAACCACAGCCAATCCAAGGTATAGATCTAGAACATCCAACTCTTATAGTTTCAGATCTCATAAAAATTAATCCCCGGACTTGGGATGTTCCAAAAATGCAAGATCTTTTTTATCAAGAAAGCATATCAAAAATACAAAAAACTCACTACCAATAAGAGCATATGAGCAGGACAAAGTGGTTTGGACTTTAAACTACAAAGAGAAATATTTAGTCAAAACTGCATATCAAGCAACAATGCTAGATCAAGTTCCAACTCAGCAAAATCCCTCAATGACACTCTTCAAGCCAATGTGGAGCCTTAAAATCCATGATCGTCATAAATTACTGATTTGGAAACTTCTTTGGAATATTCTTCCTACTAGACAAGACCTGGTGAAATCATTCCCCACCAAAAAACAAAAGAATGTATAGTCTGCAACCATGAGAAAGAAACTCTGATGCATCTTTTTGTTGAATGTCCTATCAACGGAATCTTATGGCAACAAAGCAGTTGGCCGCTAAACCATGCAAATTTGCCTATTGATTCTATATCAGACTGGATTCGAATGACCATCTATCCGGAAAAAGTTGGGACTTCAGAAAGATGAAAGGCATGACTTCCAACTATTTTGCAGTCATAATGCTAGATTTTATTTGGAGGAAGAGAAATGACATCATTCATAATCACACTTCTCTATCAATTGAGAAAGCAAACGCTCAGATCAATCACATCTATGAAGACTATAAAGAAGCATGGAAGGAAAAAGTAGATCAACAAAGCAAAGAAAAATGGTATCCTCCTCCTCCAAACTATCAAAGTTTCTCTTTTGATACAACAGTACGTGATCAATTTTTAGTAGTCTCAGTAATATAAAGAAATCATAGTAGAGATTTACTGGGAATAATAATGAAAAAGGTACAAACCACTATCCCTTTAATTGCAGAAGCAAAACCAACGCTGCTAGCATGCAATCGGTAATTATTACATTGAAAACCCAATCGGTAATTACATCCATTGAAAACCCAGACTCCACTTCATTCTGGAACATATCAACTATTATCGAGGACATTCAGCACATATCCAATCATCATCAAGACTGAGAATTTATTAAAATATATTGATCTCAAAATTGATGTGAGCACTCAGTGGCGCAATGATATTTTTGGAAGCCTACCCTTAGATAAAATTTCTAGATGTTTTCTGTATATTGATAGTAGAAATGATCATTCTTAAACTTTGTATCTTTTATTTAATCTATAATATGCTTGATTAGAAAATATATATATATTTATATATATAGTACTTGAAATAGATCTACGTACTCTTAAACACAGACCCCAAAATCGATGTATTTATAATTCTATATCTATTAAAATCTTTGATTATTCTTCCATCAATTGGATCTATTTTTAAATATATTGTGCCATCGATATTTTTTTACGAACTTGCTTTTGCAGCTCCTAGCGCATCCTTTCCTCTTGCTATCTACCCTTCCTATTATACCGCATTTTTATCTTCATCTCATACAAACGAGAGAATAGATCTTCAATTTCTTGATGCCTCTACCTCATCTAGTATCTCTTTTGCCGCGCAACATCCAGGAATCTTGTGAGCTCCTTTGGTCTGGAGCCTAATCCTATAGATCAGGTACTGCATGATCTAGGCCCAACTTGATTAAATAATGATGATAGATTATAGAACTTAACGTGAATGATGAATGTAAAATTATGTGAAGAGTTATGTTGTTTGTAAGTTAATGTATAAATACATTAATTATTTGAGCATTGGCATTGCGTAAAATTTGGCTAAAATCACATTTTGGCCTTTTGTTTATTCCATTCCAAAAAAAATTTCCACATTGAATTATCCAATTAAATTAATAATCTAAGGTTTTCATGTAGAATTTTTTTCTTAAAAAAATTATATTTTAAATGAAATTATGCAATATAAATATTGTGTGATATAATTGTTAAATAAAATTATTAAAACTTTACCTCTTAAATGCTTCCTCGTAATAAAAATGGAAAAGAAAAAGGATCCGATGTGGGGTCCGTGAGGAGGTGCCACTGGCAAGCTTTTATAAGATTGCTTTTGGGTTGTTAGTTATTCTGTAAATAGTAGTAAAAATGTAATGAAAAGTAATAATAGAATATTGAATAGTAATTAATAGTCGCCTATTATGCTCCCTCAATATCGTCTGTTGGCTAAGATTGTTTTGACCAGTCTGTGGCCTATTAGTCGCTACACTGAGCCTCCCCTAGAGCGTGCCCATTTCATGTATGCATTAGCCACTGCAGTCTCCATAGACTTCCCTAGGCATGTCATCACTACAACACAATTGGTTTTTAGTGACGGTTGAGAAATTGTGACAGTCCCTAGACCGTCACTAAAAGGTATTTTCTGTGACAGTTTTTGGAAACCGTCACTAAAGATAGAATGAGATTTTTTTACATTCGAACGTATAAGACATATGCGTTCGAACGTCACATATACGTTCGAACGTTATGTCTGTTTACGTTGGAACGTAAAGTGTTTTGGTGCAACCGTTCGAATGTTATTAACTTTACGTTCGAACGTAAAATGTTTGCACCAATGTTCGAACGTTAAGTAATAGCATTCGAACGTTTATTGTAAATTTAAATTAAATGACTTTAATTTAAAAATTATGTGATTTTTATTGTGCATAATTTGTGAACAAGTCTAAAAAATTGAATTGTATATATTTATATATACACACTTTGTAATATATAAATATATATTATTGATTTATATATATTTGAAATGCAGTGATTTAATATTAAAGTTGGAAATTATAACATCAAAGAAGATTAAAAATTGAAATTAAAAAACGATAAAAATATTCAATAATATTTTTCGTTACAAATATTAAAAATAAAATACAAAAAATGATAGAACGTAGTAAACAACAGTCAGATGATAACGTTATCTGCAAAAGTCGAACTCCGTACTTCCTCCGTCAAGGTATCAACCTTGTCATTGAGGATAGTTACACGATGGGTGAGTTCGGCAACAGTCGCCGATATAGCCTCGAGCGATCGATCGATCTTATGATCAATATGCGCAGTCAGCTGTGATATGACCGCATCAACCCAAGCAGGCCGCACATCTCCTGCAGATGTACTCGGCGTATGCTGACTAGTACTCCCGACATGACCTGACTCAGGCTGCGTCGGAGGAACTAGATCCTCTACAGGGGGTGGCTGACGTCCCCTCGCCTGTCCAATGCTACGCCGATGCGTGGTCATGTCGAGGGGGCTCATCTGATCTTTGACCCGCTCCTCTGGCTGGGTCGGCACTCCCCGTGCAAGTAATAGTCGGCTGATGAGGACACCATATGGGAGATTATCCGTGGAGACGATGCTCGCCTCGTAACGGATCCTCTCAAAAATGTGCAGTGGCAAATCTATAGGATCTCCACGTGCCACTCGTATAAAAAATTGTGCCCGAAGCCGACTAAATGTGGTTTTATGAGCCACAGGATCGACATTTGTTGCAACAATCAGGTGCAACATGCGGAAGAAATGCAGCAGATGGATCTGGTTGAAGGCGTTCTTCCGCTCGATCTGCATGCGATCCCTCCCGGTGAGGATGTAGAAATCCTCGTCTCGGTCATCATCCCGAGCCTCGACGCCAGTATCCTCAGCCTCTGACTGGCCTGCATCTCTGGCTGATGCTGGCTCACATCCCCGGCCAGTAGATGATGTAGAAGTGCCTACATCCTCACGGGGTGTTGAGTGTGTAGTCTGAGCACCTCGATGAATCCCGAGGTGCTCGCCGATGACATCTGCCGATACCTCAATAGAAACACCGCGTACAGTCACGGTGTGAGAGGATGCATCTGGAGGCATGTCACACATCCCCATATAGAATTCTTGAACCATTGAGGGGTATACCTTCCCCCTCAATGTGCAGATATTTCCCCAGCCTCTACTGAGGAAAACATCTCTTAGGTTCGTCTGCTGCCAACAGAGTTCGTCGAACTCATTAATTAAGACCTCTCTCTCTACCATAACAGTACGAGCTCCGATACGGGCAGTGTCCGACGTGGCTCCTTCCCTCCCTCGTTTTCGTGTATGCAGTGGAAGAGCCATATCCTGAAAATAGAAAAGGAAAAAAAAAATTATTTACAATAATGCATTTTTTTGTATTAATTTTAAGATGCTCTGCATTAACGTTCGAACGTTTTATCGTTAACGTTCGAACGTTAAAGATAACGTTCGGACGTTAATTTATACGTTCGCACGTAAAATAATGTAAATAAATTTACGTTCAAACGTAAAACAAATACGTTCGAATGTACAGATGTACGTTCGAACATAAGCAGCAAACAAATACGTTCGAATTTAAGTTCGAACGTATTTGTTTTACGTGTGAACGTAAATATGAACGTCCGAACGTCGAAGCAGGAATAATGTAGAAAATCACTACGTTCGGATGTTATAATTAAACGTCCGACCGTATGTGATTTACGTGCGAAAGTAAATATTCACGTTCGAACGTATGTCGTATAATAATATTAACGTCCGAATGTAAGACGATTAACGTTCGAACGTGGAAGCCGTAACGGCTCTGTAATTTAAACATCGTACGTTCGAATTTCACGATGAAACGTTCGAACGTTTCGACGCAGAATGGCTGAGTCGACTCAGCCATTATTGAAATCTCGAAAATTTCTCTACAAGAGTCTAAATGCCGAAATGTCACCATGTAAATGAAGTATACACTTCAAGAAACATTTCTACGGTGACTATTCGGCCAATGACTGGCCGTGGTATATATGGTAACAATTTAATATATATTATTGATTTATATATATGGTATAGTTTATCATTTAAATTATATTATGCTATCATACTATACAATGTAGTATATAGTTATAGATATATAAAATGTAGTATAGTTATTATACTATAACTTAGTATATAATAAAGAATTTAATAAGTAACAATTTAATATATATTATTGATTTATATATATGGTATAGTTTATCATTTAAATTATATTATGCTATCATACTATACAATGTAGTATATAGTTATAGATATATAAAATGTAGTATAGTTATTATACTATAACTTAGTATATAATAAAGAATTTAATAAGTAACAATTTAATATATATTATTGATTTATATATATGGTATAGTTTATCATTTAAATTATATTATGCTATCATACTATACAATGTAGTATATAGTTATAGATATATAAAATGTAGTATAGTTATTATACTATAACTTAGTATATAATAAAGAATTTAATAAGTAACAATTTAATATATATTATTGATTTATATATATGATATAGTTTATCATTTAAATTATATTATGCTATCATACTATACAATGTAGTATATAGTTATAGATATATAAAATGTAGTATAGTTATTATACTATAACTTAGTATATAATAAAGAATTTAATAAGTAACAATTTAATATATATTATTGATTTATATATATGGTATAGTTTATCATTTAAATTATATTATGCTATCATACTATACAATGTAGTATATAGTTATAGATATTTAAAATGTAGTATAGTTATTATACTATAACTTAGTATATAATAAAGAATTTAATAAGTAACAATTTAATATATATTATTGATTTATATATATGGTATAGTTTATCATTTAAATTATATTATGCTATCATACTATACAATGTAGTATATAGTTATAGATATATAAAATGTAGTATAGTTATTATACTATAACTTAGTATATAATAAAGAATTTAATAAGTAACAATTTAATATATATTATTGATTTACATATATGGTATAGTTTATCATTTAAATTATATTATGCTATCATACTATACAATGTAGTATATAATTGTAGATATTTAAAATGTAGTATAGTTATTATACTATAATTTAGTATATAATAAAGAATTTAATAAGTAACAATTTAATATATATTATTGATTTATATATATGGTATAGTTTATCATTTAAATTATATTATACTATCATACTATACAATGTAGTATATAGTTATAGATATATAAAATGTAGTATAGTTATTATACTATAACTTAGTATATAATAAAGAATTTAATAAGTAACAATTTAATATATATTATTGATTTATATATATGGTATAGTTTATCATTTAAATTATATTATGCTATCATACTATACAATGTAGTATATAGTTATAGATATATAAAATGTAGTATAGTTATTATACTATAACTTAGTATATAATAAAGAATTTAATAAGTAACAATTTAATATATATTATTGATTTATATATATGGTATAGTTTATCATTTAAATTATATTATGCTATCATACTATACAATGTAGTATATAGTTATAGATATATAAAATGTAGTATAGTTATTATACTATAACTTAGTATATAATAAAGAATTTAATAAGTAACAATTTAATATATATTATTGATTTATATATATGGTATAGTTTATCATTTAAATTATATTATGCTATCATACTATACAATGTAGTATATAGTTATAGATATATAAAATGTAGTATAGTTATTATACTATAACTTAGTATATAATAAAGAATTTAATAAGTAACAATTTAATATATATTATTGATTTATATATATGGTATAGTTTATCATTTAAATTATATTATGCTATCATACTATACAATGTAGTATATAGTTATAGATATTTAAAATGTAGTATAGTTATTATACTATAAGTTAAGTATAGTAGGAATCGTACGTTCGAACATTTCAAGTTAACGTTCGAACGTTAAATTAAGAGGCGGGAATTTTCCCGCTCGATTAAGGTATCTGTGTGATTATTCAGACGTTCGGACGTTTATACTATACGTTCGAACATCAAATCTGTCAACGTTCGAACGTTAGTTAAATTACGTTCGGAGATTTCCCGCTCAAATATGGTAACACTTTCATGAAATGTACGTTCGGACGTTTAAGTTAAATGTTCGAACGTTTATCTATAAATCTACGAACGTTCGAACGAAAAATTGTGATACATTCGAACATATATGAGGAAAGTGCGGGAACTTTCCCGCTAGATTTTATGTTATATCATAAGAAGGGTACGTTCGAACGTGTATTGTAAACGTCCGAACGTTCTGGGCGGGAATAATTTTAGAATATAACGTTCGGACGTAAAAATTAAACGTTCGAACGTTTAAAGTAATAATTTTAGAACTTAATCAGTACGCGCACGGGAGGAAGCGCATTATTTCTTCTTCTCCCGTGCGCGCAACAGAGAGAGAGAGAGAGAGAGAGAGAGAGAGAGTTAGAGTGAGAGAGAGTTGAGTTAGAGAGAGTTGAGTTTTGGTGTGAGAGAGAGGTGAGTTTTGGTAAGATAATATTTTTATTTCTTGTCTTTATTTAAATTTTATGATATTTATAGAATGTGCTTTTGTTATAGAATATTTCTAATAAGTTAGTGTTGTATTTTTTTGAAGGATTGCTTGTTTTGGGAAGTTTGAAGATTTTGATTTGTAAGAGGATATTGTGAGTGCTAGGTATATTTCTAAACTTTATCAATATGTTGTTGTGATTTGATGCTTACTCTTTATCATATTGTGATTATTGTTTGTAAATAGTTTGTGAGTTATTTTAAATATGTTGTGATATAAATTTGAAATATTGTGTTTATTATTAGAAATATATTGTCATTAGGCTTTGTAAATACATGTTTATTGCTTACTAAAGTTTAGAAATTTGTTAATACATGTGGCATGTTATTTTGTGAATATATTGTGAGTTATTGTGATATAGACTTGAAATATTTAAATTATTATTTGTGAATGACGTTTGAATATGTTTACATTGTTACAAATATATTGTCCTTAAGTTTTGTTAATACTTGTGGCATGTTATTTTATGCTTACTTTTTATCATATTGTGATTATTGTTGGTATAGTTTCTATATTGTTTGTGAGTTATAATAATATGTTGTGATATAAATTTGAAATATCGTGTTTATTATTAGAAATATATTGTCATTAGGCTTTGTTAATACATGTGGCATGTTATTTTGTGAATATATTGTGAGTTATTGTGAATATGTTGTGATATAGATTTGAAAAATTGTGATAATAATATTTGAAATTAAGTAATAACAAGCATAAAAGTAACTCTTTAAGAATTATAATAATTAAAATTATAGTATAACCATTGAAATTTAAGTATGATAATTAAATATTTATAATAATATTTGAAATTAAGTAATAACAAGCATAAAAGTAACTCTTTAAGAATTATAATAATTAAAATTATAGTATAACCATTGAAATTTAAGTATGATAATTAAATATTTATAATAATATTTGAAATTAAGTAATAACAAGCATAAAAGTAACTCTTTAAGAATTATAATAATTAAAATTATAGTATAACCATTGAAGTTAAGTATAACAATTAAAATTATACTTTAAGAATAATGATCTTGTACACAACGAGGGAATATGATCTTGAAGAAATGTTGAAATTTCAATTTAATTGCTTGACTGTCATAGTCTCTTCGGCCTTGAGACTTGTCAAGGTCGGACAGTTTGTGACGGTTAAGTAATTAGACTAAAATTTAAACATTTCTTCAAGATCATTCTCCCTCGTTGTGTACAAGACACGAAACGTAGGGTCACATAATCTTCCATCCCTCTTTAGTTTAACAATATAACACTACTTGAAGGTGACATTGTTAATTTAAACAACATGGAGATATTGTTGTATGATTTTTTGCTAGATGCGTGTGACATTGCATAAATACCCTTAGACCCGTTTGGGAATCAGTGTACATTTATGTGTCCACTGATTCCTGAATTGTCCAGTGTGGACAGTTTGAGATTATATTATCTGTATTACACATTTTTGTTACTCGCTACTTTCCACGTTTAATATGAAGTTTCGGTATCTTCTTCTACTGTTCTTCGGGTATACTGTTCGTAGGGTCACAATCCCGATATTTGAACATGTATACTTGGAGAATTATGGGGAGGTGCTGCCGGAATTTCTACTAACGTGGAAATTAGTAGAGTGACGAGATTTGTGTAATATGGAGAATATAATCTCGAATGGGATAGGACCAACTACCTTATCAAAAAAGTAATGAGAATTGGAGGCAAGACATGCATGTGAGTTTTCAATGTACGTGTTATTAATATCTGGATGTTTTTAGAAATGGACAAAAATTGGATGCGTCTGGACGATAGACTTGGAAAGGATTACGTACCCTATGCATGTGGAGTAAGAACTTTCATTGATTTTGCACGGGCCTCTGCTGATAGTCGTGGTTACATTAAGTGTCCATGTCGAGGGTGTAAAAATTTGTGTGCGATAGGATTGGATGAAGTAGAGCGTCATATATTTGTGAACGGTATGGATCTGGGGTATACGCGATGGGTACTGCATGGTGAGCCGTATGAAGGGTCAGCAGATGTATTGGTCGATCATCACAATTATTTACGGCACATGGATGATGATTATGAGCATGATGAGATGGAGGAGATGTTGGGTGACATTGGAGCTGGGATGTTTATGGATGAGGTTAACGACAATGCCTCAAGTGGTGGATCAGGGACTGATTGTGAAAATTTTCCTTCACTGTGGGAAGATGCAAAGCGCGAGCTTTACCCAGGTTGTACAAAACATTCCAAAATGTCGTTTATTGTGCGGTTGCTTCACATAAAATCATTGTGTGGGATGTCGACGAAAGCAATAAACATGGTATTGGACTTATTTAACGAGGTGCTTCCCGAAGGGTCTGCATTGCCTAAGAACTTTTATGAAGCGAAACAGTTGAGAAAGGGATTAGGATTTGAGTACAAGTCCATACATGCATGCAAGAATGATTGTGTATTGTTCTGGAAGGAGAACGAGGAGAAACAAGCATGTCCTGTATGTGGAGAGTCGAGGTGGAAAGGTAAGAAAAACGTGCCGGTTAAGGTGTTGCGGTATTTTCCCTTGAAACCTAGGTTGCAAAGACTATATATGTGTAAGAAAACAGCTCATGATATGAGGTGGCACGAGGAGAAAAGAGTTAAGAATGACGGGTATATGAGGCATCCAGCTGATTCACTTGCGTGGCAGTCTTTCGATAATCAGTATCCAGAGTTCGGGTTAGAAGCTCGTAACGTGCGCCTGGGACTCACAACCGATGGATTCAACCCTTTTGGGAATATGAGTACAAGTTATAGCACTTGGCCCGTTGTATTGATTCCGTACAATCTTCCACCATGGAGGTGCATGAAGGCGCCAAACTTTTTGTTAACTTTACTCATCCCTGGCCCTAGATCACCTGGGAATGATATTGACGTATTCATGCAGCCGTTGATTGAAGAGCTGAAAGAGTTATGGGAAACAGGGGTTAGAACTTATGATGCATCTACGTCGACATCTTTTCAGATGCATGCTGCGGTAATGTGGACCATAAATGATTTTCCGGCGTATGGGAATCTTTCCGGCTGGAGTACGAAAGGGAAGTTAGCGTGTCCGACGTGTAATAAAGAAACTGCTAGTGAGTGGCTAAAATTTTCTCAGAAGTTGTGTTTCATGGGTCATCGACGTTATTTACCAGCAAATCATGCATGGAGAAGAGAATGTGCCAAGTTTGATGGGAGAGTAGAGGATAGGATTGCACCAAAAGAGTTGTCTGGAGAAGAGATAGTGGAACAACTGCAACATGTTAGAGCGAACAATTTTGGCAAAGGTCGGGGAAAGAACAAGAGAAAACGAGCCGTATCAGAATTGAATTGGACAAAGCGTAGTATTTTTTTTGATTTGCCGTATTGGTCGTCATGCAAGTTGCGACATAGTTTGGATGTAATGCACATAGAGAAGAATATTTGTGATAATATACTGGGTACATTGATGAGTATTAACAAAAAGACGAAAGACACGATCAAGACGAGGAAAGATCTTGAGAGAATGAGAATTAAACATAATTTGCATTTGCGGGTGGAAGGCAACAGGGTGGTCATGCCGCATGCATGTTTTACGATGACGAGGGAGGAGAGGATTGATTTCTGTAAATGGTTGCAAGGTGTGAAGTTGCCAGATGGTTATGCTTCAAATATTGGTAGATGCGTGAGTCCTGATGATTGGAAAATCAATGGATTGAAAAGTCATGATTGTCACGTTTTTTTGCAGAAGTTATTACCTGTGGGAATTCGTGGGAAGCTGACATCTAATGTACGTGTCGCCATATCTGAACTATGTATGTTTTTCAAGGATTTGTGCGCTCGGGTAGTAAATCGAGATGTATTGTCGAAATTGGAAGAAGACATTGCTAATATACTATGTAAATTCGAGCAGATCTTTCCACCATCATTTTTTGATGTCATGGTCCATTTAGCAATACATTTACCGCGAGAGGTACTTCTGGGTGGACCGGTGCAGTTCCGTTGGATGTATCCAGTTGAAAGATATTTGGGTCGATTGAAGCGCACTGTTGGGAATAAAGCCAAAGCTGAGGGTTCAATAGCAGAGGCTTATATACACGATGAATGGTTAACATTTTGCTCTCTATATCTTCGTGGTGTTGAGACACGATTTAGTCGTCAAGAGCGAAATGCTGATCTTGCTACTCCGCCTCCTCGTGAGTTATCAGTGTTTTCCCAGAATGTACGACCCTTGGGTGCACAAACAGGTTACGATTTAATTGATGGAGAGTTGGGTAAAGTTCGGTGGTATGTGCTAAATAACTGCCGAGAGATTGATGATTATCTTAGGTATGTCATTTAATTTATTTGAATAATTATAGTTTTCTTTAAATTAATTAGAATTGTTGTGCTCAAAATATACTTCTTTTGCAACATGTTATAACAGTGACCACATGGACAAACTTAGAACGGAAGGCGTAGAAAATATAGAGGCAAGACACGAGGAAGAATTTCCGGGATGGTTTGAAGAACGTGTATGAACTAAAATTATATATATGTTATATTGTGAAATTTTTAACTCTGGATAATAAAATAATAAATATATACTATTTCAATTTTTAGATTTTGGAACAACGTGCTCGTGATCCCGGATCAATTTCTTCTGAATTGTATGCATTGGCCCGTGGTCCCTCAAATAGAGCACTTCGATATACTGCATGCACGGTTCGAGGTTATAGATTCCATACTTTGGACCGTGAACGTAATAGAAAGACTCAAAATTGTGGTGTGTTGGTCGAGGGGAGTCATGGAACAGATGATATTGACTATTATGGTGTCATACGTGATATTATCGGATTGAAATATCTGGGTGGGTCTGTAACATATGTCTTCAAATGTGATTGGTGGGATCTAGGCGGTGGTCGGGTTTCGATACATAGGGATAATCACTTTACGAGTGTCAATACTGCATCTAAATGGTACGAAGATGATCCGTTCGTATTGGCTTGTCAAGCTACCCAAGTCTATTACTTGATTGATCCAATGAAAAATGTTGATGAAGATAGTGGGGAGATAACTTGGCGAGTCATACAAAAATTTGTTCCTCGAAATATATATGAAGCAGGAACGAGTGCAGATTACGAGAATAGTGGAGATGAAGATGACAATCCGATTGTTGAGGCATACCAGGAAGATGGAGAGGGTATTAACTTGTTTGTTGACCTCGGTGCACTCGAGTTGGTCCCCTTGTGTAGAGATGATGTCCCACCCGTACATCTCGACCCGTCTGTATTAAATGATCATTCAATTCAAGTCAGTTTGGAGGAAGATGAAGAAGACGAGTCAGAAGATGAATACGAATCAGAATCCGGGCAGGAGGTGGATAAAGATGATGAAGAAGAGGTGCATGATGATGATGAAGATGTTATTGATGGGGATTCTGAAACAAGCATGGAAAATTCATCTGAAGAGTAAAAGTACTAAATATTTTATTTATATAGGTGACTATAAAATATCTTAAATTTTCATAATTTCTTCTAATTAATTTTCTTTGATATAATTAATTATTTTAAAGAATGCCGCCAAAACGACAACGAAGAAATGTGCCTCCGCCAAGTCCAAGTCCTGAATCCATTGAGGACTCCCCACTCGAGGAATCCGTTCCTGAAGATCAAGCTAACACAGAAGAGAACAACAGCCAGTCGACACCTACCAGTAAGGAAATATTGTCGTTGATAATTATATATATAGTTAATACTTTTTTCTCAATAACTATATAATTATAATTATAGTATATCTATTATTATCATGTAGTTCATGCATCTGCACGTCGCGGTCGTGGCTATACACGTGGAATCTCTCTTGAAAAAAATAGAAGGCACGGTAAACTGAAGATCACAATTCCTGATAATTCCACTGGAGGAGTGGATGATAGTGCAGCAGCGCTTTCCTCCTATATTGGCATAGTAGTTCGAGCTTATGCTCCATTTTATGTGCGCTCATGGCGAGATGTTCCGAATGAGATTAAGGAGCACATTCGAAGTCGTGTGCTGGTGAGTTTACTTTTCAGTACATTTTTTTCACTTAGATTAATATATTATATTTTTTACCTGATTCCCTTGTTAGGATGAATTCGACCTCGACTTTGGCCGTAGCGAGGATTTGAGAACCGTGAATGAGTTGATGGCTACACTATTCCGACGTCACAAAGGACGATGTCATGACCACTTCAAGAAGTTTGAGACGTTGGAAGAGGCTGCGCAGTCTCCTTTTCAGCAGATGAAGTTAGATGATTGGAGAAAGTGTTGTGATCTTTTCGCATCTCCAGATTATCAGGTATTTTACATTTATATCTTTTAATTATTTACATTCATATTCGTTTTATACATTATATGTATACATATTACAATTAACATTTTTAATATATTTTGTAGCACTTGAGTTCTACAAATGCACAGAATAGATCCGTTCTGACTGTCCACCATCGTGCCGGTTCAAGGTCATTCCACCGTCTTGCTGAAAAAATGGTAATTAAAAAATTATAGAATTCATTTATTTTCCTGATATTCTTTCTGATAAGTACTAACTAATTCTTTTTAAAATTGCTAATATTGTCGCTTTGTTAGAAACGTGATGATCCTGAAAATTTTTCCCTCATTCATGTCTATGCTGCTGCTCACACTAATGAGCATAGTGAGTGGATGGATCATGTCGCTGCAGATAATTATGTAAGCAGTTTTAATTTTGTTAAATAAATTTTTTATAGAACATTTTAATAGTTTATTTCTTATTTCTATTTCTTTTAATACGTTACTAGATATTTACGATCATTACCTTTTAAATTGCAGAGCAAAATGTTGGAGATGCAGTCGACTTCTGTGGAATCCTCTCCTAGTGACATAGACATATTCACCCAAGTGCTCGGGCCGCAGTCTAGTATGGCAAGAGGTTTGGGACGATCTATCAAGCATAAATGTTCATCCTCCTCAACCTCATCGGCTTCACAAATTAATAATCTTACAGCAGATTTAGAAGCTGCACGGCGTGAGAATGAGTATATGAGGTCGAGACAGCAAGAGTTAGAGTCTCTCTTAGAACGACAGTCTCATTTAGAGACGCGTTTGCAGGACCAACAGAGAGACCAAGAGGAAAGAATACGCAGTGAAGTGCAAGAGCAAGTGCAACGAGAGATGATGGTGCAAATGGAGCGTGTTATGTCGTTGCAACAGAATCCCCGTGGGCGAGGGAAAAAGAAGAAATAAATTTTATCAATATTTCTGACTAGTTTTAATATCTAATTTTGTACTTTTATAAGACATTGTTACTTGTTAATTGGGTATGTAATATGATATCATTGGTATTTTGTTTTTAAATTTTATGAAATTAGTATTTCTGATCTGTACGTTCGAATGTAAATAAAAATCGTTCGAACGTTGGTTCACACTGTAACAAACGTTCGAACGTAAATACAATTGAATCGTTCGAACGTTAAACCGACTAACGTTCGAACAAAAAACTTGCATTCGGACGCTCCTTCGTTTACATTCGAAATAACGTCCGAACATTAAACGCGCTACGTTTGAACATTTACGTTTACGTTCGAGCAAATGTTCGAACGTTTATTGTAATTAACGTTCGGCCGCATTAACATTCGAACGTAAATATGATACGTTCGAACGATATACAACAAACGTCAACTTCTCTCATTCTAACGCCAATCGGTCGGGTATAACGTCCGAACGTTTAATTTTACGTCCGAACGTTATTTTTTGTGACAGTTCATAACCGTCACAAAAAAAGGAACGTTCGAACGTTGTACAGAACGGAACACTTCCAACCGTCACTAAAAATATTTTTTGTGACGGTTGAACAGTAAACCGTCACCAAATGTTTTCTGTGACGCACTTTAGGTGACGGTCATGGTGACGGTTTCAAACCGTCACCAAATATGTTTGGTGACGGTTTACCATTTTTTTGTGACAGTTTCCTCTGTCACAAAACACACATTCTGTTGTAGTGCATTGATATCATCTATTACTCTCATATTGAGAAGAAGCTAAACTTTCCTTTTGGAGGCTTAATCACAAAACTGGCTATGATAGCCAAAGTTCCCCCCTTAGGGAAAATGAACCAACAATGAAGATAGTTGGTTAGATATCATCTCTTGTTGTGATTAAGTTAGAAAGCAGTTCTAACTAAGAAGTGAGCCCACAATACTAAATTTGCTTCTTCTCCACTTGAGCCAATTGTTCCCATCTCACAAGTGTTGGAACAGATCGATAACCTTGCTGCCAAGTGGGAAGCGAGTCAATCTAAGCTGGAACAACAAATCATTGTAGTATGATGTGATGGCGTACAAACAAATGAAACATTGGTCCAACTATGCTTGGATGTGCAGCAAGTTTTGGAAAGTGTGCTGGACTCGGATGTAGAGTAGCAGCCCTTTGTCAAATTGCTAACAAAATGGGGGACTAGCAATGGAGCAGCAACATAGTATATGGGGGGGGGGGGGGGGGGGAGCATCAGTAGCATGGAGCAGCAAGCAGAAATTTTTTTTAATGAAAATTTACATGTTCTTGATATTTGATTTTATATTTGTCAGTGAAAATTTTACTTATTTTGGCATGTAGCTAAATAATGGTTTGAACCTAATGATTGATGGATGCTAGAACAGAACTTTAAATTAGAGTTAAAGTGTGTCTAACATCTTGTTTCATGAAGACAAATTCTAATTAATGTTCTATGTCATTTTCTTTGTACTGAGATGTTCTACATGAGATTTTGGCTGCTGGGAGTTTCTTTTTCAGGTACATACTGCATTCATCAAATTGATTTTTCTCACCAATCAACCAAAAAGGGAGATTGTAAATGCAAGATTTTAGTTAGGACTAGGTGACTAGATGAATAAAAATTATTTGAACTTTGTGTAAGTTGAATGAATGTAAAACACCTTGATTTTATCTATAAATATTTGTAGTATATCTAGAAATTATTAGATAATATTTTTGATAAGTCAAAACTGTATGTATCCGAACGATAAGGAGTCTAGAATTATCCTGTGAAAAATTTCGATGGAAATTACATCTGCTAAGAAGACTTAGTGCCAGATGTCAACAAACGCGCCAATAGAGTCCTACCGTTAGCAAAATACTACTGCAGATCAATTTCCTACCAGACTCATTTTGTCAACAAAGTTCTACTGCAAATAAAACACTGATCAGAATATTTATGATTGGGACTCCGACTGGAACTTTACCTTTTGATGTTTATTCTCAGAATTTGAATAGATTGAAGAGAGATCCAAGTGCTTGAGTGAAAGAAAAATTTCCTTGAGAATTTTCTAGTTCCTTATTCCTCATTCTCTTGTTAAGTGTGTGCTTACCTCATGTTGGAGATTGACTGATTGAGTTCAGCCATTGGAGTTCCAGTAGAGAAGTCAATATTTGAAGATCGTCAAATGTTATTGCCGCTACTACAGTAGAGGCAAACGAGTCGTTTGTCGAGTCAAGTAAAAGAGTCAATTAGCAAAAGTTTTATAATTGAGAATTATTTGTAGCTAACCGTAGGGTTTTACTTTTAAGGAGTTATTCAAATGGTTTTCCTTCGTAACCAAATTTGGTGTAACGCATTTTATTTACTTTATGTATTTGATTGATTATCAAATTATTTCATTATTGATCACTAACCAATTTATTGATTGAATTGGTAGAACGTGGTAATACAAAATAGGGATACTGGGGTAATTTCAATGTTGTCGCTATAATATTTTTACTCTCTTGTATGATGTTTGGCAATGGTACATGTGATGTTTTCACCAAACCATTGTCCCTAGCTTGCCCCTCTTCTCTCTTGGGCAATAATCGATATTCCTCAGTTGGTGAGAAAAGGGGAGCATGATATGTCATGTGCCAGTATTTTGGCCATAACTTTGGCTATCATGGGTGTTAGAATTGTGCATATAACCTGAAGTCAAAAAGCTCTCTTACGCGTGCACGTTGTGGTCACCAATTACGCGTAGTGGTCCCCGTATTGAGCCCAGAATCAACCATTTTTCCTTTCGAATGCGTCGCTTTTTAGCCATGTAGGAAGAGTACGCAGGGACTGAGTTTGGGTGACTATACATAGATAAACTCTATTTAAAACTTGCTTAGTGATTTCTGACTAGAAACAGTTGCTTTTTATTTTTTAGTTATTTTTTGTTTATTTTAAGAGAAGCCTCAGGGTTTTACAAAGAGATTTTACAAAAAATTTTGCAAACTAACTAAATCTATTCAATAAAAAAAAAAACTTTGTAATCCAATATATCACAAAAAGCAAAAACAATTATTTTTATAGAATTTCCTTATAAACTAAGCATTTTTTTCAAATGTAACCGTTCTTTTATAAGGAGTAATTCAATGTTGACAAAGACTTTGCCTGCCAAATTGCCAATTAATTAACAATATCAGAAACAGATAGACACCTAAACAAAGACTTAGAAAGTCAATACAAATATATAGCACAAGAAATAGATCTACTCTTAAACAAAGACCCCAAAATCGATGTATTTATAATTCTATATATGTCTATTAAAATCTTTGATTAATCTTTCATCAATTGATCTATTTTTTAAATATGTTGTGCCATCAATATTTTTTATGAACTTGCTTTAATTTGTAGCTCTAGCTAGCGCATCCTTTCCTCTTGCTACTTTTCCTATTATACCGCATTTGTATCTTCATCTCAGACAGAATAGATCTTCAACTTCTTGATGCCTCTACCTCATCTACACTACAAGAAAACTGCTTATTTGTAGCCAGTTAATTCCAGTAAAATGACTATTTACAGTTAAAATGAGTCTATTTTGATCACAAATAATCTTTTCGCCGCAATTAAATGATCACAAAAGCCCGTTTTCCTTGTAGTGCTAGTGTCTCTTTTGCAGCTCAACATCCAAGAATCTTGTGAGCTCCTTCAATTCGTTCTGGAGCCTAATCCTATAGATGAGGTGCATGCATGGCCAATGCTTGACCATCAAGCATGTGGCCATGATCTAGGCCCAACCTGATTATTAAATAATCATTGATATATTAAATAATCATTGTTTGGCATGTGGCCTTGCCATAGTTTTCTTCGTTTTTTTTGTTTTTCTGGTTAGACGATGATCAGTCAGGAATCTGGATCGGAATTAGAAAAAGCACATGAGTACCCTCGTACTCACGAATTCTTTTCTATAAATATGCGAGACCATATATTGAACAACGTACACACGGCCAACTCCCTTCCTCCCCCAACCTTACGACTTTGATCTAAAGTTTCTCGTTGTTTTATTTTCAAAACTATGGCCACTGATAAGATGCTGTTACTTAATCTGAAAGCATACCCTCACGGCCAACTCCCTTCTAAATTTCATCACCGTTTTTCGGTTCCGACGGTCATGATAAACAGACCAAGCTACTGCACAACGTACAAACGCCAACTTATACTTACCTGTTCTTCTTCCTCGAACGTCACTCGATTTGTAATAGCCAATACTATGGCCGCCAGCAGTGGGATGCTGCTTTCTACAGCAGAGCAACCCATTTATGAGGGTGGGAGCGGCGTGTTAACCCCTTTTCATGCTGACCAAACTACTCTTCATGGCGGCTCTAGTCTTTTGTTTGTCGTCGAAAACATTCTTCACCAAGCAGCCCATATGGCTGACACCGCTTTGCTGGTACATGTGTTATCCTTTATACATATTACTTCCTAAGATTTTTTGTGTTCTATTTGATCATCTTTTAATTCGTTTCCAAATTTCTTCCTATAAATGAGTAATTACTACTTCCGATATATCCTGTAGGGTACTCAGGATTATTTGGAGAAGCTGGATGAAAAGGTGTCCAAAGCTAACTTCAGTCCCCGCCTATTGTGTACAATCAAGCAATTTTTCTCCATGGTAATTCCAATAGTACGCGATTTGCCCTTTTTGACACGAACAAAATCTTGCAGAATACCATGCATTTTAACTCTTCTTTTGTTTTTTGTTTTCCAACTAGCTTCCCAATATTATTTATGGGATGGATCGGGATTGTAACATGAAATACTTGATCCTTTTATTGTTTAGTAATTACGCACATTAATGGCAATTTTCCAGGATAAGGAGATCGTTTTATCGGAACTATTGGTCATGGTTCAAAAAATCAACGTCACCCTCAACTTGCAAGAGATGCAGAAAGTAATACTCTGCAATAAGAAAATAGGTTCGCCGCGGGTTTTATTCCATTCACAAGGCAATTATATATATATATATATGTGTGTGTGTGTGTGTGTGACTTCAAAATGGGCAGCATTTACAATATTGCTTGACAAAAGATATCGTTGTTCATGCAGAAACACCCAAGGAAATTGTGAAAGCTTTCACCGGACTGATTTTTGCTAAGGATAATGATCTGCAGCCTCATACCGACTGTTCTACGAACAAAATGGTTAGCTTTTGAAGCAAACCACAGTATAATTAAACAGTTTTTCTGCTAAAACGAACAAATTACTAATCATTCGATATTTTCTGTTTTAAATCTGTTGAATGTCTCCATTTTGCACCATTTAGAAATGTTGTAGACGTGTAGATCGTATATGGTTTGAATAAAAAAGAAAAAGCATCAAGTGGGAGAGTGAGCGACAAATAAAATTAGTGATACAACATTTAATGCGAATGTTAATGTTACACAAAATATTTATAAGGCAATAATAAATATTGTAGGACCAACTCATATGTCACTCTCTCGAACTTAGTGTCGCCTCAACTTCATGCAAGAACTAATTTTTATTTTATTTTATTTTTTTGATGGACTTCATGCAAGAACTTGAAGAGACTTTAATGCTCCACAAGTCTATTTGCAAGGCCTCATGCTACAGTTACTGTTAGTTATAGAGTTTTTTTTTTCCATGTATTTTTTAAGACTTTTAAAAATAAATAAAAAAAAATCATAATATTATTAAAAAATACTTCTTTAATTATTAAGTAAAAAAATTAAAAAATTAAATAAAAAATTATTGTTGTAAAATGAAGCAGTAGAATAGAGTGGTGAGAATAGTATTATTTGCAAGTATGCTTTTTGATACACCCAACACATCATTAAATTAGATCCCACAGTATTAATAAAAAAAAATATAAGCGTTTTACCTTTTTTATGACTATAAATGAATCAATGTGAGGTTTAAATTAATTAGATCCCACATCATTAAACACGTTTTAACTTTTTGATCAATATAATGTATATTTGTCAAAATTAGTTTGTAATTATCTTAAGCATGACAATTAACAAACTTCCTCAGTTTGTAATTAGTTTAATTAATTTCTTTATTTTGTGAGAACTGTTTATCAATTATTTGTATATTTGTCAAAATTATTTTAATTTGCAAATCCCTCTTTTGAAACGACGTCGTACGGTGCGTACTTCATTACTTACAATCTCATGTTAAAGTACGTACGTACATTTGACTTGATGACTTTTATAATTATAATTCTATAACATGACAAACAGCTTAGCATCGTAACGGCAAATGATCCACATGGGGATGAGGTGGAACACCCAAATGTGTTCGCTTTCAGTAGTACCTCGGATCAAAACCCTGCATCTCGTCCGCAGCCAAGGGCGGCAGCCCCACTTGCAAAAGTACCGGCGGTATAGTACCATACCAAATCACAAGATCTTATTTAATTCTCCAACTCTAAACGTATGCTTGTGCATACATTAAATGTACAACGGATGTCTTAATTGGTAACAAATACACACACATGTACACCAGATTAACATATTCATGCATCTGAGATTCAATGCAAAGTTAATTAATTGAGCATTGACACATGATTTATTCAAGAATATCAGAAAAGCATGTACACTTTCTACTACGCAAGCATGAACGGAGCATGGCTGGACGAATTTTACAAGAAAGCAACTGTTGTGGCTAATGATCCGTTCATAAAGGACAGCAAAAACCTTTCCATAGGATTTTGCAGGATTGCAGACCACTGGAGAGAGGAGGAGGTACAACTTTTGTCGAAACAAAAGGGCTGGGACAAGGTATGTCCAAAGTTTTTGCATAACGATCAGTACTCTAGCCATACCGGACACTTTGCGCTGCTCAAAAACAACTCTGAAGTGGTTCTTCAAGGTCGTGGCACAAAGATTCTGAAGGCCTTGGGGGACTTTCAAGAACAATGGAGGAAGAACTTGCCATCTCGTAACTTCGAAAAAAGTCTCGTGGACCACTATAATAAGCTCCCTTAAGCTAATTACGTGTAACGTTCCAATAAATTAAGGACATGCATACATATATGCATTTTGATCGATTACGATGGTAATCTGATTTTAATATTTTGAAAAGTATTTCAAACATGTAGTAATGGTTTAGTGTTTGTGTTGTAATAACAGGGGAAGCCTCGCGCCTCCTCTTAACGCACGAAACTTTGCTAGCAAGCACGCTTATTTAATTAGTTTCGAATAATTTAACTCTTTAACTCTCGTTTCAAGCTAAAATTAAAAGTGCTCAAGATTATTGATTCTGAGTTCCATCCTACTTATTAAGGAGGTCATAGGATTCAAATGTGAATTATTGGCAGAAGAAAAAATAGCGCAACGAGACGTGATGATATTGAGACAGAATTTCCAACCTAAATTCAAAGTGAAAAAGCAGTGGTTCTATCCAATACAATACCTAGAGGGGAGTGAATATGTGCAGTTCAATTTTTCTGGTCTAATCAAATATAATGACAAGTAAGAAATTAAATGATGAAACAAATCACACAATACTCAACACAGAGATTTGGCTACGAAATGGAAACTAATTTGAATAACGTCTTCAAATTCTAAAATCACTCCGAGTGAAAGACACCACCTAAAATTCACTACAAAAAAAGTTTGTTACAACCAATATAGAGACACTCACAAAACCTTTGTAGTTCCTAAACTTAGCTTGCAACATCACGAGTGGCCCACTCGATCCCTACACGCATGTAATGTCAGAACTCCGACCTTTCTATAGCTTCCCACGAGAACCTCTCGATCTCTGCATCAACAGCAGCTCCGGAAACCTTCCGGCCAATAAACACGTCCACTTCAATGGACTTAAATAAGATTTGATGTTGAGTGAGGTGTGGTGGAGATGTGTTTGTCCAAGAGAGATTCACAAGGTGGGGAAAACTTTCTCTCTATGGCTCTTAAAGCAACTAGGGTTTTTGCTCTGTTTCTCCACACGCAAGTCAAGTGCATCTTGTCTTTTAGAAACAGCTCGAGCGACACGTCCAGCGCACATCGAGCGAACCTCTCTGGAAGAGTTCTGCTCGAGCGCCACGTCGAGCGCACTTAGAGCAAACCTCTTTGGAAGAGTTCTGCTCGAGCGCCACATCGAACGAATCTCTCTGGAAGAGTTCTGCTCGAGCGCCACGTCAAGTGCACATCGAGCGAACCTCTCTGGATGGTTCTGCTCAAGCGCTATGTCTAGCGCACATTGAGCGAACCTCTCTGGATGAGTTCTGCTCGAGCGCTGAGTCGAACGCACATAGAGCGAACCTCTCTAGATGGGTTCTACTCAAGTGCTACGTCGAGCGCACATTGAGCAAACCTCTCTGGATGGGTTCCGCTCAAGCGCACATTGAGCGAACCTCTCTGGAAGGTTTCGTTCGAGCGCCAGCTGAGCCATGTTGAGCACACTTCAATCATTTTCATGTTACACCGCTTCAACACTTGTTACAACACAATATTACACAGGTTTTCATAAGAAAATGCCAATCAACTAATTTTTCCCTCAACAATCTCCCCCTTTGGAATTTCTGTAACAAAACCCCTAACCTATACATAGGACCTAATCCTGACACACCCAAATAGGATTCCCATGATTCAGGCATAGTCTTGAATACGTTGAGATATTTCTGCAAACACTCAGCAAACGGTTAAATATACCAATAAAAATATGCAAGAAATAATCTCATAAGCATAAACAATGTCTGTAGCACAGTTTTCATAAAAGACTCTTCATTGAGAAATTAATCAGATATTGAATTCAAAAAGACATACAATAGCAGCACAAGCACAAAAGCTGCTCCCCCACAAAACAATGTGTTACTAACAAAAGCAAAAGCTGCCCCTACAGCTTTCTTGCTACTCCCCCTACATCTATACTACTCCCTCTAAATTTATATTACTCCCCCTTTTTGTCACAAGCCAAGGGTCTCAAGTATCACCATCACTCTGACTGCCACCATCATCATCAAGGCGCTCCTCTATATCATTGAAGCGTTGACTCACAAGCTGCTGCAGGCTTTCAACTTTAGCATCAAGGCTATCAAACCGGGCATCAAGGCGTGCAAGGTACTCAAGGACCTGCTGAAGACTGGGCTTAGTCGAACCTGGTGCCGATGTGGATGGTGCCGAGCTAGGAGGCTATGAGCTTGATGGCCGAGAGCTCGATGGCTGAGAGGAGGGTGCAGGAGGAAGCTCAACACTCAGAGGGTGAGGGGTAATGTGAGCACGACTCAATTGCATGGTCCTACGACCAATAGGAGCCTTAAGAGGAATTCTAGGCTCATAAGGAAGAAACGCAACTGACTGGGAGATGGCTAACCAAGTGATGAGGCAGGCAAAAGGCAAGCCAGTCCATACTTTGGGGGAACTTAAAGCCTCAAGCAAGACCCGACAAAGATGACTCCCCAGATCCATGGAGACATCATTTATCAATGCATACAGAAGAGTGGCGCGGTCAAGACCCACATCACTCTGATGACCAGTAGGATATAGATTTGTAAGGACAATCCTACTAAGAATGAGATATTTAGGTGGAAATCTTACAATTAGAAGTGGTGACTTACCATCCCAACTAGTAGGCGTACCATACAGACATTGAGCAATAACTGGCAGACTAGGAGGAGATGTCTGTGTATAGGGATACACAGGATTTGACACATGCGGGGGCATTGAGCAAGTCCGCTAACATGCCTAGAGTCACTCGGAAGATGATATTCCGGAGACTAACATTGAAAGAGTCATCGTCAGAGATGACATAAATATTGGAGTAAAACTCCCGAACCAACTCCATAGACGGAGTGGGATGACCAGTAGTCAAGGCCAGCCACTAGCGAGACTAAAAAATATGTGGAATAAAAGTCTCAGTAAGCTCATCGAGGGTGACTTCACGCTCGACAATAGGAGAACGGTTAGAGAAGTTCTGAGTATAAAGTTCTCTTGCACGAGGATTGTGGAAATGTGCTTGAGCGAGGGCAGGAGGATTTTGGCGTGGACGAACACGTCGAGACATGATTTTGGCTGTGGACAGAATCAGTGACCGTTAGACAAGGCTAAAGGTATTTAAGACCCGATGTATGCATGTCCAAAATGCAAAATGCCCATTACGTGATCCAATGCACATGCCTAATGTAAACCAATGTACATGTCAAATGTCCTTTGCTAATGCACTTGCCCAAGAACATAATTTAACAGCCCATTTCAAAACCCAACAAACACAATGCCAATGTTGGGTTTTAAACCCAATGGAAGTCCCAAGCCTCAATGCCAAACCAATACCAACACTAGGATAGAGATGTAATGAACATGGGAACAATGCTATGCCAATGCATGATAAAAATGAGAAACCAAACAACATTGAGGCATTTCACCGAGCACTTAGAGTGCATCCAAGCAAAAACCAAGTTCAAAACTCCTTGGACGTTCCATGAACCTCCTAAATACAAAAACAATCAATCCAAGAAACCATTTACAAGGATTCAATGACCCAACAAACCAACAACCTCCATTTTGGAAACCAAATCAAAATGCCCAAATGCAACAACCCGAAATGGGAAAATAAACAAACCCTAATGCCAAAATTAGAAAAATAAACACAAATGAGAGAAGCTTACCGTGATTAGGAAGGGATTTCTTGAGAGAAATCAAGTGAAAACACACGGAAAACAGAAAAGGTAAGTCGCACAAAGAGGGGAGAGAAAACGGCACAGAGAAAAGAAACGGGCTGGGGAAAAAGAAAATGACACAGGGGCTTTTTAAAATGTCTTCGCTCGAGCAGCATTTAAGTTTCGCTCGAGCGACAGCCCCAGAATTTTCAAATTGTTGCATACTTTTTCATTAAGTGATTCAAGAATTAATGAAGTTAATTTTGAAGCCTTAAAATCACATCAAATGTAAAAAAGCATCATATTATCACAATTTACGCAAGTAGTAAAAACAGAGTATCACAGGTAACATGAACATGAGTGTTTGTGAATCCTAACTCAATTAAGAAGTTTCAACCAAAAGATGTGAGTGGGTTGTGCTGAAACATGAAACCATAAGTGCTTGGGGAGCATTTCCATGATACAGAAAGTAAAACCTAATGCTGCTAGGACCTAAATACTTTGAATTCTTGTATCAGTATTGGCCTATCGAGTAAGACCCCTTTCTCTTTTTCTTCTTCTTCTTCCTCCATTTTTTTTATTTCTTTATTTTATTTATAGATAGAGAATTTTCACTGGAGGAATTTTGATATATAATCATGAGGTCATCTAGCCCGTGGTCAATTCTGTATTCACGTAGAGCTCTCTTACACCTTTGATTGCCTCCCCAAGAACTCAAAGGTGGCAAAACAACAATTGATTGAGTTGGATGTGTAGTGTGTGATGCAGGTCACAAATTACAAATAGTACACATGTTTTAAACCTTTGTAACTTATAAAGATACATGATACAATTTTCAAAAGACATATATACCTAAAATTTTCAGAATTGACATCACTAACACTCTTTGTCACATTCATGTGCAAAACATTATGCATATTTTTTAGGAACACACACAACAATATACAAAGACAAAATTATGCATGTAATGAACACACACAATATGCTTTTAACAAAAAAAAAATGAAGAAAAACTATAAAAGACCTAAACATGTGTAAAATGCATGACCATCAGTCTATACCATAAATACCATGTATGGTCTGATCCTCCCCATTTCTCATCCACACTTGTCTCACTTTTGGATAATCACCTTATCAGCCTTCTGGCTGGTAGTCAATTGGTCTAACTTCACATTGATGATCTCATTTTGTTTGGTCATGACCATGACTGGGCTCCACAAGTTTTTATGTCCTTTTCTTGAGTAGAGCTTTTCCATTCTCTTAGGATGGCCTCTAAGCTCAAAACAGTTTGGTCGAATGTGACCAATCTTGCCACAATTGTGACAGACGTGATTTGTCTTGTGAGCTTTTTGTCTCATGGAGGGTGAGACGTACCTAGGAGCATTCAAGAACTTCTTACTCTTTTTAGAAGGATAAACAGTCCTACTTTTAGAGAATGCAGAAGCATGAATAGATTGATTTTTTAACTTGAAACAATCTGGTCTAACATGACCAACCTTCCCACAGTGATGACATCTAGGGCTCATGTTGCGAGCTCCTTGGTTCTTGTGAGGTGGGACAGACTTTGCACATGTAGGGTTTTTTTACCCTTTTTAAGAGGTTGTGCTTTGCCATTCTCATTTGATGCAGGAACAAACATAATTTTTCCTACATTTTTAAATGAGATTTTTGAAGTTGAAGCCACATCAGATTTCCCTTCAACATATCCTATACCTCTCTTATCACCAAAGGACTTTCCTGAATTTAGGATTTTGTCAAGCTTTTGTTTTCCAATAGAAACGTTTTTCAGTTTATCGTTTAACAAAATCAACTCACTTTCCTACATTTTTACTTTATCCTTGAGTGACACATTCCTCTTTTGCAACTGATCGGTTAGACAAATGGTTTCATTCAATTTACCTTGGAGATCCTTCTTTTCTCTTTTGCAAATATCTATATTCTTAATGTGATGCCCCGACTCCCACATACAGAAATGTAGGAATCGTGATGTCAGGATGATGACAACATGGGTCACACATCCCAACGAAATGTGTCCAAGTATGTGCAACATGCAAAAGTGCACAACAAAAGTCGCAACGGATAATATAAATAAGTCAACTAAGTACCATAAATTTAAATACAAGTATCCAAAATAAATTACCTTTAAAAAAGTTGTACAGTCATCCCAAATATATTACAAAAGATAAATACATAAACGAGTAGGATATTAAATCTCGATACACGAGAGCAATCCCAGATCGCTCTTCCAACAGAGCCAAAGCCTAAGGCTCGTCATCCTTATCTGCATCAAAATCTGCGTACCATAAAACGGTACCGCAAATAAGTAAAAATCCAAACAACCCTCGAGATAAAAAAGCATTAAAGCAACCAACTAACAGATCTCAAAACCTCATTTTTTCCGAAAATGATTATTTTCCAACACACGCTAAAAATCTCATTTTAGCCAAAACATAAAATCTGACATTTTTCCAGAAAATGATTTACACAAAATCCAACCATTTATCGAACACTGTAGGCTGGAATCACAGGCGAGACTATACCACCATTCTTACCGCATGCACCGTAGGCGAGAATCACAGGCGGGACACAACCACCATCCCTGCTTACCACCATCCCTACCGCGTGCACCGTAGGCGGGAATCACAGGCAGGACTCTACCACCATCCCTGCTTACCACCATCCCTACAGTTCCTTTCCACACAATAAATACATATCAGAGCACTGTAGGCAGGAATCACAGGCGGGACTATACCACCATCCCTACCGCGTGCACCGTAGGCGAGAATCACAGGCGGGACATAACCACCATCCCTACTGCGTGCACCATAGGCGGGACTCTACCACCATCCCTACAGTCTCTTTTCCTTTTTCTCAAACCAGTCAATCCAAACATTTCAAACATACTCAAATCATTCCTCACATGAAAATCCAATTTTCAAATAAACACATGAACATGTATGCAATCATGCGAAAACCCAGTTTCAGTTACAAACATGAACATACGTGCAAATGCAATGATCACGACCCGACAACCATATCCATAAACCAACAAATGTCAACACAATCCAATCACACAAACAACTTCATTCTCCAATTCATCCAACCCCCGTACTCCTCGGACTCAGTCCGGCAAAACCAATTAATTCACAGTAAAATGAGTTAGTGCAAAAATACATTTAAATCACGAAAGTTATTTGGAAAAATACTTACAGCACTATATAATAATTTCTCGATGATCACGGAGGTGCAAGAAGTGGCAGCTCAGCAACGTAACAGTGCAAAATCTATTGTGGTCGTGGGTCTCAAAAATTCACTTTTGAACGGGGACAAACCAAGACCCGAGATTGATAAGGTATGGCTTAGGGATGTCGGTGAAGCTAGTGGTGGTGGTGGTTGGCAGTGGTGGCAGCGTAGAGAGTGGTTGAAGACCACAAATACCCAAATCGGAAATGGGGT
Organism: Juglans mandshurica; assembly: GCA_022457165.1. NCBI lineage: Eukaryota > Viridiplantae > Streptophyta > Magnoliopsida > Fagales > Juglandaceae > Juglans > Juglans mandshurica. The sequence continues at coordinate 25,538,285 of CM039625.1, read as the reverse complement.
TGGATGTGCTTCACCGGTGACGGATCGGAGCTAGGGTTGGGTCCATTGGGTTGCTAGGAGGTTGAGGATGAAATGGTGAAGAAATGGTGGCCGGAGGTGCCGCGACGGAGGCACGCGAACACAAGAGGTGCCGCGGCCTTGCGTCGTGCGTGGGAGCAAACGGCAGCACTGGAGGAGCTGAGATCGGAGGGGAGGGGTCGCCGGTAGGTGGGGGAGCGAATGGGCTGGGCGGTGTCAGTCACGGCGGCACGCGGCGGTGGCTAGGTGGAGGAGAAGAAACGCACGTGGAGAGAGAGGGAGAAGGGGGTGTCGCGCGGGAGAAGGTAGAGGGAGAAGAAAGAAAAGAAAGAAAAAGAGAAAGAAGAAAAGAAAAAGAAAGGAAAGAGAAAATGGAGGGAAAGAAATGAGGTTCAATCCTCACATCTTGGATCACAAAAATAATCCAATGGAAACGATCTCAAAACAACAAGTTAAATAAAATAATTTAAATACAAAGACTAAGTAAAATAAAATAATCAAATCCAACAACACAATAATTTTAAAACCCACAAACTAATTTAAATTAAAGAACAATTTAAATAACGAGCAATAATTAATAACAAGAAATCACATTGAATTAACAATTAAAAATCTTAAAATAATATAACGTAAATCATCTAAAATTTAAAACAAGAAAGCTCATAATCTTAATAAATGCAATAATTAACTTAGTCAAAATACACATAAATACGGGGTATCACACTCAATATGTGCTTTATTGAGTTTCCTCAATTTTACACATTCCTTGTACAACTTCACATAGATTTCCTGCAACTCATCTTCATCCCCGTATTCACTTCCGGTAATACTCTCATTTTCAAACGTTGATTCACTTTTGTGACTTTGGCTACCAACAGAAGAAGTAAATGCCATGTAGTTGAGATTTTTCTTTGGAGATGGACTCTCTGAAGAGTCACTTGTCTCAGAACCATTATCAGAAGCACCATTTGCTTTCCCTTTGGCCTTTCTGTAATTTGCACACTCAAGGCCAATGTGCCCAAAACCATGATATTCATGATACTGTATATTAGATTGTACTTTGTCTTTGGTAGCTCTAGTGTATTTCTTAGAGCTCATTTCCTTCTTTTCTGAACTAGAATTTCTATTTACTCTCTCAAACTTTTTCTTCTTATGTCCCCAGTTCTTTCTATTTCTAGACACAAAGATCTTCCTGATTTTTTTTGCATAATAAGCTACTTCTTTGTCACTTATAGCCAACTCATCGGACGACTCATAGGATGACTCATCGATAGTGTTGAGGGCTATGGACTTATTTTTCTTATCCATAGGAAGAGTATGTTATAGGTTTGTAGAGAGCTCACCAGCTCTTCAATCCTCATATTGTCTAAATCTTTGCTCTCTTCAATGGTAGTGACTTTGGGACGGAATCTCTCAGGAAAATATCTGAGAACTTTTCTCACAATTCTATTTTCTGGAATTTTGTCCCCAAAATTAAAACGAGAGTTGACAATGTCATTCAGTTTTGCATAAAGGACATCAAATGTTTCATCATCCCTCATTCTAAGTTCTTCAAAGTTGGTAGTCAAAATTTGAAGCTTAGAGTTCTTCACAGCCTTGGTACCTTCATGGGTAATTTCAAGAATATCTCATGCCTCTTTGCAAATTTCACACATGGAGATTCGCTTGAACTCCTCCAGGGACACAGCCATTGTGGCGCCCCCAATCCCCCTTATAAAAATACACGGGGATCGAGACACCAGGATGGTGACAACACGGTCACACATCCCAACGAAGTGCCAGTGTGAACACATGCAACGGTGTACAAATAAAATAACACAGCGGATAGTCAACTAAGTACCAGAATTTAAATACAACTAAACATCAGTAGAGGTTTAAAAACAGTTATACAGTCATCCCAAAATAAAGTTAACACATGTCCGAAAATACAAATAAGTAAAATAGCATAATAAAGCTAGTGATCCCAGATCACTCCTCGGGCGGAGCCGTCTCCTCAGGCTCGCCCTCCTCCTCATCTGCATCAAAATCTGCGTTACCACAGAAGGGTACCGCAGGTAAGTATAACCCAAAATAATCCTCAAGAAAGAAATGCATTTAATGCAACCAACATACATGCGTATGATGAAATGTGCAATTTTCTCAAAACATCATTTTCCCCGAAAATGACAATTTCCAACACACGCCAAAGTCTCATTGGCCCAAAAATAATCCGTAAAACATTTTTCCCAGAAAATGGTTTACACAAAATCCACGCACACTATTTTCCCATAGTCAATTTAATCCTTTATTAACCTATGCACCATGGCCTCCCCTAGGGACCATCCGCACGTCCTGGCTTCGTAGCGATGCTCGGTTCCGCGCTCAGCGCGTACGTAGCCAAGCACCCACTACGCTACGAGCGATGCCCAGTTCCGCGCCCAGCGCGTGCGTAGCCAAGCATCCTCTGATCCCCGCCAGCAGAAGGACCACGGAGTCGGCACGAATCTCTCGTCCGATCCCATCATCGCCAAGCGACAATCCAGGGGACGTTACTCAGTTTATTCCGCTCCCGAGTAACCAGAGGAGCTCCACCGAGATAATACCCCATCTCGGCTTGGGGTCGTGATACACACGCACCCAAAAGTACTCACATAAAATCATAGCTCCTCAAATCACACATGAGCATGAATGCAATACACGAAAACCCAGTTTTCTTTACAAACATGATCATGCATGAAATAATGAGATGTACATGAACCAACACAAATCCAAAATCCATCAATAACCAATTCCAACAAATCCAACAAACAACTCCAACCAAACACTCCAATCACCAATCCACTCCCAAACTCCTCGGACTCAGTCCGGCAAAACCAAACAGTAGATTAAATACAGTGAAATGTGTTAGTGTAAAAATACATTAAATTCACAAGAATTCTTTAGAGAAATACTTACAGTGCAATATAATAATTTCCGAAGGATCACGAAGCTGAAAATGGCGACGTCTGAGCAACACCACAGTGTAAAATACACTGTGGCCGTGGGTCACAGATGCCCACTTTTCCACGAATACAAACGAAGACCCCAAAATGGTAGGGTAGGGCCTAGAGAGGTCGGTGAAGCCAATGGTGGTGGTGGTTTGCCGTGGGTGGCGGCGCAAGGGGCAGTTTTAGGCCAAAAAAGTGCAAATCGGAAATGTACTTAGTGTGGCTTCACCGGTGACGGATCGGGGCCGGGGTTGGGTCCAATGGGTTGCCAAGAGGTCGGGGATGAAGTGGTAGGAAGATGGTGGCCGGAGGTGGAGCGACGACGGCGCTGGAGTGAATGGTGGCCGCGGCTTTGGAGGGTGCGTGCGGGCTACCGGCGGCGAGATAGGGGCTGGGATTCACGGGGAAGGGTCGCCGGAGGGAGGGGGAGCTGGTCGGCCGGGCGGTGTCGACCACCGCCGGCGCACGACGGCGGGCTGGGGGGTGGGGACGGACGCACGGGGAGAGAGGGAGCTGGACGCTGCGCGCGGGAAAGAAACCAGGGGAGAAGAAAAAAAAGAAAAGAAAGAAGAAAAGAAAAGGAGGAAAGAAAAATAGAGGGAAAAGAAATGAGGTCCAATCCTCATAACTTGGGTCACGAAAATGATCCAACGGAAACGATTTTAAAACCACAAGTTAAATAAAATAATTTAAACGTAATGATAAAGTCAAATTGAAATAATTAAATCTCTCAGTAATTAATTTAAATATTAAAAGAAATTTAAATGCACAACAATAAATAAATATTAAGAAAGCACATAAAAATAATTTTCACCAAATTAAAATCATAGAAATAAACCCACTAAAAATCCGACCAATTTTAAAATAAGAGGATAAATTTTTTAATAACTAAAAATAATCCTTCAGTAAAAATACACTAAAATACGGGGTGTTACATTCTCCCCCCCTTAAATAAAATTTCGTCCTCGAAATTGAGAAGGTCAACATTAAGACTAAGACATGAATAAGATTCAACTAAGAGCAGACTTAAGAACATACCACCAAAATAGTCCGGTAAGGCCACTATAAGCAACAAGCCCAACCAGTTTGCTCTCGCCAACTTTCATCCCAATATAAAGGCGATCTACACTTCCTTCCATACCAAGCTTCATATGGGGCCATCCGAATGAAAGAATGAAAATTGTCATTATAAGCAAACTCAAATAGCAGCAGATGGTTCTCTCTACTTCCATGAATTTCCATGACACAAGGCCGCAACATAACCTCAAGAGCTTGATTAGTATGCTCTGATTGGCCGTCCGTCTGGGGGTGATACGCAGAACTAAACTGCAACTTAGTGCCCAATGCTGCCTGCAAACTCTTCCAGAAACGGGACGTGAATTGCGGGTCCCGATCCGACACAATACTCTTGGGTATCCCATGCAAGCGCACTATCTCCTTAACATATATCCGAGTTAACTTACCCAAAGAGTCAGTATTATTAATTGGTAAGAAATGGGCACTCTTGGTCAACCGATCCACAATCACCCAAATTGAATTCTTTCCATTAGGGGTCCTCAGCAAACCCACAACATCCATAAAAATATCATCCCACTTCCACTCTGGAATAGAGAGAGGTTGAAGTCTACCTTGATGCTCAACTCTAACTTGACAGCACGTAGCACATTTCTCAATAAACATGGCGATATCCAACATACTCGTATTAGTCTCCCAATGGCACATCACAACCAGTATTCCCAGGGTGACTGCTATCCAAAATCTCATTTTCCACCAGAACTTTAATACATCCAGTAAATTCCAATGATTAATAGCCCCATACAATAATCCATGTTAACCTCAATCAACTTCTAGGCTACAACTTCTAAACCTCCATTGAATTCTACTTTGGTAACCTAATAGCCACTTCCAAAGTTAACCAACTCCAAACAAATTGCACAACCAAATGATTGCTCTCAAATTACAAGTATCTTGTCAAAATTCAAGTCACCACTAAGTCCTCAAAATCAGCACAATCTGAACTCCTAACTACAACCAAAAAATACCATGCTCCTGCTGCGCACTCTGATATTCGCCACATGCATAAAATTTATGTCCTCATACAACTAACACCATCGACTACAAGGTGGCTCCATTCCTACTAACCAACTCTTATCACACTTTGGCAGAAAATACTCTCTTCCAAAACCACGAGTTATAACTCAATTCCTCAATTAACTCCCGCAGCCTTAATCAAAATCAAATTCCATAAAATACATCCATGATCATAGATAGAAACCCAATATCAAACAACCTTAACATCCCAAATTAGAAATAAGCAACCTCAACCCAAAATACATCCATCTCATCTACAATAAGAGCATATCTTAAAAGGCTCGATCTCAACCTAGCGAACCAATAAGAGCGCCTAGAGACTTCTACCTAACAACCTAAACCCAAAAGCTTATCATCTACATTATGAACAACATCTAATCTAGCGATGACTAAACTCACTACGAACCATCACTGAGTATACCAAAACATTATCGAAATCTTCTTGGTAACTCGCCCACCTATCTCTACTCCTATAGCTACATTAACACGACTAGTTCCTTCAATAGCATTTCACTATTTAAACCTCAATGCAAGCCATACTGCTTAAATCTTCAATCCACCAAAAGTCATTGCACAACACCCAAGAATCCTAATGTTTTATTAACTCACACACTTGATCATACTAACCACTGTTGATGCCTAAGCTTCGACTTTGAATATCTTTTCCTACACCATACATGATGTCCCAACAATCTCTCTTCAAGTTAAATAACAATGTCATTAATTCAACCAATTGAATGCTCAATCTCCAAAGGTAAATATAGCCTCAAGAATTTAAATTCCTAGGTAACCGCAAGTCACAATTAATTCCTAAAAATAATCACAATAACGATTATCAACCGTGATTCCAGTAAGTAACCCACTCGACTACACACTTCGATCAACTCACTAAAAATTCCAAGCCAAGGTCTCTTGAATTACTACTATTGTGTCGACTCCTCTTCAACACTTACTAAAGTCACTTTCTCCAAACCAAAATAAGACTAGAACCTATACCCTCTGAAATACGTACACACACCATTTATATGCATCAATCTTATGCACCTCAGCCAAAACCAATAAGCCTCCAAACGTGCAAGTGATCATCCTTACCATTTCCATCACTAGACCTATAGCCTCGAAATCAGCAAAATCATTTCCTAAACCCGCACCATCTATTTTTCTTAAAATTTAATATGGATTAAATCATTAACTTGTCAATGTAACATCAAGCTAAAAACAATTATTTAACCAAACTAGATCAACATCTTCAATCCCCAGAAAATACACGAACTAGATCATTACCTTCCATCTCCAAATGAATTCTCTCCTAAAAATTTTCTCACATCAGTAATTCAACTCTCATCAATCTTAATATAATTCAGCCCTTCAACTCTGCAATTCTAAAACCTTAACCCAGATAAAATCATTTCTTGAAATCCTCAAGATCGGTGATTTAAATCTAAAACCTTTGCCTTTTAAAACTTGTAGATCTAAAATCTCAAATGCTATCAAATTGCTTATCAAGGTCGGCAAGATCAAAAACTTTTAATGTAGTAATCCCTTAATTGCTTGTTGAACCTACCACCTTAAATCTCATAACTTATTTCCTAAAAATTGTGGGTCCTCAAATCTTAGATGAACTTCTCATAAATCTAACACTGGCATTCGTTGAACTTACAACCTCCTACCCATAGACTCACTACATAAATTCTACGGAACCTAAAACCTCGATTATCCTAAGAATTTAAAACTATTCCCCTCCTTAGTGGCAACTTGAGTTCCTACTCCAATGAGTTCACCCAGACCATGATGTTCAAGCCTCGATATTTAAACAAACCAATCACCAAGAGTTCAGGCCTACTACACCAAATGTTCAAGCCTAACAATGGCCTTCTCAGTCATATCACATTCCTGTCATAGCACAACCCTTAACCAGCCTTTCAATGTCGAACAAAACAAAACAAAACAAAATAAAATGAAGTTCCATAAATAAAATAACATACGACAAAATGAATAAAACAATGAAGTAGTTGACAATAAAATGATTAAAACAATAAAATAACCCGCCATAAAATAAAACAAATAAAATAAAATGACATACAATAAAACAAATAAAGCCAATAAAACAATACTCTAAATTAAACAATTCAAACACGATCCCAAGCAACTTAATAAAAATATAATAACATGAAATAATATAAATACGTTCATTTAACACAAAATACAATAATCATAAACTCATAATATACAATAAATAACTTAACTTACCCCACTTCAACAAAAATTTATTATTTTAAAATAATAAAAATAATTTTCTGGTACTATCCTAAGGGACATGTGGTTTTACCCAGAGCCGAACTGCTCTGATACCACCTGTGGCGCCCCCAATCCCCCTTATAAAAATACACGGGGATCGAGACACCAGGATGGTGACAACACGGTCACACATCCCAACGAAGTGCCAGTGTGAACACATGCAACGGTGTACAAATAAAATAACACAGCGGATAGTCAACTAAGTACCAGAATTTAAATACAACTAAACATCAGTAGAGGTTTAAAAACAGTTATACAATCATCCCAAAATAAAGTTAACACATGTCCGAAAATACAAATAAGTAAAATAGCATAATAAAGCTAGTGATCCCAGATCACTCCTCGGGCGGAGCCGTCTCCTCAGGCTCGCCCTCCTCCTCATCTGCATCAAAATCTGCGTTACCACAAAAGGGTACCGCAGGTAAGTATAACCCAAAATAATCCTCAAGAAAGAAATGCATTTAATGCAACCAACATACATGCGTATGATGAAATGTGCAATTTTCTCAAAACATCATTTTCCCCGAAAATGACAATTTCCACGAAAATGACAATTTCCAACACACGCCAAAGTCTCATTGGCCCAAAAATAATCCGTAAAACATTTTTCCCAGAAAATGGTTTACACAAAATCCACGCACACTATTTTCCCAGAAAATAGTCAATTTAATCCTTTATTAACCTATGCACCATGGCCTCCCCTAGGGACCATCCGCACGTCCTGGCTTCGTAGCGATGCTCGGTTCCGCGCCCAGCGCGTACGTAGCCAAGCACCCACTACGCTACGAGCGATGCCCAGTTCCGCGCCCAGCGCGTGCGTAGCCAAGCATCCTCTGATCCCCGCCAGCAGAAGGACCACGGAGTCGGCACGAATCTCTCGTCCGATCCCATCATCGCCAAGCGACAATCCAGGGGACGTTACTCAGTTTATTCCGCTCCCGAGTAACCAGAGGAGCTCCACCGAGATAATACCCCATCTCGGCTTGGGGTCGTGATACACACGCACACAAAAGTACTCACATAAAATCATAGCTCCTCAAATCACACATGAGCATGAATGCAATACACGAAAACCCAGTTTTCTTTACAAACATGATCATGCATGAAATAATGAGATGTACATGAACCAACACAAATCCAAAATCCATCAATAACCAATTCCAACAAATCCAACAAACAACTCCAACCAAACACTCCAATCACCAATCCACTCCCAAACTCCTCGGACTCAGTCCGGCAAAACCAAACAGTAGATTAAATACAGTGAAATGTGTTAGTGCAAAAATACATTAAATTCACAAGAATTCTTTAGAGAAATACTTACAGTGCAATATAATAATTTCCGAAGGATCACGAAGCTGGAAATGGCGACGTCTGAGCAACACCACAGTGTAAAATACACTGTGGCCGTGGGTCACAGATGCCCACTTTTCCACGAATACAAACGAAGACCCCAAAATGGTAGGGTAGGGCCTAGAGAGGTCGGTGAAGCCAATGGTGGTGGTGGTTTGCCGTGGGTGGCGGCGCAAGGGGCAGTTTTAGGCCAAAAAAGTGCAAATCGGAAATGTACTTAGTGTGGCTTCACCGGTGACGGATCGGGGCCGGGGTTGGGTCCAATGGGTTGCCAAGAGGTCGGGGATGAAGTGGTAGGAAGATGGTGGCCGGAGGTGGAGCGACGACGGCGCTGGAGTGAATGGTGGCCGCGGCTTTGGAGGGTGCGTGCGGGCTACCGGCGGCGAGATAGGGGCTGGGATTCACGGGGAAGGGTCGCCGGAGGGAGGGGGAGCTGGTCGGCCGGGCGGTGTCGACCACCGCCGGCGCACGACGGCGGGCTGGGGGGTGGGGACGGACGCACGGGGAGAGAGGGAGCTGGACGCTGCGCGCGGGAAAGAAACCAGGGGAGAAGAAAAAAAAGAAAAGAAAGAAGAAAAGAAAAGGAGGAAAGAAAAATAGAGGGAAAAGAAATGAGGTCCAATCCTCATAACTTGGGTCACGAAAATGATCCAACGGAAACGATTTTAAAACCACAAGTTAAATAAAATAATTTAAACGTAATGATAAAGTCAAATTGAAATAATTAAATCTCTCAGTAATTAATTTAAATATTAAAAGAAATTTAAATGCACAACAATAAATAAATATTAAGAAAGCACATAAAAATAATTTTCACCAAATTAAAATCATAGAAATAAACCCACTAAAAATCCGACCAATTTTAAAATAAGAGGATAAATTTTTTAATAACTAAAAATAATCCTTCAGTAAAAATACACTAAAATACGGGGTGTTACAGCCATGAAAATCGCATTCAGGCTTTTGCTATTCCAACCACACTCATTTATTTCATCCCTAGAGTAATTTTTCACATTTTTTTAAATTTCAATTTCTTCAACGACAGTAACAGGTTGTTTCCATCCTCTTACCATGGAAACCCACGCTCGTTCATCTATGGATTTCAAAAAAGCTCTCATTCGAACTTTCCAATAGGCATAATTGCTACCATCAAAATATGGTGGCGATGTGAGTGATTGAGACCTATCCATTTTAACCACTACAGCAGGATCACACTCAGGAACAAAATCCTAGCGGAGTGAACCCACTCTGATACCAATTGAAAAAGCAGCGGTTCCATCCAATACAACACCTAGAGGGGGTGAATAGGTGCAGTACAATTTTTCTAGTCTAATCAAATATAATGACAAGTAAGCAATTAAATGATGAAACAAATCACACAATACTCAACACAGAAATTTGGTCAGGAAGTAGAAACTCCTTTGAAGAACATCTTCAAATTCTAAAACTACACTGGGTGAAAGACACCACCTAAAATTCACTATAGAAAAAGTTTGCTACAACTAATATAGAGACACTCACAAAACCTTTGTAGTTCCTAAACTTGGCTTGCAACATCACGAGTGACCCACTCGATCTCTACACACATGTAATGTCAAAACTCCAACCTTTCTATAGCTTCCCACGAGAACTTCTCGATCTTTGCATCAATAGCAGCTCCGGAAACCTTCCTGCCAATGAACACGTCCACTTCAATGGACTTAAATAAGATTTGATGTTGAGTGAGGTGTGGTGGAGATGTGTTTGTCCAAGAGAGATTCACAAGGTGGGGAAAACTTTCTCTCTATGGCTCTTGAAGCAGCTGGGGTTTTTGCTCTATTTCTCCACACCCAAGAATAGAAATGAGTTGTTCTATATATAGTCCCAACAGATCATGGTGCTAAAAACCTTGAATTCTAAGTTGTCTTGAACATTGGCTCAAGCGAAGTGTCGAGCGCAAGTCGAGCGCACGTTGTCTTTCAGAAATAGCTCGAGCGACACGTCGAGCGCACATCGAGCGAACCTCTCTGGAAGAGTTTTGCTCGAGCGCCACGTCGAGCGCACATCGAGCAAACCTCTCTGGATGGTTCTACTCGAGCGCTATGTCGAGCACACATCGAGCGAACCTCTCTGGATGTATTTTACTCGAGCGCTAGGCCGAGCGCACATCGAGCGAACCTCTCTAGAAGGTTCCGCTCGAGCGCCAGTTAAGCCGTGTTGACCACACTTCAATCCTTTTCATGTTACACCGCTTCAACACTTGTTACAACACAAGATTACACAGGTTTTCACAAGAAAATGCCAATCAACTAATTTTTCCCTCAACACAAAGGATTTCTGCAGGCTAGGGTTTCAAGCCCTAACTTCGCAACACTTTGTCTTGTACGTTATACTCTTTTTCTTTCCCCAAGCAAAGTGTTTCTTGTCCTGGACATACACATGCATGTGTCCAACCCAAATGAATATAAAGTCCAGTTTAGTCATGTAACCTATTAATAAGTGTATTAAAGCCCATCATGTAGCACCGCAGAAGGCTAACAAAAATGCAAGCTGTATGATTCAGGAAAAAGCTGAAAGGTACGTATGATAATCGGGCCCAAGAGGAGATAGTTCATAAAATAGACTTTCCAAGTAAAAAATAAATAAAAATTAGTCCTCTGCCCTCACCTTTCACCTCTCCTCATCCTTTTCTTATCTCACTCTCGTTGGGTCTAGACATCTTTTTAATTCACTTTGTTTTCATTAGTTTTGTTTTTCTTCTGATGGCTGAAGATGATCTATTGCTTTTAGGCGGCCTCCACCGTGCTACACGCATCTCACCATTGTCTTCCTCAACTATCAGCTTACCATCTCCGACCATGTGTGCTCTAATCCAAGTCAAGCATGAGCCTAGCTCACATATCGTTCAAGGTGTGCATACATGAACCTTACATGCCTACCCACCTCCGTCTTTCCTATAGCCAAATGCATCTCATCACCCCTGATCAGTTCCTCGACCACGTACCAAGCTACCATTCTTGCTAGGAAGGTCACGATCTCATATTTTCCCATGACGACTTTTTAACAAATAGTTAGCATCATTCTAATGCCCCATTCCCGTGAGTCTGGCGAGTTAGCTTATGTCACCTAAAATCATCTCTAATAACACATTTAAAATAACCTAGAGTCTCCATATATAAAATATTAACTTATTTGTTCAACACAAATATCCATTTTCCTCCAGAAGGACACAAAAGAAATACCTCAATAACATACATTAAAATCTCGACAAACACTTGAAAATATCCATGACTCATAATATCAAATAACATAAAATAATAAATCTACTAAATAAAACTCTCCAGTAATTATTTGTACCATTTGACACTTATTCATCTACAACCATCAAACCTTATAACACTTTCTACTCTTGACTTTCAGTTAAAGCATCATAATCATTTGAAAAATATTGTGTAGACACTACAACAAATGTGGGCTTTTGCCACAATTTTTTTCCCCACGATATATGATCGTGGCATATAGTGTGATGATGATATGAAAATTGTCGGTGGGAAAAAAGATAAGCCTTTTTCCATGAAAATAGGGGTGAGTTATCAACAACTCAGTAAACAGAGAACATATACTAGTATGTAAACATAAGTATTTACAAAGTTCAAAATGCATAACAAAATATTTTTATTTTCAGAATGCAAAATCAGAACATGTTATCAAAAATATCAGAGCGAAAGTTCAAAAATATTCTTATTCAAAATTCCTTTGGCACATCATAACTGAAACATCACATCAGAACAAAATTTCATGATTAACCCTCATGGTAGGCTTGTGCAAACCCCAGTGGCAACTCGAGCAAAAACAAAATGTATATCTTCTCCTTATTATTCTTGGAATCTTGAGTGTGCATACAGGAAAGACCATGCAGAAAACCACTTTATTTTCAAAGTGGGTTCATCGGAAATAGAAACATTGGTACCAACCCAAATAGAGGCCACAGTTTTACACCCGTGGTAAGATCAGAACGGAACAGAAACAGAATGTCATGCCAGAGGTTTCAGAAATCACATCATATCATATCAGACTATAAAATATTTTCAGAATAGAATAGAATCAAATCAAAAAAATATAATTTATGCACAAATTATTATATTCGCTCTCTTTTGCACAGTTCAGAAAGAAAAAGCTAAAATAGTTCATGTCTACACTAGTCATGCTAGAAAATACTTTATTCTTATACATAATTTCATGAGTAATGTCGAACAAATAACTGAAATTATTTTAGATCTCTTTTCGTAACATCCAAAATTGGTCTTAGTTCATTTCTTTGATTCAAAGTCCAGCATAAGAATCCCCTTACCAGATTTCTTAACTTTCTAAATTTCTTTGCAATAGTGCTGAACGAAAATTACTCATCACCTTGCCACGAAATTTTCATAAATATCCGAAATCAACACATTTTTCAATACTTAAATCTCAAACACTAGGTAACCTATTTTTCTAAAAATATAAATTTCTTGAAACCTTAAAAATATCGTAAATAGTTTACACTTAAAATGTAAACAATAACCAAAGGACTGGACGACATTTCCGTAAATACTTCCAAGCTCATTTCTAAAGCTAACTAAAGGTTATTTATTTTCTTTCAAGGAGTCAACGGCATCTACTACTTTCTGGAGAAACAAGAGAAACAAGAAAAACAAAACTAAAAAGAAGAGCATAAACCGAAGGAAACAAAACTTACCTAGAGGCAGATGTAGCGGCAGGTGGCTGGGCGCGATGGCAGAGCACTAGGAAAGGGAGAGAGGAACTGTTATTCACGGCAAGGGGAGAGAGAGAGAGAGAGAGAGAGAGAAACCGTGAGGGAGAGAGACGGAGAGAGACAATGCAGTGCACCGGCATGGCTTTCCAAGAGGGAAACGGCATAAGGTGCTTGGCGAATTTTTTCTATGCAGGTAGTGGCGTCGAGGTGGCTCTCTCGAGATGTGGAGGTGTCGGGTTCAAGTTGGGGGATTTCTCTTTTTTCAGTGAAGCAAAACAGAGTGTTTTCGTTGGTGGTTTTCAATGGCTAGGCGATGGTTGTTCTTGGTGCAAGGTGGCAACGGTGTGGCAGTTGGCTTATGTTTGGCTTTGTGTGGTGGCTGAGGGAAGAGACGTGGAAAACATGGCTGCTTGGAGAGGAGCTTCACCGTGCAGACTAGGCTGAGACGTGGAAAACATTATAGATAGTCGATTTTGGTCTAAACTTTTGAATTGCCAAGGGTTTCACTGAATTTTAGCATAGCTAGCTTACCATCCTTAATCTGAAGATCGATTAGGGGTGTAATTGGTCCGGTTTGGTCCAGTTTTGAACATATTTTAGAATCAAACCGGTATACCTAGTACGGTTCGGTCCGGTATATTATATAGTGATATATTATAGTATATTATAATATATAGTTATTTATATACTAGGATTTTAAATTTTATTATTATATTAATTAGTAATTTATCATATAATACAAAATTATTTTATATATAATTATATATATTATATATGAAAACTATATATAATATAAAAAAAATATTTTATACAGTATAAAAAATTAAAATATATATATGAACCGGTCCGGTCCGGTGTTAGAAAAGGAAAACTCAAAACTAGACCAATTTTGAAAAAAGTGAAACCGATATCGAACCCAATTGAACCCGGTACCGGACCAAACCCGATCCGGTCCGGTTTACCGGTTTTATTTTTCACCACTACTGACGATCAATTCGAAGTTGTCAACAAATGTATGGTAAACTATATTCGTTGCATGGTATGTCAAGAACATATTCACTTAACCTTTAACTAAAAATTTTCCAATTTATCTTATATATATTTTTCTAAGCAAAATTAACAGTACTCGATCTTGTTGAGCCACATTCTATATAGACCAACCATAAATTCAAAATAATTTGACAGACTATATCAGAAAATATAAGATAGTTAGAAATTTTAAAGGTTTAGAACACTTCATTTCCTTTCTTTATTAACACTTTATTATAAAAATTAATAATCAAACGTCACGTTCACGCCTTTGTTTTTTTTTTTTTTTTTTTTGCAAGCATCCTGCAGGTAAGCGACCAGTAAAATCAATAGCTACATACTTTATTTTTCCATGTAGTTTCTAGATATCATAACATTCGAAATATATATGTAATAACCCGTATTTTTAGTGTATTTTTTTATTGAAAGATTATTTTTTTTTATTCAAAAATTTATTCTCTTGTTTTAAAGTTGTCGGATTTTTTTTAGTTGGTTTATTTTTATGATTTTAATTTTGTGAAAATTAATTTGATGTGATTTCTTAATATTAATTATTGTTATGCATTTAAATTACTTTTCATATTAAATTAAGTTATTGTTGATTTTAATTATTTTATTTTCATTTAATCATTACGTTTGGATTATTTTATTTAACTTGTTGTTTTGAAATTGTTTCCTTTGGATCATTTTTGTGACCCAAGATGTGAGAATTAGACCTCATTTATTTCCCTCACTTTTTCCTTTTTCCTTTTTCTTTTCTTCTTCTTTTCTTTTTCTCCTCTCTCTCTCTCTCTCCTCTCCCGTGCCTTGCGCGTTGTCTCTCTCTCTCCCCGTGTGATTTCTCCTCCTCCCCAGCCCGCAGTTGTGCGCCACCGTCCAGTGACACTGCTCAGCCCACGACCTTCCCCACCCTCTGGCGACCTCCCTCTCTGGTTTTCAGCTCCTCACTCGCTGACGTTCTCCTCCACGCACGGCTTGAAGCCGCGACGTTCCTTGTGCTCACGCGCCGCCGTCACGCCACCTCCGACCACCATTTCTTCACCACTTCATCCTCAATCTCCTAGCAACCCAATGCACCTAACCCCAGCTCCGATCCTCCACCAGTGAAGCACATTCATCAACATTTACGTTTTGGGCATTTTAGTCTTCAACCACCCTCTATGCCGCCACCCACGGCCAACCACCACCACCATTGGTTTCACCGACATCCCTAAGCCCTTCCCTATCAATCTCGGGTCTTGGTTTGTCCCCGTTCAAAAGTGGGTTTTTGAGACCCATGGCCACAATGCATTTCGCACTATTTTGTTGTTGTGCCGCCACTTCTAGCACCTCCGTGATCTTTCAAAAATTATATTATAACATTGTAAGTATTTTCACAAAGAAATTTTGAGATTTAAATGTATTTTCGCGCTAACTCATATTTACTGTGAATTGGTTGGTTGTGCCGAACTGAGTCTGAGGAGTAAGGGTGTCGGTTGGATTGGATTATGGAGTTGTTTGTGTGATTGGTTTATGATATGAGATTTGTTGGTTGTTTCAGATTTAAATATTGGTGTTTTGAGTTTGACGTTAGTTATGGTGGATATTGATGATTTTAGAAAGTGATGATATATTTTGGGATTATGAGGATTTTAAGTTTTGAGGAATTAAAATAGGTTATTTTAGAAACTTAGGCTTAAATATCCAAATATGTAATTGATTAGAAACTTACAAAAATTACGTGATTATTTTTATAGGTGACGATTTATAGTCGACTCGACCTTTTTTGAGGAAAATTCTGAAAAGCTAAGTCGTCCACGTAAGCGGAGTTTCTATGCTAGATTTGCATAAAAAGAAATGAACTGAGATTGGTTTGTAAAAAAATGTGCATGTTATTTTAAAAAGAAAATGTGAAAAACAACCTCAGTATATATTTTGCATTTACTAATGAGATATGTATGAAAGATAAAAAAAATGTTTTTGACATGAATAGTGTAGACATGAGCAATATTTGACATGTTTATGAAATATGCAAAAGAGCGAATATGATATCATTGAGATTTTTATGCATGTGATATGAAATGATTTAGATCTGTTTTTGATCAAATGGAAATTATATGAATATGTTTCGCACGTTGATATGATATGGATATGATAAAACTTTGGCATGTTTATCGGTTCTGAATCTGATTCTGAATATGGTTCTGATACGATGATACTGGTTCATGTGATATGGTTGGTACCAACATGATATGATATGATATGAGTGCACCCACTTTGGAAACAAAGTGGTCTTTTTACGTATTCTTTCCTGTGTGCACACTCGGGACTCTGAGATTGAAAAATGGGAAGTTCACCATATGACACTGCCTGGTTTGGCCACCGGGGATAGCACAACCCTACCACAGGGGTTAAACATGGTATATGATATGATACGATATGATATGATAAGATGAAGATATTCAGTTATGTTATTCCAAAGCGTTTTTGAATATGAAACGGATCTTTAAATATGAATAGTTGATTTTGAGTATGAAAAGATTGAAAAGTCGCTCTGATTTTCTGATAACACGTTTTTCTGAGATATGCATATAAAAATAAAATGTTTTGTTTCTGCATACTAAACTTTCTGAAAATGCTCATGTTTACATACTAGTATATGTTCTCTGCTTACTGAGTTGTTGATAACTCACCCCTTATCTCCACAATATTTTTCAGATGATTTGAATGTTCTAGTTGAGGATCAAGAATATGGAGCATTGGTGAGAGGAGTTAAGAATGATGGTTTAAACATAGAAGGTTTATATGAGTATTGAGGATTTTTATTCAGTAAGCTTGTTGTGCTCTGATGATATGATTTGTTGGGAGATTGATATTTATATTAAGACTTTATATTGTTTTAGAACAATTATAATGGAGTATTTGTTGTGAATTAATGAGTATTTTGTACGATAGAGACAAATTAGAATATGTACTATGTGGATGGAAAAATGAATTTTAGATGATATGAGTTAACTCTCCGGATCCTCGGGGACGGGGCGTTACAATATATGTAATAGATTTTCTTAGATTACTTCTCAATTCTTTCCCACAGGTACTTAGTTTGCCGTGTATATAATCTAATAAGTAAGGCCATGCACATTCTTATCATTGATGCTGATCTTCTAATTCTCAACTATAAAGTAATCTCACAAATTGTCTGTATTTTCTCTATATGTTTTAATTTCACTTCACATGTGTCTTACTTTTTCGACAAATATTCATTGATTAAAAAAGTTCAAGTTGGGGATTTCTAATTGTAACTGTTAACGTCATGTTTCGCACACCTTTGGGCTAGGTTCCGACAACTCAAGTTTTTAGAACTTGGGCTTGCAAAAGTTAGGGCAGGAGGCAACTAGGAGAGGGCAGCCCTGGGGCCGAGGAGTCTCCGGCGCTAAAGTCAGTAAATTATTTTAAAAGTTTGTAAATAAGTGAAAGAGCTTAGGTATCAAAGAACATTTTCTCATACCTGAGACTTGCTATTTATACCATAGGTCTGGGGGATAGATCGTGTCTAGCCCCATGGGGTCCGTGTCATTTGTATTGTTCCCTTTGTCAGGATCCTTTCATGTGTGGTTTTCCGATTTCCCTCACCCTGCTAGCTTCCTTACTAGTCTGTTGATGCCCCTCTTGTCAGAAGATCGAGAGTCCCCTATACATTACGCCCACTACATGAACAAACACTCAAGAGATGGACATTGTTTGAGGGGTCTCCAGGTCGATGAGTCTCATCCCTTGTAGCACGTTCCCTCATACAAGTTGCGTCCAAAGGAGCCTACCCATGGGCCGGGTTGGAGACTTTACTTGTTCTGGGCTGGGTTTTTGGTCCTTGTTCCCTTGGTTTCCATTCTCGGGCTTGTTGGGACTGAGGGGGAAAAATCTCCTTACTGTTACCCTACTAATTCTCACTAGATGAGTATAGTGAGAATTATTATTGCTTGAACCCACCTTGTTGTCGAGGCCAAGATCCCTCTAGTGACATGTACGTGGTTCTGAAGGGGTTCCAGTTGTTTGGTTACCTTAGTAATGTTTCCCCTCCATTCTTGTTGGCTCTTTGTTCAACAATTCTAATGTCACCTTTTCAAGTACATTAATGTTGAGGGTGTCAAGCAACTCTTTGCCTTCGCATCGCTTCGTGGATTACATTCCCGGAATTTGAAGCGTCTCATACTTCTTCCTTCTGTCACAGGGTATGAGAGATCAACTGTTGCCTTTCCCCTACATAGATACGGTCGGGGTTAGAGTTCCCTTTCCTTTCATCAAACTGTAGCTCTCTTGCCATCCATGTTCATCCAACTTTTTCTTCATTTGCTTATTCTCCTATCCTTCCTTTACTACCTTCTACTTCTGTGTCGATGGCATCTGAGAAATCCACTCAACTTAGGGCTTTCGATGGGGGTGATACCAACGCTAGGCCATCTTTCGATGGCAGCAATTGGCGTTCCAATGCCTATGTGGTGATGCTGGCTTTGCTGGCCTTCACTTACCAGGTGTCGAAATCGGTGCTCTTCGAAGTCCCTGGTCGACACAAGGGTGCTATTGACGTTGAGGGTCATTCTACATGAGTGGACCTATTTCATTCCATGTTTTCATGTGGCTTGAGGCTACCTTTCCCTTGCACTGCTCGCAACTTGTTGGATCGCCTTGGCCTAACCTCCTCTCAACTACATCCAAACGCTTGGAGGCTTTTGATTTGTTACAGCATTATCTGGTGGCACGCTCTGCTGGAATCAGACCCGGACGACGCCAACCTTACTCACAAGGTGCTACAGCAGAAGGGGAACATCTGTGGCTTCAAGGCGATACATGCCCTTGTTAACTTGGAGCCGAGGTATCGCAAGTATTATTTAGGAAAAAGCTGAAAGTACGTATGGTAATCAGGTCCAAGAGGAGAAAGTTCATAAAAAATACTCTCCAAGTAAAAAAAAAAAAAAAGTTCTCCCTCACCGCTCCACAACCCATCTAAGCAATGGGAGGTTACTTTCACCACTCCTCATCCTTTTCTTCTCTCTCTCCCGTTGGGTCTAGGCATCATTTTAATTCATTGTGTTTTCATTAGTTTTGTTTTTCTTCTGGGCGATGGGTTGCATGGTTGTGGTGCAGTGGGTGATGAGTGGCATGGCCGTGGTGCAATGGGTGATGTGTGGTATGGTCGTGGAGTGTGTTGGCCGATGAGTGTATTGGTCGTGGAATGGATGGTTGTGGAGTGGCTGGACATGGAGACTATGGTCATGGAAGTTACGAGGTGAGGGGAGACCTCAGCCGTGGAGCACGGTCGAGGAGTGGAGGTTAGTGGGCGAGGGGAGACCTCGATCGTGAGCTGGCCGAGGATTCCAATGCCAATTTTGTGCATTGGGTGCGTGGCTGAGTGGACAATGGGGTCAGCCGTGGTGGTCGGGGACCACCCCTTAGACGATAGAGGATGCCGGTGGTCCAAGTGGTGCACCGACTGGATCAAGAGGCTCACGATAGTCTATCGTGAGCTTGTTCACAGGGTACATGGTTGAAGGCCACTCTTGCCCACCGTGCGTCAGGGCGTGCCAATGGCACTCAGGTCAAGACAGTCAATGCTGGCAATCCACATGGTGGCCGCCAGTATCTTTGCCTTGTAGTGGTGGGACTAGGCCGAGGAGATCTTAGCCATGGGTAGTCCCATGCATGTAGTCCTGCGACGAGGTCCCCGCTGCAAAGGGGTGGTCAATGACCACTCAAGGGACTTCAGACGTCGTAGCTCGTGGCATGCTCCCGCAAGTTTGCCATGTGCCTTGTAGTGTGGCTATAGGCCACCCTCAACCTATCAGGTTGGTCAGCGACCACTTGTGCTCCGACCGAGTATGCCGGCGAGCCAAGTAGTGGCCATCGGTGTCCTTCTCGGCCCCATTGCTAGTGGGCGAGGAGGGCCCATGATTCACAGTAACGTGCACCCCCCCACCATGCATGGCACTGTTCATGCCATGCACGATACATGCAACCCGTGCACAATGCACTTATTTGTTCCTGTGTGTATACTCAGTATACTACATCCTCACTCCCATACTCCTTGTTTTTGCACAGTACCCTTAAAGGGTACTGAGCAATTGCAATTCAAACGATGAGTAACTTGGGGTTCCCACCTAGGCGAGAAAAGATTTGTTCGCCCAATTTTTGCAACAATGCTGCCAATAAAAACAAAATTCGAAAGATTGAGAATCCTTATCTAGGAGACTTTCATGTACCCCTTCGGAAATTATTTAGCGCTCCAAAAATTTGTCCTTCTTCCGTTTCAAGGTCTCACTCTCTCTGTCTTGTTACCAGGTTGTATAACCCTTTAATCATGGTCGAGTAACCCATTGTGGGCAGACCGCAATTAAATATGAAGGGGATAAAATATTCCAAGCCCAGACGACTAGGCCTAGCCCATCAAAGGATCCCCACTATAAGACAAAAAAATGAGAGAGGAAGGGGAGACGAGGGGACAAGGGAAGAGAAGGTGTCAAGAGGAAAGTAATGAAGAGACGAAAAGGAAAAAATGGAAAGAAAAAAAGATGTCAGACACACAAGGGAAAAAGTGGTCGTTCCTCACTACTACCGAGAGGCACGCCACTCCTAAGAGAGGAATAAAAAAAGGGATCAGACCGGACGAGATGGGGATTTTCGACTTCAACTTTTTCTTTAGCTTCTTCAACCTCAAGAAGAGAGCTCCAGTTATAGTTTATGAACCTCAAGAAGAGAGCTAAGAGTCGACAAGAAAGTTATGCTGATAATCGTCACTGCCAATTAGAGTTTGAGGTTGGAAATAAAGCATTTTTTATAATAGTACCAATGAAAGAAGTAATGAGATTTGGAAAGAAGGGCAAGCTGAGCCCTAGATATATCGGGCCCTTTGAGATTCTTGATGGGATTGGACCGTTGGCATAGAGAGTAGCACTTCCACCGGCACTTGTGGGAGTGCATAATGTATTCATATTTCCATGTTGAGGAAGTACATACCCAACCCCACCCACATTATTAACTATGAGCCACTTCAGATTCAGGGAGATATAACTTATGACGAAGAACTAGTAAGGACTTTAGAAAAGAAAGAACAGGTGTTACGAACTCGAACTATCCCTTTAGTTAAGGGGTTGTGGAATAATCATGCTACTAATGAAATTTCTTGGGAATTGAAGTAAGAGATATGAGATAAGCATGACTATTTGAGGGAAGTTTTGATAACTTGTAGCAAATTTCGACGATGAAATTTTTATAAGAGGAAAGGATGTAAGGCCCACAACCCAAGCCCCGGTCCATGAGAGCTAGCCTCTAAATTTTTTCGAAACGGTTCCTCTCAGTTTTCTTTTCCCACGTAATCTTCTCCTTTCTTTCAGTTATCCCCCAATATTTTCCCCCATCCCTCATCCCCGATACATACTCCGACTCCCCTACCAGTTATATCCATGCGGTTATTTCCCTCACCCTCAAATTCTCAAAACAAACTAACCCTCACTCCCTTGCTCTCCTTACGATTTTCTGTCCATAGAGGTTGTTTGCTGGAAGTGTGGGTTGTGGATTTTGGGTGATAGCCGAGACTCATAACGGTAAGATCCATTCTCTGCAACTAACACAACTAACTAACTGAATCTTCTATTAAAAGCAAAATAGGAAAAATGACGTCGTTCAACTCGACTCTTCCTCCTTCTGCTATCTGCTACACACTTCCCTCCATAGCCTTCAACCAGAACCACTTTACACCGACGTCGAATTGTTCATCTCCTCCACCACCGTCGGCAAGCAAACTCTCATTCGAAGTGGACTGTGTATGAGTGCTTTCATCACAGATCCCATTCTCCCCAGAGATATGCTCTGCTACCGCACCACCCGCCACGACACCGCCACCAACCAGGCACGGAACTCTCCTTCCATCTCTCATGCATGATTCTCATTTCACGGAGTCATATATAGAAGATGAAACCCATGGTTTGGTTCTGTTTTGGTAGGCCTTTTTGCTCTAATATAGCAATAAAAATGTGACTTTATGTACGCTTTTCTATTTTGGGTTTGTTCTTATATACTTTTGTGAAAAAATGTGACTTTGCTAGTGAATGTTGATAAAAATGCGATACTTACTTCCTTGATATTGATAAAAATGTTGGTTCTATTTTGGTAGGCCTTTCTGCTCTAATATAGCAATAAAAATGTGACTTTGCTTGTATGTCATTCTGTTTTGGTTTGTGCTTATATGCTTTTGTGAAAAAATGTCACTTTGCTTGTGAATGCTGATAAAAATGCGATACTTCCTTCCTTGATGTTGATAAAAATGTTGGTTATGTTTTAGTAGGCCATATAGTTGATAAAAATGTTACTTTGATTGGTAGGGAAAATGAAATTCATCCTTAGTCTTGAAAATGCGTTACTTACTTCCTTGATGATGATATCAATGTAGTCTAGCTGAGTCTTAATTTTGTTTTGATTTATTAGAAAGGCTTGGATCGGCTTTTGTACCCCATTGATTGTTCCCCCCCCCCCCCCCAAAACTGAAAATCTGCTTATATAAATACTAAATTTTCATGTGAGGTACTTTCTTTTACTTTTACTAATTTTGTAGAACATGCTTTCTGATTTTATATGAACATGCTTTTCATATATAGAGGCATGCATATAGGCAGAACCATTTCTTGTTATAAGTAGTGTTTGGAAAACCATGAAATTAAGATGTCAATATATTAATTTCAAGAAAACTACTTGCAGGTGGATTGATGATCGCATTTGCTTTATGGTCGTAGTTTGTAATGGGGAGGATACTGGTATTGGCTTAATGAGATTGGCAACTATGGTCGAGATCTTGATGATTTGTGTACACTACTGTATTTTGACACCAGCAGGCATTTGTGGATTTACGTTGCCCCCAGCATTCCAAATTAAGAACAATTTTGCTATGATTGGGACTGCATCACTCCCGCTCCTTATCCTTTTACTTGAAGAAAATAAAATCTAATTATTCAGAGATTATCTTCTAATGTTTGGGCATGTAGGCCATTTGGCACCTACTGATACTCCTTTCACCTCAAACTCTTTTTGTTTATGCTTTTGGCATCCATTTTCTCGAAATAAATCAGATTGATTTTTAGATCACAAGTACTATGTGAAATCTTCGATTTTTTCCTCTCTCTATCCCTATCCGGTAGGTATAGAAGAAGGAATTGAGAAGAAAATATCAGCAAGAATTGGTTTTATTATGGGACAGCTCATGATGTTCATATCGATCTATTATGCGCCTCTAAGTTCTTATATGCTTGAAATGTGAAGTCAGATTCTGATTTGGGATTTTCAATCCACTTGAAGTCCTGCTATGGGAAGTTCCATAACATGAAATGTTACCAATACAAAACAGGAACGCCCAACTGGTTCTTGTTGCTTTCTTTCATGCATGACAATTTGATAGTAGATGTTGCATTTAACTACATTGGCATCAAAGAACCATGCAGATATTTTCAAAACCACTTCAAGGCTTCTTACCTCATAAAGTAATGAGTAATACTACATACAGTCGTGGAATGTGCAAACGCCGTGCAGTCACTTTGAAAAAGAGTGGGGTCCACTATTAAAAAATTAATTTCTTTTCATGTGGGTCCCATATTTATTCACTTTTTTCAAAGCGACTGCACGGCGACTGCATACTCACGACTGCAAGTATCATTTCTCTAAAGTAATAAGAGTTTTGGTAGATCTTTTCGTTTGCACTCAGTTCTCTAAAATGGTTAGCAACCCAAAAATATCAATTGAGAATTCATATGTAATTTATATGGCTCGCTGTGCCCAAAATATTATAGGAAAGTACCCCATTATAAATTTGAAGTTTTTTATTTTTTTATTATTTTCTTTTTAAGTATTTGTTTAACATCCTTAATCATGAAGAAAAAATTAAAAAAATATATAACTTTATTAATAGTCACTTCCTTAATCATTAAGTAAAATTAAAAATTAAAAAAAAAATCAAATACAAAAAAAGTAATAAATAGATAGTAATAGAGTGTAACCTAATCATTATTCTTATAAGACACTTCCATTCTCCACAAACACTTCTAAGATACGTTCATTCTACACAAAAAAACACATGGAACTTTCAGCAAACTTCATGGGACTTCCAAGGCACTTCCATTCTACGCAAACACTTTTGAGACACGTCCATTCTACATGATCTGGACCGGAGGATTGAATCCCAAAGCAGTTGCAGGTGGTCCATCGGTAACAAGATTAACCCACAGAAGTTGGACAGGTATCAGACCTTAAGGAATACCTCCTAAAGCTGCTGTTAGAAAGATGGAGGCAACCTCACCCATGTCGGACGAAATCATGTACCTGAATTATCATAGAATACACATTAATTTCCATGTCTTAGTACAAAGAGTCTAAACTAAAAAAGGCATAATAGTACTCAAATTGCTGGAGGAGATATACAAGTATAACGTGTTAAATTCAACCGAGTGCATTTCAAACTACACCTAATCTTGGCTGTGCAAAGGTTAGATTTATTTTTCCTTCATGTTTAAGCATTAGATAATTATACAGCTTGAGTTGCATGAAGTTTTGATAAATGGACTTATCCATGAGGGAACAAAGATAGCTCATGAAGCTCGATATAAAGGAAAAACCCAGGTAAGTAAAGGGATCAAATTATTGTTATTATTATTGTTATCCTCAAATTACTGACTTAGGCATCAGAAGCGTTCCCTCGGACCCCCGTGCTCTCTACACTTTGGTTGCAGGTGATCGTGAGATGGTGGTGGTGAAATAAGTCCATAACAGTTGGCACCGTCTGTGGGATTTGTTAAGTCTCGCACTTTGCGTGCTTTTCACATGCCCATCACTGCTCGGTCTCAAGTAACTAGAGATCAGGGAGAAACTTCACAAAGCATGGAGGAGAAGATTGCGGAAATGGAAGAGATGATAAAGAAGCTTACAACGGAGGACCGGAGGTGGATTCCTTGCGTAAGGAAAATGAGACTCTTAAGTCACAAAATGGGCCGTCAGGCGAGGATGCGACACCCAGTCAGGCTGACAAGGTAGAGATGGAGGCAAATAGTGAGGGAAAAGGCCATCAAGAGAACGAGGAAGTGAAGAAATTGCACCACGACATACGTAGCTTGATGGACAAGTATGAAGAGATGGTCAAGAAGATAGGAACGTCTTCTTCGGTCGACTAGTTGCTATCCAGCACAAATCTACCATTTTCTACGAAAATCCTGACGATGCCCCTGCCCGCAAAATTTAAAGTCCCGTCAATGGACCTATACAATGGCTCGAAAGATCCCATGGAGCACCTTGAGACTTTCAAAGCCCATATGACGCTTCACTGGTTTCCTGGGGAAATTGCTTGTAGAGCTTTCCCTTTAACTCTAAAGGGATCAGCGAGAGGATGGTTTGGTACTGCAGCCAAACTCCATAGAGAGTTTCGAAGAGCTAGGCTAACAGTTCTTGACCCAATTCATGGCGAACAGAAAGCGCAAAAGACCCGCTGCATACTTGTTGATTGTCAAACAACGGGAGGATGAAAGTTTGAAAGCGTATTTAACACACTTCAATAAAGAAAAGATAACGACCGATGACCAGGATGAGAAAATCATGCTAGCAGCACTATTGGAAGGTGTTTGGCCAATGAGCCCTTTATGGTCGAGCTGGCCCGAAAAACCCCTTCCACCTTACGAGAGTTCATGGATAGGGCTAACGATTTTGTTAATGCTGAAGATACCTTGATCGCCCTAACCACCCAGCCAGAAGAAGGAGTGAACGGGAACAAAAAGGAAGACAGAGGAAAGACCGAGATGGATGTCAAAAGGCGAAAAGGGACCAACAAGAGTCAAGGCGAGATGGCAATATAAGAAGGCATAGTGGCGGTTATGTACACTATTCAAAAAAACAAAGGAAGAAGAACCAATCGAGAACGAACGGCAAACCGAGAAGTAATGTACTTATCACAAAACAAGGGGACACAAAACCGAGGACTGCTATAACTTGAAACGAAAAGTAGAGGAAATGAAGAATAGTGGCGAGTTGGAACAGTTGATCTCCCAGAACATCACCCCTCCACGGCGAACAAACGAATGAAAGATTGAGCATAAAAGGCGAAGAAGTAAGAGCCCCAGGCGACGGGAATAACCAAAAAGGGAGAGGAGTACAAATGAACCTAGGGACCAAAGAACAAAAGCAAATGAAAACCGGAGAAACCCACCTCTAGGCGAGATACACACTATTGCTAGTGGATATGCAGGAGGTGGCTCAACTTCCTCAGGAAAAAAGGCCTATGCAAGGTGGGCGAGATATGAAGAAGTCTACAATGTAGAGAGGCCCATCAAACAGCCCCGAGTACAAGTATTCCCCACAATATCTTTTGATGAGGAAGATTGCCGAGGGGTTGTATATCCCCATGATGATGCTTTGGTGGTAACAATGTTGGTGTCAAATTTTACCACCAGAAGGATATTACTTGACAATGAAAGTTCGGCGGATATTTTGTTTTGGGATGCTTTCAGCAAAATGGGAATTGGCGAAGAACAGTTGAAACCAGCGCCAACCACGTTAAAGGGGTTCACTGGAGATGCAGTGCAACCAATGGGGTCCATTACATTACCAATATCTGTAGGCATAGACCCTTATGTCGCCACGGCGATGACTAAGTTTTTAATAGTAAGTACTCGGTCGGCATATAATGTGATCATTGGGTGACCCATGTTAAATGCGTTAAAAGCCATTTCCTCGACCTATCATCTAAAAATGAAGTTCCTAACAAGTGAGGTACGTGGACCAAGAGGAATAGGCAAAGTGTGCGGCGAGCAAGTCTTGGCCAGAGAATGTTATGTGCAGGGCAAGCAGAAGTCAGTATCATGGATTCTAAAGAACAGACGGTCCTCACATTGGGACTACAGGTAATGGCGACAAAATTAGAGACTAGAGATGAAGAAACCTTGAAGTATGGGGAGGCAGATGAACCTCTAGAGCTGGTCACCCTTGAGCAGAATCATCCCGAAAGTCATGTGAAGATCGGGACACAGTTGGCACAAGAAGAGAGACAACAACTGATAGACTTCCCTTTAGACCATAAAGACATATTCGCATGGAGTCATAAAGATATGTCAGGGATAGGCGAGGAAGTCATCGAACATGAGTTGAACGTAGACCCAAAGGTACGTCTAGTAAAACAAAAAAAAGAGAAACTTTAGTACCGATAAGTACGAAGCAATTGTAGAGAAGGTGGATCGGTTATTAGCAGCTGGATTCATCAAAGAAGTACATTATCCAAAATGATTGTCTAATGTGGTGTTGGTATAAAAGTCCAACGGGAAGTGGTGAATGTGTGTGGATTTTACCGACCTCAACAAATCTTGCCCAAAAGACAGTTTCCCATTACCAAGGATAGATCTGATAGTAGATGCAACAACGAGGCATAAAATGTTAAGATTTATGGATGCCTACTTGAGATACAATCAAATCAGGATGAAAAATGCTGATGAGGAGAAAACCGCTGTTATAACTAACCGGGGACTATATTGCTATAAGGTGATGCCTTTTGGCTTGAAGAACGCTAGAGCAACCTACCAGAGGTTGGTAAACAAAATGTTTAAAAAACATATCGGGTGAAGCATGGAGGTGTACGTCAATGATCTACTAGTAAAAAGCAGGGAGTTTGACCAACACATAGAAGACCTGAGGGAGACTTTTCAGGTTTTACGTCAGTACCAAATGAAGCTCAACCCAACGAAATGCACATTCAAAGTGCAGTCGGGAAAATTCCTCGATTTTATGGTATTAGAGAGAGGAATTGAAGCAAATCCCGAGAAACTCATAACAATAATGGAGATGAAGTCGCCCACGAACTTGAACAAAGTACAAAAATTGGCAGGCAAGATTGCAACTCTGAACAGGTTTGTAAACCGATCAACGGATAAAAGTCTTCCTTTCTTTCAGGTGCTTAAGAAAGCACGAGAGTGGGATGCCAAATGCAAAGAAGCATTTACTCAGTTAAAAGAGTATCTAGTTAAGCCATCATTGCTCAGTCACACCAAACCAGGAGAGCCATTGCCATTGTTCTTAGAAGTAACTCCAGACGCAGTATCTGCTGCGTTGGTACGAAAGGAAGGGAAGGAGCAAAAGCCGATGTATTACGTAACCAAGGCATTGAGAGGAGCAGAGACCAGGTATCCAAAGGTAGAGTTGGTCGCCTTCGTTGTGGTAGTAGCAGCAAGGCGATAACGGCCTTATTTCCAAATCCATCCAATAAAGTAATCACTTTGTCACCTCTACAAAAGGTGTTGTAAAAACTAGACACCTCAAGACGGTTGGTCAAATGGTCAATCGAACTAAGTGAGTACGACATCAGCTACATACCAAAAAGCACTGTGAAAGGGCAGATACTAGCCGATTTTGTAGCAAAGTTTTCCAATTTCAAAAAAGAAGTCCACAAACCACCTAAGAAAAATACGTGGCAAGTGTATGTAGATGGGTCAATCTGTCGAGCAGATGGAGGAGTCGGGGTGTACATAGTAACAAGTGAGGGGAAAGAATCGTACCACACAGTACGATTGGAGTTCAACGTGACAAACAACGAAGTTGAGTATGAAGCAATACTCGTCGGTTTGGCGATCACAAGGGTATTAAGAGGCGAAAAAGTCGAGATGAAAGTTGATTCATAAGTGGTAGTCGGGCAAATCTGTAACGACCCGATCCTATATTTTTAGGGATAAATTACAGATAATTTTTTTTAACTCAATAAATGAGTTAAAGCCCATTAGAGAATTTATCGGATAGATTATTTTTTTTAAGTATAGACTTCATTATTATTATTATTGTTTTCTCTCCAAGCTCACGAGTCATTTTCATAATAAAACTCCTCCCTATCGGATTTTTCTTCTATGAATTTCAACAATCCACTCACATGCACATTCACGTCTCTTTTTATCTAGGGTTTTCTTTTAGGTTTTCAATCATATATATATATGTATGTTACACTCACCAAAACTGCACGCTGCAAGTCCTCCACCGTGAGTCTTCTAATCACGTAACAAAACAATACATGCACGGCTTCATCCGTTTCCTCTGTTTGCACGACACTGTGTTTATTTATACACTCACGCACAGCTTTGCACACATTGCCTTTGATATATCCTAGGGTTTTCAGAACCGAAACCAACCCCACGTTCAGTCCCGCAGCACGGCTACCCCAGTTCACCACTTAACGTTCACCCTCCAAACACAACCAACGCTCACCGTAGAACAAACACGAGACCACCGCACAACCACACACACGACAGTACACCAAGAACCACCAACTTTCCCACGCGCAGCAACCATAGCTCTTCCTCTCCACCCTCGAAAGCAGCCCAAATACAGTAGCCACAATCATCATCTTCCGTGGAAAGTAGAAGCTGGAGCTGCTCTGTTTTGAAGCCATCGAGACAGAGCATCCTCTCCCAAACCAAGAGCCACGTTTTGCCACTTTTGGGCCGCGATGCCACTGTCAGCAGCAACAAATGACGCTAGAGATCTAGCCTCCACCGCCCAGTGACGCCCAACGCCACCACCCGAAGCCCCCATGCACGCTGCGTGGTGCGAAAAATTTCTCTCCGTTCTCTCTCACTCATTCTCTCTCTCGGCGTCGCACTAACCAGCCCAAAGGAACCAAGTCGCGCCACCTTGGCTCCCAGCTCCTCCCCTCGGTGAGTTCATCGCCTGTAAATGCATGCTTCCCTTCCACTCTCCCGATACTATTTCTCTACAATTATAAAAGATGTATTTTAGGTTTCCGTAGGTTATTGATACAATTACAAAAATGCCCCTTTGTATTGTTTTCCCAAAATGCGCATGCCCAATATGTTGTTTTTTCAAAAATACCCATGTCTATTTAGGATTAAAAGATGATAATATTTTAGTGTAAGGAAGAATCTAGGTTTAGGAAATATAGACTATTTTAGTAGTTAAGGTTTTAAATAAAGTCATAGGTTTAATTAGTTATGAAAATTTTGTGTTTATTTTTATAGGCGACCGACTACGCACTGAAAATGGTGGATTAGCGTTGCAAGGTAAGTAACATGATCATACCCTTACACGTATGTATGGTAAACAACATGTATTTTATAAAAATATTATGCAT
Source organism: Juglans mandshurica (assembly GCA_022457165.1). NCBI lineage: Eukaryota > Viridiplantae > Streptophyta > Magnoliopsida > Fagales > Juglandaceae > Juglans > Juglans mandshurica. Next base: position 25,507,678 of record CM039625.1, on the reverse strand, counting down.
GTACGCGCTCCATTGGAAGTCCCTTTTTACGTACCCAAGACATGATAAAATTATGAAAATCCATGATTTTACATGAAGAATTATGCATTAAATTATTTATGAAAACTCCTGATTTTATGGAATGAGTTATGCATCAAAAGATTTATGAGAGTCATGATTTTATGTGAAGGTTTATGAAAATTGACGATCTTATGTAATACTTTATGCATTAAAATAGTTATGGAAAGTCATGCATGATTTTATGTGAGAGTTATGCATAAAATTATTTATGAAAAGTCATGAATTTATATGAGGAAACATGTATCACAACATTTATGAAAGAATGTGATTTCATTTGAAATCTATGATATGATATGACAAGTATGTATGCGATTTCTTTTAAAATCTATGATATGAGAAGTATATATGCGATTTCTTTTGAAATCTATGATATGACAAGTATGCAATTATGATTATGATTAAGATATGTAATGACCTTTATTATAATATGAAAATGGTACCTATGTTATGGGCATATAGAATTACCAGGTCGTGCATGCTGGTAGTGCACCCAGTATGTCTTCCTTATGTATGGATTCCACAACTTGCGGCCACGGGCGGAATCGAAATCTACTTAGATTCGCTAATCCTAACTCACGGGGGTCAACAGTGGGTAACGACCTATGATAAGTGAAAGATAAGTTAATATTCATGTTCATGTTATTTATGTATGTATTTATGAATATGCACGTTTTTTCAAGAAACCTTATGTTTATTATGTTTACTGTATGATGTGTTGTTTATTGAGTATTCGACTCATTTTAGTTTGTTTTTATGTTTTTAAACCACCCCAGGTGATGACATTTATGAAGATGAGACTGGAGGATAGGACTTGACCCAGGGAGGTGAATCAGAGGCCTAGACAGATTATGCTATGACTATTTTTATGGTTTATGGTTTAAATAAATTATTTTGATAAGCACATGAGACTTCCGTATTTTCTTTAATAAGTGCTTCCGCCGACTCTATTTTGGATTTTCAGTATTTATTAAAATTTGTTTTATTTATGGAAACTTTCGTATCTAGCTCGTTGTTAAAAAGAAAAAAATTTTAAGTTCAAGTTTAGTAGTAACACACTGGCTCCCCGAAAATTCTAAAATGTTTTTTTGGGAAGCGGGGTGTTACAAAATCACAAAGGAATATTTGGCGAGTGGATCCAAGCTGATAAAATACCATCACCAAGTACAGGAACAAAGCAAAGATCTCAAGTACTTTCAAATCGAAAAGATACCTTGTGGTGACAATTCCAAGGCTGACCGATTGGCACGTGTGGCCTCAGCAAAGCAAGAAGAAACACTACTATGGAAGGTTTATTTACAAGCAATAGCTAGACCAGCGGTAGGAGAGGAAAGTTTGCACATCGGGGAGAACACGCCAGGATGGGCTAATGATATAAAAAAATATTTGGAGACAGGTGAACTTTCCTCATCTCAGGAAGAGGCGAGAAAGTTAAAAAGCAGGGAGACCAGGTTTACCATAATTGACGGAGCACTTTATAGGTGGGGTTTCTCAAACCCATTGTTGCGATGCGTAACAGAAAAAGAAGCTGAGTACATGATGAAGGAAGTACATGAGGGGATTTGCGAGAGTCACTCAGGAGGACGATCACTTGCCGCAAAGATTGTAAGGGCAGGGTACTATTGGCCAAACGCACTCAAAGATGCGAAGGAGTTCGCGAAAAAATGTGTTCAGTGCCAGATTCATGCACCAATCTCAGGTGCACCCCTTGAGAAGTTGCAGTCCATAACATCCCTATGGCCATATGCCCCCTAGCAAAGGAGGAACCAAATTCATTATCGTAGTTGTCGACTATTTTACAAAGTGGGCAGAAGTTGAGGCAATGGCTACAATAACTGCTCAAAGTGTGACAAAGTTCCTATGGAAGGCAATAGTATGCAGGTTCGGGATACCTCAATGTATCATTTCTGATAACGGAAGACAATTCGACTCCGAACATTATCGTCAATGGTGTGCAAAGCTAGGAATCAAGATCAAATACTCTTCCCAGGCCATCCCCAGGCAAACGGACAAGTGGAAGCAACTAATAAAACCACATGGGAATACTGAAAAAGAAGATAGGCGACAGAAAAGGGCTATGGGCCGACGAGCTCCTAGAAATTTTGTGGGCTTACAGAACAACAGAAAACCTCAATAGGCCAAACACCTTTCGCCCTAGCCTATGGGAGTGAGGCGATGGCACCAGTAGAGGTCGGGTTACCAAGCTACAAAAGGAGAAATTTTGATCCAAAAGTAAACGTAGCAAGGTTAGAAAAAAGCCTAGACCTATTAGGGGAGATAAGGGCAGATACAGAAGTGTCAGAGTTGCAACTTCTAAGAAGAAAGCGAAGCAATACTTCAACAAATGAGTGAGGCCCAAGTCATTCAAAGCAGGCGACTTAGTGCTGAAGGAAACCGGTGTGACCTCAGGAGAAGAAGGAAAATTAGGCCCTCGGTAGGAGGGACCTTACGTTGTAGTGGCAAGCCACAGGCCAGGGACTTACCACCTCAAGTATGCCGCGGGACGCCAGCTACCTCACCCATGGAACGCAGAGCACCTACAGAAGTACTATGTTTGAAAGAAAGATATGTAGTTTTCTTTTATTTCGTTTGTTGATTTACGTATGAATATCATTTTCAATAAATGCCAGCACGTTTTGTCCACCTTTTCTTTTGTCTTGTTCCTTTTGGATTTTCAATAAGTATCCAAGACTTGAAGAAAAAAGAAAGAAAAAGGAAAAGGCGACACGGTCGAGGAACTCTCCCATGAGCCTAAAAACTTAAAGGTTAAAATGGTCGATGAACTCTCCCATTAACACCTTCACGCCAGAAGGCGACGTAGTCGAGGAACTCTCTCACGAACCTAAAAACTTAAAGGTTAAAACGGTCAAGGAAATCTCCCGTTAACACCATCCCGCCAAAAAGCAACGTGGTCGAGGAACTCTCCCACTCACCTAAAAACTTAAAGGTTAAAACGGTCGAGGAAATCTCCCGTTACACCTTCCCGCCAAAAGGCAAAGTGGTCGAAGAACTCTCCCACGAGTTTAAAAACTTAAAGGTTAAAACGGTCGAGGAAATCTCTCATTAACACCTTCATGCCAAAAGGCGACGTGGTCGAGGAACTCTCTCATGACCCTAAAAACTTAAAGGTTAAAACGGTCAAGGAACACTCTCGTTAACACTTTCGCGCCAAAAGGCGACGTGGTCGAGGAACTCTCCCACAAGCCTAAAAAAAGCCTAAAGGTCAAAACGGTCGATGAATTATCCCGTTAAACACCTTCTCGCCAGCAGGCGACATGTTAGAGGAGCTCTTCTGCTCGCCCTAAAGGTTTAAAGGAGGTCAAGAGAAACTCATACCGATGGGCGACGTAACGCTCACAATCCAGAACAACATAAGGCTAATACATAAGGTATGAATAGCATGGGTTGATATCATGATGCAGAAGCAGGAATGAATACTTCACAGCCAACAAACAAAGTTCAAAAGCCTGAAAAACGGCTTACAAAAGTCCAATAAAAAAAATGGCTTTCGAAATTCAGTCGTTTACAAGGCTTAAAAAAAAAAACCAAAAGCAAATCCCTAGGGGAATGAGAAAGCTCCAAACTAAGCAGGTGTCAGGAATGGCAATGAAAAGCATCAGGCATCTCGGCCCGACCAAGGAAGTCACAAAAATGAAGGGCAACCTCACTAGCCCGAATAGACTTCCATTCCAAGGTATGCAAGTCCGTTGTGGGTTCCCGAAGAAGAAGCTTACGAAGCTGTTTTACCCCCAACTTGAAGCCTATACCCCAGGCTCATAATCGAATCTTGGGGGCAGTAGCCAACTGGGGAATGACCCGATTAAGGTCATTTTGAGAATTCTCTAAGGCAGATCTCATCCCAGCCAATCGGTGCTCCAGGATAGAAATTGTTTTCTTGGCAGATTTAACAACTTCGTCAAGCTAAAGGTATTGAAGATCGCTATCTTTAAGAAGGCCCTTCACCTCATCCAGATTTTTCTCGGCTTTAGCTTTCATCCTTTCAGCCGCCCCCAGCTTTATAAGCAACTCCCTTTTTTCGTCTCCAAGAGAGGCCATGCGAGAAGCATATTCGGATTTGGACTTAGCCAATCCTTCGATTTCTAAGTTCGCACGATCAAAGCTAGCAGTGAAGCCATCTCGCTCTTTCAAGACACGCTAGCAAAATCCCCTTGGGGAAAGGCGGCTTCAGTAGCGACGAACAAAGGACAGCAAACAGATGGTTCAACAAGAGGGCCCGAGTAGTTTTTGGCTTTCCCTATCTCACCAGTTTCATCCTGGCGAGGTACAGCCTGATCAATCCCGAGATTCTCCTCAGGAGTTGTCAAAGATGTTTCGCTACTTCCTCGAGGAGAAACACTAAAAGGCGACGAAGGAATCAAAACCCTACTGCCACTGGTGAGGAAGAGGGCTGGAAAAATAAAGGGCAAATCTGGAGTAACCCCACCTGAAGTCATTGAGGCAAGGTGGAACTAGGCACCGCAACTAACTCTTGAGCACTCCCCTTTTCGCCCCCTCCAATCGAGGAAGATCTGAATGAGCGTCAGAAGGAACAAAAACGATTGGCGGGGGTTAGGTCAGTAGAGGTGTAGAAGCTTCAAAGGGCGGGAAGCTTGCAAGAGTGGAAGGTGGTGTTGTAAGGAGGACAGGATTCAAAATAATAATGTCCTCTTCCACTGGAATATCATCACATTGCTGCTAGGAATCATCAATCCGAGCCTTTGAAGGCTACGTAGCAGCTTCAGTGGCAGCCTCTGCGGTGAGTATACTATCGAGGTCTTCCTCAGCCTGCAACATGACTTCATCCAAAGAAAGAGGTAGTAGATCCATAAAGGCGGCCATAACACTTAGTTTCTCCTGAGAAGTAAGTGGCCACCTTGGTGCTCCCACCTTTCTGAGAGGCAGTTTTACTCGGCAACTCCTGAGAAGAACTCAACTCGGCCCCACTCTGTTTTTTAGGAGGTATCAATTTTGTATCTCCACCCGCCGCCGAGGGAAGTAGAAAACCAACTTTGGAGGAAATAGACTCATCGGAACGAGGTGAGACAAGAGCATTTTTAACATTTCTTTGTTTCTTCCCGCCTTCGCCACGACATTTCTTCTTTTTCAAGTCTCCTGTCACCCAAAACGAGGTGAGACAAGGCGGGAGGGCACCCAAAAACTCACGCCTCAAAATATGGGCCCGATTGGGAACCATCACGAACCTCTCAATGTTACTAGAGGTTAAAAGCGCATCCGAGAGGCTCAGTTTGGGGTGAGCTTGAGCCCAGGACTCCACTAGCCTAACACGGGCCTCCTCACGAGGGGAAAGAATCACTTCGTAGTCATCCCCATCGAGGACAGAAGACCAACATGCCTTAATGGAAAATTCCCGATTAGGAACTTCATCGGCGGGAATTTCCCAGCCAAAGCTAGCAATAAGGAAAATTTTGTTAGTCCATTCCTTCACATGAGAGTACTTACGCTCTAAATCAACCAAGGCTCGATGGGCTATAAAACTGCAGAGATTCCCATCCAGATGCCTAAACCCATGGAGGGACAAAAACTCACGGGCTGTTAGGTCTGGGTACTCATTGCCCAAGGGTTCCAACACCCGTCGCCACAAAACACAGTAGGCCATCAAGAACCTCCAAGCATGGGGCACCAACTGAGCGGAGCAAGCCCTAAGACGTCTAACACATCGCGAATAGGGCGCACAAAAGGCAGTCGAAGCCCCATGGTGAACATAGCAAGATAAAGGGCAACAAAGACAGCCATATATTTGGCGTCGATAGGTTTATGGTTGGGAGCTGGAGCTTTAAACTCAACGGAATCAGGGATGTTGAAATTATTCAAGGCATTCTCCAACTCACGAGAAGTGATGACGGAGGACAAACGAGAACCCGCAAAAATGGAAGCCGGCGGAACAACAATGAGTTGGGGAGGGGAGTCGTGGGGTGGAGAAGAGTCCGGAGCAGTAACTGCCTTACCGTTGGAAGAAGAGGAAGCCTTGGAAGGATTGAAAGAAATCACAAGAAACACGAGAGCAAAGAACTCAAAGAGAGAAGGGGAATGCAAGAACCTAGAGAAGAGAAATGCAAGAACTCAGAAAAGAAGAGGAAAGCAAGAAACGTGACAGAAGACCAAAAGAAAAGGGAAAATGGGCAATAAATAGGAGTTGAAATGAAGTGAAGGTTAATGTGCTCGAGAAGAGGAAACGAAGCAGCGTAGTGACACGCCTCGAAGAAAGAAATGGCACCTAGTAATTAAGTCCCATCATGCCATGTGCAATGAGACTTCGCGGGGTAACTGGAGCAGACATCCCGACCGGTTAGCCCCTAAGATGGACCTGGGCCATTACCAACGACTAAAGCCCATATCATAACCAAGGAGCCCAGCCTAGTACAAAGGAAACCAGCCCATGGCCAATAACGATTGGATAAGCTAATACTGAAGGGATAGCTATCTAGTCAATGGCAAAAAATAAAGGAGGCTATTATTCAAATTTGCTAATAGATGAATCTTCATCTCTAGATTTGAATTTGAATAAAGGATAACCACTATCCATGAGGGAAAAAAGATAGCTCATGAATCTCTATATAAAGTAAAAATCCAAGTAAGTAAAAGGATTGAATTATTGTTATTATTATTGTTATCCTCAAATTACTGACTTAGGCATCAGAGGCGTTCCCTCAAACCCCCGTGCTTTCCACACTTTGGTTGCAGGTGATTGTGAGGTGGTGGCGGTGAAACATGTCCATAACAGGACTAACAAATATCAAACATATATTCCAGCTCTACAATGAGGGAAGACTTATAATAATTATTTTTTTTCACAAAAACCTTTTGGAGCATCGTGATGATAAAATCAACAAATTTGCGGTATCGTAGCATACACTCAAGTTTTTTTTTCACATCAAATTTGTGGTATTGTAGCATACACTCAAATTTGTTGTATTTCTATCCTAGCTCGCTTCAAAAGTTTTTCAAATTGATGAATATGATAATTTTTTTTCATAACGAATTATTTTTATTAGAGTAATGCTAGATACAATCCTAGAATTTGCAAGTTTCGTGCACTTTCATTGCAAATAAGTAGGGTCCATCATTAAAAGAAGATTTTTTTTTTTATGTGGATCCCAAGTTTACCCATTTTCTCAAAGGGAGTGCACAAGACTAGCGTACTTTCAACTAGGGGTGAGCACCGACCTAGTCAGAGTTGGATTCTCCTAAATCCGACTCCAACTCCGATTTTGTTGGAGTTCAAATCCGAACTCCAACTCCGACTTGTCGGAGAGGAGTTGGATTTGGACTTTTTTTGGGCTTTCTTTAACTTCTTATTTAGCCCATTTTTAAAAGAGTTTTTTGTGGACTTTAAAATTTTAATTTTTCCAAAAATTAAAATCTAAATCATTCACTTATTATTTACTTCTATACTAATATCTAACTTATTTTTATAATAGACTTAGACTATGGTATCTAATTACATGTTATCCTACTATAGTATTATATATTATTTCTAATGTCCAATTACATGTTATTATACTATAGTATTATATGTTATTAACTTACTATATTAGACTTATTTATATACTAGTGTCTATGTAACGCCCCGGTCCTGGATGGGTCGGAGAGTTACTACTTGTCACTCAAAATCATGTCTCAATCATATAGTCATAGACTCCAAAGTTTTCAATGACACATACAACTCGTTGTTTCAAATCAACTACTCCAATATGAATAATCTAAAACACCACAAAACCTTAAAATATACCTCAACCTTCCAAAATACCCAATCGACATAGTAAAACAGAACTATTGAATAAAATACTCAGATAACCAAAGTACCCTCTTTGTACTTATTCCACTATGCTCACGTAGCCTTATACATGATTTCTAGTCTTGATCCCAGCTGTACTATCAAAATTATCTGAAAAAAAGTTATGAAAATAAGGAGTGAGTTATCAACAATTTAGTAAGTAGAGAACATATACTAGTATGTAAACATGAGCCTTTTCTGGAAGTTCAGTATGCAGAAACAAAACATTTCATTTTCATATGCAGATCTCAAAAACCTGTCATCAGAAAATCAAAGCGACTTTTCAATCTTTTCATACTCAAAAACCAATTGTTCATATTCAAAGATCCTTTTGATATTCAAAGACCATTTTATATCATATACCATGTTTAACCCCCGTGGTAGGGTTGTGCTATCCCCGATAGCCAAACCAGACAGTATCATATTGTGAAACTTCCCATTTTTCAATCTCCGAGCCCCGAGTGTGCACACAGGAAATAACACATAAAAGACTACTTTGTTTCCAAAGTAGGTGCACTCATATCATATCATATTATGTTGGTACCAACCATATCACGTGAACCAGTATCATCATATCAGAACCATTTCAGAATCATAATCAAAACAGATAAGTATGCCAAAGGTTTTTCATATCCATATCATATCAAACCACGTGCTAAACATATTCATATCATTTCCATTTGATCAAAAATAGATCCAAATCATTTTCATATTATATGTACAAAAATTCACAGATATCATATTTGCTCTTTTGCACATTTCATAAACATGTCAAATATTGCTCATGTCTACACTATTCATGTCAAAAGTATTTCTTTTCTCTTTCATACATATTTCATGAGTGAATGCAAAACATATACTGAGATTGTTTTTTACTTTTTCTTTTTAAAACAACATGCACATTTTTATAAATCAATCTCATTTTATTTCTTTTTATGCAAATCTAGTATATGAATCCCGCTTACCTGGACTTTTTAGTTTTTCTGAATCTTTCCACAATTGTGTCGAATGAATACCAATCGTCACTTATACGGAATACTAAATGTTACTAAACTTCTAAAATGACTGCTAAAACTCTCATTCTACTTAAATTCATACTACGGAAATAGCTTTGATGACTATCCAGTTATCAGAAATCTAATAAATACTATTATCATTAAAAATAATCTTAACTTATCATAATATAATTTTATTAAATATGGCAAAACAACTTAGATTCATTTCAAAAATTAACTTAATCATAATTAAAAATCATATCTCTATAAACTATTATTGAAACGATAATTTAATACTGCCAACATATAATGTAGTTGGAAATTCATAAATTCCTTAAGCAATAGTAATTCATAAAATATTCTTAATCATATCTAATTTAAAACCATCAAGGACTTGTATCATATAATCGGCTTAGTGTTTAAAAAACAGATTAAATACTGCTAATTTACAACTTAATAATATACTTATATCAAATTCAAATAATGTAACAAGCGGAAAACTCATTTAATAATATTAAAAATCTTTTTATTTACCACTGAAAGTAATATAATTATACTTAAAACAATTTCTTCAATATGCTTTTCAAATGCTATACGACAAGGGATTAAAATTAACATAATATAATTTAAATCCTCATTTATTGTCTTTATACTATCTTATATTAAAACACAACCTTCACAAAATAAGTATAATATATAGACAAGGACCCAAAATAGAACCCGCCTAATAACAAGGATATTTTAGGGAAAGATCATAAAATGCATGGGCAGATTTCTGGAATTAAAACATAACACTACCATGCGATGGAACCAAGCTCACCATGAGGGAAACTCGCGACAACGGATCGAAGCAGCACTGGGTGAATGTCAACAGCGGTGCAGCTAGGTTGTTGCGGCAGGGCACTGAGAGAGATTGAAAGTGAATGAGAGTGGAGAGAAAAGAGAGAGAGGTTACCAAGAGAGAGGGAGGTTACCGAGAGCAAACTTCACGGTTTCAGTCGCTTGAGGCACTAGGCTGAACTCCGACCCTTGCAGGCTTTCTTCATGATGGCTCTGAGGTGGAGCCATGGTGGTTTGCCATGATGGGCACGGTGGCTTGAGTGGATAAACAGTCCTGGCGCAACTTTGTTTTTGGGTGCATGAAATAGGGCCTTTTTGGTTTAAAAACACAGTGGGTGGTGCAAGTCCGTGGGGTGGTTTTTCGTGGGTTTTTCATCGGTTGTTCCCATGGTAGTTCCTGGTGGAAAAAAGGTTGTTGGTGTGAAGGAGTTGTGATAGTGGGGTGGCTCTCAGTTTGGTTGCTAGAATTGGAGAAGCAAGCAACGCTGTGAGCTTCACGTGGGTCGAGGAAGAAGGCTTGCAGCTTGGTAAAACGGAGACTGAGGGTTGTTGGTGTGAGGAGTACAATGGCTAGGAGTGGGCTTTGGTGGGGATGGCAACAACGTGGGGCTATGTCACGGTGGCATCTCGATGCATTAAGTGGCTGGCACCGTACTTGGCATGATGCGGTGGGGTGCGGGACGTCGTGAGGGTGCTGGTCGTTATGGTGGCTTGGACAGTGTTTCTACGGTGGTTTGCTTGAATGTGGAAGGCATGTGGTGGAGATCACTGTGCGACAACTATGCTAGCCTTCAGCGCATGAGAGGGAGAGAGATAAAAGGATGGGATGAGGGAGAGCAAGAGAAATTAGGAAGTGGGTAACGTGGAAGGAAAACTATTGAGGAAACCATCTGGTGGGGGAGAAAAGAAAGGTAGAAAAATTAAATAATAAAAATAATAATGAAGAAGATAAAATAATAGTAATAATAATAAATAAAATAAGAGTGCACACACTACTCATAAATGGAGCGGTTTTCCTTAGCAACAGAGCTTCTCTATGGGACTGGGTGAAGATTGGGCCCGGGTGTTACAGTCTTAACTTATTTTTATACTAGACTTATACTATGATGTCTAATTATTTATAGATAAAAAAACTATAGTGTCTAATAACATGTTATTATACTATAGTATTATATGTTATTATATTATACTAGTGTCTAATTTATTTATAACTTATGTTTACACTAGACTTATTTCTAGTGTCTAATTACATGTTATTATACTTTAATAAATTATTATTATGTGTTATTATATTAGACACACATGCATAGTATGGGTACATGCTGCAGCTCAATGGGAGGCTCACTAAATCTTGTGCGAGCCTGGTGAACTTGTTGGCAGCCACAACGTGGGCCGTCGGAGGTTTCTGTCTCCGATGGCCTGGCCCTCTCTGCCAGGGGCCGAACACGGCACGCCTAACAGGTGCACGTTGTCGTTCACCTGAGAGGCATAAACAGAAGGAGTAGCTGGCCACCACGAGGGCCACCGACACTTTCTGTTGCAGCTGTGGTGGTCCTCAGCAACTAAGGTTGTGCAAGTTGCCCTGTGCACCTGAGGGGAGCCCCTCTCTTCTAGTGGCCATCGTGTGTTGGATGACAACGCCAACCTCCAATAGGACTGCTAGCAATCTCTGTCGCCGGCAGAGTGCTCCACAACTCAGCCAACTCCTCAGCCATGAAGATAGGCATCCATCCTGCCTTGCACGAGCATCTTGGCCACACGCATGCTACACATGGCCAACCCATCTCGACCACCTACTGCCTAGTCGTGCCTTCCCCGGCCACAAGCCTCTCGGCCATAAGTTGCCTGACCGTATACATCTCGGCCACAAGCTGCCCAGCCATATACATCTTGAACAACAACTACACAACCATATAAATCTCAGACAGTAACTGCACGAATAGAAACATCTCGGATAGAAACTGCTTGGACACATAGCTCCTCAGCCATTGTTCAGCAACTCAAAGCCCCTCGGCCACAAGGAAAGGCCTAACCCAGCGCAGGCTGCCACCATGGCATGTTGCATGGGCCCAGCAACGTGCTTCATCGACCCCCTTGCTGGGCACACACGTGGGCAACCACCTAGCCATGTACACAGGTGGGTAAGAATGAGCTCGACCACCCTTTCTAACAAATGGTCAGCCATGCATGTTCAGATCTTGCCCCCTCTAATAGATGGTCAGCCATGCATGTTCAGACGTTGCTCGGTCGTGCTCGGCCATGCATGGTCACACAGCCATGAAAGGTCACATGTTGTATGTCTCATGTAACAGTTAACCCATGTGGTCAAAGCTGCATAATATACGTTGATCAAGCTATTCGATGTTCTGAGAGAGAGAGAGAGAGAGAGAGAAGGAAACAACAACCTGCAATGGGTAATTTTAGTCAAGCAATGACCGGCTACAACTGCTGAATCACCCCTGTTTGTCTCTCTCAAAATTTATGTGCATTTCATTTTTACTAACATAATTGATTCCTGTGGAACGAAACACTAACTACACAGCTCCACTCCAGCATCGCTTGGACATCTCAATTTGTCTCAATCGGAATAAATTTCTTAGCATTAACATGCACATGGGCACCCTAGATCTTTAACATTTCCGAAGCATGGTTGCCTGCGGGTTTAGCCGGCACACCTCAAATATTCGCCACACTTTAGCAAGACTATTCAGGTTTGCAAATCTCACACTTGTGATTGAGGATTATCTACGCTACCTGGTTGACTTTTATAGCACGGTCAATCATCTCATCCATTACCGTTTAGTTGAGTGTCAATAGGCAGGTCCAGCCTTTTGACTGCCCTACCGCCCTCACAGCGAAGCGTGAGTCCAATCTTTCGGAGGCCTAACTACTTTACCTTCTTGTTGAGTGTCAACAAGCGGGTCCAGCATTTCCACTGCCCGACCTCCCTCATGGTGAAGCGCGAGTCCATTCTTTCGGCTACCCAACTACTTCACCTTCTTGTTGAGTGTCAACAGGCGGGTCCAGCCTTTCGGTTGCCCGACCTCCTTCACCGCGAAGTGCGTGTCTAGTCTTTCGGCTGCTCGACTATTTTACCTTCCCGTTGAGCGTCAACAAGCGGGTCTAGTCTTTCGACTGCCCGACCTCCCTCACGGCGAAATGCGGGTCTAGTCTTTCGGTTACCCGACTACTTTACATTCTCGTTGAGTGTTAACAAGCGGGTCTAGCCTTTTGACTACCAGACCTCCCTCACAGCGAAGCACGAGTCCAATCTTTTGATTGCCAAACTACTTTACCTTCCTGTTGAGTGTCAACAGGCAGGTCCAACCTTTCCACTGCCCGACCTCCCTCATGGCGAAGCGCGAGTCCAATCTTTCGACTGCCTGACTACTTTACATTTCTTTTGAGAGTCAATAGGCGGGTCCAGCCTTTCAATTGCCCAACCTCCCTCACGGCGAAAGAGTGGGTCTAGTCTTTTGGTTGCCCGACTACTTTACATTCTCGTTGAGAATCAATATGCGGGTCTAGTCTTTCGGCTACTCGACCTTACTCCCAGCACGACATCTCCTCCAACAAACGTCGAGTATTTACACTTGTGCCATAACTGCCGTCAGCGAATTATCTCTGGGAACGAGCCTATGAGCTCCACATTCGCCTCACGTGAGTTACCTTCAGAACGAGTTGACGGGCTCGGCAACTGCCTAAGGTGGACCCAGGGTGTCGACGGGCTCCTTGACCACGACAGGTCTGGGACATGGGATGAGACATAAAGTTCTCGTCTGATCTTATTTTATCTTATTCTCAAACATAATTTAAATACAAAATTTTCAAACTAGTCATTACAATTTTTTTAAAATTTTTTAAATAAAAAATAATTCTAACTTTTTCAAATCACAAACAAAAATAATATTATAAAACTATATTCTTACAATATTTTAACTTTATAATATTTTTTATTCAATTTTTTTATCTCTCATTTCTCAAAACTCAAAAAATACTCAACTCAAACTATCTCACTACTATTTACAAACTATTTTTATTACTATTCACAAAATTCATATCTCATCTTACTCTCCAAACGAGCCACTCGGGTTACTACAAACATAGTCTAACTACCAACGAGCATCAATAGCAAAATGGAAACATCAACAACGATTCACATCAAAAGGGAGAAAATCTACTAATGCTATCGAAAACAAAAGTGTCAAAGGATAAATACTCTTTGCTAACGACAAACGTTTATACAAACGAACTTAAAGCCAACTCATACCTTGCCGAGAGCAACAAGCGGTTCCAGTCTTTTGACTGCCCGACCTCCCTCACGGTGAAGCGCGGGTCAAGTATTTCGACTGCCCAACTACTTCACTTTCCTATTAAGAATCAACAGGCGGGTCCAATCTTTTGACTGCCTGACCTCCCTCACGGTGAAGCGCGGGTCCAGTCTTTCAACTACCCGACTACCTTACCTTCTGGTTGAGAGTTAACAGGTGGGTCCAGGCTCTCGACTGCCCGAACTCTCTCATGGCAAAGCGTTGGTCCAATCTTTTAACTGTCCGACTACTTTACCTTCCTACTGAGTGTCAACAGGCAGGTCTAGTCTCTCGACTGTCCAACCTCTTTTACGGCGAAGTGCTGGTCCAATCTTTCGGCTGCTACTTTACCATCCTGTTGAGTGTCAACACCAGGCCTCGTTTGCTTTCAAGACTAAAACTCAAAACTTTGAAAATTTCTCATCTCATCATTACAATTTTTTAAAATTTCTATACAAAATAAAATAAACAATTTAATTTTTTTAAATTTTAAAATAAAAATAATATTAAAAAATATATTCTAACAATATTTTATTTTATTTTATAATTTTAATTTCACCCCATTTCATCTTAAAATATAAACGAGCCCAGAAAGCGGTGGACCAGTTCAGCCCACTTTATTTTCTTCCTCAGGAACTTGAGCCAGATTTCCACTGAAATTTTGAAACTTCCACGACCATTTTCCTCCGAATCCCCACAACAACCAAAATAAAATTGAAAATGCAATTGACTTCCAACCAATCTCAGACCAATTCATCAATGTCGGTTTCATATGAATCTGGATCTCAGCCATCTTGCATTTACGAATAAGCTTTACTAATATAACAACAATGGCTCGGATCTTCGAGCACTTTGTGGTTTGTGGGATTGGTCCGGAGATTCGAACCCTTGACGGGGACAAGGGCTTTCATGGAACCGGCGTCACGTACCTGCCTTCTCTGCTCGACCAGTACCCTCCACCCAACCACTCCCTCTATCCTCCTCCGCCGCCTCAGCTCCCCACCGTAAGTACCACGACCGACAGCAACAATAACACTAGCAGAATGCATTTTCACTCATTCTGAAGTTACTTTTGATTTTTTAGTTAATTTATATGACAAGTGCTGTTATTCCGGTGCTTGATCGTTCTAGAGGAATTGTTTTTTTTTTTTCTTTTTTGTGGAATTTTGAGAGTGATGTTGGGGATGGGGGGGGGGGGGGGGGGGTGCTATTGCAGTGTGTTCTACCGGCTGGGGTCGAGTTTTATTCATCTGGTTTTGATGCTAATGATGCTTTAACTTCTCCGAGGAGCTACCCGATTGTTTTAACCGGTACGCCTAAAATGAGCACAAGTCTTATTCATTTATTTATGCATTGAACTTGTGGATTTTTTTGTTATGTTTTATTTTCCAGATCCCAAATAATATATACTTGGCATGCATTTTCGTTTACGTGTTGTTATTGAACTTGTAAAACGTCAGATACATATTAAGGTAGCTAAGAAACTGGTACAATGTGATCCTATCACAATACATGATTTTGTACGAACATTAGGCGTGAAAGTTTTGTTCTAATTCCTTTGAAAAAAGTCGGCCACTTCAGGAAAAGCTACCCTTTTTCCTGATACCATGTTTTTTCAAAGATCTTGCATGAGACTTAAATGTAGCATTACACTTATTTGTTTGTGTTGATCTCTATGCTTTTTTTTTTCTAACTGAAATTGTGCGGTCTGTTAACCTTGACATCTGCAGTTGCCCATTGCCTTGTCAATGTGCATGTGATACCCCATATCATAAGAGGATAAGGTAGGTGGTGTATGAGATCCTACGTTGCCTGAGAAAGAGAAGTTCTTGCTCTTTATAATGTTCTAATGAGGCTTCAATTGTATCATTGACTAGTCTTTTTAGAGTATAGGCCATGTGGTTTGGACTTTCCATTAGGATGTTACAAATGGTATCAGAGTCTATCACAACTAGAAATGTGGGATTTGAGTTGTGCCACCTACGATGATGGGCCCAACGAGGACGTTGGGAATTTGAGGGGGGAGGTTGTGATACCCCATATGATATGAGGATAGGGTAGGTGGTGTATGAGATCCCACATTGCTTGAGAATGAGAAGTTCTTGTTCTTTATAACGTTTCAATGGGGCTTCAATTGTATTATTGACTAGTGCTTTTGGAATATAGGTCATGTGGTTTGGACTTTCTATTAGGGCATTACAAATAGTATCAAAGCCTATCCCAACCAGAAATGTGGGACTTGAGCCGTGCCACCTACGACAGATGGGGCCGACGAGGACGTCGAGAAGGGAGATTGTGATATCTCATATGATAAGAGGATAATGGAGGTGGTGTATGAGATACCATATTACTTGGGAATGAGTTCTTGCTCTTTATAATGTTCCAATGAGGTTCCAATTGTATCATTGACTAGTCATTTTAGAGTATAGGCCATGTGGTTTGGGCTTTCCATTGGGGCGTTACTGTGCATGTGCAACTCCATTGCTCTTTTGGGTAGGCATTTTTGGCCTAGTCCTCATGGTGTATGGGAGGTGTATGAACCCAATAAGTTCCTAATTGCCCACTTTTTGTCATTTCTTTGAGACTATCATGCATAAAACTTTTTGTTCTGGCCAGTTCTCAGCCTATGCAGGCCTGTGCAAATGAAATTGTTGTTTTGAGTGTAATTCTTGGCATATATGTCCCATCAACTCTCATAGGGACTTGCTTTTGTCCATAATCTTCTCTCACCTGTAGTGCACTTCCATTGCCAAAGTTCCTCAATTCCCTGTCTTCCTTTGCCATCCATTTGCACTCTGCACATGATAGATATTATTCAAACTCAGAATGGCTCAATCCAGAGCTTCTTTTGACCCATCTATCCTTGAATCTAGGCCCAAAGGAGTCATGGCCTTCCACAACAATGAGTGCAAATTTGTTCTTTTTCCTGAAATCAGTTCTGCCATTGAATTTAAAGTGCATTTTGTTTTTCAACTCTCTTTGATCTTTTTCTTGATGCCTGTGAGTGCAGTTTAACCTTCTTGAACTTATTTTCCTTTCAGCTATAACTCATATACTGCTCCAGCTATTCTAGCTGCTGGAGCCCACTGGTAGATATCAGGCTCCAGCTCTACTCTTCATAATTGTGCAACAGGTTATGCTTGAGTTTTTTTTAAGTGTAACCTGATCTCTGGGAACTCAAATTTCCCTGCACCACTACTCGACCAGCAGGCATTGTTGTTATTCTCCTGCTTATTCCTTGGTTGGTCTTGCCATTGAACTTTATAAACTATGTGGGATGCCATAATTGCATCTTACACTGGGAACTTTGCAAGGGATAGACAATCTCACCAAATTATCTTTACAAAGGGAGGAGAGCTTTGCCATTGAACTTTACGAGGACCATTTTATGTGGGACTCATTGCATATTATACTGGGAACTTTGAAAGGAATTGACATTTCTCACCTATCTATCTTTACGAAGGGAGGAGAGCTCCTTCCATCACTTTGCAAAGGGGGGAGAGCTTCTTCTATCACCTAATGTTCGTTTAGGTAGAATATTAAATTTTCTTGTGAAAGTGGTTTGATATATTCTGATTTGTGTACTGTAATTTGTATCCTAATTCTAAGCATATTTTCAAGCTGGAAGCATGAAATGCTCAGATGTTGATTTTAAAAGCTGAAACTTTTATGCCTTTTAAGGAAGTGAAGAAGTAACTACACTCTAGCACTAGTATCATTTAGTTTAACGTTTTCAATTATTAGTCAATTCTTAGAGTTTCCTTTGTCATGGTTCTTTCTAACCTGCTATTGTTTTCTTTGAATTCTTTTTGCATGATCCGATATTTTGATGTCTGATAATTTCTTAAAGCTATACTTGTTTTGTCTAAATGTAAAACTTGTGCAGAGGGTGATGGATCAAAAATATATGTTAGTTGCATTGCTTTTCGGGATCCAGTCAGTGAGGATATTGCCGAAGCTTACCGTATACCGGCAAATTCTTTTGCTGAAAAATGTATATGTCTCATTTCACGCTTGCCAAGTTTTCATGCCCTTCGAACTGCACTTGAGGAACTATTTGCACTTTGCTTTTCCGCAAATGGAAGTAGGTATGTGCCATTTAGTGCTAGATTGTGTTGCAGCCAGAATTTAAGTGGGACCTGAATTTTCTATCTACAATCCATCGAAAATATGAAAGTCTATGATATACTTTTTTATTACATTTGATATTATCAGTTCTGCCACAATTTCAGCAAGCCATTATGGGATGTTATAGCACATATAGTGTCCAATGTACCTTTGCCTACACCTGGAAGGGATCGAGTTTTATTTGCTATAGATAATTGCCTGCTTTCTGTGGAGGCTCCACCCAAGGATGGTCTCCCACATGCTGATGTATGACACTCAAGTTCCCTTTGTCTTTTCAGTTGTGCGTGGCTTCCCTTTGCCAACAGTTATTCAGTGGTTGTTGAAGAATAACCTTATCATTTATTAACCCATTCTCTATTTCATGAATGCAGATATCATTTCAACCACTTGTACAGTGCTTGGATGTTGACAACTTAATTGAACTTTTTACTGCTGTTTTGCTTGAAAGGAGGATTTTGCTTCGATCAAACAAGTAATCCTACTACTTAAGACGTGATATTGTTTCCTTTTTGATAAGCAATGTAATTTTATTACAAGCACAAGGACGCACAATCCAAATGCATGTGGTGTATACAATAGGAAACACCAAACTACAGGAATAAGAAAAAAACGCAATTCCATGAGAGGGACAAATGATTGAGGGTTGAGATATTGTCTTGGAATGGGCCCTTGAATTCAGTGCTTTGCTTATATCTCTCCCAGTGCTGCTCTCTTGGACAAAACTTCCCTGGCCCAACTTCATGCTAATTTCCGTTGACTTCCTTTTACTTTCGGCCCTAGACACATTTGTTGTGGGTAGCTCATGGGCTGCTTAGGCACCCCAAGGTTGAGGGAGGGAACCTAAGCCTATAGGGTGCAGCTTAAAAAATGAGCTCCCGAGGCCAGCCACTCATACCGACCCTAGTCTAAAACCTTAGTCCACTCTTTCAACGCACTGATCCACATTAATGTTTAAAAAGAGCAACATGTCCCTTAATCTGCTAACATCCGCAAGTGTACAATCGTGATACCTTGGAGGTTGGTCCTGCGCTATTGCCTACATGTCAATGCAATGTGCATGTCCAAAATGAATTTCAGCCTTTTCTAGACCGCTCTCAATTATTTCGCAATCGGCTGGTTTGTCAGGCCTGCTAATGGTAACACCTCCACCTTTTGCCAAGCCCCTTCTCGCTGAAAGTAGTGCCTTTGGATACGCCTTATGCTATTAACAATGGTTTTTTTCTCAACGCGAGGAGGGATCTCCACCATAGTTTTAAATTCCATTCCGTTCTGGCCATTCTGGCTGGAGTTTTCCATTCCGGTGTAGTATCCGGTACACTATACCTTTTCGTTCCATTTCGCTCCAAATTAAGGCCCGTTCTGGTCCATTTCGGCCAGTCCTGTCAAATTCGGCCGGAATTGGTATTCCGGGCCCTATTCCTTTTTAGATTTTTTTGTAATTTTTTTGTGCTGATGACATTTTGTAAATTTTAAATCCAAATGTTATTTAATTAGTTCTAGAATATAAAATGTATATATATAATTTTAATTTTTTGTAACTTTAAATATGTCCCCTCATTCACTCTTTTTTTTTTTTTAAATATCATTAGTTTTAATAATTTCTCTATTCTTTTATTTTATTTTTCTTTGTTTTTGTGTCTCAACTCAAGTTTGTGATTTTTTTAACATATATTCATTTTATAAATCTTCTATTCTTCCATATATATACACATATACATGATACACACTTACATATATATATATATGTATTTATTCTATTAGTTGGTAGTTTATATATACATATAAATTTTTATATTTAATATATAATTAATCCAAAAATGATACACTGGAATGCACCGGTACTGAAAAATTTCGTTCCAGTACTTAAACCGTAATGATCACCGGAACGGATTTTAAAACATTGATCTCCACTCAGAAGAACCCTGGCTCCATCGTTGAACCCTGACCTCTTCCCTCCAGCATAATGATGAAGCCTCTTTAATCCCCATCACCACATTCCACAATGACTAAAAACCCCTGCCGTGGCTATTGAAGCATCATTTGTCAATGTAACTATGTTTCCCAGTCTGGAAGTTTTCATGAATTCTTTTAACCCTTCGCTTGAAACATAGCATACACCAGCTCGGACAACCACTTGAGAATCCCAAGGCCTTTTCTGATTATAATTCTTTACAAAAAAAAGGATGCCATCATCATCACCTTATGAATCATAATTGTGGATATTTTTGGTCTGTTGTATAACATTTTGCATATGGCTCTACTGATTCTAATATCTCTAGATTGTGATCATCCTAGATATGCAGGTCCAACATATAAGTTATCCTCTGTTCTTTATTTTTCAGGTATTCGCTTTTAACTCTTGTATCGGAGGCCATATGCCATTTAATTTATCCATTTCGGTGGCAGGTAAGGTTTGATATTTTGAGGTCCACTGCTCTTTTGATGGACTAGAAAACAATGTTTCCCTCGCATATGTGTTGTAGGTTTCTATCCTGCCGGCATTTTGTGTTATATGTTATATTGTGGTGGGAAATGACAGTTAACATATTATTCATTTGATAGTAGATCATCGAATACTATAGTGATGCCTTTTGTGATTATAGTTAGTTATTCTCATCTAATCTTGGTATGTTTGTTGTGCTGAAGCACGTCTACATTCCACTACTATTTTTCAGTGGAGTAGATTACATTGATGCTCCTACACCATATATGATGGGTCTCCATTCAGGTGTTGATACGTCTGCTCTCACAATGGATGGCGTAAGTCTTTTTATACAAAACTCATGGTTTAATTTACTTTTTTGTCCTCTTTGCACTAGTTAAACTGTCCATTTTCTCAATACTTACATAAAAAAATTGTCTGGTTTTTATCTCGTCTTTCATGTTTTAGGATCCTCCACCTATTTCAATCTGTGTATTGTGTTTGTCTCTATTTCTGTAACTTTTTGGGTCCACTTATAGTTTGTCCTGCATGCTAGGAAACGGTGTTAGTCGCATAGTGTGTTGTTACTGTACCCCTTACATTCCTTTTTGTTGGTCCATATAGGGATTCGAAGTTTTCTGATAGTGACAATTTACTAAAACTAAGTTTTGTTTGAATGTTGAGATGAGATAATAAATCTGTGAATAGTAATGAAATGATTTGAGTTAAGATGTTTATTGGGTTTTGGAGAAGGAGAGAGAAAAAGTTGAATAAAAATATTATAAAGTTAATATTGTTAGAATATTATTTTTTAATATTATATTTGTTTTGAGATTTGAAAAAGTTGAATTGTTTTTTGTGTCTTGTTTGAAAGTTTGGAAAAGTTGTAATGATTAAGTAATGAATAAGTTTTTGAGGGATTTTTGGGTCATTAGGGCTTAATATGGACAAGGTGTTTTCTTGTATACATTCAGTGTATTTGGTTACTCCTATTGATATATATAATATTTTTACTTATAAAGAAAATAAAGCTTTTGATAAGTAAAAATTTATTAATGTCAATAGGCATAGCCAAGTACACTAGATGTATACAAGAGAAAACATCTCATTGGGATGCAAAAGAAAAAAAAGGATAAACACATCTAGGAAAATGAACCTAACAAAGCCCTAGCTCAAGCCCAAAGATGTACCTGCCCCAAACCACCACCAGTGCACCAAGCCTATCCCACCACCAATTCTGCAACACACTCCTCAATACTTGTAAACTCCGAACGAGCATACTAAAAATATACAATTGGTTCTGTCTTTCCTCTGGTCCTCCCTTGACTTGAACTACCTCCCTTATTGTCATAGTTGATTGCCCAAGTAAGACGCTTTAACTCTCTGTTCTTCTTAGATCTTGATTTTGGGCCAAGTACATGACCCGCCTAATTGCAGTGAGTAGTGTTGTGCATTGGTCCTCGAATCCTTCGTAGGTAATCCCCACGCACTGTTGTATCTCATTTACCTTGTCCAAGACCCAATCCAATGATGAATCAGCTATATTGTTAATCGGTGGGAGAGATATCAAGGGGACAACATCTTCTGCAGTCTTCGCTCCAAACTGTGGACCAAGCCCTAAAAACTCCCCCTCGCAAGGCACCAATGACAGCCCTTTCCCTTCCTCCACACCAGTTCCTAAAACTCGCATCTCCTCCACAGTGTTATTGATGCTGTCACCACCTTGGCCAAAGTTATGTATGTACCCACAAGATGCCTGAAGAGGTACACCGGTTACCTCCGGCATGGCAATGCCACAGATTCTGTCGCAGGTGTCGTCGATTCGACGAAAAGAGCATTGACTACGCAACTTGTTGGCAATTTCCAAGTCATCGTTGGTGAGGGGCAGTCTGTTTCCGTTGTCTTCGCGCCAATACCCGATTTACTTTTCGAATGTAGATCATGACCTGCTTCTCCTTTTGACCCTCCACACTCGCCTGGGATATTGAAACTGGGCCAAACCCAACTTTCTTTTTTCCTTTATCTAATTTTTTAGCATTCAGCCCATCGCTTAACACGCCAAGCTCACCCTTATTGGGCCTTACAGCAGCACCATTACCACCTCTTAGCTCACCTAGCCCCTCAATTTTTGCTGATAACATAGAAACTGCTGCCTTCAACTCAGCAAGCTGGTGTTGCATCTCTTTTAATGTACAGTACATACCATTGGGAAGACCCAAACCATCCAAGTCGGACCCCTTCTGACTTGGGATATTTCCATATAAAATCTGTAGAGGCTGCAGACCCCTTTCACAGCTTCCCTTCTTGCCCCTTTTAGCAAACTGATTCACTGAAGTAGGACCCATATTCAGAGCTTCTGCATATGATTGCCTCACCAGTGTGGTTGCACTCAGGTCTTTTTGTTTCAGGCCCTTCTTGTTGTTCTCATGACTTGTAATGATTAGGTAATGATTAAATTAAAAAGTTGAAAATTTGAAAATTTGAAATTGAAAAATATTTGTGTTTGAATGGTGTTTGGATGTTGAGATGAGATGAGATGGGATGAGATAGTTTGAAAGGTTTGTGAAACCAAACCAGGCCTAAAATTGAGTTTTAGAACATGGCATCTATTATGTGAAATAAAAAAGTGGGGCGTGACTAACATTGCGAGACTGAGGCTGAACATCATTGGCTTACTTCCTATTG
Organism: Juglans mandshurica; assembly: GCA_022457165.1. Lineage (NCBI taxonomy): Eukaryota > Viridiplantae > Streptophyta > Magnoliopsida > Fagales > Juglandaceae > Juglans > Juglans mandshurica. The sequence continues at coordinate 25,484,446 of CM039625.1, read as the reverse complement.
CTTAAGCTTTTGTAACTGCTGGTTTCTAGCACTGACTAGAATGGTTTTCCTGATTATTAGTGCAACATTAATAGACAACATAAAATGTTGATTGGTGCATATAATGTTGTTGCTTCTCTACTTTGAAAAGAGACATCATCAATCTTTGAGGTTAATTATTACATTCCTATGTTTTTGTTGTTTTTCTTCTTCTTCTTGTTTTTTTTTTTAAATTTTTAAATGCTTTTATTTTTGTTATATTGGTGATGAAATATCATAGCACGTGTAAAATACATGCTTATATTTCCAATTTACCATCTTGAATTTAACTCGTTTGAATTGGTTATATTTTCCCCATTTATAGGTAGTTGTGGTAGACCTGGAGTATAATCGTATCACCACATCAGAAGAGATTCCCACTATTCCAGAGCCAGAATTAAGCTCTTTGCGTGATGAGATCACAAAGTTGTTGTGCCCCAATGTTGTGGGGATAGATCAGATGAAGGGTGGCCCTTGTAATACTTCTGAGCAATTATCTATACGTGGCAACAAACCTTGGGGAGAGGACCATGACCTTCAACTTAGGTGATGCTTTGATGCCACATGTTTATGATGTACTCTTGACTTCCTAGAGCCAATCGTTTCAGTTTTACTTCATGTAAACTAATATACTGTTTTTGGACCTTTGGTGATACTTTTGCATTCATATTGTTACAAATTTATGATATGTTTTACGCTTTTATCATAGAAGGAGGAGCTCTCTGCAATAAGAAAACAGTTCTGCTCTTTGATAAATGGGTTATTTTCTTTGTAGTAGTGGTTTAAAGTTTTTCATGCCTTTTATTCAGCAGATAAAAGTGCAATTTATAACAATCACCTCGGTAATTTACTTGAATCCTGTTTCTGTTCTATGCCTGCTCTAAATCTTAGCTTGATGGTTTATTCTTAAAGCCTGACTGAACGAGCAGTTTAGGAGAATGCGAAGTTTTTACTCATATGCACGTATATTGTATAAGGTTAAACCATATGACTTGTATGAATGGTGATGCCTTGACATGTGAATGCGAGTTGTTTTATCATGTAAAGAACTGTATGTTTGATCAAATCCAACATAAAAATTCTGGTTTTACATTCCATGAATGTTCACGTGCAGGTTAATATTCCTAAAGTTCTTCGCTTCACTTCTAAGTGGCTACCGCAATTTCATTGTATGAAACCCTTATCATGTATTTTGCAATGGATTTATTTTTAAACTTGCATTCATTCATTTCTGTTCCCTTTTTTTTTTTTTTTTTTTTTTTTTTGTGCTAAAATCTTCTTTCTCAGGAAAACACAGCAAATCATGTCTTCAACACTCAAGCATTTCTAAAGAAGCGCTCTCGGTCAACCAACCAACCACCTGAACCTATGGTGATGTGATGCAATTCCACTCATCTTTGCCATTTTTGTATATTATGGATGATTTTAAGAAATACTACTACCACTACTACAGCAGCTGTCTGCTGCTGCTGTTGCTACTACAGTCTACTGTTGTTGTTGTTGTTGTCATCACCATCATTTCTTTAGAGTTGATGTATTATGAGGGGAACACTCTTTTTAATTCATCTTGTTTACATGAATAAAGTACCTATCTTCCTTCAAATGTATCCATTGAAAATTTAGTGTACTTGAACTGTAATTGTCTTTGTTTTTTCAGATAACACAATTTCTAGACTCTCATGGTTTCTTGGATTATCTGGAGAGAGGTTTGGGTTCTGGTGAAAATCAAAATAATCTCCTCGACAAGTTACAAGATGCAATTGGAAGGGGTCAAAATCCAATTTCTATACTTCCTTCATCTTTGGTAGAGCCTGAGATTATAACAATATCTGATCCTGATGTGGGACTATCAGGTATATTTGTTGTCCCCTTTTTATTTAGATTACCAATTGTATGAATGAATCATTTTATAAAGAGACAAGGGTATTTCCAATTTGGAGATGGTAATATTCATTTTCCAATTTGCGTTTTGGCTCTTCAGGATCAGGTGCCAAATATACTTATGACCGGTTTCCTTCAGATTTTAGAACAGAAGAGCAAGAAGAGAAGAGGAGACAGATTCTTGCAGCAGCAAGTGGAGCTTTTGAATACTCTGGAAAGCATATTCCAAGGTTTGTATTTGTAAAGGACAAGTTTAAAATGTTCTAGCTGTTTGATGTCATGTCTCTTAGTGCTACCCTTAATTTGTCTTGATCTTCATCAGTTCTCCTTCCATGCTGGCGGGTAAGGATTCAAAAGCAGAAAGTCTCAGTCCAATGGAGAGGGCTGTAAGTTCTTTACACCATCCCCGGGATGCCCTAATTAGTTTTACAGTTGAACTTAACAAAGTTTCTGAACTGAATTGACTATTTCATTTGTATTTTACAGGCTGAAAGGGAGCGCATGGTTTTGGACATAAAAGTTAAGCTGCAGGTGAAACCTTTTTCATTTTATTTATTTTCCTTGCTTTTGTATTGGACTTTTTCCATCAATGAATTGCTTGCAACGAGTTAATTTCATGTTCGAATAGTTATTTAAATTTACTTTGTATATTGGTTGATAAACATGCAGTAGTTATTGGTTCATGTTTGGTATTTCATGTATTTTGAATCACATTGGATCATATGCTTTTAATATCTAACTTATCGGATTTATCATCTGCGTTTCTTCTTCTTCTTCTTGAGGTGAATAGAATGGTAGAATCACGCCTCATGTAATTTTTGAAGAAGTGCATATTGCTGTGGGTGGGCGATTCTTGTTGTGATGGGATATCTCTTACAGCATTTTTGCCAATATTGCTTGTTTATCTGGACTGCCTTTTCTATGTTCTTTTTGGATTCTTTTCATATTAGGTGGGGTCATGCTAATGGTTTAAGCCTGCTCAGCACTTGTTAAGGCGTCTAGTTTAATTGGCTGTGAAACTTTTTCTTCTTCTCTTCTATCTTCTATTTTCTGCATATGACTTCAATCCATTTCCCCTCGAGTTCCCTTTAACATTCTTCCTTACCATGGGTGACCCCTTCTGGTGATCTACACTGGAATCATCATCCCATTAGCTTTTCTTGGGTCTGTTATAGTTCTGACTAAAGATACGCTACTTAAAACACTTATTAATAGAAACTAAGGTTTTCATATTATCATTAGAGAGGGGAAATTTCTTTCGTATTACTGAAAGAGGCAAGAAGGTTATGAAGGAGATGGTTTTCAGCCTTTCTAGCGCTCGTTGGCTGGCAAACATGGTGGAAGAATGCTACCTTTTGGAGGGAAGAAAGGATTTTTTCAAGACTTTTCGGGTTGGGTCTTTGGCAATGGTTGCTCACCGGTGTTCTAATGCTTTTGGACGCTACTTGGAAGTTATTGAATTTGGTGGTAATGGGCATCGAGGCCTGCTTGTGTTCCCGGTAGGGATGGAAGGACAGGGGTGGAAAAATTTGTCCATGGAGATGAAGCATGTTCTATCTTGCCTCTCCAAGGTTCCAATGGTGGTTTAGGGTGGTGGGAAGGGTAAAGAGGTGGGTGGGCAAGCTAGGACATACGCCGAGGCTGGTGGTGGTGGTAGAGTAGGAAGTAGGGTGGTGGTGCATGGTGGTATGGGACAGGTTTTGGCTTCACAAAATGGAGAAAAGGACAAAAAGAAATGGGTAGCAGGGGAGTGTCCTTTGGCAGGGAGGGTTGGTTGAAACTCTGTACCTTATATAGTTAGAGGTGTATGTCTGATGCCTGTACAGGGGAAAGTGAGGGGCAGAAGGTACTCTTTGGGATGAAGGAGGAGCTGGTTGGTGTGAAGGAGGAGCTCTGTTGTTTGAAGAAGGCTATCGAAGCACTTATAGGTAATGTGGACTGGGATTTAATTCCTAGGTTGGGCTTGGCCTTGGGCCTAGGCCATTCTCGGTCTGGGTCAAAGCTGAAATCAAGGTTGGATAAAGGTAAAGGTAAAGCTAAAGCTAAGACGGGCGTAGGCTTGGGCTGGACATGCCAAGCCCAACCCAAAATGAGCTAGCGTCTCAAAAGGATTGGACCTTCCTTTGAGAAGGGCTCCACATCCTCAGCTGGGCCCATTGAGCTGCCGGCCCAACAATGGCAACAACCTAACGACAGCCTGCGAGGGACTATCTAGTCGCCGGCAATGGTCCATCAATAACGGCAACAACCCAACATCAACGGCTCGTCGCCGACAACTTCAGGGGCTATCTCCGATAACCTCTGCATTGGAAATCTTGCGCCTGGAGTGAGCTTGCGATCTGAGGAGGCTACGCAGCTGGATCGTGTCATCGGGAGGGCAATGTTCAGTGGAGAGGCATAGAAGGGTGCGATGGACCTTTCTGGGTTGCCTCCTGCCATCACGGCTGTGACTTCACCTGTGCCGGCGAATGTTGAGTTACCTCAGGATCTTGCAGAGGAGAGAATGGGTGAGTTGTTGGGAGGGTTGGAACATTGTCAGAAGCCATAGAACATGCCGGCAGTGACCTCTGGGCCGATAGAACTTTCCTTAGCTGCCCATAAACCGTTAAAGGTGCCGAAATCCTCTTTAGTTGCCGAAAAATCCCTATCTGTTGACCTTGACAATGCGGGAAGCCTGGGTAACTCAAGAGGAAGTTGCAATGGAAGGGGCTCTTGTAGTATGTGAGTCTACAAGTGGAGTGGAGATGATGGTTGAAAGGGGGGAGGACGTAGTGAGGGGCAGATGCTCTATTGAGGGGACAGAACCTACTCCATTGAACTCGTTTCATCCGAGGGTGTTAGATTGGGTAATTCAAAAAGTCATGGAGATCAAACATTGTGTTGGGATTAAATGCGAGGGTTTTGAAGATGAATTTTTGGTGTTACTCATAGCTATTGAAGCTGGACATGCACAAGCCAAAGCTGATCCCTCACTTATTTTGACAAAAAAAGAGAAAGAGCACTCAAGAGGCTTACATGGGCAATGAACGATGAGGGAGGGGAGTAGAACTCTAGCCGGGGGCATCTTAAGGGAAGGGCAACGACGGTTCCGATATGAAGCCAAAAATTATATCATGGAACGTAAGGGGCTGAACGAGCAGGCCAAACGGCTCCAAGTCAGGAACTTACTTCGACAATGGCAGGGTGATATCATCTGCTTACAGGAGACCAAGTTAGAATTAATTACAAGGCAAATAGTTCGAAGTTTGTGGAGAGGGCATCATGTTGGGTGGTCGTCTCTACCTTCTAAAGGAGCATCGGGTGGTGTTCTTATCATGTTCGACAAAAGGGAGGTGGAAAGATTAGAGGAATGTGTAGGTGATTTCACTGTGGCTTGCTCCTTTGTAAATATAGAAGATGGGTTCCAATGGGCATTTGCAGGAGTCTATGACACTAATATTGACGCGGAAGAAGATCAATGTGGGAAGAATTGGCGGGACTTCTTCGTTGGTGGGAGTTACCAAGTTGTATAGGGGGTGATTTCAATGTATCTCGTTTCCCAAGTGAAAGGTCAGGTACATCCCACATCACACTCACTATGAGGGAATTTCTTGACTTCATTTTAGAACAGGCGCTTATGGATATCCCACTAACGGGAGGTATGTATACTTGGTCTAACACTCGAGAACTCCCATCTTGGTCGAGAATTGATAGATTTTGCTAACTCCAGAATGGGAGTTATATTTTCCTGATGTAACTCAAAGACGACTACCTAGAGTGTGCTTTGACCATTTCCCTATCCTCTTGGATTGTGGAGGCATCTAAGGAGGCAGACAGTATTTTAAATTTGAAAATATGTGGCTTAAATCTGACGGTTTTGTAGACAGTGTTAGGCAATGGTGGTCCTCTTATGAGTTCCAAGGCTCTCCAAGCTTCATATTGGCAAGAAAGTTAAAAGCGTTGAAATACGATTTGAAGCTATGGAATGAACAAGTGTTTGGCAATGTGCTACTACAGTGACACTCCCTTCTGGAGGAGTTACAAGGTTTGGAGGGTGAGGAGGAGGCAAGAACTCTCACTAAATCCGAAAAAACTCGCAAGAGTCAGCTAGTCACAGATCTTGAACGAGTTTTATTGATGGAAGAGATCTCTTGGAGACAAAAATCAAGGGTATTATGGCTCAAGGAGGGAGACAGGTGCACGAAGTTCTTCCACAGGGTGGCTAATTTGCATCGGAGGAACAACTCTATAGATATATTGATGGTTGATGGAGCAGTTTCTTCGGATCAATCAAGTATCAAGGACCACAACCATGGAGACCGATAGTAGATGGGTTGACTTTCTTAGCACTAGATCAATAGTATGTAGGGTGGCCTGAGAGGCCCTTTGAAGAAGAAGAAGTACGCAGAGTCGCTCGAGGCATGGCTAGTGATAAGGCCCCAGCCCTGATGGTTTTACCATGGGTTTTTTTCCAAACCTGTTGGGAAGTGATCAAAGGTGACCTTATGCAGGTATTTCAAGAGTTCCATAATTATGCTAGCTTTGAAAAAAGTCTTAATGCCACCTTTCTAGCACTCATCCCAAGAAAGGTAGGGTCAGTGGATGTTCGAGACTATTGTCCCATTAGCCTTGTAACTGGGGTCTACAGGATTCTTTCTAATGTGCTAGCGAACCGTTTGAGTACGGTGATGGAGAAGTTAATCTCGAAGCCACAAAACGCATTTGTCAAAGGCAAACAAATTCTAGATTCGGTTCTAATTGTAAATGAAGTGCTGGACGGACGAGTCAAATCTCATGAACCTAGGTTAATTTGCAAACTAGATATGGAAAAAGCCTATGATCATGTTAATTGGAAATTCTTGCTTTATTTACTTGCAAGATGTGGTTTTTGAGAGAAATGGCTAAAATGGGTAGAGTTTTACATCTCAACAGTCTGCTTTTCTATCTTGGTGAATGGTTCACCGATGGGTTTCTTTGACGACTCTTGTGGTTTGAGACAGGGAGATCTGCTATCTCTCTTACTCTTCCTATTCTTCATGGAAGCTCTCAGTAAGATGATTGTAGGCCTTGTGGAAGGTGGTTTTCTCTACGGTTTCACGGTGGGGAATGGTAATTATAACTCTTTTAATATTTCTCACTTGTTGTTTGCTGATGACACTCTCATATTCTGTGGAGCAAACCTTGGGCATATCCAATCTTTGAGGGCTCTACTTCTTTGTTTTGAAGCCGTTTCGGGTTTGAGAGTTAGGCCTTGTTTGTTTTCAGAAAACATCTCATCTCATCTCATCTCATCTAATCATTACAACTTTCACAACTTCCAATACAAAATAAAATAAACAATTCAACTTTTTCAAATCCCAAAACAAAAATAATATTAAAAAATATATTCTAACAATATTTTATTCAACTTTTTAATTTCAACCTCATCTCATCTCATCTCATCTGCGAAACAAACGGGCTCTTAATCTCTCAAAGTCTGAATTGGTACCGGTGGGGAATGTTCCTGAAGCGGCTTGGGTGCTTCCTTCAAATCAGAGTAGATTTGGAATGTTGTGATTGAAAAGGTAGAGCGCAGGTTGGCATCTTGGAAGAGGTTGTATTTATCAAAAGGTGGTAGGCTCACGTTGATTAAAAGTACTCTCTCTAACCTTCCCACCTATTTTTTGTCTCTATTCTTGCTCCCAGCAAAGATTGCCAACCGTATTGAGAAGCTACAATGCGATTTCTTGTGGAGTGGTTTGGGGGACGAGTTCAAGTTCTATTGGTCATTGGTCCATGGTTGTGGCGGTACCAACAAGAAAGGGGTGCCCTGTGGAAGTTTGTCATAGTTGCGCAGGTTGGGGAAGCATGGGATGGTTGGTGCTCGAATGAGGTACACGGCTCATATGGGGTGAGTTTGTGGAAAAACATTAGGATGGGTTGGGAGACCTTCTAGAGACATACACATTGTAGTGGGTGATGACTCGCATTAGATTTTGGCATGATAAATGGTGCGGTGAACGATGTCTCAAAGACACTTTTCCCACCATATTTGAGCTAGCACGAGTAAAGGATGCAACGATAGCAGATCTTTTGGCTTTTTCTAGTGGCTCCCCTCAATGGAATGTGGACTTCACTAGGGCAGCCCAAGACTGGGAGTTGGAGGTTATCACAGACTTTTATGCGGCACTGTATTCCGTATGTATGACCGAGGGTACTATGGACAGGATGTTTTGGAGCCCTTCCAAGAAAGCTAAATTCACGGTTAGATCATTTCACAAAGTTTTATCGAGCCCAGGCATGCCCACATTCCCGTGGAAGAGCATTTGGCAGACAAAAGCTCATTCAAAAGCAACTTTTTTTGTTTGGACAACAGCATTGGGCAAAATTCTCACCACAGATAACCAAATGAGACGTTAGTTAATGGTGTTGGGCTGGTGTTGCATGTGTAAGAAAGATGGTGAATCAATTGACCATCTGTTTCTACATTGCGAGGTGGCCAGGACCATGTGGGCTGATGTTTTTTATAGGACTTGGATTATCATGGGCCATGCCTCCGAGGAAATTCACAAGTTGCAGCAATCTGGAAAATGGTCCCCATATGTATGTGTTGGTGTATTTGGTGGGAGCGAAATGATAGAAGTTTCGAAAACCATGAGAGAACAATGGAGGAGCTGAAAGTTTTTTTCTTTAAAACATTGTTTTCTTGGGTGGGGGCCATTGTTTGTAACGGACTAAATGTCCATGACTTTCTACTTTCAGTTTTAAACTCTAGTTAGGTACTTCTCATGTATACTCCCTGTGTATTTGGGCTTTCCCTATTATTATGAATAAAATTTCTTGATTACCGATCAAAAAAAAAAAAATCTAACTTATCTGGTTACCCAGTTTCTGAATTTGACATTTTTAATAGGTAAAATTAAAATTTTATTAATGTAAAGAAGGCGTAGCCCAAGTACACCGGATCTATACATATAAAACACCTAATAACAAGTAGGTACTAGAGATGGATACAAGTAAATTGTGAATAAAGTTTCTGAATTTGGCATTTAAGGTTTGAACTGTTTATATGTGGGGTTTTTAGGGTTACTGTTCTCTCTTCTAATCACATTGCTTGGTCTTATTTTTATTTTTTGATAAGTCACATTGCTTGGTCTTATTACTGTACATGAGATATTATATTTAAACTGTTGATTACATGTATAATAAATACATACAATTGTTGATTACATGTATAATAAATACATACAATTTTATGAGTTTTTTGAATCTTTATACGTGGGCATAAAATTGTCAGCACCTCAACAGCTCGATCTTGGATTTGATAGAAACGTATTCTTCGACAATGGAAAATAAATGGGTCCAAGTATTTTTTTTTTCAGTCTTTCGGAAGGGTTCCCAAAAACTGCTGAAAATACTTATGGCTATGACTGGTTGTCGCTGACCTTGACCCTTGTTGGCTGGATGGGTAATTGGTAAAGAAGTGCTGAATCTTGTATATAGAGTTTAACAGCTGATATGGAGGAAACGTGGGGTAGACTCTCAACCAACTTATAATGGATAAGTTGTGAGGTACGTAGGAGTTTAAGCATGTGTGTGCTTTATGGGCTTGTGTGTGTGATCTAATTGAAACCATTGTGGATGAGTATAACAAGAAAATTTACTAATCACAATGCCAATGCTTGTAGAATTTAAGAGAAATGCTTGGTGGTTCCTTCTTAGTTAAGTTGAGAAAATGTAGTTTGGTTGATTTTGATGCTGTTCTGATTTTGAAACTGTTATAGTAGCCTTGTTGTCAATGTCCTTTGAACTTCTATTTCAAGTATTGCGGTTTTGTTCTTAAATAGGGTTTGTGGCTGCGTCTTCTGAAATTGGGGGCAACTGATGATCCCCTTTCATCTTTTGAATATGGCACAATTCTGGGTATGCTCCATTTGAGTTGAAGATTTTCATTAACACTTTAGATAAACTCTTTACAACTGTCTCTCACTAATTCAAAACCTTCTCTAATGGTTAAAAAGCTCCCACAACAATAAGTATTTTTTGGCCTTTTGCAGCTCTGATTGAATCTGATGCAGAGGGAATTGGTGGTAGTGGGTTTGTTGAATGTATAAGAGAGCATATACACTCAGTATGTAGCTCTAGCAGACTTTTACGCTTATTGCTTATTATTATTGTTTTTTTATTTCTGTTACGTCTCCTGCTTCTATTTTGTGGCATTAAGCTGATTTTGCACTGGATTTATGCTCTTAGGGGTGGCACTGTCAACTGACTCAGGAACAGTTTATTGCAGTGAAAGAATTAGTATGTATATTCTAAGTCAAAGTTTCTTAAAAATTGATTTGAGTATTGTAGTAAACATAATTGTTAAATTTGTTTTAAGTTAGAAAGCTCCTGTTGCATTGGTTTTACTGCATGATTTTTAGTGGTTTCATCATTTAATTTCTACCATTAGTTTTATGGCATATTTATTCTTAGTTATCAATATGTCAATGTTTTAGAATAAATAAAATTGCCTTTTTTTAAAGTTAATTTGTTTGAATAAATTCATTTAAAGTAATTTGCTCTTTCTATATAAATTATGGCTAACAAAAAGAAATTAATTTCCAGAAGTTGACCAATGATGCATTTGCATTGCTTTGATCTTTAGCATGTTTTTCTTTTCTTCTAGACCTCTAGTTGCTTTAGTGCACTTTATATGGAATTTGTATATTTGCAATTGCAATTACTCTCTCTCTAAATACAATTGACTTGTTTATTCAGCTCAAAACGGCAATCAATCGCGCAACATCTCGGAATGATTTAATTACAATTAGAGATGCGCTTGAAGTCTCTGCTGAAATGCATAAGAAAGATGCTAATAATGTTTCAGACTACATCCAACGCCATCTTATATCTCTCTCAATCTGGGAGGAGTTGCGGTATGTGTTGCAGGTCATAAATTTACAAGATTTTTATATCATATTTCACCTCCTTTTCCTTTCCACATGTAGGAGTTACGGCATGTGCAATTGATTTCTCTAAATAATTACATTTTACCCTTACTTTATTTTCAATATTACATCTGGAAATGGGTGTGAAAATAGCTTTCTGCTCTTATTTAAACATCATGGTCACTCTTAGTTGTGGTAACTCAGATGTACATGCTCAGGAGCTTTTGTTAAACGAACTGAACACATTATTCTGTGCTTTGTAGGATTATGAGTCTCAAATTTCGTAGTCTTGTTTTATTTGTATTGTATAAGTAGGAAAATAATAATCATAACTGAATGATAACAAAAACTGCAGTGTCATGTATCCAATTAAAAAGAAAAAAATCATAGTGCATGATAGTACCTCAAAATTTGAACCTTAAGACATTATGAGTGGAAAGTGCATGATAGTACCTCAAAAATTATATGGGCTGGGCCCAATGATTCATTTTTTAAATTCTGAAAATCAAAGTGAGATATTTGGGAGGTTCTGGACACCAGAAAGACAATTGATGCAAATCAATAAAGAAAGTTTGATGGTGAAAGCCTGAATGGCATATATAAGAAATAAACAAGATATATGTAATTTGTTTTAAGTCGGTGATTGTATCTTGTTACTGATGAAGCATTTTTGTCATGTTAGTGTCATTATCTTAACTGCTTTTTACTATTGATAAATCTTAAATATGTTAAACAGAAACGATTTAGTATGCTTTAGCTATAGTCCTTTTCTTTGAATGCATTTGCTTTTTGTCCTTTTCGTCCTTTGTAATGGGTTAAGATTGTGTTTTGCAAATAACTATAAGAACTTCTAGCAAATACAATCCCCAGTTAAGGCCATGTTTGGTTTGCTTGATTTTGAGAAACATTTACAGTAGATTTGAGAAATATTTAAGATCATTGTTTATTGGGTTTTGTGAAAGGAGAGAAATTTGAATAATTTTTTTTTCAAATATGTTTTGTATTGCCGTTTGTGTAAGTGGATGGCAGAGTTGAAAAGTTGTTTGAATTCAATTTTTTAAGAGTAGTTTTTGTTTTGATTTTTATGTTTGGGTAATGATTGGATGAGAAGTTGAAAGGTTGGAATGTTGCATTTTTTATAGATTTGAAGATGTTTGGTTTGATTTGGAAAAATCTGTCTGAAAAATTTTGAGAAATTTTGAAAAACTAGAGAAACCACAAATGACCTAAATTTCTGTCAGATTTCAGACTATTTCACTACTATTCACTAACCATTTCACTACTCTTCACAAACTACTTCACTATTATTCACAGATATTTTGAGATGTTCTTAGTATACCTTAATTAGATTCCATATAGTCAGGTATTAGGAAAGGCTGTGGGGGCAATGATTGTTTATAGAAGTACTCTTGTTTACTTCTTCCTGAATTGGGCTGTTAAACTTGTCTAGGAAAACAAGAGAGTGTTCAGTTCTCTTTGCCACCCAATATTTATTCCTCAAATTTGCAAGATTTGGGATTCTTTTATCATTAGGATTCTTCATTGTTCTAAAAAAAGTTGAATCAGTTTCACTCGCATAAAATGGATGTTATTTTCTTTAAGTGTAATGAGTTGTGAAATAATTTAGATTTGGAATTTTCACACATTCTTATGATCTTCACAGATTCTGGGAAGGATACTTCGACTATCTAATGGAGCGCTCTTCAAGCAAGTGAGACTTTGGTCATTTTTTTGTTTTGGTTTTCTATTGTTTTATTGTTTTTACAGTTAGGTACACTCTTCTGAAGTTGTCTTAGTCTCTTTCTTTATTTGGGGTATACATTTTATTAAAAATATATTTCTTTTGCAATTGTTTGCATCAGTGCACAATTATGTCATGCATCTGTTTCCTAGCTGCACATCCAATTGAACCCACATTAGGGCGGGGTTTCATTAAATAGAAGCAATTAAATATGACTCAACTAAATGTTATCAGCTGTAGTTGCTGGAGGTTTTTCTCTGGCTTTTTAGTGGAAGCAGGTAAATTTGGTTTGCTTCACTTTATGGAGTGGGTAGGTGAAGTGTTCAAATTTTACCTAGTAAATTGGCATAATTTACCTAGTAAACAAGAGTTCAAATTTTACTTTTAGAGGCGGTTTGGGAGTTCGAAACTTGCTTTTGTTCAGCATGCCCTTCTTGGGAAATGGTTCTGATGGTACCAAAATGAAAGGAAGACCTTGTGGAAAGCCGTAGTGGATTCTAACTTTGGCCATACTTGGGGAATGTGGTGCTCTAATGAGGTACATGAGCGATATGGGGTGAGGTTATGGAAGAATATTAGGTAGGTGACTACTCTAAGACTATGTTTTGGCATGATTTATGGTGTGGTGGTAGAACCCTCGAGGAAGCTTTCTCAGAGTGAGGTTTCAGTGGCTGATTTATGAAATTTTAATGAGACGCCTTAGTGGAATGTTAAATTTTTCAGAGCTGCTGATGACTTGGAGGCTGGTGCCTTCATAGTGTTCTTCAACCTCTTGTACTCTACAAGATTATGTTTGAAGGTGCAGATAAGATGCTTTGGGCAACTGCCAAGGAAGGGAAGTTTATTTGTCTGATCTTTCTATAAGGTCGTTATGGCTCATAATAGTAACTGATTCCCATGGAGAAATATTTGGTGCACCAAGGTGCCTTTGAGAGTAGTTTTTTCTTTTACTAGACAACCTTTTTAGGTCAAATTCTCACTATGGACAACTTAAGGAAACATCATATCATTGGGACATATTGGTACTGCATTATCACAATGAACAATCCACATATTGTAGCAGTGTGGAACATGGTCACGATTTGCATGGTGTGGTGCATTTAGAGGGAAGGGAATGATAGACATTTTGAGGATCACGAGCGGATATTGGAGGAGCTTAATAATTTATTTTTTTTAATAATTTGTTCCTTTGGGTAGCTATTGTAGATTGTAATAGACTGAGTTTCCATGATTTATTTTGCCTCTTTTCCTTTTTCTAATTAGTTGTTCCTCTTGTATGCTACATGTGTACTTGGGCTCATGTTTTTCAATAAATTCTTCGACTACTTGTCAAAAAAGAAATAATTCCTCAATATTTTTGTTATTTTATTTTATTTCAGTTCGGCAAATTACGCATCTCTGGTCACTGCACAGCTGATTGCGATGGCATCACACATGGTATGTGTGGTCTTTTTTTATTTACATATTTTTTCCATTTGACCACTTTTCCCTTCCCTGACCACATTTTAAGTTACACATTTTTTTCATTCTTTTGAGCTCCAATTCTGTTTTGTTTCTTCATGAAGGTTGGGTTGGGACTTCCTGATAATGATGCGTGGTATATGCTTGAAACAATAGCAGATAAAAACAGCGTTGGATACAAGCAGTTTGTAAGTGAACTTTCTCTTTTTCCCCTTTTGGACTGCTTGATTATTTTCAGCTTTTACGTTTCTGATTCATGGTGGCATATTGATCCCCTTTTTCCTTAGCTTATATATATATGTGATGAGGTATTTCGTGGTTGCTAGATATTGTTATTATAATGACATGAGGAAAACCCAACCATATTTGAACTTATAATCCAAAGGAACTTATAAGGTTATAATTGAAGTTCCTTAAAATCATTAAAAACCCATTTTCATTTAGTAAGGAACGGTGCAGGTAACCGCAAGATTTAAAGCTTGAAAGCTTTAATGTGCAGGTAAATTGAAAGCTTTAAAAAAAGATTTAAAGTTTTGGAACGTGTAGTCTTTTGGAGATATAAGCAACTGCAAGAAGTCACTATTGGAGGAGCTTCATGAGGTAGAGAAGGCACAGGAGGGAAGGGCCTTCTCTTTAGAGGAACTTGCTCGGAGGACAAAACTAGTTTCTGAATTAGAGAGGGCTACCCTATCGGAGGAGATCTCTTGGTAGCAAAAATCTTGAGCCTTGAGGTTGAAAGAAGGTGATCGTAGCATGAACTTTTTTCATAGAGTGAAAAATTCCCATAGGCTAACTAATGCCATTGAGATGATGAATATTGACGGATCTTTTTGCACGGAGGTCCCTGTGATCCAAGAACATGTTGGTTATTTTGAGCAGTTGCTTATTGAGCCAGTGGGGTGGAGGCCGAAGATTGATGGGCTAGCATTTGAGCCCATTGAGTAGCAAAATGTCACTTGGTTAGAGAGGCCGTTTGAGGAGGTTGAGGTTCATGAATTGGTGAGAAAGATTGTCAAAGAAAAAACACCGGGGCTAGATGGATTTTCAATGGGTTTCTTCCAATCTTGCTGGGAAGTGGTCAAGGAGGATTTAATAAAGGTATTTCATGAATTTTTTTTGGATTGGAAATTTGAGAAAAGTCTCAACATCACTTTTATTGCACTTATTCCCAAGAAGGCTAGGGCATCGGAGGTTAAGGATTATTGGTTCATTAGCCTTGTGAATGGATTGTATAAGATCATTTCTAAGGTGCTTGCAAATCATCTAGGAGGAGTTTTGGGGCAGATCATTAGGAAATCCCAAAATGCATTTGTTAGGGGAAGATAGATTTTGGACTCAGTACTCATCGCCAATGAATGCCTAGATAGTAGGCTAAAATCGGGCAATCTGGGTCTCTTGTGCAAGTTGGATATGGAGAAGGCCTATGATCACTAGAATTTTTTGTTGCATTTGCTTGGGAGGTGTGGTTTTGGGGTGAGGTGGTGCTCTTGGATTAGGTGGTGCATATCAATGGTGCGGTTCTCAATTTTGGTGAATGGTAACTCAGTTGGTTTTTTTAATAGCTCCCGTGGTCTACGGCAAGGGGATCCCTTGTCCCCACTCCTCTTTGTCATAGTCATGGAGGCTGTAGCAGAATGATTTCAATGATGGTTAACAGTGGGTTCTTGGCTGGTTTTTCGGTTGGTGACATACATCAGGTACTCTTCACATTTCTCATTTGTTGTTTGCAGGTGACACCCTAATTTTTTGTGAGGCAAATCTAAACCAGATTCAGGCACGAAGGGCACTTTTACTTTGCTTTGAGGTTGTGTCCGGGTTGAAAGTGAATTTATCCAAGTCAGAGTTGGTTTAACGTTCGTAACATCCAGCTGTTGGCTAACACTTTTGGTTGTAAGGTTTCCTCTCTCCCTATGAATTATCTGGGCCTTCCTTTGAGATGCAGTAATGGAAAGGATTGAACGAAGATTGGCAGATTGGAAGAGATTGTATTTGTCGAAAAGTGGTAGGATTACTCTAATAAAAAAGCACTCTTTCCAATCTACCTACTTATTTCTTATTCTTGTTTTCCAATTCCAGTGAGTATGGCGGCACGTATTGAGAAATTGCATCGTGATTTCCTTTGGAGTGGACTTGGGGATGAATTTAAATTTCATTTGATCAAGTGAGACAATATATGCTCCCCAATCTAATTAGAAATTTGAGGGTGTTCAACCGGGCTTTACTTGGGAAATGGTTCTGGTGTTACAATACGGAACATGAAGCTTTATGGAAGTTGGTTATTGATTATAAATATGGAGGTTTGTTGTTTTGTGTGTGTGTGTGCGTGTGTTGGGGGGGGGGTTGGGGGGGGGGGGGGGAGGAGGAGGTACGTGGGGTTTATGGTGTGGGACTATGGAAGTGCATTAGACAAGGGTGGGGAGTGTTTGCTCGTCATACCAAAATTGTGATGGGAGATGGTTCAAGTACTAAATTCTGGCACGACATATGGTGTGGAGATAGCGCTCTCAAGGACTCATTCCCTATAGTGTTCATACTTGCACGTGAGAAGGAAGCTTCAGTGGCGGATCTCATGGAGTTGGATGGTGATTTATTCCAGTGGAATGTGAGTTTCACTAGGGTGGCTCAAGATTGGGAAGTCAGTAATTTTGTAGATTTCTTCCGACTCTTATACTCCATGTGACCGAGCATCGAAGGAGCTGATACTTTGTGGTGGATACCTGCCAGAAAAGGTATATTTTTAGTTCGTTCTTTCTGTAAGGCCCTCACACAACTTCAGAATAATCACTTTCCATGTAGAAGAATTTGGAGAAATAAGACCCCTCCCCTCCTAGGGCGGCATTTTTTGCATGAGGGAAAGATTCTAACAATGGATAATTTACGGAAACACGGGCTGATAGTGGTGGAATGGTGTTGTATGTGTAAACAAAGTGGTGAGACTGTGGACCATCTTCTATTACATTGCAAGATTGCTAGAGCATTATGGGTCAACGTATTCTGACGAGTAGAGCTAGCCTGGGTTATGCCTGCAACAATGGTCGAACTTCTGGCATGTTAGTCGAACTTGGGTGGTATTCCACAAATCTCAGTTGTATGGAAGATGATTCCTATCTGTATTCTTTGGTGCATTTGGCAGGAACAAAATGATTGGACGTTCGAAGATAGGGAGCATTCATTGGAGGAGATTTGATCGCTTTCTGTTAGGACTCTGTTTTCTTGGGCCAAAGCTGTAGATTTCAATGGCCTTGATTTTCATGACTTTCTTATTTCTATTTTTTCTTCCTAAATAGGTGTTCTCTTGTATACCTCCTGTGTACTTGGGCTATGTCTATTCATATTAATATATTATAATTGTTTACTTATAAAAATAAAATAAAAAATCTAGTAAGGAACCAATATGAGACTTGGCACTGAATATATCTTCTTCATACTCAATTCTTCTTTGTCATAGATTACCCACCAATAATACCATGTGTGCAACTTAGTGTGGCGTTACAATCTCCCCCACTCCAATTTTAACATCCTGGTCAAGGCCCACATCGCTTGACTGCCCAACTCCACATGCTATTATTAGATCGTCTCTTGTATTGACCCAAGGGAAGTCCAAGCCATACTCGGACTTAGACTAGTCAAGATTACATTTGGATCCCCTTGACATTGTTATAAAGCCCAGTTCCAGCTAGTAAGAAACGAATGAGGCTGGGATGAATCTCGAGGGGCCTGCCCCCCCCCCCCCCCCCCCCCCCCCCAAAAAAAAAAAGATTCTGAAAAATTTCAGTGAAACAAAAGGAAAAAGAAAGAGTAAGTTTTGGGTTTTAATTGCCGGAATTACTCTTCTACTTTTCTCCTAAGCAGTTAATGTGAAGCCACACATCTCTTTAGGAGAAGCATAATCTGCTTCAATTGTCCTTGGATGAGCTGAAATGATTCTTCTTCAACACTCTTTTTTCTTGGATTCACTCATTGATTGCAATGGGGCTAGTTTTCACAATTTTCTTGTATCCATTTCTAGTTCATAGATGATGCTAGGTGTAATCCATGCACCCTTCCCCTGTACTTGCGCTAGGGCTATGCCTCTTAACAATCAATAGAACTTTATTCTTACTTATAAAAAAAGAGAGTTTGTAACACTTGTTTTTTTTCAATAGAAGTAGTAAAAAATGATTCACACTTTTAATCTATTATAAAAGGGATAGGGGATCTTTATGGTAAATGGAACTGTTAATTTTTTCCAATTCCAAGTAAGCTATCTTACCTACAAATCATGTACATGTCCAGTGATTCATGTAAACTTAAAATTTTTATTTTGTTTATTCCGATATGCAATTGGCTACATTAGTTTTGCATGTCATGTTGTGAATTGTTCATGAGTAACTTTCTACACTTTTTATTTTGAAATTTATTTTTATAAGTAAAAAAATGTTCTAAAAAAAATATTGTTTTTTTAGATTCTACAATGAGAAATGATTTGTACAAGCTCCAAATAGACAAGCTCCATGCAAGCCCTTGTAAAAAATTGGACCCCACCTTAAAAAAGTGTTAAAAAAAAACTATTCTTTATTAGTGGGACCCATTGTTTTACAAAAGGCTTGTATGGGGTTTGTCTATTTAGGGCTTGTATCTAGCATTACTTTTATACAATATGAGTGCGTAAAAACATTTAAACTATATACATGGTTAAGACAAGGCTTCGAAATAAAATAAACTGTGCAAGCCTTTTAAATTATAAAAATTGTTAAGACAAGCTTCGAAGTAAAACAGAAGATGACTTTCCTACAGATTATTTGGTAGTCTACATTAAGAAGGAAATTGCAGGAAGCTTTAGTACGAATGTGATAAATGATTACTTTTATTTGTTGAAGAGCATCAAGTTTGTTAGGAATGATAAGTGAAAAACTAAAGCAAAAAGGGTGGAATCGATTACACACTACACAAGGTTTTATGTCGTTCGGCAACGTGCCTATGTCCATGCAGCTACAAAGGATTTTACTTAGATGAAAATCATAGATACAGTGCGCGGCAATATGGCTACTGGTATAATACAATATATAGTAGGGGTGGCAAATTGTGTTAATGAGTCGTGTTCGTGTCGTGTCAAGTCGTGTATATTATACGATATGGATCAACCCGAACATGACCCGTTAAGCTTAATGGGTCAGATTTCTAAACCCTTACACGACCCATTAAAATAACGGGTTGACACGACACGACCCGTTTTGACCCATTATGAATTAATTAAAAATATATTGACATGAAACGACCTGTTTCAACCCGTTTATGTAAATGAGTTAAATTTACCCAAATAATCTATTTGACCTGATTAATATAATTTCACATAAAATTTAAACTCACAATATCTTCCAAAAATATAAAACTACGTAAGTCTAAAATTACAATCCAAATAATAAAAACACCAAAATTACAATTCATAAGAAGTGTGGGAGGCAGTCGTGACTTGTGAGAACTGACTCCAACTGAGAACTAAGAGAGAGAGAGAGAGTTAGGAAATACGAAATAGGATTAAAGTATTTTTGTTTTTAGGTTAAAAATGATATAATTGTAATTTTGAGTAAAAAAATTAATGGGTCTAAATGAGTCATTAACGGGTTAAGCGGGTTGACCCGTTAGTGATCCGTTAACATCAAGTCCAAACCCGCTAATTTCATGGCGTGTTTGTGTTGGGTTAACGGGTCATATCACATATTGCTATCACTAATATATACTAAACCCTAATTAGCGGATCACTTTGGCTTGGATAAGTCCAAACCTCATTAAAAATTCACCAAAAATTGCAATTCATCCTTGTCGGGTCGGATCATCAAACTGGGCCGTACATAAACAGAACGAGGCTCCACACAAAGAAGTCCAACAATTCTCCCACTTGGAGATTGGTACATTCACAAGTATCAACCACCTTCCTCCAAAACTAAAATCTCCATCCCTACAGCTCATAGCTCATGTCCTCGGGCTAGAAGACTAAGGTACAGTTTGGATAGTGAGATGAGATGAGATGGTTTTAGATGAAAGTTGAAAGTTAAATAAAATATTGTTAGAATATTATTTTTTAATATTATTATTGTTTTGGGATTTGAAAAAATTGAATTGTTTATTATATTTTGTATGGGAATTTTGGAAAGTTGTAATAATGAGATGAAACACTTTCACTATCCAAACGGGGCCTAATTGAATTTGCACACAACTTCAGTTTCTCAAGTGTAACACCCTTAATCAACACAATTGCAGGGTTCTTGCTTTCACAAATCTTATCAAGTATCAACTGGCCATCATCAAGAAGAGATAGAATAAAATGATATCTAATCTAAAGATGTTTGGTCTTGGAATAAAACGCTAGGTTCTTGGCAAGGAATATGGCACTCTGACTGTCACTATAGAGAGCACCCTTCTCATTCTTCTTAACCAACTCCTCCAAGAAACTTTGTAATCAAATCATAATTTGTGGCTTCAAATACAACAACATACTAGGCTACTATGGTAGATAGAGAAATAGTCTTTTGCAGTTTGAACACCAAGACACAGCAGTACCACCCAAAGTCTATACAAAACTTGTAGTACTCTTCCGGTTGTCAGTATCACCAACTAAATCAGCATCAACATAACCCTGCAGTTTTAGACCAATCGCAGTAAAGCAAAGACACATCTGAAGAACCGCTCAAGTACCTCAAAATTCACTTTACTGCCTCCAAGTGCTGCTTCTTGGATTGCTCATTTATCTACTCACATAACCCTGCAGGTTTAGACCAATCTCATTTATGTTGATGCTCATTTATCTGCTTCTTGGGCAATGTCTGGTCTACTACAGACCATAGCATACATCTAAGAGCTAATAGCTGAGGCATATGGTACCTTACTCATAATCATGCTCCTCCTCAGTCTTCGGTGACTGATCCTTACTCTCACTCAATATGTCCATTATCTTGGACATTACGCCATCTAAAAACTCATTCGGATGCATTTTCATTCAAAATATTGTAATATCAACCTCAATGCCATAATCTCGTTGGAATTTGAAATTCCTTTGAGTTTAATGGAGAAAAGAAACTTCTTTACTTGATCCCCCCTTCTTCATTGCTTGATGTATTATACTTTTAGCCATGCCCATCGTCACACCCCTTAGATTTGCAGCACTTAGACACTGATGGAATTGTTTCTACTTGTCTAAGTCATCCATTATAGCATGTCAAATATTACGCTTGAGGACTACCCTTTTAATGTCTAGCACATGGCAACCGTGAGGAGCCATTGAAACCTAAGTTTCAATACCAAATCTTATGGTGATCAAGAAAGAGACATTAGACAATACTTGGAAAAACTAGCTCATTTGTCTATGAAAATCTACCAAAGAGATACACAGCAAGATAAATTGTTTCACCTCCTTATGAAAATCCACCCGAAACGATAGAGAGCTAACCATGGAAAAAATGATCCTTTTCTTAACAAGCCATGGCTCAACTTATCGAGATTTTATATGCTTGGTGACTACACTGATATATTCATAGAGAAACCCTAATGTTCAAAATTCAAAAAGAAAAAAAAAAAGTTTAACTAATAAATTTCTCAAAGTGCTGGGCATTTGAAGCAGTGTTCTGATGGGGCTTCAAAGTGAGGCCATTGAAATCTGTTTCATTTTTAAGCACATTCAAACAGTGGTCTTCTAGAGAGCTGCTCTGATGCGTGTTTGGATTGGATTCCAACTGGGTACTCGCCAATTCTTTTTCCAAGTAATAGAGACATTCACGGAAGGCGCGCAACTTCGGCTAAATGGTCTTGGACATTCTACTGTCCTTTGGCCCTCCTTTTGGTCAATCCATTGTTTGATGATGCTTCCCTTCGTTGAAATTCGATTTATTGCCTGTCTTAATGATTATTGTTCATCAGCTCTTGGGTTTGGTAGTCGGCATAGAAAATTGATATGGATTTAGGTTAATTCTGCTCATGCCTTTTTGACTCATTGGATTTAGGTTAATGTTTTTTGGCCACTTTTTTCTTGTTTAATTTTTGTTATGATTTTTTTGCCATTCCATTTGATTTGATTTTCTTTTTATAATTTCCTTTGCTGAAACCATACTTTCCCTCTTTGTCACAGATTAAACTTAGAGGATTCTTGTCACATACCCAGCAACTACGTATCGCATACTGGGGAATCACTTCTACAAAATCCCAATCCATGCCGTCTCTAGGATTACCATCCCCACGTTCAAAAGAGGAAACAGATGAGAATCAGCCACCTGCCGAGGCTTCTGGTGTTGGAAGGAGCTGGGTTCAGAGCATGTTCAGCAGAGACACAGCATCCAGAACAAACTCTTTTAGTCGCGTTCGTAGATGGGCTTCTGATGCTGGCAATGCAGGTACTCTTTTGTCATCGTTGCATGCATGCATGCATCATTAGTTTTTCTGTTAAGGTAATCTAACTACAATCACATGGTTTATTGTCTTCCAATCTTAGACACAAATGAGAATGGGACACCTCGCAAACAAGATCTATTGGCTGGAGGGCATAAGAAAATTCAAACCAATGTTCGCATACTTAGGGGTCATAGCGGTGCTGTTACTGCTTTACATTGTGTGTCAAGAAGAGAGGTGTGGGATCTGGTGGGTGACCGTGAAGATGCAGGTTTCTTTATCAGTGGAAGTACAGACTGCTCTGTAAGTTTGAATTTTTGGCTTTTATCTTCTAACTTGCCTGAGAGGCTTTTTATAAAATGTCATGCAGGTCTTAAAGATGTTATGGGTATTCATTTTCTACAATCATGCAGGTTAAGATCTGGGATCCTAGTCTTCGCGGTTCTGAACTTCGGGCAACTTTGAAAGGACATACAAGGTTTTCTTTCCCCCTTTGATTGAAGCCAATCTTTCCTACTCCCCTTGCCTCCCTATTGCTGTTTGACTCACCATGGATTAACTCTTCTTTTTTGGCTGATTTGTAGAACCGTCCGTGCAATAAGTTCGGATCGAGGTAAGGTGGTATCAGGATCTGATGACCTGTCTGTTTTAGTATGGGACAAACAAACAACTCAGCTTTTGGAAGAGCTAAAAGGCCACGATGGACAGGTTTTGTGTACTCAATGCATCTTTCTTTGATTGCAAAAAAATAAAAATAAAAAATAAAGGAGTATGGAATAAAAAGGGTGTATGCATAAAGCATGTGTGGAAGAGCGGCCAATGCATTAACATTAGGTTCAATGAGATTTTAAAACCAAAGAATTGGTAAAAAAAGGTCTCATGCCATGCCCCCCCAACAAAAAAATGAAATAATCCTCTTAGCTCTCAAAAGCAAATAGAAAAACATGTATTTTGGTTTTTACTAAAACAAAAGGTTTAGTCCCAAATCCAAAAATTTGATTTTTTTGTGAAACCTTAAAGTTTAATGTAATACAATACTCCGGATTAAGTATGAGGAGTGGTGAATGAGATCTCACATTGTTTGAACTTATAAAAAAAAAAGATCTCACATTGTTTGAGATAAAGAAGTTATTGCCCTTTATAAGCATTCCAATAAGAGCCAATTGTTAAAAAAAAAAAAAAAAAAAAACCCTACAGAGAGAGAAAACCCGCCGCCACCCTTCACCCACCCTAGACCGGTGAGTGACACCTCACCATCGGCACAGACAAGGCCGACGGGCCCGGTGACTTCTCTGAGGGTCGTCCGGCATAGGTCCTGGCTCCGGCGACCTAGATTTTCGCAAGATTCTCTCTGTCTTTCTCGGAGGTGACATTGACCGTCGAAGCTGTGCCTCCGCCACGCCACCACCATTGACAAGACTGACAAGCTTCGGCGATCGGCACCAGCATTTGGCGCCGAATCTGCACCGCCACTGGCCCTGCAACCAAACGTTCGAGCTCCGATGAACCCGCTGTCAACTTTATCTCCCTCCAGACTCCTTCCCCACTCCAAAATCATAGGCTCCAACGCCGAAGCCTCTAGTTGCTGACAACATCAATCTGGAAAAGAGATCTGACAGTGGAAAAGAAGAAAAGAAAAGAGCTCGTCCGACGAGATGAGTAGGGGCAAGAAAGCAGGGATTGTGGTGGCAATAATAGTGGCGGGATGACACTAAATAGTAAAACACTCTGGGAGCAGAAGGTGGAAGGTTTGAGAAGTTTTGGTTTGTCAGACGATGAGATTTGTTCAGCAACTGAGAAGGTTCTTGATTCATTTTGCTTCACTAACGTTGGTATTGATTGGTGATAGTTAGATGGGTCGTGTTATAGAACTAGTTATTGAGTCTAAGTGCTTCACTATAGCATTATGTGGAGGTGGTGGTCTGAGAATAACTGAGAGAAGCTGGAAGACAGAAAACACGGTGTTGCTGGGCTTCTCCTCTATTCAGTGGCTTGGGAAGGTGTTAGAGGAGAGCTTGAGCAGAAAAAAGGAGGTATACTCGGCAACACGTGATGGGTATTGTAGTTTTATTGCTCAACGTTGTGAAAATAGGAAAGGAAGATACGTTGAAATATCAGAGTATAGTCAGGGGGGAAGAAGGAATATGTTATGTATTCCAGAAGGTGAAAATGGTTGGGGATGGAGGAAGATGAGAGAGGCTTTGTTAGAGCAAGGGAAAGAAAAAACCAAGGAAGGTGTTCTGCATGGAGGAGCCAAACCGAGTGATGGAAGAGGGAAACTGAAACACTATGAGCGATCGTATAAGGAGGTCCTTGCGACGTCGATACCGAGAGCTGCGAAGGAGAAGGTGGCTGGTGCGAAGGTTTTGGACAGAGGTAAGGGACGTTGGCAACGTGAGGGTACGGTGAACCATGCCCATGGCAGGGCCTCTGTCGCGCATCAGTCATGGGAAATGCAAAGGAAGTTGTTGGAAATGCAGGGGCAGCTGCGCGCATTGCAGAAGGATATGGCTACTATCGTAGCATTTGTCGGTTCATTAAAGGAAAGTGAGAGAGCAGATAAGTTGAAGGATGATGGGCTGAGTGTTATTCGGAAAAAGGCTCAACCGAAGGGCAAATACAACAAAGGATGGAATGTATGGCGCCGGGCTAAATCACAAGATTTTGGGGCTGGGCCGTCTCAAGTTAAGGCCCATGAGGCCCAGTCAGGCGGGTCGTTATCCAGGACCCAACTAAACGGGTCTGGATCCGGGCCAACAGAACTCGCGAAACCGAGTTCTAGCCCGATACAGTCCATCGAACTCCACGGGCTCGGGTTCGTGCCGGAAATCATACAGACGGCACCGATAGAGGGTGAGGGGCTACAGACGGTGCCAATGGAAGTAGTGGGGGTCGCCGGTGTGGTCTCGCCGGAGTCTTGTGCTCAAAATCCCTTGTTAGGCGTAGAAGCTAGGGTTCCTTCGGCGCTGGAGAATCAGAGCTCGCTGATGAGGGAGGCTGGGGTGTCTCTGATTCCAGCGGCAGGGTCGGGGAGACCAGTAGAGAACCTCGAGTTGGCTGAGGTTGAAGAAGACTCGGATGACTTCATGCATTCAGTGGAAGATGAACTTTTCATTCCCTGTGGTTTGGAGGATTTTTCTATGGGAAGTGAATTTCAGAACCAGAATAATAAGATGGGGAATCCTACCCCATTAAATTATTATTTTCCAGATCAAGCATCAGATTGGGTTATACATAAAGCTAAAGAAATTCAACATGTTGTGGGAATTGAGTGTGTTGGGTATGAGGAGCAATTTATAGCCTTGTTAATTGCTATGGAAGCTGGCCATCATCAAGAAAAGAGGGGGAGCACTAAGAAGAGTCGGGAATTAAAAAGATTGATGTGGTCGATGAACTCGGAAGCAAGTTCTACCAGGAATAAGGCGAATGGGAAGGGGCTGAATGTTCTCCAATGAAGCCTAAGATTTTATCTTGGAATGTCCGGGGTCTAAACGAGGTAGAGAAGCGTCTTCGGATTCGTCGTCTACTTCGTGAATGGAAAGCAGATATAGTATGTTTACAAGAGACAAAGTTGAAGTTGATTAGTAGGAGGATTATTCGGAGTTTATGGAGTAATATTTATGTGGATTGGGTATATTTGGCCTCTTCAGGGGCTTCGGGAGGAGTTGTGATAATGTGAGATAGACGGGTAGTAGAGAAAGTGGAGGAGTACATAGGGAGATATATGGTAGCTTGTTCTTTTAAAAGTGTATCAGATGATTTCTTGTGGGCATTTGCAGGAGTGTATGGGCCTAACTTAGATGTCAATAGAAGTATATTATGGGATGAACTTGCAGGGGTACAAAGTTGGTGGGACCTCCCTTGGTGTATTGGGGGGGATTTCAATGTGGTGCGCTTTCAAAGTGAAAGTCTGGGAAGTAGAAGATTGAGACCAGCAAGCCTGGAGTTCTCACAATTTATCTTTGATTTAAACTTGTTAGATCTTCCATTAGCAAGGGGTCCAGCTACTTGGTCAAATAATCAGACGTGGTCCCGCTTAGATCGTTTTCTGATTTCTCCTGAGTTTGAAAGCCATTTTCCGGATGTATGGCAAAAGCGTTTGAATCATATAACTTTGGATCATTGGCCTATTCTACTGGATTGTGGAGGTGTTCATAACAGCAGAAGGTATTTTAAGTTTGAAAATATGTGGTTGAAGTCGGAAGGTTTTGTGGAAAGGGTTAAAAGATGGTGGACTTCGTATCAATTTGAAGGTACATCTAGTTTCATTTTCGCAAACAAACTGAAAGCCTTAAAAAGGGATCTAAAGGAGTGGAATAAACAAGCTTTTGGAAATGTGGAGGAGAACAAAAATTCCAAGTTGATGGAAATTCAGTATTTCGAAAGGCTACAAGAAGGGAGGCCACTAAATGAAGAGGAACAAGCACAAAAAGTTTTGTTGGTTGCTGATCTTGAGAGGTTAATCTTACAGGAAGAAATCTCATGGCGCCAAAAATCAAGAGCTCTTTGGTTGAAGGAAGGGGACCGGAGTACGAAGTTTTTCCATAGAGTTGCAAACTCACATAGAAGAAATAATAACATTGAAGTGCTGAGAATTGAAGGGATTGAGAATAGAGAAGAAGAGGTTATCCAAGACCATGTGGTTGCTTTCTTTAAAAAGCTTCTCACGGAAGAGGTGGGTTGGAGGCCTACTTTAGATGGCTTGGCTTTTGACACTATTGAACCAGGAGATGTTACCAGATTGGAGAGGGCTTTTGAAGAGGAAGAGGTATTTGAAGTGGTAAGAAAGATGGCAAAAGATAAGGCTCCCGGACCGGATGGTTTCTCTATGGGTTTTTTCCAAGAGTGTTGGGAGGTGATTAAAGCGGATCTTTTGAAGGTATTTCAAGAGTTTTTCTTGTTAGGAAAGTTTGAGAAAAGTCTTAACACTACTTTTCTTGCACTAATCCCTAAAAAGGTAGGGGCCATTGAGATCACAGATTTTCGGCCTATAAGTTTAGTGAATGGTGCTTATAAGATCATTGCAAAAGTGCTTGCAAATCGATTAAGTGGGATATTGGGGAAGATTGTTTCCAAACCACAGAATGCTTTTGTTAAGGGTAGACAGATCCTTGATGCGGCTCTTATTGCTAATGAATGCTTCGACAGTAGATTGAAGATGGGCAAAGCAGGGATTATGTGCAAATTAGATATGGAAAAGGCGTACGATCATGTTAATTGGGATTTCCTTCTTTATTTACTGGGTAGGTGTGGGTTTGGTGAGAGGTGGAGGTCATGGATCAGATGGTGTATTTCTACGGTACGGTTCTCGGTGTTGATTAATGGTAGCCCAGAGGGTTTCTTCCCAAGCTCTCATGGCTTGAGACAAGGGGATCCGTTATCTCCTTTACTTTTTGTCATTGTTATGGAGGCATTGAGTAGGATGATCTCAGCCTTAGTGACTAATGGTTCCATCAGTGGTTTCCAGATTGGATCACCGAGTAGGGGTAATACAACTGTTTCTCATCTGTTGTTTGCAGATGATACGCTTATCATGTGTGAGGCTGATCACGCTCAGTTGAGGGCGGTGAAGGCATTGCTGCTGTGTTTTGAAGCAGTATCTGGCTTGAAAGTGAATTATGATAAATCTGAGTTGGTACCGATTGGAGAAGTTCAAGATATAAGGGATTTGACGGGCATTCTGGGGTGTAAAATTGCGTCTTTACCTATGACTTACTTGGGATTGCCGTTGGGTATAGCACCGAAGTCTCGTATGATATGGGATACAGTGATTGAAAAAGTAGAGAGGAGATTAGCAGGGTGGAAGAAAATGTATTTGTCAAAAGGGGGTCGGACTACTTTAATCAAAAGCACACTTTCCAACCTTCCTACCTACTTTTTATCCTTATTCCCTATACCGGCAAGTGTGGCGGGTAGACTTGAGAAGTTACAGAGAGACTTTCTGTGGGGGGGATTGGGAGATGAGTTTAAATTCCACTTAGTTAAGTGGGAGATGGTTTGTCGGCCTATCTCCAATGGCGGTTTGGGTGTCAGAAATTTGAGAGTTTTTAATCGGGCTTTACTAGGCAAATGGTTGTGGAGATATACCAAGGAACCAGAGGCCTTATGGAAGACTGTGATCGAAAGCAAATATGGTGATCTAGGGAAGGGGTGGTGTACCAGAGAAGTTAGAGGAATAGCGGGTAAGGGGTTATGGAAATACATTAGAAGAGGATGGGAGGTTTTCCAGAGATACACTAGATTGCATTTGGGGACAGGTGTCAAGATCAGATTTTGGAAGGATGCATGGTGTAGTACCAGTGTTCTACTAGATCTGTTTCCGTCTCTTTTCTTGATTGCAAGTAACAAAGATGTCACAGTGGCGGAGGTTATGGAAGTCTCAGTCTCAGGTAGAAACATTCACTGGAACATCAATTTCAACCGGGCGGCACAGGATTGGGAGATGGAAAGTTTTGTAGAATTTTATAGCCTCTTATATTCTGTTCGACCGAACATTCAGCAGGCAGATGAGTTGTGGTGGCATCCTGCAGGGAAAGGGGTCTTCTCAGCTCGCTCTTTCTATAAGGTTCTCACACAAGAGCCAGAGATACAGTTTCCTTGGAGAAAGCTTTGGCGTCATAAGGCTCCTCCCAAAGCCTCTTTCTTTGTGTGGACAGCGTCTTTGGGTAAGATCCTCACTACGGATAATCTAAGAAAGAGGAGGATAATTATTGCAGATTGGTGTTGTATGTGTAAAAGCGGGGGTGAGTCGGTAAATCATTTACGTTTACACTGTGAGATAGCTAAGTCTATTTGGGATGAGGTGTTTAAAAGGATGGATATGGCGTGGGTGATGCCGGAAACAGTTTTGGATGTATTGGCTTGCTGGAATTCTATCCGTGGGGTGAGATAGATTAAAACAGTGTGGAAGATGATCCCTATCTGTATTATGTGGTGTCTATGGCAGGAACGAAATGAGAGGACTTTTGAAGACAAAGAGAGATCTGTGGAGGAGCTAAAATTGTTATTTTTTAGAACTCTTTGTACTTGGGCCATTGTTGTTGACTTAAATGGCATGGACGTTCATGAATTCCTAGTTTCCTACATGCCTACATAAACAGGGCATTTTCTTTGTATTGTGTTACTTTGATGATTTAATAAAGTCTTATTTTACTTATCAAAAAAAAATAATAGTGGCGGTAGGGCTGGTAGTAGTGGCCGGGTTTTTGTACAAGAAGCGTCGGGACAACATTCGAAGCGGTCAGTACGGGTACGCGGTGAGGAGAAACATACTGTGAAAAGGCACCGTGGGGTTCAACTTCCTATCAATCGATACTAAATTTCATGAGCAGAGAGAGAGGTTTCAGAATTTTATTTATATAATTTACTAATATAGGTTTATTGAATATTGTTGGGTACATTATTTTTGTTTTGATTTTTTGGTTTGGGGTTCTTTTTTTTGGGGGCTTCCGTCGGACGTGGAGTGCAGATGGGAGGGAGAGAAAGGAGAGGGCTGGGCGGGAGAGGGAGAGTGAAGATTGGGAGGGAGAGGGAGAGAGCGTCGGATTGTGCTATGGCCGTTTTTCTCATGCATGCAGGTGCATTTCAGTGATGAATAGATTGCCTACGTGTCTGTTTGTTATTGGCCAGTGGGAAAATGTTTTTCACGCCATCCGGCCCCAAGCTTTTCTCAAGATGAAAATGGGGTAATAGAAGGTAGTGCTTCCCCTACCTGTCCTATGCTTCCTGAGGGAGCAGTAGGGTCTGACGAAGTGGCACAGAAAGGATCGTCAGGGGGTGGAGCACATACAAGCAATGTCCTCGTCGATGGAGAGGAGGAACCTTTAATGGTGACAACAACAATGGACAGCAACCAGATAGCTGTTGAGGAGGTTCTGGATTTGAATGCAGGATATGGTAGGGAGGAAATTATGGGTTTGTCGTTGGTGCCTTGTGAGGAGGAATGTCTATGGTCGGGAGTTCAGTTGGGTACTGTGTCTGGGGATAATGTTGTTCCCCTGGTTTCTCTCCCTCTGATAAACAATATAGTGGGTTCACCACCGAATTGGTTTCTGCATAAGGTTAACGAGATTCAGCATATCGTGGGGCTCACACATGGAGGATGTGAAGACCAATTTAAAGCACTACTCATTGCGATTGAGGCGAGCCACTCGCTTGAAACCAAATCAAGTTTTAAAAAAAGCATGGAGTTAAAGCATCTTTCTTGGCAATCAACTATGATGCTAAGGGTGGTAGCTCAAGTCGTGAGAAGACTAAAGGAAGGGCATCATGAAGACGTTCTCGTAGAGGGAGTTTCGGGTGGAGTATTAGTTTTACGGGAAACAAGGGGTTGGGGTGGTGTGTTTTCTTCCAATTCGGGCTTGATGTATTTTGGGTAGTTTTTCACGGGTTTTTTGGGTCATTAGGAGCTCTCTAATATGGGCTAGGTATTTTCTTGTATACGTCCAGTGTACTTGGTTATTCCTATTGATATATATAATATTTTTATTTATCAAAACAAAAAAAAAGCTAGTCATTTTGGAGTATAGGCCTAGGTATGACTTGTACCTTCTTTGGATCAATATATTTAGTCTTTGATCTTTCACTACCATAATAGGTATGCACCATATATCCTTAAGCTGATGAACATGACAATAATATATATATTTTTTAATTAGGTTTATAAAATCATTTTTGTATGACTACATATAGCAAAATATTTATTCAAGAAATAAAAAATAGTTATTTATTATATAATATTGGTTCACTCCCTCCCCCACAAAGATCAATTTCGAACTCCACCTCTAAGTAGTTGGTTAATATTAGGAGGTGGATTGTAACAGTCCAAGTGGCCTTGGGCTCATGGGCTTCATACTGTCACGAACGGCAGGGGCCAGCTTGCGAGACTGCTGCATTGGATCAGTAGGAACCGAGTTTATTTTAGTTAGTGGCATGGGCTTAGGCCCAAGTAGATTAATGATGTAATGGACCTTTTAATTTTCTTATTATGCTTGTGTTAGTTGTTCAAGCCATGGCCAATGAGGCCCAGTAGATGGGAAGCCTTCCATTAGGGAATTCGTACATATAGATGTGGGGAGCGTACTGTTTGTTTTTTGTCCAGAAACTTATAGAATTCTTATTTTTCTAGTTTATTCTTCTTCTTACTCTCTCTTATTCTGGAGGTTCTCACCTTCGAAGTGAGATTGTTCATTCAACCCTTAGAGGTGTGTTGCATGGATTATATATATAGGCTTGGAGCTAGCGCTCATCTTCAACCCTATATATTGTACCAATTTCTATTTTTTTACCTCAGTTAATTTAGACACTCTTTGAAAACGATAACGCCATAAATAATTGCAGCTTCAAAGAAAAATTCCTGGAATTTATTTTTTGCCTCTTTTTCCTTCCAAGTAATGAAAGACATTATGGAGAGGAGTGAAGCATATGCAGTTGATGATTGCAATTGAATTAATCTATTTTTTGTCCTTGTAGGTTAGTTGTGTGCGCATGTTGTCAGGCGAGCGTGTCCTCACTGCTGCCCATGACGGTACTGTGAAGATGTGGGATGTTAGAACTGATACATGTGTGGCAACAGTAGGCCGTTGTTCAAGTGCAGTTCTATGCATGGAGTATGATGACTCAACAGGAATCTTGGCTGCTGCTGGCAGAGATGCGTATGTATATTGAAAGTAACAATTATGCTTGATACTCCAGATGATCAAGTTTTGCATGTTAATATCTGTCTGTATATCTATGAACCTAATTGGTGAATACTTGCATTACAGGGTTGCAAATATATGGGACATCCGTGCAGGTAGGCAGATGCACAAGCTGTTAGGGCACAGCAAATGGATTAGGTGAGATGAAAGATCATATAATATACATTTTCTTGCTTCTATAGTTTGTAAGGGATAGTAAAGATGCTTTGACTGTAAAATGTGCAGGTCAATAAGAATGGTTGGCGATACCTTAATTACTGGTAGTGATGATTGGACAGCACGAGCGTGGTCTGTTTCACGGGGAACGTGTGAAGCTGTTCTAGCATGCCATGCTGGTCCAATATTATGTGTTGAGTATTCCCCATTGGACAGAGGAATAATAACAGGTTGAACCTTATCACCCATTCTGTTTGCTGTGTTCTTTCCGTTTGCTTTTCTGTCATGCCATGTTGGTCCAATATTTATTAAAAAAAATGATGTCCTTTTCAGGTTCAACTGATGGGCTGCTGCGGTTTTGGGAAAATGAGGAGGGTAAGAGCATTAATGATCTCTTGACTACTGAGGTTTTTTCTTTCCATTCCTTTGAGGCGTGGCTATGGCTATAATTCAGCCTAGTCAAGCCAAGTATTGAAGGTTCAAACTATTCTGTTAATTTAATTTTTTATTCAAAGTCAAGCTAAGCATGACTTTATCATCAAGCTACATTTTATGTTCTTAATTGGTTTTTTTTTTTTTTTGTCGAATGAGATAAAGCTTTTTCATGAGCTGCTCAAAAAATTTTATTTTTTGAAATGAAATAAGTTTCATTACTGAAATCTTACATAAAGTCAATTTAATCATTTAGCTAGCTTGGTAAACTATATACATGAGCTTTTAAAAATTAAATCGGAGAATCTTGTATTTTTAATCAACTATAAATAACTTTTAAAAATTAAATCGGAAAATCTTAATCAAATATAAATGACTTTTTACTAAAAAAAGATAGGTTATTTATATACTATCTTATGAATTGTGCAAATATCGAGAAACCAATGTTGTGCTTATAATATATTTATATAGTTCATATATACATACATACATATCTATATCAAGAATTATATTCACATGGATTTAAACATCTATTGTGTTAAGAATTTGATCCACTCTTATCTTCTAAAATACTTGCGATGCTCCCATTCTGAAGTTAAAGTCTCTGAGGACCATAAGCTGACAATAGAGGATTTTGAAATGCTCTTTTTCAATACCTATTACTTTGGGCAGCTTCTATATATTTTAGTAGGCTGAGTTTCATGTCAGGTGTTCCTCTTGTATACCAACTATGTGGTTGGGGTGTGCCTTTTATCATTTTTAATAAAATTTTCTTTACTTATGAGAAAGTTAAAAATAATATTATGCAAAAAATATGAAGTTATACGAGATTCCCTGATTTGAGCGTAGATTGAGAAATGAGCCTAAATTTTGGTTCAACCTTGGAAGTGAACCAAACTCAAGCAGAGGTTGAGCTATTTCTGAACAGCTCAGTTTGTTTACAATCCTAGGTGTGGCTGCTATTTTCTTTTATCTAATATGATTGAGTCCATTGCATCAAAGCAGCTACACAAAGATTTCCATATTGTTTTTTTTAGAAGTAAAAATTTATTAATATCCATTGGCATTGCCAAGTACACTGGATGCATACAAGAGAAAACACCTAGCTATGATTCGTGAAGGAGAAATAGATACAAAGAAATCATGAACATTAAGCCCATTAAAGTCTAAAGCTATTGTTTAGGAAAAAAAAATGTGTTGAAAAAGAATCTTCTAAGCTCCTCTAGGGAGCATTCCTTATCATCGAAGTTTTGATCATTTTTTTCCCTCCAGATGCACTACGAAAGGCAAATTGGAATCATCTTCCATATTGCTGCAATTTACAGGATACCGTGAAGATTCTCCAGCTGGCAAGAAGATCAGCCACCCTCCCAGGCATAACCCTTGCTAACCCAACTCTGCCAAGAATGTCATTCAGCCCTAGAAACCTTTCAATGAAGCAGCAAGTGGTCCACAGTTTCACTTTCACCAATCTTCCTACATGTACAGTGCTAGTTGATCACAATAGTTTGGCGTAGGCTATCCATGGTCAGGATCTTCCCTAGGCTGCTGTCCATACAAAGAAAGCCGCCTTACTCTTCCAAACGTTCCTCCAAGGGAAATGGTTATCATGATTAGCGTTGACCTTATAGAATGAACGGATAGAGAATTTCCCTTCTTAGAAAGACTCCATGACATCTTATCTGCTTCTTGAATCCTTGTTCCAGTACAGTACAATAAACTCAAGAATTCTGTGAGAATCCCAACTTCCCAATCATGTGCAGCTCTAAGGAATTGAATGTTCCATGAATAGAACCACCAAAAATCTCCTATAACTCCACCACCAATGCCTATTGTCTGCACACAATCCTATATACGGTTGGGAAAGTGTTCTTAGGCACTTTATCGCCACACCAACTATTGTTCCAAAAATTGATCATAGAACCATCCCCCAGCACAAACCTAATGTGTGTTGAGAAAATACCCCCCAGCCCCTTCTAGTGTTTTTCCACAAGGCCACATCATAAGCACCTTGTACCTCCAAAGAGCACCCCCCCCCCCCCCCCCCCCCCAAATTACCACCATATTTGGAGTCTATCACCACCTTCCATAGCCATTTCATTAGGAGAGCCCAGTTGAACACCTTTAAGTTTTGGATCCCCATCCCACCACATGAGGACAGGTGCATACCTTATCCCAATTGACAAGCTAAAATTTAAATTCTTCACCGAGTCCACTCTAAAGGAAGCACATTGGAGCTTCTCTATGCGATTTCCACACCGGCCGATATAGGGAACAATGAGAGCAAATACGTAGGCAAGCTTGGCTGTACTCTTGATTAATGTGATCCGACCACCTTTCAATAAGTACAACCTCTTCCGACTTGCCAACCTGCGCTCACTCTTCTGAATCACTTCATTCCATATGGACCTAGCCTTGAAGGACACACCTAATGAGAGGGAGGCCTAGCTACTTCATGGGCAAAGAAGATATCTTACGACTCAAAGATCTAGCCAAACTCCTTCAATTTTTAGCATTCCCCACTGGACTGGGACCATTTGGGACTTAGAAAGGCTCACCTTTAAGCCTAACACAGCCTGAAAGCAAAGAAGTGCCCTTAATGAATGAATTTGATTTCGATCCACATCTTAGAATATCAAAGTATCGTCTGCAAACACTAAATGAGAGATGTTAAGAAAACCTCAGTTATGATTCCCACTGAGAAACCCTTCACAAGTCCATATAGTTGGACATGTTTGCACCCTCGGACATGTTTGCAGCTCTGTTATCGTTTGCACCCTCTTGTTATGTAGGTTTCATGATATATTCCAGAGTCCCATGTTGGAAGAGAGTATTTGCATTTTTTTTTTATAGCCATCACGAATTCACTGCTGTGAGAAATATGAAATCGTGGTTAAGTTATTGTAGGTTAAAAAATACCGAGTTTCTTACTGTCAAGATAAGTAAGAATACTGTGTTTGAATGGCCGAATGAATGGCCTTTGAGTGTTCTGTATATTATATAGAAACTTTACAAGAGAACTATACATGGGAAGAAATTAATTGTCGAGTGATTCTCGCATTCTTAGCCTGATAAGGAAACTATATATTCTGTACAAGCCTAAGTAACGGAAGTAAAGGTAAAATAAGGAAAGAAGAATAGAAGGAAATAAGATTAATGATGGACAGCAAAGCTGTCCATTGACAGCCCCCCTCAAATTGATGCGGGTTGATCAACCAGCATCAATTTGCTATTTAAGAAACAATGTCGATGGCGAGTGAGAGCTTTGGTGAAGATATCAGCAATTTGTAGTTCAGTGGGAACATGTGGGAGTGTAATAACACGGGCTTCAAATGCTTCACGGATAGAGTGACAGTCGACTTCAATATGCTTCGTGTGCTCATGATAGACAGGATTGGCCGTGATTTGAATAGCACTCGTATTATCAGCATGTAGAGGCATAGGATCGGGCTCAGAAAAATCTAGCTCAGCAAGCAAACCTCGAAGCCAAATAATTTCTGAACAAGCAAGAGACATTGCCCGATACTCAGATTCTGTAGATGACTTAGAGACTCTGTCTTGCTTCTTACTCTTCCAGGAGATCAATGCATTTCCTAAGAATACACACCAACTAGTAATGGATCGACGTGTATCAGCACAACCGGCCCAATCAGCGTCGCTATAAGCAATAAGTCGAGGAGAATTGTTTGTAGGAAAGAATAAGCCACGGGCAGAAGTGCCCTGAACATAACGTATGATCCTACGGACAGCAGCCAAATGAAGATGACGTGGGGTCTGAAGAAACTGGCTGACTTGTTGTACTGCAAAGGAAATGTCCGGTCTAGTAATGGTGAGATAGACAAGACTACCCACCAACTTCCGATATAAACTGGGATCAGCCAGTAAATCACCCTTCTCTTTGCGAAGCTTGACATTCAATTCCATGGGAGTATCAATAGGAGTGGCCTCCTGTAGGCCAGCTGTAGCCACCAGGTCACTAGCATACTTATGTTGATTGAGTGAAATACCAGATGAACTACGATGCACCTCGAGACCAAGAAAATATGTGAGAGACCCAAGGTCTTTCATATGGAATGACTCAGAGAGATGAGTCTTGAGTTGACCAAGTAAAATAGAATCGGAACCAGTAATCACAATATCATCAACATAAACCAAAAGAACAACAATACCCGCGTCTGATTTCCGAAGAAACAAGGAAGTGTCATACTTGCTCTGCTTGAATGAGAATTGTAATAAAGTGGTTCGAAATTTATCAAACCAAGCCCTTGGAGCTTGTTTAAGACCATAAAGAGAGCGACGAAGCTTACACACATGCGAAGTCGAAGGAGAAAACAATCCCGGTGGTGGTTTCATATAAATACACTCTTTAAGATCCCCGTGAAGAAAAGCATTCTTGACATCCATCTGATGTAGTAGCCAATCATTGGAAGCAGCAAGAGCTAGAATCGTACGAACAGTAGTCATCTTAGCCACAGGAGCAAAGGTCTCTTCATAATTGACACCATATTCCTGATTATTCCCAAGAGCAACAAGTCGAGCTTTGTAACGATCCAAACTTCCATCAGATCGAACCTTGACTGAGTAAACCCATTTGCAACCCAGAGGAACAATCGTTGGAGGACATGGCTCAATGTCCCAGGTATGATTGGCCTCTAGAGCGGCAATTTCTTCCTGCATAGCTTGTTGCCAACAGTCATGCTTGGCAGCTTGTGAGTAACACGTGGGAATATCAAAATTGGATAATGCAGCAGTAAGAGCTGAAATAGAGGGCCCAGAAGAAAAACCATACCTATCCGGAGGTACAGACACTCGAGGAGAGCGTCGTACCAAGGGCTCTGGAGGTGCTGCAACTGACTGGTTCTGGAGCATGTTAGGATCAGATATCGGGTGAGCCACGGGAAGAGACTGTAGGCGGGAGCGTCTTGTATACACAATACCTGGTTTAAAGCGAGAGCTGACTTGAGGAAGATTTGAGGATTGCTGCTCAAAGGAGGGGAGGACCACAGTGGAAGGAGAGAGCACAGAAGACACAGGAAAGAAATGTTGATTTTCAAAGAAAATAACATTCCTAGAAATGCGTGTGCGATGTAACGTAGGATCATAGCAAACAAATCCCTTTTGACACACATTATATCCCAAGAATGCACATCTAACAGATTGAGCCGATAATTTATGTCGCTCATGAGGAGGTAAATGAACAAAGCATACACAACCAAATGTACGGAGATTATCATAACTAGGTTGCTTACCAAATAAGCGGAAATATGGAGACTCCATGTGTAAGACTTGGGAAGGTAAACGATTAATCAAATGAGTAGCAGTTTTCAGAGCCTCGACCCAGAACATGGATGGAACAGAGGACTCTAACAAGAGAGTACGTACCATGTCAAGAAGAGTGCGATTTTTGCGTTCGGCTACTCCATTCTGTTGGGGAGTAGCGGGACATGAACGTTGATGAATAATACCTTTAGAAGCCAAAAAAGCCTGAAACTCATTAGACAAATATTCACCACCAGAATCTGTGCGTAATGTCTTTATAGTCGCAGAAAATTGATTGTCAACATACGCTAAAAATGTAGTAAAAGTACGAAAAACCTCAGATTTAAAACGAAGAAAATAAACCCAAGTAAATCTGCTATGATCATCAATGAAAGTCACATAGTATTTAAATTTCTCATGTGAACTAACGGGGGAAGGTCCCCAAACATCACTATGAATAAGGTCAAAGCAGTGAGAAGCTCTACTAGCATGCAAAGGAAAGGGAAGAGTTTTGCTTTTACCCAGTTTACAAGAATCACACTCAAGAGATAAAGATGAACGTTCTTTATTACCAAGAAAACCAGAGTTCAATACATGAGATAAAATCTGAGTATTGGGATGACCTAAACGACGATGCCACACCATACTTAGATTAGGAACATTATTACAAGCAAAAGACGTAATAGAAGAAACTGGAGAAAGTGCTGGAACAGGTAAAAATAGTGGAAACAAACGCCCCACTTTAGGTCCCTTTGCGATCGGCTCCCCCGTTACCTGGTCCTGCACAACACAACCATCACCAGAAAAATTAACCGCGCAATTGTTATCCACTAATTGACCAACAGAAATAAGATTCGTGGAAAGTTGAGGAGCAAGATACACATCAGTAAATGTAGAAGAGGCATCTCCGACAGCAGTTATTGGTAAAGAACTACCATTGGCAGTTTGAATAGCAGATTGACCAGCATAGGGCCGAACATGACACAGAGCAGTGGGCGTATTTGTCATGTGATTAGAAGCTCCCGAGTCTACATACCAGAGTTTAGGAGAATGTTTACCTTGAAACCCTATCGCAGATAATGCTGAAATTAACATCTGTTGCACCATTTCAGGGGTGCAATAATTTGCTGCAGGAGGTGCAAGATCAGAGGAAACACCTGAGGAAGAGTCATGTGCTGCAGAAGTCACTGCGGGAAAACCAGACACAGAAGTCTGAAATGCTTGAGCCTGGCGATTCTGGGGGCGGATACGACATTCTTTGATAATATGACCCTTTTTCTTACAATAAGAACAATATTTTTTAGGGCAATTGGCAGCAATATGCCCATATGCCTTGCAGCAGAAACACTGCAAATTTTTAGAAGGCATAGGTGATCCTTGTCCTTGGGCAGCATAAGCAACAGTTGTCGTCCCGGAACTACCATGAGATTGCTCCAGAATAGCTTGAGTACTAAGACGTTGTTCTTCACGAAGTAACTCACCAAAACAAATATCCAGAGAGGGAACAGGAGATCTGTTCAGCAGAGAAGAGCGAACAGATTCATATTCTGGGCGTAGTTTCATCAGAAACTGATCATGCCGGCTAGTCGCATGAAGCTTCTGAATAGTCGAAAGTGCAGCAACAGGAACATCTGCTATAACCAAATCAGTATATTCATGCCAAAGAGTCAAAAATGCCGAGTAGTAATCTTGAATAGAAAGACTACCATGTTGAAACATGGCAATCGCATGTTCCAACTGAAAGCGACGAGCATCATTATCTTGATGATAAACCATTTTCAAGTAATTCCACATGGATTGAGCGGAGCGATGAGCCCGCAAGTTGGTGATAATATGTGGCTCCATCGAACCAAGAAGCCAAGACATGATCCGAGCGTCAAGCACATCCCAAGAAGGGGAAGACACGACATCTTTGGATTTGTCAGTATTGGATGTTTGTGCAACATCCTTGCCATCAATATGGCCCCAAAGATCTTTTCCCTTGAGGAAAAGTTCAAACTGAAAAGCCCAAGTGGAATAATTTTTGCCTGTAAATTTGACACACACAGGTGTAGAATCCATTGCAAATAAATGAACCCAATACAAAGCAAAAAAAATATCAAAATAGATAAAAGGAATTAGGAGCAAAGGAAGAGAAGGACTTGCTGCCGAGAGTGCCGAAAGCACCACACAAAAAAAAAACACCTTTCTGAAAGAAAGCAGAGAGTGCCGATAGGCACCAAATAACCCCTCTGAAAAATAGAGGATGCTGAGGATCACCAACAGAGTGGAACACCGCTTCTCTGAGACAGACGTTGCCGAAGATGGTCAAACCAGAAACAGAAGATGCCGAAACTGCTCAAACCCGAGACAGAGGATGCCGAAACTGCTCAAACCAGAAATAGGAGGTGCCGAAACTGCTCAAACCCAAGACAGAGGGTGCCGAAACTGCTCAAACCAGAAATAGGAGGTGCCGAGAACACCAACCCAGAAAGAGAAGACTGAAAACAAGAAATCTTTCACGTCGGGTTCACCGAGAATAGCACAGAACACGCCGAAACACGAAACCGAGAGAGAGGAAAAAAAATTAAGCGAGAGATGAACCTTAGCAACGGGCTCTTGATACCATGTCAAGATAAGTAAGAATACTGTGTTTGAATGGCCGAATGAATGGCCTTTGAGTGTTCTGTATATTATATAGAAACTTTACAAGAGAACTATACATGGGAAGAAATTAATTGTCGAGTGATTCTCGCATTCTTAGCCTGATAAGGAAACTATATATTCTGTACAAGCCTAAGTAACGGAAGTAAAGGTAAAATAAGGAAAGAAGAATAGAAGGAAATAAGATTAATGATGGACAGCAAAGCTGTCCATTGACACTTACTAACCGCCCGCTGAAGGCACAATACATGTTATACTGGGCTCAATTTTTTATGCTGCTTTCTCTAGCTCGTAGACTATATAATTAGGTGTTTCTCTCTTGTATACTACCTATGTACTTGGGCTATGCCTAATTATGAGGATCCATAAATTTTCTTACGTATCAAAAAACAAATTATGGAAGTTTTCATCAGTGAGATTACATCAAATCTTTGGATCCAATAATCCAGAATTATGTTTGCCTAGAATTATATTTGCGCTTATGCACAGATGTGGATTGTGGACTACTGGATTGGAAACTTTTCAATATGAAGATAAATGCCACAGTATATGTAACAACCCAAGGGAAAGCCATAGCCACATTTGGGCCCATATCAAAAGGACTGTTTAATGTTACAATTGGAGTCCTTTGGAATTCATTATAAAGAGCAAGAACTTCTTCCCAAGCAATATGAGATCCCATTCACCACCTTCCATTATAGGTGGCTCCGCTCAAGTGCTACATTTCTGGTTGGATTTGGCTCTAATACCATTTTTAATGACCTAACAGAAAGCAGAAGCCACATCAAGACCCATACTCCATGAGAACTAGCCAATGTTAGAATTGGTGTCCCTTGGAATCCATTATGAAGGGCAAGAAATTCTCCATCCTAAGCAATGTCGATCCCATTGACCACTTTCCTATACTCAATCTAGGATATTACAACTTATGCATATGTTTATTTAACATAATAAAAGAGAAGGAGGTGGGCGGAGGATGATTTGTGTCATGGGAGATGTGTTCTTGAGCATCTATGCTTCATATTTTGAAGAAGATGCGAATCTGTTCAAAAAGAAATCTGTGAAGTGTGTGAGCTTGATGTACTTTCTCGGCCCACTTTCTATCATTTTAAGCTTTTAGGAGGGTCTATTTCCTAAAAGACCATTGCATCCTGGACATGCAAGGGCTGGATTGGGTTCATTGTTATGTTATTTGGCTAGAGATTTTTCGTGAGCTTGATATATTTATCAGCCATCTTTCTAGCACCTTAAGCTTTGAAAAAGATGGTTACTAAGGAAAACGGGAAATGGTTATTGTTTGTGGAGTGAAAAGGAGAGAGTAATATGCTAGCTTGTTGAGAAAGTTAGTGTCAGCATCTTTGCAGGTTGCGTTCTTTTAGAATTGAACTTGTACGGTAAATTAAATAATTGCAGAATTAGTTGCTGGTGTTTGAAGACATGACCGTTTTCTTCTTCATTATATTAAGAAGTTTAACCAGGCATCAGGCATTATTATTAACATTAATTGTGCACTGCATGCAGGTGGTATAAGGTGCATGAAGAATGTTACCATTCATACTGCTGCTATATTATCCATCAGCGCTGGGGAACACTGGTTAGGTATTGGAGCAGCTGATAATTCTCTGTCTCTCTTTAATCGGCCCCAAGAGAGACTTGGTGGCATCTCTAGCACAACTTCGAAAACTGCAGGCTGGCAACTCTACCGTACTCCACCAAGGACAGTTGCCATGGTATGTGTTGTCCATCTTTCCTTCTCCTTGTCTATTTCCTACTTGATCCTTCACTCAGGGTGGAGCAACAGCAAAGTTCCACTATAGGTTTCAACATTTCCATCTCAAGCAGAAAAATATTTATATAGCTATAGTATATGAAATAGAGAGATCTAGAACTGTCAAAAGTTTGTTCTTTCTTTCGGAACTCTTAAGGGCTAGAAAACTTTTTTTTTTCAATTTTAAGATTTCCGTAGTGTCTCAAGCAGAAAAATATGTATGTGAAATAGAGATAATTCATCTACTTCAACCCAATTTTTAAAGAGAATATATTATATGTTTCATTTTAATTCCTCTTATGATACATGATACTCTGTGCATATGAAGCATATTCAAAATTTGGCCCTGCCCCTACCCTTATTATGCTCTTGAAACAGTAATGCAATAACGTCTCCAATCCTTCATGTATAGTATCAATCTCTTGCCTCGAGGATTCTGTCAGACACTTTTCTTGTTCATACTTGGATCATCCTTGTAAATTCGAACTTTCCTTTTACCTTGATATGTAGAATATGTAAATATCTTCATGGACAAGTAGTAAATTGACCTTCGAGAAACTCATTAAATCTAGGCGCACGGTTATCTCAGGAAGTTAATTACTTCTGGTGTTTTTAGTCAAATTACAAATTCTGATTGTTTATGATTCTTATTATTTTATTTTTATAGGAATGATTCTTATTATTGAATGTACTGTAAAAGTAAATTATCAGAGACTAGAAAGATTGGAAATCTGCTTGGCTATCTTTTATTATATGATTATACATTACACAAAAGATACAAATCTTAAAGAATACATTAAATGTCACAAGTCGAAAGGTTACAATGCATGATACTGCATATCTGAATTTATGGTTACTTGACTTTGGCCCTATTCTGTGGTATACAGGTACGGTGTGTGGCTTCTGACCTTGAGAGGAAAAGGATATGCAGTGGTGGTCGAAATGGACTTCTTAGGCTGTGGGAAGCCACCATCAACATTTAAATGTTTGTTGTATTTTATTCATGCTGTGTAGTTGTCGAAAGGGTCACGAGGGAAATGATTGTGATGGCTTTTCTTTGTATTTCTTTCAATTTGTTTATGTAATTTGTAAGTCTGGCGAAATCCTAATCTTGCCTCTGGGCTGCTTTAGCGTTATTGTTTGAATTGTTTGGTTCATTCATTTATACAAGTGCCTGTAATTCAATCTATAGGAAGTTTTGTGTCAATGTTTGCCTCTAGTGTTTTATGATGAGAAGAGGATTGCCATGCAGATGATTGTATTGTAATGTGCAGATGAGTTATTCTGAAGTGAAGAATGTATGTGCTCTGAATTCATTAATTTTCTAGAAATATTTTTCATTAAAATTTTCTTTAAAATAGATTGCCTCGTGATTTGTATATGTTATTGCCGCAATTCAGAACTTCTCAGGAATTTGGGAATTTAGGACTGCAATTCCTTATGCAAAAAAAGTTGGGACTGCAATTTAAAAAGAATAATGCTAGTATATCTTTTCATTTTGTCCCCTTATTTTTGCTTACTGATTAAGGAAGTGGCTATATTAATGTATTGGTATTTTTTTTATTTTTTAAAAATGTTTAAAAAATATTTTTAAAAAGTATAATTTGTACTAGTGGCATACCAAGTGAACAAATTGAGGGATAGTAGCACTATTCATTTATAAAAGAGTAAAGTTACTCTCACCGCTTTGGGAGCTCCAGTTACATTTTTTTAATTTTTAATTTTTTACTAATTAAATAAGTATTTTTTAATGATGTTGTGATTTTTTTACTTTTTAAAAAAATATTTATTAGAAAAATACATGTAAAAAAAATACAATAATTACACTAACGATTGCTCCGAGCGATGGAGCAATTAGTAAAATAACCACTGCATTTAACCTTTTCCGAGTTCCTGATTTGACTGCACTGTCAAAGATCAACGGTGGACCAATTACCTATATACCCTACCAAATGCCAAAAGATCAATGGAGTGTCAATGCTGATCTGTAATTGAAAAAAATGCAAAAAATTTCCCGGGTAAGAGTAAGGGTTTTAGTTTCCATAGTTTACAGATGGGTTCAGTAGCCTTGATGGTAAATAAAAATTTTCCACAGATTGGCTGCGTTGGAAGCATGTTTGTAAAGAAGCAAACTTAATTGGTAAGGGATCTTAGCCAGTACTCTTTTTCCCATCAAGGACGGTGGGAATTTAAAAATGGCCACGAAGACAAAAAGAGAAAAAAAAAATCAGGGGTTCTCAGCAAGTAATATTTGCAATACAACTTCCTCCTGAATAAAGTGATTGGTCCATGATTAACTACACGCATCCAATGGCTACATGCGTTGTATTAATAGTCTTGCCATTTCCAAGATCTTTTAGATCTGACCACCCTATCTCACTATCACCAATACGTGGCCTTCACATGCAGTCACAGGTGGGTGGGAAGAAACTCAACTAGAGGCAATCCAAGCCAATCAATACCGGTTATCCTA
This sequence comes from Juglans mandshurica, assembly GCA_022457165.1. Classification (NCBI taxonomy): domain Eukaryota; kingdom Viridiplantae; phylum Streptophyta; class Magnoliopsida; order Fagales; family Juglandaceae; genus Juglans; species Juglans mandshurica. The sequence continues at coordinate 25,439,667 of CM039625.1, read as the reverse complement.
CTATGTTTCTGCTTTCTCTAACCAAATATCATAACAAACTATAGTGTACCACCAAAATCCACCACCTCCAACGGTGGCAACATAGTTTGTATAGCTATTCAAATAATAATAAAAAGCCTGTCATTCAAGACAGTGCCCTCTTTGCAAGAAATGGGTGGGGATCAAGTATAGTCCCAAAACTCGATCTATTTTTTTTTTTTTTTTTTACTGTCTTTATTGTAATGGAATGTTTGTTGGGAAACCCCTCTCCCTTCTCATGTACCTTATATTAATGAAATATTTGTTTGACTAGGGAAAAAAAAAAGTGAATGATCCATCAATCCAATAGTCCTCGTGGCAATAAAATCATTTTCTCTATGGGTGCAAATACACACATACATATATATAATATAGTGGTATAGGAGTTGATCTCTACTTCCCACGTAAGTCCTCTTTTGGTTCATCCTTTTCAGCCCTCGAATAATAAAATGTCTTCCAACTCATCAAACCCTCAAGTTGCTCGATGACCGGTAGTACTACTGGTCAGAAAATGTTCCACTGGTCCTTTTGATTGCTTTGACGATCCCTCCAACTCATGTGAGGCCTTTTGTGAGCTCTAGCACTCAATTCTTTTCTTTTGATCTATTTACTTAGAAAAAAATTATGATATTTTTTGGAGTACTTCTACTATGTAACACAGCTGATAAAATAGGAAAATAAATAGCAGAATAAAATGAGAATGATAATGCTCTCTTCGAGGGAAAGCGCCTTCAGAAGTTAGAGAAGGGAAAATAGGGTTTTTTTTATTAACATTCAGATTGATTCGAAAAGTTTCCAAGGACATGATGAAAAAGGACTCTACTACTGGGTCATACAATGGCTTTAGACGTACAGACTCAACATAAGTAAAAGACTCAGGGCCTATGGCCCATCTTACACAAAACCATGGAACAACTAAATAAAAGACAAGACCCAACACTTAATTAAGTCGCTAAGACCCAAGATGGCAAGCCCACTGACCCATGAATCCAACGCCATGTACTTCCATCATAAATCACTTAGACTTTGGACTTCACTTCGACTTCCCCTTCGATCAGACAGTTCTCCTTCATGTGTACTAAGGCTTGACTGCCACCCATCTCTTCCTTGCTTCACAATGTCCCACCTCCTCCTCCATCTCAGCCGGTGTTTGTTACATATCCCCATTGTTCAAAATTCCTTGCTCGCAAGGTGGGGGGAATCCTCCTTGAGTCTCGAATACACCTCCCATGTGGCGTCGTCGACCTCTTGGCCCAGCCATCGAACCAAGAGCTCCACTCGAGCTCTGTTGTCGACCTTAATCATGCGCCGGTTCAAGATCTCTGCGGGTTCTGGCCGAATCACTCCATTGTCATCTACTAGAGGAAACGTGGGAAAGGCAGTAACTCTAGAGCCAATCTTGCATTTGAGTTGAGATACATGGAATGTGCTATGGATCCTTGAGGAACTAGGGAGATCGAGCTTGTAAGCCACCTGTCTAATCTTCTGCGAGATGCGAAATGGTCCAAACTATCGGGGGGCCAGCTTGAGGCTGCGACGTTGAGTCATCGTGCTCTGCCTATATGGCTAGAGCCTCAGGTATCATCACCCCACACTGAACTGTTGTTCCTTCCGTTAAGATCAGAGTATTCTTTCACTCTATCTTGCGCACTCTGTAAGTTGTGTTTGAGGAGTCTTGAGATTTGGTCCCGAGTCCTTAAGGTGGTGTCCACTGCTTCACCACATGTTGTCCCCGACACATAATCCAGTAGCCTAAGTGGTGGTTGGCCATAGAGGGCTTCATAAGGGTCATCCATGTAGATGAATGCAGAGTGAAGTTGTACTACCACTCAGCTAAGGGTATCCACCTACCCCAATCTTTAGGTTTGTCTCCACGGAAACACTTGAGGTAGTTCTCAACCGTCTTGTTCACTGCTTCCAATTGCCCATCTATTTGAGGGTGGTCAACGTGCTTAGAGAGAGTTGAACCCCCAGCAAGGAAAAAATATCTTGTCAGAACTAGCTAGTAAACGTGTTGTCATGGTTAGAGATAATGGACTGTGGCAGCCTGTACAATTTGAAGATGTGTTTAAAAAATAGATCAGCAATATCCCTAGTTGTATAAGGATGTTTGATACGAATTAAGTGGTTGTATTTGGTCAGCCTGTCGACCACCACCCACAAAGCATTGAACCCTTGGGAGTTAGGTAGCCCTTCTATAAAATCCATGGTGATGTGGGTCCATGGTTGTGTTGGCACAAGAAGTTGCTGAAGTAGCCCACTTGGTAGGGTGTAGTCAACCTTAACTCGTTGGCACAAGTCACGATTCTGAATAAAAACCTTAACATCCCTCTTAAGACCTTCCTAATAGAAATCCCTTCGCATTTGATGGATGGTCTTGTCATACATCGAATGACCACCCCAAGGATTGCTGTGCAACAGCTTATTCTTGAACTCCTCATGCTTGGGAACATACAATCTACCCTTATACAGTAGGAGACCTTTACTCATGGTATAATTAAGGCCTAGCTTGCCTTCGGAAAATAGCTTAATAAGGTTTTGTACCTATGCATCATTTTCACAAGCAGCCTGCAAATCTTTCATCCACTGCAAATTAGGGAATGAAATTAGCATTAATTCCGCCTTCTCATCCATATCCTTCATTGATAGGGCATCGACAACCCTATTCTCCACCCCTTTTTTGTACTCCACCAGAAAGTCATACCCTAGCTACTTAGTAATCCAATGTTGTTGCATCAGAGTACCCACCTTTTGGTCCAAAAGGTGCATGAGACTCTGTTGGTTACTACGCACCACAAAGGTCTACCCTAGTAGGTAATACTGCCACTTAAGAATAGAAGAAACCAAGGAAAATAGTTCCTTCTCGTAGGTAGACACCATGAGAGCTCTCCCCTTTAAGGCTTGGCTGAAAAAGGCTAAGAGTTTGCCTTACTGCATTAAAACTGCAACAATGGCATTGCCCGAGGCATCACACTCGATAGTGAATGGTTTTATGAAGTCCAAGAGAGCTAAAACAGGGGCTAGGTGATAGCCTCCTTTAGCTTATAAAAAGCCATCCTATTAGCCCTAAGAAACCCCTTAGGCCCTTAAGGAAGTTAGGTAAGGGCCAACTTTCATAGCTTGCAACTTATCGAGATCTGCCTGCACCTCTTTCGCCAATATGAGATGGCCCAAATAGGCTACTTCCTTGTAGCCAAAGTGACACTTTGATCGCTTGGCGTACAATTTGTGTTGTCGTAGTAGATCAAGGGTAATTTGGAGGTGCTACACATGTTCCTCCACTGTTTTGTTGTATACAAAAATATCATTAAAAAAAATACAAGTATGAATTTTCTCAAATAGAGTCTAAATACCTAGTTCATGAGGCTTTGGAGGGTGGATGGTGCGTTAATTAGCCCAAAGGGCAAAACTAAGAATTCGTAGTTCCCTTCATGCATCCTAAACGCTGTCTTGAAAAAATCCTCTGGTTTGACATGGATTTGGTGGTAACCTGACCTCAGATCCAGCTTTGAAAAAATTATGGCCTCATGCAATTCATCCATAAGCTCTTCCACCACTGGAATAGGATATTTATCCTTGATGGTAACACTATTGAGGCCCCGCTAATTGACACATAACCTCCACGTACCATCGACCTTACAGACCATCAGCACTGGAGATGAATATGGACTTTGACTAGGCTGTATAATCCCGGTAGATAGGAGTTCCTACACTATTTTTTCAATCTCTTCCTTTTGGTAATAGGGATATCGATATGGCCTTATGGAGATGGGTTTAGTTTCTGGTAGTAAGTTTATGGCATTGTCGTGGGTTTGGGATGGGTGCAACCCCTTGGGTTCTGAAAATACATCTATAAACTGCTCTAACAATGGTTGCATTGCTACTGGAATCTCTTCTAGAGGCGCCGAGCTTGTTGCCTTCACCCCTTCCATCACTTGAAAAATTACACCCCTTTTTTCCAACCCATCAAGCCTTTTCAGAGTCCCTTCCTCTATCATTTTAACCCTTGCCAGCACCTGAATGGACACTTCCTTTCCTTGTAATTGAAATTGCATTAACAGCTTTTCAAAATTCCATAAAATCGACTCCATGTCTCTTAGCCAATTAATTCTCAAGACCATGTCACAGCCTGCTAAAACCAATACATGGACATCCACTGTGAAATCAGTTCCCTAAATTAATACCTTGACACCATTTCATTTTCCATCACTAGAAAGCAATTCCCCAATGGTAGCCCTCACCCTCACTCTCTCATTGAAGTCAAGAGGAAACTTTTTTTTTTTATAATTGTTGGATCTAAAAAACTATGAGTAGATCCTGTATCCACCAAGATAGTGATCCATTGACTGCCAATTTTTCCTTTAACCCTCATAGTTCTTGGGTTGTGAGACCCGGTCAATGCATGGAGGGAAATTTCAGGGCTGCTCTAGTTTGTAGTCAATTCGAGGGTTAGGCTTCGTTTGGATGCACAACTTAGTCCAGGTCACTTCTTTTTTAGACCGAGTTGAACATCTAAACATAGGTTTCATCTCTTCTGAACGCAGTTTAAATATGAAATTAGTAGTTGGGCCCCGTCATATGAACAGTAATCATTAATGGTGGGACTCAATAATTTTACAACTTCCCATAAATACATCTAAACTTATCTTAATATCCAAACACACTTAAACTCATTTTAAGTAGGTCCCACAAAACTTACTCAACCATCTCAACTCATTACTATTCATAAAGAACTTAGATTAACTCAACTCAGTTTAACATCCAAATGCAACCTTAGTGTTTCCTCCACCTGGTCACATGGCTCATCATCACATGGCACAACCAACTCACTTTCCAACAACACATCCTCCAGCACGTACAACTTAGGTTTTTGGCACTTGTGCCCTGGGTTCCATTTTGCATCACAATAATAACAGAGTCCCTTATCTCTCTTCTCTTTCATTTGCTATTGGTTAATTTTTTTGCATGGGTAGGGATGGCTTGGAAAATGCTTTGTTGGTGTCTGGTGGGATTTTGTGATTGAAAAATGATGGCTAGTTGGGACTTTTGAGGATACATGGGTCTAGGGAGTAGTTAAGGACAATTTTTGGATTCTTTTGGTAAGGTTAACAGTCTCTTCTTGGATCTTGGCTAGACTATAAGCTAAGGTTAGGTTCTGAGGGTTGAACATACGGACAGGCAAGCGGATATCGTCTCTAAGGCCACCAAGGATAAAACTAAGTTTATACGTATCCGACAACCTCTTCAATCGGTTAGACAGTGTCTCAAATCTAGCCTTATACTCTGCCACCATTCTGCCTTGCCTTAGTTTAGTAAGTGCCTCCATGGGGTCATCATAGGCACTTGGACTAAATCTCACTAAAAGGGCTTTAATGAATAAGTCCTAATCAATAACTTGTCTAGATTCCTCAAAATCTTGGAACCATGTAAGGGCTTTACCCTCCATGTGAAAGCATGCAAGTCTCAAATGATGGTGGGGCAATGTATTGTGAAATGTAAAAAACTTATGTACTCTATAAATCCAACATGCAGGATCTTCACTATGGAATACATAGAAGTCGAGCTTGATGGTGTGAGTCTAAATCTCTCCCAGTTACTGTTGTGGGCCATGTTCCTCTCGGTTCTGGACGTCTGATGAAGACTCTCCATTGATGTTTCACCTCTGTATTTCAATTGTCAAGACTGTCAGCTACTGCACAACGGCATCTAGCTGCCTCTTTATGGCTGTTACTTTTATTTCTAGCACCTCATTTGATTTCTTCACAACATTCAGTCCATCTTGTAGTTGGTTCAGCTGATACAGAGAATCAGTATCTTTGATACCACTTGTAACACAACTGATAAAATAGGGAAAGAAATAGCATAATAAAATGAGAATGATAATGCTCTCTTCAAGGGAAAGCGCCTCCAGAAGTTAGAGAAAGCAAAATAGGGTTTTTTTTATTAACATTCAGATTGATTCGAAAAGGTTCTAGGGACACAATGAAAAAGGAATCTACTACTGGGCCATACAATGGCCTTAGATGTATAAACTCAACATAAGTAAAAGACTCAGGGCCTACGGCCCATCTTACACAAAACCATGGAACAACTAAATAAAAGATAAGACCCAACACTTAATTAAGTCGCTAAGACCCATGATGGCAAGCCCTCTAGCCCATGAAGTTAGAGACGGAATGTGTAAATTAGAAGCAATCTTTAATTAGATTTTCTTTGTGGGAATTTTTCCATCAAAACTGCAACCAAATAAGTAAATGCATGTTGCCAGTTTTTTAAGGACTCAACAAAAAAACCAGTCTTATAACAAAAAAAAACATTATGACAAGTTTTGCTCTTGTGGTGTTTAACCAAAACAAGTCTATGAAAAAACCTTCTTAGGCACATTCTTAATTGTGCTCATCATTTTTCCCGCTCCCATTACAAAAGATCATAAAACCATTTTTCTTGCTTCTGTCATTTTACAAAAAAATCATTGCGAACTAAAATATCAACCATTTTATAGGAGTTCTATGAGATGTTGTTGCAGGTGGATATATGAAATCAAATGTTCACTTTTCCTAAAATTCAACTTATAGACCATGAGTTTTGATGGGGCACAAGATAGGAGACACCCATGGCAAAAGAAAGGCTTCAACAATGAAGTCTTTGGAATCATAATTCAGTGAAAGAGTTGTCTGCTATGCAATTCATTAATCCTTGGGCAATCACAATTGAAATAATGTGAGATTGTCATCTATTATTACAGAGCACGCATGGATAATTCCCAAACATTCTAAAAATATAAATTCCCAAACCAATCGGACTCGAAATTGAAATAATGTGCAATACTTGGTAGGAGCGTGTCTTAGAACCCGTGGTGGTTGAGTTATGGAGGGTCCGCCATTTATTGTGATATTTGGGATGGCGGTGCGAGACTTGCAACGCTTCATTAAGATGCCTTTTGTCGGGTTGGGGACTGCGACTTTATAGACAATTTTGCAGGGCAATGAGATAGCCGAGCTCAAAACACAAGATTGCCACTCCACTATTACAAACCACATGAACCTAGTTGTGTATGCATAGGTCACTTCTCTTCGTCTGAAGGCTACACAACACAGGCTATGCTTTAGGGCCAAAGATTCGGCTGGGTCAGGGTCAAGATTACACTGGCAATGCACAAGTTAGGACCAGAGATTCACAGGGCAATGTGCAGGATGATTTGAGGTTGGAAAAGCTTCAAGCACAATGCCTTCAAGGGAACAGGAATGCAAACGGCATCAATACAGGGGGCAGAGATGTGTTACGGGTTCTATGGATGGCCAAGAGAAATACAGAGGTCGCCTCAGTTGGGAGGAACATGAGTGGAGTAGTTGAGGAACACGAACTGTCAAAGAGAAGGAACTAGGGTTATAGTATGGAACTCTAAACGCACCTTATGAAGATAGCCTGAAGTGCACCGTTTTAATAAGCATGGAACGCAGCGTTGGAGACTCAGAAGATGAAGACTACATGTTGTTTACTTGTTTTTCTTTCATTTATTAATAAGTCTTGTCGTTTACGTACTTGGATTTAATTACTTTCGGTTATGTAGTTACACATGTATCACTGCCATTTGTGTAGTTAGTTAGTAGTGCTGCAATATGTACGCCAGAAATGACAGAGAAGAATCATCTAAAAGAACTTGAAAATTTTGGTTAATGAATTTGGAGGTTAAGGGGCCCTCAAAGAACCCTGTGGCAACTTGAACCTTTCAGTTGCTCTTATCCATTCCTATGATTTTCGTCTCTCATTATAATTTCCTGTTGAATTTTTCTATTCCATTCCGTAGAATTCCAGAAATACTTCCATTAACCCAGAAAATTCATACACAAACCCAGAGAATCCTTACAATTGGTATCTAGAGCCTACGGTCCTCATGGCAGACAATACAAGATCTAGCAAACAGCAACAAGAAATGTTAGCTAATCACGAACAAAGCATACTGGAATTAAGAGAGCAGATGTAGCAAATGAACGACATGATGCGAACTATTCTTGTTACACAGAACCAGATCCAAGAACAGCTGACACATCGTGAACCTCGTGTTGATGCTGAATAAGAACACTAGGAAAATCACAGACCCTTGCCCTGGGGTATCAAATTGGGGTTTCCACACTTCAATGGACAGGATCCAGCAGGTTGGATCTTCAAAGCTTCCCACTACTTTGAATTTCACCAAACACTCCCTGCCCATAGACTCCTCATGGCTTCCTACCACATGAATGGGGAGGCTCTCATCTGGTACCCGAATGCAGCGGATACAGGGCAATTTAATTGCTGGCAAACATTCACACAAGCTTTGCAACTTCGGTTTGGACCCACGGCCTATGATGACCCCCATGGAGGCCATCACACATCTCAAGCAAACAACCTCAGTAGCTACCTACAAAGGACAATTTGAAGCACTCTCAAATCACCTCAAGGGACTGCCAGATTCTCACAAGTTGAGCTGTTTTCTCAGTGGCCTCAAGGATGAGATTCGGCTTCCTCTTCTGAACCCCATCAACTTAAATGCAGCTTTTGGCCTTGCAAGAATCCAAGAAAACTACCTGCTTAGTTCCAGGAGAGCAGTGAAACCATGGGGAGACAATAGCAGTTCAGTACAAATTACGGGGAACCAACATCAGTCTTCAGGGGACATACGGACTAACAAACCAGCACATTCACCACAGAAAGTGTATCCAATGCAGATGGATGAAAAAGGAAGATGGGGTTGTGTTTCCACTGTGAAGAAAAGTGGAATCCCTCACATGTTTGTAAGTCCCCTAAAATCTATTTTATGCATGCTACGGATGACAATCAGGATGATAAGGGGGAGGATGTGTTTTACGATTCCAATGACTTAACTGATAATGCTCCTGGTCAGGTCATTGAGATTAACCCAGAAATTTCATTAAATGCCTTAACTGGAACCCCATGCCCTAGTACAATGAGATTGATGGGCAAACTTGGTACCTCCATGGTGGCCATTTTGGTGGATTCAGGAAGTGCTCACAACTTCTTAGATCCCTAATTGGTGACAAAGAATAAACTACCAATAGATAGATCGGGTCAACTCAGAGTTAAGGTGGCAAATGGTGAAGAACTACAAAGTGAAGGGTGCTGCACTCATGTGATCACAACGATACAAGGTATTAAATTATGCCCCTCTTTTTATGTCTTACCATTGGCTGGTTGTGATGCTGTGTTGGGGATACATTGGCTCAGAAGTTTGGGCCCCATAACTTGGGATTTCTCAAGTTTAAGCATGCGGTTTAAGTGGGCAGATAAGTGGGTTGATTTACAAGGTGTGCAGCCTGGTGAGTCCATTTTTACTAATGAGAGTGACAAGTCTCTAGTGACTGTAATGCACAGGAGTAGAGGGCTTTTGTTGCAATTAATGGCCATTGAAATAGAGGCACCTCAGGGGACTTGTAATCCACATATTGACCTACTGTTAACACAGTTTGATCAGGTTTTCCGTGAACTAATGGGGCTTCCTCCCAAAAGGTCTCGTGACCATAGAATAGTGTTGAAGGATGGCACTAATCCAATTTCTATTCGCCCTTATAGATACCCTCACTACCAGAAAACGGAGATTGAGAAAATTGTTACAGAGTTGCTCTCTTCTGGAGTAATTAGACCTAGTTCCAACCCTTTTTCATCACCCGTATTGTTAGTAAGAAAACATAATGGCAGCTGGTGCATGTGTGTTGACTACAGGGGTCTCAACAAAGAAATTGTGAAGGACAGATTTCCTATTCCAGTAATCGATGAATTACTGGATGAACTACATGGGTCTCGAATTTTTTCTAAGTTAGACTTACGGTCTGGCTATCATCAAATACGGGTGGTCCTTGAAGATGTTCCTGAGACGGCCTTTCGTACTCACGAAGGCCACTATGAATTTTTGGTAATGCCCATTGGGCTTACCAATGCGCCCTCCACATTTCAAGGGCTGATGAACATGGTTTTTAGACCCTTTTTTAGGAAATTTGTCTTAGTTTTTTTTTTACGATATCTTGGTATACAGCAGCTACATAGAGGATCATCTCAAGCATTTACAACAAGCACCCTTGTTACCCACTGCTTATATGCAAAAAGGTCAAAATGCTTCTTTGGAATATCTGAGGTTGAATATTTGGGGCATATTGTGACTGATAGGAGAGTTAAGGCTAACCTTAAGAAGGTGGCAGCAATGTTAAGCTGGCCTGTGCCTAAAACCACCAAGTCCTTGAAGGGATTCTTAGGTTTGACTGGTTATTATCGTAAATTTATCAAGGGGTATGGTCTTATGGCAACACCACTTACTGCACTACTTAAGAAAAATTCTTTTACCTGGAATGACAAGGCTGCTGAGGCCTTTGAAAAATTGAAAATGGCAATGACCTCACCACATGTACTAAGATTACCTAATTTTTCTCAACCCTTCACTGTGGAGTGTGATGCTAGTGGAGGTGGCCTAGGAGCTGTTCTTATGCAGCAGGGTCAACCCATTGCATTTTTTAGCAAGGCTTTAAAAGGAAGGGCTTTAACTCTATCAACTTATGAGAAGGAGTTCTTAGCCTTAATCACGGCAGTTCAGAAATGGAGGCCTTATTTGCTGGGTCAAGCTTTCAAGGTTAAAACTGACCAGCAAGCTTTAAAGTTTCTGTTAGAACAAAAGGTGGGTACTGTGACCCAGCAGAAGTGGGTCACAAAATTATTGGGCTATGATTTCAGTATCGAGTATAAGCAAGGGAAAGAAAACAAAGTGGCGGATGCCTTATCACGAAGGCATGAAGTTGCCAACAGTACGGAGGGTTCATTGGCAGTTATTACCTTTCCCACTCCCATTTGGATTGACGAGCTAAAAGGCAGCTATTCCGGTTCTATGGAGATGCAAGACTTGTTGGCTAAGTTCCAAGCCAACCAAGCCGTACCTAAAGGTTATACCCTCCAACAAGGGTTACTGTTGAAAAAGGGCAAATTTGTTATTGATGCACACTCAGCCTTCAAAAGCAAGATTCTCAAGTTTATTCATGAGGACCCACAGGCTGGTCATTCAGGGTTTCTCAAAACCTATCAACGGGCCAAGAGGGATTTTTACTGGAAGGGGATAAAGAAAGATATAAAAAAAAAACAGTTCGAGAATGTGATATTTGCCAAGTTAATAAAACAGAAAACACCCTCTACCCGGGACTCCTCCAACCACTTCCCATCCCAAGTCAAGCTTGGGAAGCCATTTCCTTTGACTTTGTGGAGGGTCTACCTAATTCCTAAGGAGCCACCGTCATATTGGTCATTGTCGATAGAATGACCAAGTATGGCTATTTTATAACACTGTCCCACCCTTATACAATAGCTGGAGTAGCTCAAAAATTTTTTCAGGAGGTGTTCAAACTCCACAGCCTTCCTAAGACTATCATTTCTGACCGAGACCCCATCTTCCTCAGTTCCTTTTGGAAGTCCTTATTCGAGCTTCAAGGTTCCAGTTTACATTACAATTCCGCTTACCACCCAGAAACGGATGGTCAAACAGAGGCTCTTAACAAGATCTTGGAAGGTTACCTACGGTGTTATGCAGGTACTAAGCCCAAGAGTTGGGTTCAGTGGTTGTCCATGGCCGAATTTTGGTACAATACTTCTTATCACACGGCTACAAAAATTTCACCATTCGAGGCCCTCTATGGTTACAGCCCTCCTAAACTACTCACATACATACCAGGGACAGCATCAAACGACTCAGTTGACACTCTATTGCAAACCAGAGAACAACTCAAAGCAGTACTTAAACAAAACCTAGAAGCTTCTCAAGCAAGGATGAAGCTTTATGCTGATAAAAGAAGAATCGAGCGGGAATTTAATGAGAGGGACTGGGTCTACCTCAGGCTTCAACCATACCGCCAGAAATTCGTGGTTACTCGTCAGAATTTCAAACTATCACCGCGGTTTTATGGGCCCTTTCGCATCATCCAACGCCTGGGGAAGGTAGCGTACAAGTTGGATCTACCGGCCTCATCAAAGATCCACCCCGTTTTCCACATTTCATGCTTGAAACAGAAACTCAGGGATCAAATCAGTCCCCTGCCACAGCTTCCTCCAGTGAACTCGGAAGGGGAAGTACTGCCTAAACTCGAGAAGATTGTGGATCGAAGACTCAAGCAACATGGGTACAAGGCCATCACAGAGGTTTTGGTGAAATGGGATGGGGCTACTGATGAGAATAATACATGGGAGTCCCTCTGGAAACTACGAAACCTATACCAACACCTTTTGGGCAAGGTGCTTTAAGGGAGGGAGATTGTTACGGGTTCTATGGATGGCCAAGAGGAATACAGAGGTCGCCGCAATTGGGAGGAACATGAGTGGAGTAGTTGAGGAACATGAACTGTCAAAGAGAAGGAACTGGGGTTATAGTATGGAACTCGAAACACACCGTATGAAGATAGCCTGAAGTGCACCGTTTTAATAAGCATGGAACGCAGCGTTGGAGACTCAGAAGATGAAGACTACATGCCGTTTACTTGTTTTGCTTTAATTTATTAATAAGCCTTGTCGTTTACATACTTGGATTTAATTACTTTCTGTTATGTAGTTACACGTGTATCACTACCATTTGTGTAGTTAGTTAGTAGTGCTGCAATATGTACGCCAGAAATGGCAGAGAAGAATCATCTGGAAAGAACTTGAAGAATTTGGTTAATGAATTTGGAGGTTAAGAGGCCCTCGAAGAACCCTGTGGCAACTTGAACCTTTCAGTTGCTCTTATCCATTCCTGTGATTTCCGTCTCTCATTATAATTTCCTATTGAATTTTTCTGTTCCATTCCATAGAATTCCAGAAATACTTCCATTAACCCAGGAAATTCGTACACAAACCCAGAGAATCCTTACAAGATGCAATTCGTCTTTCAGATGAGCATATTCCAGCAGTTAGGACATGGAGGAATTTTCGATTTGGGGGTTTGGGGCGAAACAAAATCCACGAGACTGTGATGGATGGCGTCTTCAAAGAAGTTAAGATGGATGAAGGTCGAAGAGATAGAAGGGTCGTCTATACATGAAGGGAACGAGAGCTTCATGGCCAAACGGAGGAGGGAGTTTGCAAGAGGGAAGACCAAAAGTAATGGCTGGAGGAAAGTATGATCAGAGCAGGGACAATAGACACTGTTTAGTATGTGAATAGTCATGTTAGTGAACAGTATATTAAACTTTTGAGACACAGATATCTTGGTTGGGTTATTGCGTGAATGGCCATTTGGATATTTGATCTCATCTCATGGATAAGAGCATTAATATTAATTTCATCAGAATCATCTTCAAATTTTGGTAAAAAGTATATATTTTTCATAAATCCAAAACTTTTCTAGTCATAACTCTACATTGAATTAATTAAAATAATAATATAATATTATTTTTTAATAATAATATTTTTATTTTTTTTATATTTTACAATTATATTAACTATATATTAATTAATAATAATATTTCTTATTTCACATATTTCAAAACTGAACACAAAAATAAAAGTGAAAATGTGTTCGAGGAAGTGAAAATCGTAAGAAATGAAAACTAAAAAACAAAGTAATTGAGATAATTTTTACAATAAAATATTACATTAGAAGATGAACAGTATATCATTAATTTGAAGATATACTTAAAATTACTATAGCTCATAGTTCAAACTTTTAGTTTTTGAAGAAGCCAATATAAATCATTTTATCTTTTAAATTTCACGTCTAGTCTGAAGCCCCAAACAAGCTCTTAGAGTTTCATGATCATTTTCATTCATGATTTTAAAAGGAGAAGTGTTACAACTATGAAAAAAATTTATAAAAATAAATTTATAAATTAACATAATTTTATATAATATATTATATTTAATTTAAAATAAAAATAATTTTATCCGCATCAAAATATATCAATTTATAAATTTATATTTATAAAATTCTTGAAAAAGGTAATAAAACTTTAGGGAGTCATCTGTAATTGACCTATGAGTAAAGCCACTCACCTAAAAAGCAAAATAAAATAAAAATTAACACTTAAAAGAGAGTTCTCGCTGGATCAAACCATAATAAGAAGAAAGAGGCAATCTCAATCTGTCTTACGCTCTCGCTCTCTCTTCAGCCTCAGCAATTCGGAAACAAATACGAGTTGTTGCAGAGATCGACCGCCATATCAGAACCCTTGCGTTTCTTCGGCGATCCGGATCAGTGACTTATGGAGGCCCCTCAAGGTGGTGGATCCGAGAGGGAGAAAGCGAATTCGTCCTCTTCTCCTACCTCAGTTGTCTCCAATTTCTGGAAAGGTATCCAAAATTCCAAATGTTTTCTTCCCGCATTGCCTGCTAGTTTTTAACTCTCGCGCCCTCTAATCTCACTATCCTGCATTTTCAATTACATATCCTAAATCCTTTTTTCTCCCAGTATTGATTTCTGCATGCTTCATTTTTCAATTCAGGCTGTTTTTTTTATTGCATGATTTTACTTGTAAAATGTTTACATTCTCAAGGCAATATTAGTTATGCAACTTGTACAAAGATGTATCGTCTTGGATATTCGTATTTATCAGCAAGTTCTTCTATACCTTAGTCTTTTTTCTTTCTTTTTTTTGGCTTCATCTTTGAAGTTTAGAATGGTCACTTATCAACAAAAAATTTTGGAATAGTCCTTTGGCTGAATGTATTTTTGTTACAATTATAAAATAAACAACTCACTGGTCAACGAGGAGCTTGATAATTTACTATTTGGATAATTTTTATGGATTTCTTAACTAGAAGTTTGATAATTGACTTATCAAAAAAAGAAGTTCTGCTTTTAAAAATAAAATAAAATTATGACATAAAAAAGTATGGTAGAGCATTTACGGAGAGAAAACCATGTAACATAGAATAATCCATCTCTAAGCGAAATGCAAAATCCATTTCCGTGGAGAGCATTTGGAAGATAAAGGCCCCCTTAAAGGCATCATTTTTATTTTTTTGTATGGACAGCTTCTTTGGGGAATATTCTCACTGTTGACAACCTAAGGAAACGCTGTATCATAGTATTGGGTTGGTGTTGCATGTGTAAAAAGAGCGAAGAATCTGTCGATCATCTACTAATGCATTGTGAAATTGCCACGACTTTGTGGAATGACTTTTTTACTAGGGTGGGTGTAGCTTGGGTGATGCCAAGAAGGGTGATTGACCTCTTAGCTTCATGGAGAGGTCTTCAAGGCACTTCTCAAATTGCTGCAATTTGGAAGATGGTTCCAATATGTCTATGGTCGTGTCTTTGGAGGGAGAGGAACGAGTGAAACTTTGAAGATCATGAGCGATCATTGGATGAACATAGAACTTTCTTTTTTAACAACTTGTTCCACTAGTCGATTGTAATTGATTTTAATAGCATGACCATTGAATTTATTGTATCACTAGAACATCACTCATAGGCGTTGCTCTTGTATATGACCCGTGTACTTGGGCTTTGCCTATTCTTATGATCAATAAAATTTTATATACCGATCAAAAAAGAAAATAAGAACAGAACTATAAATCTGAATCAAGGTCCTCTATAGTCATATGGTTTTCTATCATACTGAAGCTATTAAATCCCAATAATTGCATTCAAATTAACTGATTAAGATTCTATCATCTCGGCATTTATCACTTCAAAATTTTTATAAGTAAATACTAGGTTAATTAAGTACATATGATGCATATTCGGATCGTAAGTACTAGTTTAGTAAAGTAGTAAACTTATTCTACATGATGGGATACCTCAAGAAATTCTAAAGGGTCCCGATCCATATGAATGAATATGGTGTTTTTGGTCCATGATCCGAGGTCAAAGTTTGTAAGCATCATAATGAGTTGCAGCAACTGTTTAAATCTATAAATAAGATACTGGCCTAAACCATTAAATATCATGAAAGTGGTGGGGTTGAATAAGGTATTGATGGACTTGCACGATGTCTCAAAAGTTATTAATCTTTGTTGTATTATTGGCAATTTTGGCCTGCATGTTGGCTCTTTTGAAAAGTTTAATTCCCCTATATTTGTTAAAGTTGCATTGGCTACTTACAAGTTGAAACTGGACTTTATAAGTGATTCTAGGGAAACTTGAAATTGACTAATCTTTTTTGGGTTAATTTGTAAATGCAGCTAGTCCTTTCTGTGGGTCATCACATACCCTGTTTCATACTTCCTTTTGTACTGGATGCCCATAGCTACTCTGCTTTTCCCATTCTTTGATGTCTCCTGATTTTATGTCTGATGTAAAGATCCATTGTTGCATAGTTGCATATATCAGAACATTTTTCTTATGCAGCATCAGAATAGGTCTTGTGTTGTTAGAATGTTTCACAATTTTCTGATTTTATTGTATACAGATTTTGATTTAGAAAAGGAAAAAGGTGTGCTGGATGAACAAGGGCTTAGGATAGCCGAAAATCAGGAGAACAGCCAGAAAAACAGACGGAAGCTTGCAGAAAGCACTAGAGGTATTAAAGGGAAAATTTGGAGAGGTCTTGATGGGATCTATCTTTTCTGTTATCGTTCTACTTCACCCACTGCTCTCTGTCCTGAAATTTTTTTTTCCTTAAACTTTAAACTGCCGTGCATATAGATTTCAAGAAAGCTTCATCAGAGGAAAAGTTAAGCTTGTTCAACTCTTTACTTAAGGGATACCAAGAAGAAGTTGACAATCTTACTAAGAGAGCAAAGTTTGGAGAAAATGCTTTCCTTAACATCTATCAAAAACTTTATGAGGCTCCAGATCCTTATCCAGCTCTTGCTTCAATTGCTGTAAGTGCTAGCATGTTTCTTTTTTGTGTTGCATTAGAGCCAGTTTAAATGAATTTTTTCTATCCGGCAGGTCGGACTTTTTTTCATTATTATTATTATTACTTATAAAAAAAAAAGTTTAAATGAATTTTTTCTATAGGTATGTTTATATAATTAGCTCGCACTTAAACTTGTTCTTTTGAAAATCTTCATCAAATCATATAAATATCTTCATGATGTGTTATACCTCGGATTGAGTGTAGGAAGGTGATGAATGAGATCCCACGTGCTTGGGAAGGAGAAGTTCTTCCCCTTTATAATAATTTCAAGGAGCTTTAATTGTAACATTGGCTAGTCCTTCTGGAGTATAAGCTTAGATGTGGCTTGGGCTTTCCCTGAGTTGTTACATGTTAAGAGATCAAATATGCGTGCATGAGATGCACATTAGTATCTTCTATCTAAGCCTGTCAATATGTTAATCACTTGAATGAGGCAACATCAGTGATATAATAACCACAAACTACCGATAAAAAAATAATAATAATAATAACCACACTTCATGTCATCTTTGCATCCTTGGTAATCTAAAGGGGTTTTGTGTTAGTACTTTAAATATTTTTAGGGAAATGATATTCCCACGAGGAATATCACCGACAAAAGCCACCGATTAGCTTTTTTTTTTTTTTTTTTTTTTTACTTGATGGTTAAAGAAGTGTTTTTTAATGAGTTTGTGATTTTTTTTAAATGTTTAAGGGGTTGAAAAAAATGTTTAAAAAAAAAAAATTGGCCGTTCGGTGGGAAATGTCGGTGGGTGTAGCGGCACCCATATTTTTAAGATCCTTGAGTATGTGCTAGCTCTTTATCCATACATTTCAATGTTGTAGTTGAAATTAAATATAATTGTATACCCTAAGAATTTGATCAAGTGGTAAAGATTTTGGTCTTGGGGTATGCTCCCCTAAGTCTAAGGTTCAAACCATTGGGTGTAAACAATTTCTAGAGGCCACCTCCCATCAGTGAAAAGCCGATGATATACTTGATCCGTGTGATTCGGACATGTTATACGGGTCCAGGTTTGATTGGATAAAAGGCATGCCACGTCTGCATGGTCTTTGGGTTTCCTCATCATTAGAAAAAAAAAAAAACAGAGAGTTTTTGCTGGGTAATGGTGGATGTGAATTGGTTTGAAAAGCTGTACAAAACCTGGGCCTCTGGGCTCTGATATAAAAGCTTAGCACCTGGTCTATCTGTTTCCTTTCAAGCCATGGCTCTCTTTGTTGTCTCTATCTGTGATACAAGCTTCTTGTGTGCATTATACTTGCACTTTGTGTATAAATGCCAGTTGTTTTTTTCTAAATTCATATTTCTTTCCATACAGGAGCAAGATCTGAAATTGTCTGAACTAGAATCTGAGAATCGGAAAATGAAAGTCGAGCTTGAGGAATTTCGGACAGAAGCGACCCACTTAAAGAATCAGCAGGCAACAATACGAAGACTTGAAGAGCGCGCACGCCAGTTAGAGCAACAGGTGGGTAATGTTTACAAAATGTCAAGTAAGCTTTAATTGTCAAGTAAACAAAATGTTGCAAGAACGATATAATTCCCATTTAGTAGATAGTTTCATGTACTTCAGTCCATGATGGTTTCTCCTCTTAATGTGTGAGGTTTCTAATATGTGTTCAGATGGAAGAAAAGGTGAAAGAAGTTGTGGAGATAAAGCAACGCAGTTTGGCAGAAGAGAACCAAAAAACGCTTGAAGTTTTAAAAGAAAGGTACAGTCCTATCTAGTGGCACTTACCGTTAGGATATGTATCTGAGTTCATTTGGCATATATATTATTTATTCCTGGACAGTTCTGTGTTTGTCTATATCCATGTCCTGATTTATAATTCCTTCGTTCATACAGGGAGCAATTACTGCAGGATCAATTACGTCAAGCTCAAGAAAGTGTTTCAAATATGCAGAAAATACACGAACTTGCACAAAGCCAGTTGTTTGAACTACGCGCACAATCTGGTGATATGCTGATTTTAGAATTTGATTTATGTCATGTCTCATTGCTTAAGTCAATGGGCATGTTCTATTCTTATTATTGATGCTGGACACGCATGATGTCAACATTTATGCCTCTTCTATCTGCCCAGCAAAGTGTCTTATATGTTGTTATAACACTTACAGATGAAGATAGGGCTGCAAAGCAGTCAGAGGTCAATCTTCTGATGGATGAAGTAGAACGGGCCCAAACACGGCTTCTTAGTCTTGAGAGGGAGAAGGTGCATTTTACAAATTCTTCAGGCCATAATTTGAAAAGGATCCAACTTGTCTTTGATCCTATCCAATGACAAATCTTTGTGTACAATGTTCTTTACTTAGCTGTTGGGTGCCTGTTCTTTTTTCATTATTAATCATAATACAACTGGAATCTTCTACGTCACCTTCAGTTTATTTCTTTACTCTTGCAATTTCATTGCTAATCATCTTTATTGACTGGGTGGTCTATCAGCATAGTGCATAAAGTCCCCTCTCAGAAATTCCATATTTTGTCTTCATTGCTTTCTGTTATTATTTATTTTTTTCCAAATTGAAAGGTTTCCCGTGCATTAGAGTTGTATTCTTTTACAATGAATCACTAACCTATCAAAACATCCGGTCAGAGTTCTACTACAAAATGATGGGATGTAGCAAGATCAATGCTCTCACGTCCAAATACAAATGCTTTATTTTTTTTTAACATCAACTAACTTTTATTTAATAAAGCTAATCCATCAGAACTCAAGAAAATCTATATTTTCTTTGGACAGCTCTTTCTTTTCTCCTTTTTATTTTCGTTTCATGAAGCAGCCAGGTTTTTGTTTGAAATCACTTTTGATCACAAGGATTTTGATCTGAAATCCTAGGGCTTTAATTTAGAGGCATACCCATTTTAAGATCCATGACAAGCATTTGATATTTGGATTCTGGAGCTATCAACCATTCTTTCTTGTTTTCTGGCCATTGTTTTTCTACCTGCAAGCATGGGTAGGGGTGATAAACGGTCCGGACCGGACCAAGACTGAGACCAGTCCGGTCCGGTCCACATTTTAGAGGACCGAAAAGTTTCAGTCCGGTCCACGGTTTTTCGGACCGGACCGGACCGAATGAAAAATAAAATATTTTATATATATTTTTTATATAATAATTGTACAATTAACAATATAAAATTTTAAATATGTTATTAATATTTGTTAATATTCTATAAATTAACAATATTTTATATATATCTTCATCTAACCTATCACTATTAACAATATAAAATTTTAAATATGTTAGTAACACTTGTTAATATTCTATGAATTAAATAATATATAATATCAATTAGTTAATCATATAGTAATTATATAAATTAATAATATAGTTTTCATCTAATTTATTATCATTGACCATATTAAATATTTTTTTTATTGAGTTTGTTACATAATCCACATTAATAAGTCACTTAATTTAATTTAGTATTTTAAATAAATTTTATTAATTATTTAAAAAAATAAAAAAGAAAAAAAAAAGGTCAGACCGACTGGACCGGACCGGTCCCTTTGGATGTTCGGTCCGGTCCGGTCCGGTCAGGAAAAATGGACCGAAAATATTCGGTCCATCGCCGGACCGGACCGGACCGGACCATTTGCAGCCCTAAGCATGGGTGTTAGGATTTTAGGATGTAACTTAAAGAAGTTCAGTATGTCAAGTCTGTGGTTAGTGGTTGACCATTGTATGTCATTTATTTATACATATCTTTTTACAATCAATTGTGAACTTATATAAACATGCATGAATCTGTTTAGCTACTTGATGATATATATTTTTTTATAAGTTGATAGATATATATATCATGCTTTTTCCATCTACTAATCCAGAAGGGTATTTGGTTTCGAGTTTCTTTTATACATTATGTTATATGGTGGCGCATTTATTTTTATAATGGTCATGCTGCTGATATATTTGCATATCTTTTTACTGTTGTTTTGTGACATAATGAACTGCGTATTTTGAATTACAGGGACTTCTACGCTCTCAATTGCAAACGGCAAATGAAGACACTCGAAATAAGACTAGGTGAGCTACTTCAATACCATTATCTGTATTTCTATCATCTTAAACCATGGCTTTGAGTTCAATAGCTCAGTGGATGGCATAGCTATAAAAATGGAGTCATTTAATGACATAAACTGTCTTTTTATGGGTAAATAGTCATGTTATTAATAAAGGCAAGGCATATCCCTAGTACATGGGTTGTATACAAGAGAAACGCCTAGCTAGAGTTATAAACTCATACATGGAAGTCATGGACATAGCCACCCCATGAAACCTGTCTGTCCTCTGAATGAAACCTGGGAGAATTTTTTGTAACTCAGTGGATTGTGCTTTTTTTTTTTTTTTAATCATTAAATAATAAGAATGCAGTTGCAACTTGCACCCTTCTCCCTACCTTGTTCCACCATTCTAGATTCGATTCAATTTGAATTTGTTCAAACCTTTGAGAGCATAGCCACCCCATGAAATTTTGTGGCCATTATTTTTGCTCTCTACCATAAGGTTTTACCTGGCTTTCTGCCCAACACTATGGGCTAGTATAAGAATTTGTGTTGGGTGTGCTTGTTTGTCACTCGGACATTTCTGTGATTAAATACTCATCTTTGAGTTTTCCAATTTTCTAATTTTGGAATACGCTTTTAAACTATTGGCTGCAGTGATACTTTAGATTCAAATAGCATCCTTGAGAATTCATTAAGTGCGAAGGAGAAAATAATCTCTGAACTGAACCTGGAACTTCACAATGTTGAAACAACCTTATCGAATGAGCGAGAAGAACATGTTAATGAGATTAAGAGATTGAATGCACTACTGAATGAAAAGGTATGCAACTCCTTTTTTCTTGCTTGTTCAATTTTAAGAGTTAATTATGTTTCAAAATAACAATTAATTTGTTCTGGTTTTCACTTCATGGGAAATTCTGTTCCTAGGACTGAAAGATGCTGAAAGGGGCAATACTAGCCCATCATCTGATGTTATGCACATTTCTTTAATTCTCTCTGCATCACTGTTAGTAATATTGTTAAGTTCCAGGCTTCTGCTGTAATATGACTTTTTCCTTTTACTTTATCTTCATCAATTTAGGAAGTTGCTTTTGAAGAAATGAAGAAAGAGCTTCATGCAAGGCCAACAGAGAAATTGGTTGATGATTTGCGTAAAAAAGTGAAAATCTTGCAGGTAGTTTGATCCCTTCTCTGTTATCAAACACTATCTCGCTCTAATTGGTTTCAGATTTCATGAAATGTTACACAAATCTTGAAAAAATGGGTTCAACTTCCTTGAAGTTTTATTGGCAATGCTGCATGGAAAAGTCCAAGTTCCAATAGCTTAGGGCATGTTTGGTTGGACAAACTTTTGAGAAGTTTTTAGAAACATAGAATAATATTTGTGTAGAAACTGGTCTATCGGAAATAATATTTGTGTAGAAACATAAAATAATATTTATGGTTTGTCATTAATAATATTTGTGTAGAAACATATAATATTTATGGTTTATCATTAATAAAAAGAAAAATCCTTACAAATCGATATATGGCGTAGTTTTTTTATGCAATTAACAGATATTATAATGTTAGAATTGCCAATCATTACCCCACCTAACCGATATCAACCATGTATGCTCCAATTTATTGATATAATAGTGTTGTCAATTTCTTTTATTAAATAAATCAAATATAAGAAAACTATTAGATAACAGTACTGAGAGAGGTGTCTAAAATTTGATCTAAAAAATGACATAGCACTTCAAGCGTTTATTTATTTTTTCCAAAATTTCCTCGTAGTCTGCCCCACCCCCACATCAAATAAAAAAAGAGGACAGAGTAGCATGTTGGGGAGTAAAGAACAAATAAAGAGAAGCTCTATGCAGACGTTAGGGGAGAGGAGGAGAAAAAACATGAGATAAGAGTTTGGTGTGAGAAGAACCGTGTTCAAAGAGTTTTTTTTTTTCGTGTAAAATCCAATGCATCTTGCGCCAGAAATATTAGGAACAGATACTGAGGGGCTTAAAAAAATTACCAACTTTTTCTGCCTACAGTAGAAAATTTTGTATGTTTGAAAAAAGATTTCCCAATTCACAAAACAGTTCTTGAGAATTTCATAAGCCAGCATGCCCTTAGTTTTCAGTTAAAGATATTATTTATTATTCAAGTGGCGTTTCATGTTGTTACAGCTCTAAAGGAGTTGTCTATACCAACTTCAATGGGGCAGGAGACGAAGGATCTCACCAACAAGATGCTTTTTAGATCCTACAAACATATTTCACTGTTACTTCTGCAGTGAAAAAACTATCTCAATTACCCATTCCTGTGAGACAATATAATAATTCGGCCATTTGTGTCACTAGATGTAGCAATATACTAGTTGCTTATCAACAGCATGCTCTCTTGTTGAATATTTTCATGTGATTCATTTAAACCTGAGACTTCCTCTCATGTTGGCATTACAATTTTTATTTTAAGTTATTTGACACCAATGGGTCTGCTTTTTTTTTTTTTTTCCTTTTCTAATTAGTAACAACATATTGTCCCCCCTTCCCCCCCCCCCCCCCCCCCCCCCCCCAAATTTCTGCCTCCTGCTCATTGTACACATTTTCATTTATTTTGCATCTTCCTATGGTACTTGTCATATCTACTTTTCATTCTCGTGATCTGCCTTACACACTTTCATCTGTATAGGCAGTGGGTTATAATTCAATAGAGGCTGAAGATTGGGAAGTAGCTACCAGTGGGGAGGAGATGAGCAAAATGGAGTCTCTTCTTCTCGACAAGAACCGAAAAATGGAACACGAACTCACACAACTGAAGGTATGAATTGTCCTTGCTAGTTCTTTTGTTGGTAGAGTGGGGAAGAAGATCTCAGACACATTCACCAGCATACCAAGGGAAAATAAATCCACATGCATGACAGCATGAGTGTATTATGAACTAGATATTGTGCAGAGGAATAACGAGTAAACATCTAGACATAATTTCCATGTCTTGTCACATATTTTATCAATGTGCCTCTTATTGTTTTTACACCTTTCTACATATAAACAAAATGACACCTTTCTATCATTTTCAGGTCAAAATTAATGAGAAAACGTCTTTGCTGGAAACAGCTGAAGGAAAGATAGCAGAACTGACAGCAAAGGTTAATGAACAGCAAAAACTGATACAGAAGTTGGAAGATGACATATTGAAGGTTCGGATCGATGGCTTGAGAAAGTGTCTGGATTTGACTCTAGTGATATCCAATGTTATTGATTACTGAGTGACAAAATATTTGCAGCACGTAGTTCAGTTAATTTTCTGGATTGTGATGTTTAGTGTCCTGACATTATTAATTAGATTACATGAACATTCAAATAATTAAAAGTCTTTCTGTTCACTCCCAAGAATGATAATAGATTTAGATGGATGGCTTTACATGTACCTGCATACCTATGAAGTTATATTATTCATGCTTATGTTTGCAACTTATTTTCTTTATTCACTTAGCATATTGTACTTTTTAAAAAAAACCAAAGAAACCCTTACAGGTTTACTTTGCTGACATTTCTGTGTAACATCTTCTTGTGCTGATTTTTTCCCTTCTAATCCAGGGCTATAGTTCCAAAGATAGAAAAGCCAATCTATTTAATGACTGGGACCTTTCGGAAGCTGGGGGATCTGAGATATCTGAGGTAGCTCTCACCCTTTTGTTTCTACCCTGCAATTGAGAAGTTTGCTCCAAATAGATACCAACAACCCAGTCAGTATTTTCTTTGATTACGTGTGGACGTCGAAATGTACAATAAATAAGTCCTAGAAAGTTACAAGAAAAAGCTTAAAAGATGAAGAAAAAATGAATACAAGGATTACAACCTCTACTTTGCCATTAACATGATCCAGCCCCAATACTTCCTTCTAAATAATTGCTTTGAGATGCTGCTCTGTTTTTATTCGTATTCACCTTTTCTGGATCAGAATATGGATCAAAAACAAGTTTTCGCCGATCAAGATCAGAGTTCAATGCTTAAGGTGATTTGTAATCAGCGAGATCGATTTAGGGCACGCTTGAGAGAGACGGAAGAGGTATTCTGTCTTTTGAAAACTTTCACTATTAGTTTCCTATCTCTATATAATATTTTTATAAGGAGATGGTTAGATTATGTGTTGGAATTTGCTTTTCCAATTGTACTAGGAAATAAGACAACTGAAGGAGAAGATTGGGTTGCTGTCAGTGGAGCTGGAAAAGACAAAAGCTGATAATGTCAAACTATACGGAAAGATTCGTTATGTCCAGGATTACAATCATGAAAAAGTAGTCTCTAGAGGATCAAAGAAGGTGCTTCATTGTGATTCCCTCTCTTTTTTTTTTTAACCTTTTCCTAATTAGCATCCCTTTAGTTTGTTATGGTTCATGTTTTTGCATTATATTGTCATTTTCAGCAAGCAGAGGATCTTGAAAGTGGTTTCACCTCAGATGTGGAATCTAAGTACAAGAAGATATATGAGGATGACATAAATCCTTTTGCAGCATTCTCTAAAAAGGTTGTTAACTTGTTATTCTTGAGCTTCTTTGATGAATATGTAAATTTTGATAATATTCCTATGCGGATTATTTAATTGAGGATTATATCAAATGTTTGTGCTGCCATTCTTGCTTTTCTTTCCATGTTAAAGTTGAAATTATTGTAGTGAAGGTTTCTGCTACTCGACCCATGTGCTTTTTTACTTCTTTTAGTTGAATGTTATTTATGGTCTCCTGTTCTAAAATTCTGCGGCTTCTGAAGTCTTGAAAGAAGATGATGATTTGAGATATTACATTCTCCGGTGAATGAAACTGAAATTGACAATCTGTAATTTTATATGGATTGCATTACAGTTAATAACGTGCATTCCCTGATTTCTTGTCTACATCGTATCAGTTGTTGTCCTCTTGTAAGCAGTAAATGTTTGTAACGCATTATTGGTTATAAATCACTTTCTAATTGAATTTGTTGACTTGTAATCAGGAAAGAGATCAAAGGTACAAAGAGTTGGGTTTCAGGGATAGAATCACACTTAGCAGTGGACGTTTTCTTCTTGGCAATAAGTATGTTTCTGATCTGTTTTCTGAGTTTCTGGAATCTATTTATTCTCTCCTTCTGAATTGTTTTTTTTTTTTTTTTTCTCTCAACATGCGATGGGAATGAAATGACAAAATCCCCGTTGTACATCCTTAAAAGAGTGTCCTGATTCTTTATTTATATGGCTTGTTGGTGTCATCGGTGACCTAATTCTTCTCATTGAGGTTCGGCACCTCAAACTGTCCCTCCAGTTCAGCTTACCAACTGTTTATCTGGATACGATGCTTGTGATATATGTCTAACATTTCCTAATCTTCTAGTTAGGTCTACCAGTTTATATTCTCTGCTCAAACTATTGTTCAGTCATGACTTTGAATCAAGCTGTCAAAAACTTCTTACTCTGGGCACCACTTGTCTTATGAACATATTGCCTCTTGGTTCCTCAGCATCTGGCTCATTCTTGGATCATATATTTCTCTAGACAATGTGCATGATGCTGCATTACAAAATACATTAAATATATGGCCCGGTTTGATAAACTTTCTAAATTTCCTCATTTGAGAAGTCCCTTTGAATCATGAAAGTTAAGCCGATTAAGGTCTATCGAGGCTGTCCAAAGGAAATGACTGTTGAATCCTAGAAGTCTCTGTCATTCCTTACCCCCAATACACCATATAAGTGGAAGAGGTCCAATAGTTGTGCTCATGTTCAAGATCATTGGCTTTTGACCTCTTCCTTTTACAATCTGAATCTTGCGTGTTATAACTCTTACAAATGGGGATTGAAATCTATCTTTGTTGTTTCTTAACGTTTTCTCTGCCACCATGTGATCTTTGCCCTAGTATCTTATTTCCACTTTAAAATTGCACTCACTTTTTTTCCCATTCATGTGCTTCGAATATATTCCTCTGGAGTCGTCAATATAATAAAGAACTACTTCTGCAGGTATGCTCGAACTTTTGCATTTTTCTACACCATCGGGCTGCATATCCTGGTGTTCACTTGTCTCTACCGGATGTCGGCTCTAAGCCATCTGAGGTAATTATCTGTCAAATGACTTGATTATAACTCTTATTATTTTTTAATTAATCTTCAACCAACTCATTCTGTTTTTACAGCAATGGCCCCGAGGAATATCTTGTTGGAGAGAAAACTTTGAACCTTCCACATGCGCTTTGAACCTCCACATGCGCTTTAGTCCCTCCAATACTCTTTTTCATTGGATTGACATTATAAAAGGAGTTGTCCTATACTATATATGTACAGCAAAGGCAAAAATGATGTTATTTTCTAGTTTTTTACCAATTTGATTGTGCAATTAATATTTGTAAATTCCTTTTTCCGTTTCGAAATTGTGCCCAAAAAAGATGCAAATGAATTTGTGCAATTCAAAAATTTGAGAGGTACCAGATGGGTTAAGGCCTACATATATTCCTGAATTCCTGGTTGCCTTCTGAAAATATGATGTTAGTAGCCGGTCACAGTCCTCAAAACGAACCCTTATTATTAGCTGATTAGCTAGCTTACTCATGTAATGTGACAATTTCATTAACTTTTCTTTAAGGGTAATATTGATACAGTTGTAGTGTGCAATTCTCATGTATTCTTTTTGAAAAAAAGGGTTTTCTCAAGTGTGTCTTAGATTTATTAACTTTTTTTAAAGAATATGTATGAGACTAGCACTCCACCCTAGTTGAGCATGTTGGCCATGGCCACTGGCATGTACGTTTGTTCTAGTCATTTGTCGATGAAAATTAGACCCCACTTTGGATAGCAAGAGTCTCCCATGGGCATTGGATTAGTGGCTCGTGATCATGAAGGATTCATCATAGCTTTGAAACAACAATCAACTTCTGGGTCCATACTTTGAAACAACAATCAACTTCTGGGTTTATGGACCCGCTATTAGCTGAAGCACAAGGAGGATATCAAGCTGCAAGATGGACTAGAGAGCTGGGAATAAACTCTGTGATATTGGAAGGGGATTCTCAACAAATTGTCAATGGACTGAATCAACAAAGCAAACGTTGGGATAGTGTGGGTATGATACTGAACGATACTAAAATCTTATTATCAGAAATTGACATGTGGAAAGTTAGTTATGTAAAGAGAAGTGGCAATTGTCTTGCTCATTGTCTAGCTAAGAGATCTCTTGAGCTGGCTAAGGATGTATTAGAGTTGGTTGAAAGACCATCTGTGTAATCATTTTCTTCTTGTATCTTTATAAAGTGATGAAATGTTTTCTTCAAAAAAAAAAAAAAAAGTCTCCCATGGGCAGAACTGTATACAAGGTAGGCGCTTCAGCCCCCAAATTATTTTAAAATTTTAATTTAGTATATAAATAATTATTATTTTTCTTTATATAATTGAAATTGCCCTCCTAATACTCAAGCCTCTGAAACTTTTACTGAAATTGTCCCCGCAATACTCACGTAGCCCCCACTCTAATTTTTCACTTCACCTAACACCCTTAGTTTAGATTCTATCAACTAACTTTTCACTTCACATGACATCCTTGAGTCTACAATACTCAAACACGGAAACACCCTCACTCTAACCCTAGACTTTAGTGATCTAACATGCTACTAAGTACTAACTGAACATAATTTTAATTTGAACAATTCTAACAATCACAATTACACAAGCTGCACAGTCGCGTGAGATTATTCTAACAATTACAATTTACACGGTTACTCAATCTATCAATTCATCACCGATACCTCTCTCTTTGTCTACTACATGTCTCTTTAAGTTTCTTTTCATTCTCTACAACACTAATGCTAGAGCCAATGCACAGCTACACAGACCATAGTTTTCAGTTGATTTTCTCATGAAGCAGTCCCCACCAATAATGCTAGATTTACAGTTTCGGGTATGTTAATCTAAGCATGTATAGTATACTGATGTACATTATTATTATTTACTTGCAAGAACAACTCTATTTTATTTCATTTCATCTTTGTTGTTAATGTTCTAAATCCATGGATCTAAAAGTTTATGAATCATGATGATTATAATTTATCTTGAGACTGACTGCCTAAGCCATTGATGAGCCACATTTTTTTTTATTTGTGATGACCCATGGATTATAATTTATTTGTGAGAGACTAACATAGTCACATTTGTTTTTTGTTCACTTATTTTTGTGAAATTTATTTGTTATTCACATGTTTTTTTGTTCACTTAGTAATAAATACAAACTATACAAAAAAAATCTAACAACTTTATATCATTACTTATTAGGTACTCTTAGGTTTATTCTTGATCTATAAATTTTTCTAAGATCGTCATCGAGCTTAATTTCAAAGGAAAATTGTAAGTTGATATTTCTTTTTTTTTTTTTTTTCTTTTTGTAATGGTCTCTAGCAAACTACAGAAATCAAATTATCTTATACGATGATTTATAGACATGTATTTTTTGTATACAATTTCATAACGTATGATTATTGTTTTTTATATAGTCACGTGCAAAAAACACATATTATTTATACTCACACATACCACACGCTTTGTCAATCGCCCCCCCAAATACCAAATCTAGTTCCGCCCCTGTCTCCCATCCCATTCCATCTAATTTTACATTATCCTATCTCATCTCACCTCAATATCCAAACACCACTAACACATTTTTCAATTTCAAATTTTTAACTTTTTTTATCTAATCATTACAAATTTTCCAAACATCCCAACAAAACATAAAAAACAATTCAATTTTTCAAATCCCAAAATAAAAATAGGGTTAAGCTACTTAACATCCCATACCACATATCATACATTTTTTTATTTTTTTATTTTTTTCTACTAAACTAATTGAGTTATTCTACTCATCATCCATACACCACATACTTGTTATGGAAAAAAGAAAAAAAATAAAAGAGGTGCAGTGTGTCGTGTGTGGGATGCTAAGTAGAATTATTCATCAAAATAATATTAAAAAACTATATTATAACAGTATTTTAATTTTATAATATTTTTATTCAGCTTTTTCTCTCATATTTTCCAAAACTTTATAAAATATCTTAACCCAAACCATTTCAATACTATCCACAAATTATTTTACTATTATTCACAATCATCTCATCTCATCACATCTTACTATCCAAACGAGACCTAAAGATATATTTGATATGCAAAATGGATACACACTCTTCTTAAATCTTAAGCGAAATAGATATTTTATGAGTAATGATATACCTACAATTTTTTTTACAATTTCTTTACAACCCATTTTATAATTAACTAATGCAATCAAGCCACTTTATTAAAAAAAAAAATCTCAATTTTATAAAACTACACTCATTTTTATGTAGAATTGTAAAATAAATGTAGGATAGTTGTAAGGAAAACATTTTCCAAATATTCCCTTAAGAATAGAAATGCCATTTGTTATTCTTTTTCTTATTTATTAACAACACATTATGTCTAGTGTAGAATTAGACCAAAACTTCTAAAATATGTCAACCACTATGTTAATGTCAAAACATCGCATAATAGGCCGGAAGGGGGAGAAAGAATCATTTCAGGTCTGCTATGACGATTAGGGCCTCGATCAGTGCGGTTTGGAGCCCCCGGCGGCAGTCCGATGCGTCTGTGCGATGTCCGTACGTACATCCATGATAGTGAACAAGAAATAAATGCAAGAAAGATAAAAGAGACTGAGACATCCTCAAAGTCTCTCATGGGGTGTCCGTACGTCCACAGGGATTTGGGGAGGGGAAAATCTAATATAATATGATTTTTTTTTATAATCTCTTATAGTTTCTTATCCTCACTATACAATGAAGATCAGAGATCTATTGTTTGGTGGAGATCTTATCTCTAGAGCTCTCGTCGCCAGGTTGACAGGTGGCCGAGATGTTGTTACTATCCGAGTGAGAGGTGCTCGCCACTGGGTGGCCGAGATACTGGTTGCCGGTTAACCAATGGCCGAGATGCTTATGGCCGAGAAAAGTGGTAGCTAAGCCAAGGGGGTGGCTGAGGAAGGTCCATGGTCGAGGAACTCACCATGTGGCCGAATTCGTCATCTTTAACCATGTGGTCGTGGGGGGGAGGTTCCACCGGTGTTTTATGTCACCAAGGACCACCAGTCGTCGATTGAAAACGTCGGCATGGTGGTGGTTATTAGGGGCCTTTGAAGCACATCGACAGCTGGTGGGTTGTAATCCACCAACCTCTAAGTGCTCGACGGCGAGGAACCAGTCATGCACCGCTGCTCGCGGCTCCGTCTGGGCGTTAGGCACAACGGCCGAGAGTGCATCTTGTGCTATGAGGAAGGTGGTGGACTTTACATGCCAGCCATGGTGAGTCTTTCGTGCGTTGAGTGGTGCGGATGTGAGTTCGCTGGCCGCTATAGCCATTCGGCAAGGTGGACTATCACCCTGAAAACAGAAACTGCCGACGACCCCAATGGTGGTTGCTGGTGGTTATCCCAAGCTCCCCTTGTGGCTGGCAGGATGGATCCCACTGGGTGATCTCCACTGGTTCGGTCTGGCAGTGAACCAGGCGGGGTGATCTCCACTGGTTCGGTCCGACAGTCCAATGGTGCGGTCTCCAGCAGGCGAGGCAGCTAGTGTGGGGTGGCAGGAAGTCGGCCCTTCGCCATGTGCCCCTTAGGTGCACGTAACGTGCACCCCCACACCGCTATGCATGGCACTATGCATGCAATGCACGTGTGTGTTGTACGTGCACTATGCACTTTCATAATTCCCAATTTGTCATGTCCTTCGTGAACAGTGGGTGCTTGTCCCATATGCACATTGTAAGTGCACAGTGTGATTGGGTAGGCAATGAACTTGATTGCAAGGGCGAGATACAATTCCTTTCCCATTTTTTTGCAGCAATACTATTCATAAAAATAAAAGTTAGAGGGTCGAGAATACTTATTTGAGAAACTTTTGTCTACTCCTTCTGAGATTATTTAGCGAGTGAAAATTGTTATTCTTCCACTTCTGGTGTAAAAAGTAACTCGAATCTCACAAATAGTGCCACTTGTTAATGTTAAAAAATCACTTAATAGGCCGAAATGGAAAAAAAAGTCATTCCCGGCCCGCTATGATAATTTGGGCCTCGATCGATGTGGTTTGGAGCCCCCAGCGATGGTCTGGTGCAGCTTTGTAGTGTCCTTACATACATTCATGGTAGTAATAAGAAATAAATGCAAGGAAGATAAAAGAGATAGAGATACACAGATTTACATGGTTCGGCATAATACCTACGTCACCGGAGTTTAGGGATGGGAGAATCACTATAATATGATTATTTTAAAGTCTCTCATCCTTACAATGGAGATAAGATATCTATTTTTTGGTAGAGATCTTCTCTCAAGAGCTCTCATTGTTAGGTTAAAGAAGCCGAAAGAGAAGTCGAAGTTGCAGTCTAGAATAAGTCTCGAGGGAGAAGCCCCACTGAAGTTGTGGTCCTTTTTTTTTTTTTTTTTTGAAAGGAAAACAATTTCATTGATGATAAACTTAAACCATACAAGCTAAATCGTCCATAATAGAATTTAAAATCTCAAGGGTACCATTAACCAGACTTTTTCACCAACACCACTCGTTGTCAACTTAGCTGCTATGTGAGCAACTTTATTAGCAGACCTGTGTGCAAAAGATAATCGCCATGCCAGATTGTGGTTCATCAGCTGTTGCAAATCCTCTGTCACTTGACCAAGCCAAGAATTATCTTCATTTCTAGAATTGACAGCATCTACAACAACCTTGGCATCCCCTTCGAAAAGAGCATAGCATTCTCCTTGAAAAACTGAGGATACATGCTCTTTAAATGCTGCCAAACAAGCTTGCAAACCACCTTCAGAGTCCCTGATGATAATTCTCATTCCCATTCTGCCACTAACTTTGTCAAAAGCTGCATCAAAATTCACTTTAAAATAAGGCCAATCAGATGGCATCCATTTTTGAATAGATCCTCTCCCATGACACCCTTCTGCACTATTGATGTTTTTCTGATTGACTTCTTTGAACAAAGAGAGATCAGCCTGAGCCATTGCAACAACTTTAGTGGGTTTCTTAAAATGGTTTTGAAAGACAAAAGCATTTCTCCTACCCCATAAGTGATAAAAAAAAATAACTGAAACCAATTCAAGGCTTTCCTGATTCAATTTCATAATCATTTTTTACCATAACAACTGAAAATCAGGAAAAAAAATGCATGTCTCTGCACCCCCAAACATCAACTACTGCAGCACAATCCCATAACACATGTAGTGATGTCTCCATCTCTCTTTCACATATTGGACAAAGGTTGCTTTCTATAATATTCTTTCTGAAAAGATTATCTTTAGTGGGAAGGATATTATTAAGACATTTCCAGATTAGCTATTTTACCTTTCCTAAGACTTCTAGATGCTACAAGTCTTTCCACATTACTTTATTACCCCCACTTGTTGAAGCTTCACCTGAGTTCCTTTTTAACAGCATAGATTCCAAGAAATAAGCACTTTGAACATAAAAGTTACCTATTTCAGAGCCTGCCCATATCAGTTTATAAGATGATCCTCTACTACTTATTGGTATAGAACATATGAGTTTTGCTTCTTCCTCATTGAAGACTACTACCACCAAGTCTTTTTTCCAAGATCTTCCGCCTTCCTCAATCAAAGCATCCACTATGGTAGCAGGATCAAAAGTATTGATAAGAGTTTGAATCAGGTAAGTCACTAAGCTGGGAACCACTTGTCCTTTCAAATTTGTATACTTTTTCCATTGCCAACCCTCCAAACAATCCCCTCCTTTACCAGCCCCAAGCTAGACCATAAACTCCTCCAGATAAATGAAGAAAAACCTCTCAATTTAGCATCCATTAAATCACTGTTTTGAAAATATTATTGTTTAAAAACTCGAGAAACCAGTGAATTAGGACCCTTTATCATTCTCCACACTTGCTTGGCAAGAAGAACTCTATTGAAGCTACTTAGATCCCTAAAGCCTAAGCCACCTTGATTTTTAACCACACCCAATGACCTCCAAGATTTCCAATGAATACCTTTCCTTTCCCATCTCCTTTATGACTCCACCAAAATCTGGCCAAGAGTGTTTCAATTTCTCTAAGAAGCAGCACAAACAGTTTAAAAACACTCATCTTGTAAGCTGGGATTGCCTGCAAAACACTCTTTATATGATTTTCCTTTCCTGCTGAGGATGAGAGCTTTGTCTTCCAACTGTTGATCATTTTCCATATATTCTCCTTCAAACTTCTGTAAGTATTATACTTAGACCTCCCTACCACTGTTGGAAATTATGGCATTACCTGGTACCCTATTAATGATAACAAAATAAGAAGTCCATTTCTTGCCAAAACCAAGCTTGAGCATCAAGAAGTCCCACTCTACCCTATCATAAACTTTTGACATGTCTAAGTTAATAGCCATAAAGCCTTCCCTTCCTTTCTGCTTTGACTGCATAGTATGAAGTAACTCATAGGCCACCATGATGTTAGTTATCAATCTGTTAGGGATAAAAGCACTTTGGTTCCAAGAAATCACCTTATCCAACACACCCTTCATTCTATTTGCCAAAATTTTAGAGATCAGTTTGTAAACAACATTACAAAGAGAGATAGGTCTATATTTATGTACTGAATTAGGGGAATTTACCTTGGGAATTAAAGCTAGATGAGTATAGTTTAAGTCCCTTGGCAACTTTGCTTTTCTGAGAAAATCTAGTATAGCTCGGGATTCATCTTGACCCACTATCTCCCAATGTTCTTGATAGAATCCTGCACTAAAACCATCAGGTTCTAGGGACTTGAATGGAGACATTTGCTTAAGGGTCACTTCCACCACATCTTTCTCCTTCACTATCAACCAAAGGCTTTAAACTATTTGGGGGTTCCCATTCCCCTACAGTTCCAACTTAAAATCCTCATAATGCCTGGCGGGGCTAACTGGCAGCTGCCGCCAATTCCAAAAGATGATCACTGTCATTCAACTTATCATCAGCATGAGTTTTCCTCAGTTTTTTTAAAGGAACAGAACTAACCTTGTTTACCTTTGCAGTACACTTGTCACCAGGAGAAAGAGAGGAGACAGAAGGGGTGGAAGGTATCCCCTAAGCACGAGCACGACGTTTCCATCTACGGCCTTCCCCCTGCCTCAAAAGAATTTGAGCAAAAACCGAATTCTCCACTACAGATTTTGGTTCAGTAGCCGTTAGAGTATTAGAAACCAGGCCTTCAAAACCCATATGTTCATAACACAGCCCTAGTAAACATTTGATATCCTTCCCTGGCACATTAGAATTAGGTAGCTCAATAGCATCTTCCCGCCTATTAAAAACAACTCTATCCCTCGTAACAGCCATATCACTTTGCAGATTGTTCTGCGATAACTTCTCCCCCGAAACAAAATGAGGATTAGTATCAAACACAACCTCTCTTCCCTCTGAATATGCTGATATCTACTCCGTGAATCCCGCACCTGAATTGCCTCCCCTTTTTTTGCCCATCAAATTCTGTATATGAGAAAAAATAGGCCCAGACTGTCCCTAAACCAAATCCGTCTCCGGCCACCCTTTTGTCGTACTGCTTCTAGATGCCTCCACCTCCACCTCCACCATACCCCTATCGTTCCCAGAATTCTATCCCCACTCTCCTCTTCCATTGCTAGATGAGTAAGACCAACGCCTTGGAAGTCCTTCAGCACAAAGCTAAGTCCCGAACTGTAACCCTAAGGCAACTTCATCTCCTTTACCAACTTGGATAGACTGACATCCCTGCTCTCCATGAAGAATTCGACCACATTGAAAACAAATCTTAGGCAATTTTTCGTAACGAAAATGAACCCAATGCTTTGATCCATGAAAGTTGATGAATCGGCCCCTAGCAACGGCCTCACACAGTGATAACTCAACCTTTATACGTAAGCACCTACCCCACCCAATTCCATCATCTTCAACATCCACTTCAATGACACGTCCCACAGTACCTCCAATCTGGTTGCCCCATTCCATCATCATGCAGCCCAGAGGTAGGTTATGGATTTACATCCAGTAAACTTCACGATCAAACGAGATTCTTCCTGGTCGCATAATTCCATCATAAGGCAAAAGTAGAAACAAAGCGTTATAAAAAAACCATGGTTTGCCTTCAAGTATTCTGTGCATATTAGCATGAGTCTCAAAAGTAATAGCAAAGATGTTTTTGTCGACTTCTTGTGAAGCGTTATCTTTTGTCCCTCCTTTTATGTCACATCTCTTTTGCTTTATGTCATATCTCCTCTCTTTTTTTTTTTTTCTCCTAACACCATTTTCCTTCTTCATTATTTTATCCCCTCCTTCCTTATCACTTTCTTCCCTCCGGATGATACCCCCACCTTAGGTTGGGCTTGAAAAATCACTTTGTGCTTGTGATATTTTATATTCTTCACATTAATTTTTTAAAAATATAAATAAAATAAATTAAAAAAAAATATGATCAATCAAACAACCATAGATGGTGGGTGTGCCACCTCCTAAGGAAGTAATGACGACCGCCCGATGGTGGTGGTGTGGTCGGTACTCTCCAAAATCCAGACCATCCGCTAAGTTTTTATTTGTTTGTTTTTTCAAGTAAAATCGCTTTTAAAAATAAAATATTATTGCTCATTTTTCCAATATCCTAGAAATACAATTATTCTTCATTTTGCTTTTAGAAAAGAAAAATGTTACTCTTATCACTTATTTCTACCGTTCTATTCTATCGCTGTAATTTTTTTTTAATTTTTTTTTACTTAGTGATTAAGAAAGTATTTTTTAATAATATTATGATTTTTTTAAAATATTTAAAAGTGTTAAAAAATATATGTAAATAAATCAAAATAAAAAAATAAATTTTCCTTAACAGTAGCTCCACGCGAGAATTGGAAAGGGGTGGACGTAGCGTCTCTCTATAAAAATAGGAAATGTTGGGAGTCCGTTTTGTCAAGCCCCTTGTTTTTCAAAATATATAATCCTAGCTGAACGTGAACGACGTCTAAACAAAACCATCTTTCTCGGCTACCAAACAAGCCCCTTGTTTTTTCTCTGGGCAAGATAAACCCATTTACAAAAGCAAAAACCCTTAAGTCTCCATCCTCTTCCAAATTATAATCACTCTTTAGGATTTCTATCTATCTCCATAAACCCTGAACCTTACCCAAATCGGTTTCTTCCATTGAGTCATTGAAGTCTTACAATTCTTAACAGATAATAATAGCAATCAGAAAGAAGTATGAGTGTTGGTGCTTCTATCTCATCAATCGGAACCACGCGTGTTGCTAATTGCCACCGTTGGAGGACCCTAATTCCGCTTCCTTCTTTACCCTCCCCCAATTGGAGAATGATTTCGCCTCTGGCTTCAGCTCCATCAGCGTTCATGTCCATGAGCTCAGCTTCGACGACGGAACCGGTGGTCGTGGAGGCCCCGAAGCCCAAGCACCCCTGGCTCATTGTCGGCCTCGGTAACCCCGGCAAGAAGTACCAAGCCACCCGCCACAATGTTAGTACGACCCTTTCTGTTTTGGTAAAATTTTGAGTTCTAGACTGGAGTCTCGCTAAAGGCAAATATAATAACGTTTGATATGCATGCAATTGGATTTCAGAGTTCAACTTAGAACTAAAGTAATGTTTATATATATAAATATTGATCATCAAAACATCTTATTTTGGTTATCTTAATAAACAATAATGAAAACAATAATAAAAAAGAAATTTCACAAAATTAAAGAAATACCTCACATATTTTCTATTGACATATTTATGTAAACCATCACTTTCTCAAATTGTAATAAAACATCTCTTAAAAACTTCTACCATTCCAACATATCCAATGTTTTCACAAAATCTTGTAAAAATCCATCTTTATAGGTTTTTTTTAATTTAAAAAATTCTCAAGAAAATGTTACCTGCAAACATCCGGCCAAGATATTGGCCTTTGAATTTTTTATGCCATAAATTTTAAAATTAGGTAACGCTGCTTTCGTTCACTTGTAGGAATTTTGACAGTGTCCAATGTGCTTTTGTAAAGTTTTATTATTATTTATTAACAGCATCATTATCAATATCATAACTTGATATTTGATATAGGGCTTGTTTAATGAGTGTTAAGTGCGCTAGAGTTATGTGGGTTGGCCTTTGAACTTTGAAGTTATAATATGAGGGAATTCTATTCAGGTGGGTTTTGAGATGGTGGATGCTATAGCCGAGGCTGAAGGGATTTCTATTAGCAGCGTTTCCTTCAAAGCTCTGTTAGGAAAAGGTTTGCCTGTCATTGTGAAGTGTTCTCTCTTTTTTGGGATTAAGTAATTGCACATTTAAAATGCATTCAACAACGCAATGGTGAATTCAACTTTTTTTAATGGGCCCTGTTAATACAGTCAGGGAATTATGCTTATGATGATAGTGATTAAGTTGTCACTGTATCTCACCAGCTAGCCTAATAATAAAGTATCTGCATGGCTACTTAAATCAAAACGTTAATTGCTCCTTAGTTTATTTTGCTTTCTTCCTTGACAAGAAATTCATTGTGTTTTGTTACTACTTTTTTTTTTTTAGAAGTAATCAAGAAATTTCATTCATAGAAGTAGGCAAAGCCGAAGTACACAGGGAATATACATGAGAATAACGTAATTAGAGTTTACAATTGAAAAAAGAAGATCATGGACATTTAGTCTATTACAAACAATAACCCCCGCCCATAAGAACAAAGTTTTAAAAAAGAAAGCTTTGAGCTCATTCATTGTTCTTTCACGATCTTCGAAGCTTCTATCATTTCTTTTCCGCCAAATGCACCAACACATGCATATAGGAACCATTCTCCAAATCGTTGGCACTTGTGAGTTGCCTCTGGCGCCTCTCCAACTTGCAAGGAAATCCACCAGTCTAAGAGGCATGACCCATAACAATCTAGTTCTCGCAAAAAAACCATCCCACATGGTCCAAGCCAACTCGCAGTGTAAAAACAAGTGATCTACTGATTCACCATGCTTCTTTCTCATACAACATCAATCCAATACCATTACCCGACATTTTCATAAGTTATCTATGGTGAGGATCTTGTCCTGAGATGCTGTCCATATGAAAAAAGCTGCTTTTGAATGAGCTTTTGTCTGCCATATGCTATTCCATGGGAATATAGTCATTCCAAGGCTTGTTAGAACTTGTTTAAACGATTTGGCCATGAATTTACCTTTCTTGGAAAGGCTCCAACTCATCTTATATTTGGTACCCTCTGTCATGCTTACAGAATACAATGCCTCATAAAACTCTGTGGTAGTCTCTATCTCCCAGTCATGGATAGCCCTAATGAATTCTGCATTCCATTGAGGAGAGCCGCTAGAAAAGACCAAGAGATCGGCTATCGCAACATCCTTTTCTCGTGCAATCTCTAAAATAGCAGGGAAGGTGTCTTGTAGGCTACGTTCACTCCACCATTTGTCATACCAAAATCTGATACGAGAGCCATCACTCATCACAATATGTTCATGTCTTCGGAAGATCTCAGTGTCTCCTAATGTATTTCCACAAACCAACTCCGTATGTGCCACGTACCTCATTCGAGCACCATCCTCCCCAAATTGTGAATCTATAACGGACTTCCATAGGGACCCTTTTGTTTTGGTACCTCCACAACCATTTACCCAATAAGGCTTGGTTGAATTTCGTCAAGTTAAGAATCCCCAAGCCACCCCCAAAAATTGGGGTACGCACAAATGACCAATTAACCAAATGAAATTTGAACTCTTCCCCAAGCCACTCCACAAGAAGTCCCGTTGCAGCTTCTCTATACAGTTGGCCACCTTTTATGGGGAGTGGGAGCAGGGACAAAAAATAGATGGGTAAATTAGAAAAAGTGCTTTTAATCAAAGTAAGTCTACCACCTTTAGACAAATACAGCTTCTTCCAAGAGTCCAATCTGCGCTCCACCTTTTCATTATTGCTCTGTTACTACACCACAACCCCAGCCTGAAATACCATGATATTCATTATGCTTGTGACGATATATGTAATAGCATTCTATTATCTACCGCTCAGGGGTATTACTCTATAACTTATGCTAACTGTCCTCCATGTACTGCAATGCTGCCCTAGTCCTTACCAAATGGTACGTTTGAAGTACATGCTAGTGATGTTTGATCAGGGAAATTAGTGGATCAAAACTGGTTATGTTCTATATCTAGTCTTGGAATCATTTGAGCCAATCTTTCAGGTTTTATTGGAGACGTTCCAGTTATGTTTGCTAAACCCCAAACTTTCATGAATGCAAGTGGTCAGTCTGTAAGTAAGCTATCTGGATGATTTCTCCTATTTATTAATTGATAGGTTTTCTCCTCTTGTTATTTTCCTATGGTTTTAATGAGGATTGGTTTGTGTAGGTTGGGGCTATCGTATCGTATTACAAGATTCCCTTAAAGCAAGTACTCGTGGTAAGATATCTTTCTTTCTCATGTACTTTAATAGGGATGGCAAGTTTTACCTGCTGAGTGGGGAGCATGCCCAGTCCTCCCTGTTAATGGGACAGGGCAGGGCTGGGGTTTGCTATTGAACCCAAGGCAGGATCAGGGATTTCCCTGCCACTGCTATACACACTTAAATCTTAAGAGTTTTTCCCCCTCGTCATTATTTCATTCTCACTTGGCCAGCTGCCGTATTCTGCACAGAAGCTATTCTTGTCAGCCATATCTATCTCTCTCTCTCAGCAAAATTTCCTCCCTCAACATTCGCTTGCATCCTCCTTGAACCCCAATCTCCATAGCTCAACCTTGAAAGGACACCGCCTTTCCTCTCTCATTGACTTCAGATCCAATCACAACCTCCATGGAAAGGAGACGACATATCTGAGCAGGTTGAACACTAGGAACAATGAGTTGTTCAAGGGCACAACAAGGTGGTCCTCACAGTGGTTTTGCTCCATCCCTTTGTGTTCCACCCGTGGCTTCATCATCAACAACTGCCACTGGGAATCAGCAATTTGAGTGGTTGTTTGGAGCCTTGATTTTTCCCCTTGATAATTGTTTGTTGTGGCTGTGATGATTGGTGTCTGTGTTTGCATTGTCAACAATGGGTGGGGTGGGGGCTACAGATGGGGATACCATATCGCTTTCTTTTCGTGGGATCTTTTTTATTTCGGATTCATTAGTTTTTGAATCTGAGCTTGTGGTTCTCTTCCACAGATTTTTGACGACTTAGATTTGCCATTTGCAAAGTTGCGGCTTTTGCCTAAAGGTGGCCATGGAGGACACAACGGGTAATTATTAGGCTGCTTTAATGTCCAATTTCTGCTAATATTTCAGCAGCTCTCATGGATTTTGGATTTAATTCAGGATCTTATGTAAAAAACAAGATAATGTTCCTGATTATATTTTTCAAATTTATATACTCATTTTATGCAGTTTTCTATTGCACCATATCCCTGGCTTTTAGTTAAAACTTAAAAGATGACTTTATGTTTCCTTTAAAACCCAAGTTATATGCGCCTAATTATAAGGTTCTATGTCTCCTGTCACAACCATGATCCTCTCCAATGCAAGAAATGAAATTGTGGCAGACAATGAATGATGAGTCAGATTTCTGCTGCATCTAATTTTTTCAAATGGAAAAGAACTCGTGGTGGAGAGAGGCAAGGGGGTTTGGATTTCCTTGCATGGATCAAGATATCTTAGAAAGTTTTACATGGGACCCAATCCCATGAAGGCCAGTAGGCATTACTTGAATGGTTTTTTAAACCCATGCACATAAAGAGGATTTGGGTCCAAAAAATGAACGTCTGCTGGTGTTAAGATATCTTCATTACAAGTAATTTGCAATTATTATGTCATGTGAGAGATGTTTTCATTTAACTGCTATGTGACTGTTAGGATTCCTAGAAAATAAGGTTCTTGTCACTGAAGTACGTCAACATTGAAGTCACTAACAAAAGGAATGGATTGAATCAGACACCAGGGTGTCGAAAACAACAATTCCTTAGTTTTTGGGGCTCAGAGACACAGTTGTAAATGTGTCTCTAAGAATTTGGATAATCTGGTCTATTTTGTCTGTGGTCCAAGTGTTTGTTTCATTAATAATGATACATATATATATATATAAACAAAAATCGTGAAATCTTGATGTTTATCTGCTTCTTGACAAAGCTCAATCCTCCACCATTATAATTCTGCTCACTTCTGAGGTAAATGATGGTTGATTCCTTGTCTCTCTGAATGTCTGTCAAAACGAATGTACATTAGGGTCATGTTCCAGATTTTCCAAGATGTCATTCAATAGGAGAAATCTCCTACAGATAACAGTTTTTAATTCATGAATGGCTTCTTCAAAGGATTGTTTCGCAACCCTGAACAACCACCCTTTGCTCTCTTATCCTTTCCAAGGCCCAAGAAAAGTGACTTTTAGAATAATTGTTGGGGGAGGGGGTTGTGAGAGCCACGCACATGGGATTGTGGGAAGATATTAGGAATGGTTGGAGGGGTTTTGCATGCCAGTTCAGATTTTTGGTTGGATAGGGATCCAGGGTCAGGTTTTGGATGGCATTTGGTGTGGCGATTGGGACCCTCAAGATTGTATTTCCTGCCCTATTCCAGATTGCGTATGATCCAGAGGCCTCGGTGGTAGATCTTTTGGACAGCTTTATTGTCTCTTTACAATGAAATGCTTGTTTTATAAGAGTGGCTCAGGATTGGAAGTTGGTGCTATATCCGAGCTTTTCAGCTAGCTGTACACTTCGAGAACTGGTAGTGTTATGGTTGGTAAGATTATTTGTATTCATTCTGGGAAAGGAGCA
Source organism: Juglans mandshurica (assembly GCA_022457165.1). Lineage (NCBI taxonomy): Eukaryota > Viridiplantae > Streptophyta > Magnoliopsida > Fagales > Juglandaceae > Juglans > Juglans mandshurica. Next base: position 25,397,060 of record CM039625.1, on the reverse strand, counting down.
TTCACTGTTCAATCCCTGTACAGGATTTTGAATTGTCAGAACCACATTTCTTTTCCTTGGAAATGTGTATGGAGGAGCAAGGTGCCTTTCGAGGTTGCTTTCTTTGTTTAGACTGCTTATCATGGGAAAATCCTGACCATGGACAACTTGAGGAAGTGTGGGCTTATTGTTATGGATTGCTTTCCGAAAATATGTCTCGAATGGTTGTCCCGAAAAGCACATTTCACTTTTTTTTTTTTTCCTTTTTTTTCATGTATTTTTTTAATCATCATAAACATTTTTAAAAAAATAAAAAAATTCACATCATTAAAAAACACTTCCTTAATCATTAAAAAAAAAAACCCCTCATTCGGGACACTTTTTGAGTCCCGAATTTGGGACCCAAAGCATTTCTCTTGGTGCTATATGTGTAAAAAAAAGTGGTGAATTGATTATCACTTATTACTTTATTGAGGTTGCCAGGGTCATATGGGATGAGGATTTTAGCAGGACTGGATTTGCATGGGTAATGTCCTGGAGGTCAGTGGATTTTCTTGCTAGTTGGAGAGGCCTCCAGAGTAGCCATCAAATAGCTGCAGTGTGGAATATGAGTCCTTTATCTCATGTGGTGTATTTGGTTGGTTGGAAAGGAATGGCCGGAGATTTGAGGATAGGGAACACTTATTGGATGATCTTAGATGCTTCTTTTTCCACACTTTATTCTTGTGCACTGCTGTTATTGTTCTCAATGGAGCTAGTCTCATGATTTTCTTGGATCCATTCTAGCTCCTCAGTTGTAGTTAGGTGTTCTCTTTGTATACTTCTTGTGTGCCCAATCTTTGCCTACATACTTGATTCAATAAAATTTTATTTTACCTATAAAAAAGGTGACTTTTAGGAATAATTTGTATTACTTGTTTTCCCTTGCAGAATGAGGAGCATCATCGATCACTTCAAAGGGAACCGTGATTTTCCTCGTTTAAGAATTGGTACTTTCCTAGAAGCACTAAACTTATTGCTATCATAGTTCTCTATTATTTATTTTTGTCTTAAGTTGGTAAAATTTACTAGGCATTGGAAGGCCTCCTGGGAAAATGGATCCAGTCAACTTTGTTCTTCGCCCATTTAATAAACAAGAACGTGAAGAGGTATGAAATTTTTTTTCATCAATCTATGGGGGAGAAAGTCATGAGTTGATGGATTCGATAACTAAAATAATGTCATTGTGCAATAATATTATTTTTGCAGTTGAACTTCACATTTCAACATGGGCTGGAAGCAGTACGGATTCTTTTGCTGGAGGGGTTTAATAACAGTGCCACATTTGCTAACAGTGCCAAAACCCTGGAACAACTTGGTTAACTTCAGGCGCAAATTATAATTACTGGCGATCAAGGACAGGTGGATATATTATTCATGTAGGAGATTAGTGCATCACAGTTAATGATCATTGCTTTTATTAACTTTTGGCTGAATTTATTTCCAAGCTGATCATGGTGAACTTATTGTCTCTATGTTTTATAGGCAATTTGAAGTTGTGATTGTCAAGCTATTAGTGGCTGGCCTTGAATGCATACTTTGACGCCAGATGATTCATCGTGTGCTTTGCCCTTCTGCTCTTTTATTTTTTTTTTATTCCTTTGGAAAAGGCTATATTGGTCTTCCCCGACGGTGCTTTCTTTCTGGGAAAGGAGCACTATTTTCTTCCTACAGGTATAGAATTTTGAGACTGTAAAATTGTAGACTTAAGGCCTTGTTTGGTTACATAGTTCAGATGAGATGAGATGAGATATTTTGTTGAAAGTTGAATAAAATATTATTATAATATTATTTTTATTTTGGGATTTAAAAAAATTAAATTATTTATTATATTTTGTATGAGAGTTTGGAAAAATTATAATGATTATGTGAGACAGTTTGGTTTTGCGTAACTAAACCAGCCCTTAATAAGTTTTTTAAGTAGATGAAAATCTTTCCCTGCAAAAAGATAACTGCTAGAATGAAGTTCTGTTGGAGTCTATTTGTTCATCGTTGAGTAAATTCTGCTGAAATTTGTAATATGTGGAGTGTTTGCATGAATAACTGGTCTTGCTCGATCAGCCTGTTTTCTGGTAAGAAGACAATATTTTGATTGATAATATATATCTGCATTGAGATGCATTTAGTGCAAATTGATCTCACAGGTGATGAACTATCAAGGAATGAACTGGAAAGCAAAACAAGTGCCTAAACTTTCTATTTCACCCAACAATTAATCAATGTGAACAGAAAATACAATATTGCAAACAGAACGCTAACAACTGAACTTATATTTTCGAAGCCTGAAAAAGCATTGACTCGTTTAGTTACACAGTTCAGATTAGATAAAATGAGATGTTTTGTTAAAAGTTGAATAAAATGATATGAGTATTAGAACTTTTCTATGTATTATATTCTAAAGACACTTGTGGTGGTATATGGTTGAGAGAAAATAACATGTTTTTGGTCATTTCTATCACTTATCTGAGCTCCACACCATCTGGTCTTGTGACAGGCATTTCCGCTGTTAACTAGGCTATGCATCAGAACTCAAGAAGGCAACCAACCTTCCCGAGCCATTTCTGTCAAAATAGGCAACACGGTGTTAAAAAAATATATTTTGTTTTACTATTCAGTTTTTTTTTTCTTTTTACTATTTGAATCTGAATTAAAAATCCTAAAACATGACTTTTTTGCATAATCTAGAAGAAAATAAATTCGATCAACCAACACAATCATGTAATTTAATTAAAAATTTATTTAATTTTATAAAAATTGATTCAAAGAATAAAAGAATGTCAATTTTTATAAAATTAAATTTTTATTTAATTAAATTACATTATTACATTGGTTAATTGAGTTTATTTTCTTCTAGATTATGCAAGAGGGTCATGTACTGAGATTTTTAATCAAAATTCAAAGAGTAAAAAGGAAAAAATTAGTTGAGCAGTAAAACAATAATAAAAGAGGATCATGATGAAGTCATTTGTTTAGTAACCAACTTTATTCAATCCTAGGTTGCCAAGTGAGCATTTGGTCCAGTGGTATGATTCTCACTTTGGGTGCGAGAGGTCCCGAGTTTGAATATCAAAATTCTCCCAAATTTTTTATTTTGGAAGTTGACATTTTTCCTTGTGTCTTCTACTAAATGAGATCTGTAGAAATTAAGATTGAAAATCGAAGGTATCGGTGCGATTCTAGTCCAAAATCGAAACCGAAACCAGACGTGAAAGGAGAGAAAATTGTCGACATCGGAGGTGGCCCTACCGCTACATGTGAAGCCGTGGTGAGAGAGAGAGAGAGAGAAAGGGGAGGGGACGGCCTGAGAGGAAAGAAATGAGGAAGAAGAACGATAAATGAGGAAGAAGAATGTGCAGGGAGTTTAAACCCTAGAGTGAAATGACAACGGTGTCGTTTCATTTATATTTTTTTCAAACACTGAATCCTAAAACAACGTCGTTTCACTTACTTAAGTGAAACGATTTCGTTTCATATATGTATAATTTAAATAAATAAATAAAAACATTTTATTGATGCGGTCAGTTCAGCGGTCTGATCCAAGATCAAACTGGGATCGAACTACTGGACATCGATTTTTACCAAATTCAACCGCTGGCCGACCGGTTCTACGCTGGTTTCGGCCGATTCCGAGCTCTAACGACCGATCTGGGTCGGTTCTGATCAGTTTTCCAGTTTCTTTTACAACCCTAGTAGAAACTGAAGTTGAAATTTCCCATTTAGGTGGAAAAGGACTTTCGTGATGATAACAAAGTCCCAAAGTCATTATGTTGATGGTTATCTCTCTAGACCGATCGATATGATGGAAAATACCATGGAACTTTAGACTGACTTACTTGTTTGTTTTTCAAAAACATCTCATCTCATCTCATCTCACCTCATCTCACCTCATCATTACAACTTTCTCAAATTCCCACACAAAATAAAATAAACAATTCAACTTTTTCAAATCTCAAAACAACAATAATATTAAAAAATATATATTCTAACAATATTTTATTCAACTTTTTAACTTTAATCTCAACTCATCTCATCTCATCTCTGAAAACAAACGACCAATTTGTTTGAACCTTGTACTTGACTTTGAGGCTATACCATATTGAAGTGATGGAAGGATCGAAGAACTTTAATCAATCTCAATCAAGATCTTCATATTCGGGTCATTAATATAGCATGAATTGCGTTATATACTATATTTATATCTCATTGTCTTAACGTAGGATTATCCATAACTCTGAGTCTTTTTTTAAATAAAAAAAAATAGAGAACAAGAGAGTTGATCCAAAGATTATGAGTAATGTCACATCAACACAATAAAATAAAATTAATACCAAAACCTAATGTAGAGAACAATTGATTTTTAATATATAAATAATGTCACATTAACATAATGAGATAAAGATTACGATTAAGTCATGCATGTGATATGACTTAGGCTGACTCTGACTAAAAATGGTTGAAGACTATTATATCCCATTTTCCACGTAATGTATTAAAATCATTGAAAAGTTTTGGTCCCATTAGTCTCTAAGAATCATTTTCCAATATACAGCTTTTAACCATGGTGTGTTTTATGAAAAGTGATAGCTAGCACTATTACAAGCATGTAAGAAAGAAAGAAAGAGAGAGAAAATAGACCCAAAGATTTCTGCATGATTAGAGGCTTGACATGCGAAACTGTGGTCTATTTGAATTAAAACTTAGTTTGATTATTGAAAATATCATACTCAAATACCTTATTACTATTAATTATTTTATTATTATATATTTTATTTTATTTTATTTTATATTTAATATTTTATCATTTTTTTTTACTGTTATTAACATAAGACAAAATAAACAAGCAAGAAAGTGCTTCTTTTTGCCAGAATCTGCTTCAATATGTGTCCAAAGACAAGTCCAACCCCACCTGGAATTCCTGCACATGAAAGGGTTGTCGTCATGCAAAAGACTTGATGTTTTTTTTCAAAGATTCACACCAAACCCTTTTTCTTTTTTAATTCAAATTCTTAATATTTTAAATCTGTTTGTGCGTGACAGTGTCAGAGGATAATTTTCATATTCTAAAGATAGTTCTCCCTTTGTCTCATTCCATGAAATTTTAATACCAAAGTTTTGGAACTCTATATTCTAGAATGGAGACTTTTATTTAAGTCAGTGTAGATAATATATTCAATAAATTACTTATATGACATAATTTAATTTATAATAAAAATTTTAAAATTTGAATATTACAAATCAGATTTTATCATATAAGTGATGTAGATGGTGTGAGCTGGCTTAAAAATATAACAACTCTTATAGAACTAATTTTCTCTAAAATGTTTGGAATGCTCTATATAGGTGGATTTCTTCAAATCCCAACTATTTTCTTGAAACTTAATTGTAAGAGTTTTCCCACCTCAATGTCGAATTAGTTGAATAATTAACATATTGAATATTTGAAGTTGAAATATGTTAATATAGGATAATCGTAATGGATGAATGATTATGTAACGCATCAATGAAAGGCCCAAACCACATGACCTATACTTCAAAAGGACTAGTCAATTATACAATTAGATAGAGGTGATACCCGCATGGTGCGGGGCAGGGGTACCCTCCCCCGTACCCTGCCCCGCACCATGCGGGGGTTGGGGTTTTTCCCCCGCCCCCCTCCCCCGAGAGGTCCCCCGCCTCAGTGTCGGGGGGTGACGGAAAAAAAAAATTGGCCAACACATTGTACTTAAAAAAAAATTGGTCTAAAAATATCTTTTAAAATCAAAATTATAATATAATTTAAATAATAAATTAAAATTTATAAATATATTACATCTCAATGTCACTCCTACGATCTATTGTGATAATGTGATATTATCTATCAACTCTTGAGCTTATTATAAAAGAAAGCTAATATAATAATTAAGAGTAATATTAGATACAATTCTAAGGCATCAAACCTCTACGCATTCTGTTTAAAAAAATGTGGCATCCACCATTAAAAAATATTTTTTCATATAAGTTTTATATTTATCAACTTATTTCAAAGGGATGTGCGGGACTTGCACACATTAAGGCTGTAAATATTATTTATGGGTGATGCTACGTCCACAAAAGATTCTTACAGAGAATCCTCATCGAAAGGTAAAAAAAAAAATTTTTGGCTTGTTTTCAATCGTTTTTTAAACATTTTAAAAAAATACAAGAAAATCACAAATTCATTTAAAAACACTTCCTTAGTCTTTAAGTGAAAAAAATTAAAAATAAAATGAAATGAAATTCGGTACAAGATTTCGGTAGAAATCTTATGTGTAAATAGTATTTTCTATTATTTATCAAGTGTGCATGACTTTGACACCTTAAAATTATAAATATTATTTTTCAATAAGCTAGACAATGCTGCATCAACCTTGATGAAAAGAAATGAAATGATAATATATAAATTATCATATCATTTGAAGTGCAATGGCAAGCAAATGAACCAATTGAACAGTATATACATATTCACTCTCCTTCTCTATTTCTAGTTAAGTGTTACTCTATTTCAAAAAAAAAAAAGTCAAAGTGTTACTCTATTATTTTCATTCTCAATCACACGTGATGGTCACGTGTGACATTTCAAGCGCCTTTTTCTATCAACTATTCAAATGATATCCACTTAAAACATGACACATCACAAAATATGACAAGCGATAAAAAATGGTTTAAGATTAAAATATAAATAAATAAAATAAAGAAATGATGAGAGTTTTGGAATTACTCTGATGGCGACCTACCGAGAGAGTATAATAAACGTAGAGTAATGTTATATATTGTTATGAAATGCGTAAATATCGTGTAATCACTTTGAAAAAGTATAGGATCTATTATTAAAAAATTAATTTCTTTTTATATGAATTCTATATTTATTTATTTTTTCAAAATATCTATACGACATTTAAACACTCATAACTACAAATATCATTTCTCTAATAAATGTATGGGTTGTATGCACATTATGAGTTGCTGTAAATATGGACTTCCTATAATAAATGAAGTGGGCTTCACGTGATGTGGTCCCTGTGAATGAGGAGACTAATCCGACATTGCTCCTATGACTATCACTTTGAATTTGGTGTGGTTGTCATATGATTGCAGCCTGCTCTTGCGGCGATTTCTTAATTCGCCCTTGCAAACTCAACAGGGAGGGAGGGAATGACTCTTGAGTTTGTCCCTCGAAAAGGAAAAACGTGTAGAGATCGGCGGTAAACCCATCAACAAGTTGATCTTTGCTGAAAATAAAACGAACTTTCAAGTACTTGTACCGAACCTTTTTCCAAATAAAATGGTAATCTTTCTCCACATACTTTGTGCGTGCATCGCACCACAAAATGAGATACTGTTTGAGAAAGATACCAAGTTTTTTGAAAAGGGATCGAAGCCAGAAGGACTCAGTGACATGAGCAACCACCCTATACTTAGCCTCTGTACTTGATCGAGCAACACTAGGTTGCTTTAAGTAGATACAAAATCCGGAGATAGATCTCTTGTTGTCAGGGTATCTCGCCCAATCAGTATTTAAAAAAGAAAAATGATACTTATAATTGTTAGTATACAAATATCGTACATTCATTTAAAAAATAAATAAATAAATATAACACTCACATAAAAAAAATTAATTTTTTAATAATAAACTCCACTCTTTTATAAAATGACTATACAACACTTATACATGTATATATCATTACTCTTCAAAAAAATCAACACTTGAGTGGATGAATTGGGTTGAAAGCGCATGCCGAAGTCAGCAGAGAATTTCAAATATCTCAGAATGTGTTTCACGGCAGACTAATGAATCTCAATTGATTTATGCATAAATAGACATATTTATTTAAGAAAATATCGGTGCGTGTCAAGGATAGGTATCGGAACTAGTATGAATACAGCTCAGTATGGGTCCTAGCAGCTCAAAGGCCACGTGTCGAGTAATTAAAGGAAAGTAGAAAAATATCAAGCAATCCCCATTAAGCACAACGACAATCACGGAATCAATTCAGTCCCATCATGTTCGTTTTTGTAGATAATCAAAGGTTGTTTTCCAATCCCAATTCCAAAAACTGGCCACCACAATTCACGTGATCTCTTCTTCATCATCCCTAAAAGCGGCCCAACAAAACCCACCACAATTTTTTTTTTTTTTCTTAAAGAAAACTTGGATTATTGCATTGTGTTTGATTTTTCTTAGAGTCTCGTTTGATTATATAGACGAGGTAAAATAAAAAATTTATAAATAATAGTAAAATAATTTGTGAGAGAAAAAATTAGATAAAAATATTATTAAAATAAATCTTTTTAATATTATTTGAGATTTGAAAAAATTGATTTTTTTTTTTTTTATGTTTGGAAAAGTTATAATGATTAGATAAAAATTTTAAAATTGAAAAGTATTTATATTTGAATGTTAATATAATAAAATAAGATTAGATGAAATGGGTTGAGACCATTTTTTAAACTAAACAAGACTAGAGATTTTAACGAATTTTCCGGTGAAAAAAAGTGATATATGCAATAAAACCTTGTAATATTTATTATTATTTGAATAAATCTCTTTGGTGGCATTAAAGTTTTAAAAGTAATGATATTTACCATCATAGAACGAGTAAGCACCGCACATTTCTTTTGAAAAAAATGGGTAAATATTCGGTTAACATAAAAAATATTTTTATAATTGTAAATCTCACACTTTTTTAAAATGAGTGTGCGATGCTTATACAATTTATGATCGTATCTAGTATTACTCAATTTTTAAATATATATAGTATTTTGTATTCGTATTTTATTATTATATAAGAGTAAAATATATTTATTCTTATTTTATCTAGCATTGGTATTTTATATATTTATTCTTATTTTATATACATGGTATAATTCTTATTTTGGTCTGGTCTCGAAAGTGTAGTTTCATTGGACCGGACTATATCAAAACCGACCAAATCACTTGATATAAAATTTTTAAATACATAATATATTATTTTATATAGTAGTTGTATAAGTTAATTCTATAATTTTTTCTAATATATTACCATTGACTATATAAAATGTAAAATAATATATATTATCAATTAACTAATATATTATACGATAAATCATATAATAATATATGTTATTATATGTAGATATATCATACATACTCTACTAAAGTACTAAGTTAGTAACTATTAATATCATAAATATAATTATAATTAATTATTTTTTAATGGATTAGTTACATAATCTACATTAAAGAGCACATTTAAATTTGATTTTATTAATTTTTTATATTAATTTATCTACCAAATGAAGAAAAGAGTAAAAACAATCTTCCTAGCACATATACATGGACCACGGTATCAGACAGATAGTAGTGAATAATAGTGAGATCAATTCAAACCCGTTAATTTATAAAAAGTAATATTAATGTGCAATTCCTACACATTCCCTTTGAAAATAAATAGAATCCACTAAAAAAAAAAAAAAAATCATATAAATCTCTTGCAAGTCTTGCACACCCTAAGTGTATAAATCTGAAATTTACATAATATATATATATATATATATATATATATATATATATATATATATATCAAGCAATCCCCATTACATAAACCAAAGCTTTGTCCTCAGCTTTTCTCCGAGGCTTTGATCCTCTTCTTGTTCTTCATCCGAGGAAGAATATGATGATAAGGCTGCCTCAATAAGGCCACTGAGTTACTGTGGATTTGGAGGAAGAGATATATATATATATATAAATATAAAGCAATCCCCATTACATAAACCAAAGCTTTGTCCTCAGCTTTTCTTCGAGGCTTTGATCCTCTTCTTGTTCTTCATCCGAGGAAGAAGATGAAGATAAGGCTGCCTCAATAGGGCCACCGAGTTGTTGTGGATTTGGAGGAAGAGGCAGGTTGGCATAATAGGGCCACCAAAAGGCAGAAGAGGTGGAGACAGGAAGAAGTGGATCTCAAAGTCTATCAAGGCTGGGCTTCAATTCACCATGGGTCGGATTGCTTGGAATTTGAAGAAAGGTCGCAACGCCAAACAAGACCCCTAAGAAGAGCCTCTCCATTTCTACTCATTTTGTATGCTAGGGTTTTCTTGGTTTTATTTTTTTCCCTTTTTTATTGTGGCTTAGAGCACTCCCAATAGCTTTTGTATTATACAAAAAATGTAAATAATTTGAAGAATTTTTCTAAAAAGAAGCTCCATCTGATTATGTAAAATGAAGTGTAAAATACATTTAGCTACAGTACCCCGCTACATGTAGCGGGTACTGTTCATCCTGTAAAAAAATTTTTATTGTTAATATTTCATTTACTCCCTCATTTTTATTTACTTTGATTTGTATCATATAAGCAAATTCTTTTTATTGTTCATCATTTAAAACACATATATTTCATTTTCTTCTAAAAAATATCTTAGAATTATTTTTAAACCAGTTTTTTCATATTTGATTTTATTTTTAATTTTTATTTGGCTTATATATTTTTGTTTTACGTGTATAGGACTGAATTATTTTATATTGTATATAAAAATAAATTACAAATATAAAAAATATATGGATATTGTAAATTTATTGGTAGAAATGAAATATTTAAAAAGAATAAAAAAAGAATATTTAAATGATATAGAGAAAAAATAGATAAACTGATGGATGACATATTGTAAAAGTCAGTATGTAAAATAGAAAAAGTGAGTTTTGGTGATGTATTTTAAAGGATAAGATAAAGAATCTATTGGGAGTACTCTAATTACAATCTGATTTACTATGTTAGGAACAAAAATTGATTTTTTATTTTTTATTTTTCCTTACCATTGTTTCGTCGGAAGGTCATATCTGCAGCAATTGGGTCATTTCGGAGTAGTTATCTTATATATATCCTTACGCGTTAAGAGAATATGATTTCTCATCGATTTAGTGAAAGTTTATCGCATCGTTTGTCTATTTTCCTTAGCAGTTCTTCTATATATAGTCTTAGATACAACCGGCATACAGTCGTCCATGTCATATCAGATTTAAAATGAATTATTCCTCTCAGCAGCTCGGTCTCTCTCTCATCAAGTGTATTCACGTCAGTCACATTTACACGCCGTTTGCACCAGGCGCTTGCAACAAACATTTTTCTTTCTTAATTTGATATTTTTTGTTGGAGTTTTCCAAATGAAATGTTAGAAAGTGAAACTTTCGGAGTGCTAATTTTGAATTTTGGAGTGGTGTGGAATGGAGAGGCGGCAATCAAAACGAGTTTCGATGAAAAATTAAAGAAATAAATAACATTACATTTATTAGAAGAGCGGTGTTACTCCCGGAATTTCTCTAGTGGTTTTGGGATGAATTTTTATTTTTTATTTTTTTATATGTTTTTTTAAAAGCATTTAAATATATTATAAAAAATAAAAAAATTATAATATTATTAAAAAATACTTAATAAAAAAAATAAAAAAATTAACGAGAGAAATTAGCGGTAAGAACAGAGGATAATAATTATGAGCAACACCGAGCCAAAGCCGAGCTCTACTTTGGAATATATTTAGATGGGCCCACTTTCTCGTACATTACCTGTCCTGTAAATTACCTAGTTTATTGGGGATATAAGGGTAAATTAAGTGCCCCCTTACGGAAGGCTCTAACATTTATTGGGTGAGAATGAAATCAGCGAGTTTGCCAAATCGTAGCTCACACGTATCCCCTGTTGCTGTACGTTCCCAATAATTGACGGAGATGATGATGTAGGCGCAAAGGCCAGACAGTAGATTCCGGACGAGTCCACGAGAATAAGAGAGTTCTTCGCCGGTAGCGACAACGACTTCCCGCCCGAGAACCGTAACGACACCGTTGGAACTTGCACGGAGGAATGTGATGACAGATCGTAGCACGTGTCGAACTGAGATGGGCCGCTCGTCGATTTCAGGTTCCGAGTTAACTTCACGAACGCGTCGCGAAACGCGTCGCGGAGCGCGTTGTAGGCCTGGGTCGGCAATTTGGTTATGGTCGTACCCGAGTCGACGATGATTCCGCCGTTTCCTGACGCGTCCATTTGAAATACCGAGGCCGGGATCGAGAGGGGCATACCTTCGACGCTCAGTCCGTCGAGTCCGATGTAGTAGAACGTGTCGAGCATTTTATTTTTAAGTACAGCGGTAGTGACCGAGTCCGCGGGTGGAGCCGAGTTGAACTCGAGAGTCGAGGAATTGCTCGAGTCACGGTCCACGAGGCAGTATGAGAACGACGACGCTTTGATCTGGTAGGGAAACGAGAGTGAACTCCCACCGAGTCCGAGTATTCCGGCTACCCCAACGAACAGACCCTCGTTGTCGTGGCCGCAGCCTAAAGCGATATTGTTCACTGCGCCAGAGCTCCCGAACGACACTGTCTCTGTCGCCATGTCGCCAGTGGTGTGCGACCCGTCGCCATAGGAGACCTCATAGAGACACTTTCCTGCACTACAACCTTGAACCCGGACGGCCTGGCATTGCGGGGAAGCGCAGGAAAGGGGCTTGTAGGAGGAGGATGAAGTAGGGTCGAATATAGGATCGGATTGCTGGTAGCAGTTCGCACAGGGCTTACATTGGACCCAGTTGATGTCGCTGCCAGTGTCGAGCACCATGTAGAAAGGCTTGGCGGGGGTTCCCACACCAATGCGCGAGACGTACTCTCCGATGCCCAGGAGGCTCTTTCCGGACACGATCGGAGTGGACAGATCCTCGGGGAGAAGCTCCTTCTCCACAGGTTTAAGATCCGACTTCTTCACACCCTCAAGGGCGTGCTGGAGCTTGGTGGTGAGAGCTTCGACCCGGGCCGAGTCACGCTCGAGTCGAGCAAGAACAAGGCTCTTGTAGTCTTCATACGAGGACTTATAAAGTGACTCTCGTGGGTGAACCTGAACCGAGAAAGAAGAGGAATTACCGACCTGAGCTTGTAGCAGGGGCTCTTTTTGTTGAACCAAGGGCTTAACGGTTTCAGGGTCGAAGTTGAGGACTGCACGGGCTTGTTCGAGCGAGGCCGAGACGTCAAGGAATGTATGAGTAATCTCGGGTAAGTCTCGAGAGAAAGCCAAAGGAAACAGGGAAATCACAGAAAAAGCAACGAAAATGTTGGAGAAAAAGAAACAGAGGTATGAGTTTGGAGCCATTTTTGAGGTCTGCTGCATAGAGCAGAACAGATATAGAGAAGAGCAAAGGCGAAGAGGACGAAGTGAGAAGTTGGCATTTTATAAATTTTTATTTACCTCGCTCTCTCTCCGTATCTTGGTTGGATGAAGACAAGGCCAAAATGGGCATGAACTAGTGGGAAGAGAGCTGCTACAGAAGCATCCACGAAATGCACGAACGTGACTAAGTACAGGAAAACAAATAAAAAAATAAAACAAAACAATTAAAAAGTCAAAAAGGTACGGAAGGTTCTACACTTTTTGCTTTGAAAGCTGCTGCAGGAAGCTTTCACTAAATGCACGAATGTATCAAAGTGGTAAATATAGGAAAACAAATAAATAATTAAAACGTCAAAAAGCAACACTGGTTCTCTCTCTGCATCACCGGTTCATCTCCCGCACAGCTTCACAAAAATAAATAAATAAAACTTCTTGAGTCGCGCTTCTCTTCTAGCTTAACTAGACCGATAGGTAAAATAAATATATTTTTTTTCATTTTTTTTATATATTTTAATATTTTTAAATATTTTTAAAAAATAAAAAAATATCAATATATATAAAATCGCTTCCTTAATCACTAAGTAAAAATAAAATAAAAAAATTTAACAACCAATCAATTAGAGCAGTCAAACTAGTGGGCAAAGAAGCTTTTTCCAAAACTTTTCTTCTTCTGCACCAATGTCATGCATCCACAACATCACAACATTTTTCTTCTCTTGGATAAAATACGTGTGTAATCTGTAAACATTTTTTTTTTTTGAAAATCTGAGATTATCCTCTTTGCATTTTATCTTCACCTGTAGTGATTTTTAACTAAATTGATAGCATCTATTTTATTTTCATTTGTATGTGTATACTCTAGTCCTACAACTTAAAAAAATTTGAAAAACAAAATGTAGAGCAGCAGTCATGGCCAAGATTTGCAATTTTTTTTTTCTTAAAGAAATCATTTTTATGTACATCCTCGATTTTTTCTTAAAGATTAGCACTATTGAATAAAATTCATGCGCACTGGAAAACAAAATAGGAAAATGAATTGCATTATTATCAAAATGATTAAACTCCACCTACGGAATTTTTTCAAAATAGTGCTTCCTAATCTTTTTGGTCAAGTAGTTAGAGACATAGAAACAAACTCACACAGGAAAACACATGTTGATATAAAACTTTAGGGATGAATGCTGGAGAGGATATCTCAACCGGTTAGCCTAAAGATGGGCCTGGGCCCTTAGCAATGACTAAAACCCATATCATAACCGAGGAGCCCATCCCAATACAAAGGAAACCAGCCTATGAACAATAACGACTGAATAAGCTAAATACCGATGAGATAGTTATCCAATTAATGGTAAAAAGATAATAGAAGTTATTATTCGAATTTGCTAAGAGATGAATTCTCATCTCCAAATTTGAATTTGAATAAAGGATAACCACTATCCACGAGGGAACAAAGGTAGATCACAGAGCAATATATAGAGGAAAAACCCAGGTTAGCAAATGGATCGATTTATTGTCATTATTATTATTATCCACAAATTATTGACTTAGGCATCAGAGGCGTTTTCTTGGACCCCCGTGCTCTCTACACTTTAGTTGCAAGTGATCGTGAGGTGGTGGCGGTGAAACACGTCCAAAACAATTGGCGCTACCTGTGGGATTGTTTAAGTCTCACACTTTACGTGTTTTTCACATGCCCATCACTACTCAGTCTCAGGAAACTAGAGATCAGGGAGAAACTTCACAAAATATGGAGGAGAAGATTGCAGAGATAGATGAAATGATAAAGAAGCTTACCACAAAGATGGATTCCTTACATAAGGAAAATGAGACTCTTAAGTCACGAAATGGGCAGTCAAGCGAGGATGCAACACCCAGTCAAGCTGACAGGGTAGAGATGGAGGCAAATAGTGCCAGAAAGGGCCATCAAGAGAACGAGGAAGCAAAGAAATTGCACCACGACGTACGTAACTTGATGGACAAATATGAAGAGATGGTCAAGAAAATAGGAACGTTTTCTTCAGTAGATCAATTGTTGTCGAGCACAAATTTACTATTTTCTACGGAAATCCTGGCGATGCTGCTGCCCACGAAATTCAAAGTCCCGACGATGGACCTATACAACGGCTCGAAAGATCCTATGGAGCACTTTGAGACTTTCAAAACTCATATGACACTTCACAGGTTCCCATGGGAGATTGCTTGTAGAGCTTTCCCTTTGACTCTAAAAGGATCGGCGAGAGGATGGTTTGGTGCACTGCAACCAAACTCCATAGAGAGTTTCGAAGAGATAGGCCGACAGTTCTTGACCCAATTCATGGCGAGTAGAAAACGCAGGAGACTCGCCGCCTACTTGTTGACCATCAAACAAAGGGAGGATGAAAGCTTGAAAGCGTATTTGACACACTTCAATAAAGAAAAGATGATGACCAATGACCAAGATGAGAAAATTATGCTAGCAGCACTATTGGGAGGCATTTGGCCAAGGAGCCATTTTATGGTCAAGCTGGCCTGAAAAACCCTTTCCATCTTACGAGAGTTCATGAATAGAGCTGATGATTTTGTTATTGCTGAAGACACCTTGATCGCCTTGACTACCCAACCAGAAAGAATGAGTGAGCGGGAAACGAAATAAGGATAGAGGAATGACCGAGATGAAGGACAAAGGGTGAAGAGAGACCAACAAGAGTCAAGGCGGGATGGTAATGTAAGAAGGCATAGTGGCGGTTGTGTCCACTATCAGATCTATCCTTGGTAATGGAAAGCTATCCTTTGGGCAAGATTTGTTGAGGTCAGTATAAACCATGCACATTCGCCACTTTCCATTGGACGTTTTTACTAATACCACGTTAGACATCCACTCTGGATAACGTGCTTCTTTGATGAATCCAGCTGCTAATAACCAATCAACCTCTTCTGCGATTGTTTCGTACTTCTCGGTAATGAATTTTCTCTTTTTTTATTTTATTGGGCTTATCTTTGGGTCTACGTTCAGCTCATGTTCGATGATTTCCTTGCCTATCCCGGACATATCTTTATGACTCCATGCGAATACATCTTTATAGTCCAGGAGGAAATCTATCAGTTACTATAACACCCCGCTTAATTAACTGTTGATTAACCCTTAAGTACTCTAGATTAGACTTTTAATTATAGCTTAATCACTTTCATTAAGGTTGATAGTGAGATTAACATTAATGTTGGTACTTAGTGTTAATGATCTAAAGATTAGAAAGACAAACCCATTAGTAATTTTGGTGAGGCTTTTTAGGACCCAAGTACATTCATGGGCAGAGCCCAAGAAAAAACTTGAACCAAGCCCTTAGGAAATGAAGGCTAGTCTTGGTCCAAGTATAGGAAGACATAAGGATTTTGGTGTAGATTAGACCATATGGCCCTTTTCAAGCTCATATGGCCCTTTTCAAGCTCATATGGCCCATAGCCATTTTGGACTCATTTTACCATTCAAAGACCAAAGGCCCAATACACCATATCATTGGTTTTCTTAAGCCCAAATCACACTCAAAGTACCCAAATTAAGTTTTGAAAATTTTCTAAGGCCATTAACAATCATACTTGAGGTTAGTGCACTTTAAGCTATACTTTGAAACTTAATCATGCTTCTAAGAATCCTATTTGAGTTTGAATTAAAAATCCTACAACATGACCTTTTTGTATAATCTAGAAGAAAATAAATTCAATCAACTAATGCAATCATGTAAAAAATTGACTCAAAACGTAAAAGAATGTCAATTTTTATAAAATTAAATTTATATTTAATTAAATTACATTATTACATTCGTTGATTGAGTTTATTTTCTTATAGATTATGCAGGAGGATCATATTCTGAGATTTTTAATCCAAATTCAAAAAGTAAAACGGAAAAAAATAGTTGAGTAGTAAAAGAGGATCATGATGAAGTTGTTTGTTTA
Organism: Juglans mandshurica; assembly: GCA_022457165.1. Classification (NCBI taxonomy): domain Eukaryota; kingdom Viridiplantae; phylum Streptophyta; class Magnoliopsida; order Fagales; family Juglandaceae; genus Juglans; species Juglans mandshurica. Next base: position 25,379,970 of record CM039625.1, on the reverse strand, counting down.
GTCACCAACTTTATTCAATCCTAGATTGCCAAGTGGGCATTTGGTCTAGTGGTATGATTCTCGCTTTGGGTGCGAGAGGTCCCGAGTTCGATTCTCGGAATGCCCCTAATTTTTTTTATTTTGGAAGTTGACCTTTTTCCTTGTGTCTTGAAATTTTCCATTTAGGTGGAAAAGGACATTCACGATGATAACAAAAGTCCCAAAGTCATAATGTTGATGGTCATCTCTGTAGACCGATCGGTATGATGGAAAATAGCATGGAACTTTAGACTGATTAATTTGTTTGAACCTTGGACTTGACTTTGAGGCTATACCATATTGAAGTGATGGAAGGATCGAAGAACTTTAAACAATCCCAATCAAGATCTTGATAATCGGGTCATTAATATTGTATGAATTGCGTTATATATTATATTTATATCTCGTTATCTTGAATTAGGATTACCTATAAATCGAGTTTTTTTTTTTTTTAAAAAAACAAGAGAGCTGATCTAAAGGTTGTGAGTAATGTCACATTAGCACAATAAGATAAAAGTAATACGAAAACGTAGTGTAGAGAACAATTGATCTCGAATATATGAATAATGTCACGTCAGCACAATGAGATGAAAGATTATGATTAAGGGCTCGTTTGAATGCAGATTATCTCACCTCATCTTATCTCATCTCATATCATCTAATTTCAACTAATAATTTCACTACTATTCACAAAACTGATCTCATTTTATCTTATCATCTAAACAGATCCTAAGTCATGTGTGTGATGTGACTTAGGCCAACTAAAAATGGCGGACGACTATTATTATTATATCCCATTTTCCACATAATGTATTAAAATCATTGAAAAGTTTTAGTCCCATTAGTTTCTAAGAATCATTTTCCAATATACAGCTCTTGACCATTGTGTGTCTTATGAAAAGTGATAGCTAAGCACTATGATTATAAGCAGGTAAGAAAGAAGAGAAAGAAAATAGACCCAAGATTTCTGCCATGATTAGAGGCTTGACATGCGAAACTGTGGTCTATTTGCATTAACTTTCTTTGGCAGTAATTTATATATAGTTTATAACTAATACTAATATATAATTTATAACTATATCATATTAATAATATTATATAGTCTAATATTAATACTATTATATAGTCTAATATATTATTTAGCTATACTAATATATAAGTCTATAACTAATACTAATAAACTAATAGTCTAATATAAACTATAGATTATAGTTATACTTATAATTAATACTAAAAGTTTTTACTAAAATTTTATAACTAATACTAATATATAACTATACTAATAGGCTAATATTAATACTATTATATAGCTTAATATATTATATAGCTAAACTAATATACAAGTCTATAACTATTTAACTTATAGTCTAATACTAATAGTTTAATATAGACTATAGACTATAGTTATAGTTATACTAATATAGTTAAACTAAATCACTATAACTAATACTAATATATAACTATACTAGTAGGCTAATATTAATACTATTAGACTAGTCTAATATATTATATAGCTATACTAATATATAAGTCTATAACTATTTAACTAACATTAATAGTTTAATATAGACTATAGTTATAGTTATACTAATATAGTTCTACTAAATCACCATAACTAATACTAATAAATAACTATACTAGTAGGCTAATATTAATACTATTATACTAGTCTAATATATTATATAGCTATACTAATATATAAGTCTATAGCTATTCAACTAATACTAATAGTTTAATGTAGACTATAGACTATAGTTATACTTATAATAATATAGTTATACTAAATCGTTATAACTAATACTAATATATAACTATATTAATATGCTAATATTAATACTATTAGACTATGGTATATTAAATGTATTACAAATATATATTATATAGTCTAATATATAAAATATTTGACTATAGTATATTAAATGTATTACAAATATATATAGTTAATAGTTATATTAAATCACTATAATTACTATAGTCTATAGTCTATTAAATGTATTAAAAATATATACAAATTTTAATTATTATTTAAAAAAAAACACATTGAAAAGATTCAAAGAATTAAACTTTAATTAAATAGTAAAGGCTCAAAGGCCAAACGGCGCCGTTTTAATGTATTTGAAAACCCTAAAATCTAATTCATCTCTTTCGTGAACTCAGCAGTCAGCGCCTTCGTCTCTCTCGTCTCTCACTTCTCAGTCACAGAGTTCTCACTTCTCTCTCACTCTGCTCTTGCCTCTCACAGCAAGCTCTCTTCGTCTCTTGTGCCGTCGTACCACGTGCGCACTGCGCTCGATGGCTCACTCTCTCGCAGTCGTAGCTCTCTCTCTCTGTCTCTCACTCTCTCGTCTCTCACTCTCAACTCTCCCGCCTCTCACTCTCTCGTCTCTCAATTCTTTCGTCTCTCACTCTCAACTCTCCCGTGTCTCACTCTCTTGTCTCTCAACTCTCTCGTCGCTCTCAATCTCTCTTCTCTCAACTCTCTCGGCCCCTGTCTCAGTCTCTCTGCCGATCTACCCTCACGGTAAGTTTTTTTTTTGAATTTACATACTAGCAGTAGCCTACTATGATTTTTGTGATTGGATTTTGTGATATAAGGGTTTTTGTGATTAGGTTTTGTGATTTTGGAATTTTTGTGAATCTTGATTGCCGATTGGGTTGATTGGGTTTTGTGATATTAGGGTATTTTTTTTTTTTGAATCCGAAATTTATTAGTGTCTGTTATTGCCGATTGGGTTGTTGTTGGTTGTGGCCTAGGCTTTGTCGTTGAATTGGTCTAATGCCCATTCTCATGTAATGAAATGAACCATTCTACTCAAACCTTAATTAGGTTGATCGGTAAAAGACAGTCCATGTATGTGTGGTATTTGATGTTAACACCAGGTAACTTACCCAAATAAAATGAATGGCCTAGGTCAATGGATGGTTAACATGTATAGAAACCTAAGGAACCATGGGATTTTTCTATAATCTTGTATTTCCAGATTTTACAGATTTTTTTAGTAAAAGTTAGACTAGATTTTTTTAATAAAAGTATAAAACATATTTTTTTAAATCAGTTTTTTTTATAAACATTTTTTATAACAAACTGTGAAACTTACATTTTAAAAAAACCAGAAAACCGGATCGGACCGGAAACTCGTAAAACCAGAAGTACTAGTTTATAAGGGTAACCGGTGCATAATCGGTTTTGAAAAATACAAAACCGGTACATACCGGTTCGGTTCTAGATTTTGTCCAAAACCAGACCGGACCGGACCGGACCGGTTACACCCCTAAATATATGTGTCCAAGGACAAGTCCAACCCCGCCTCGGTTTCCTGCACATGAAAGGGTTTGTCGTCATGCAAAAAACTTTGATGTTTTTTTCAAACCTTTTTTCTTTTTTAATTCAAAATCTTAATATTTTAAATCTGTTTGTGCGTGACAGTGTCAGAGGATAAATTTCCTATTCTAAAGATAGTTCTCCCTTTGTCTCATCCCATGAAATTTTAATACAAAGTTTTGGAACTCTATATTCTAGAATGGAGAATTCTATTTAAAATTTAAATATTACAAATCAAATTTTATCATGTAAGTAATATAGATAGTGTGCTCTATACACCGACTTATAAATAGAACAACTCCTATAGAATTAATATTCTCAAGAATGTTTGGAATGCTCTATATAGGTGGATTTCTTCAAACCCAACTGTAAATGGATTTTCCCCCTCAGTCCCAGTGGGCCTGAGAATGGCAACTAAGGGAACAAGAACCAAATGCCCAACCCAGAACAAGTAAGGTCTCCAATCCGGCCCATGAGTAAGCTCATATGGACGCAACCTGCATGAGGGAACGTGCTACAAGGGATGAGACTCGTCGACCTAGAAACCCCTCGGATAGTGTCAAGCTCTTGAGTGTTTGTCCGTGTAGTCTGCGTAATGTACAGGAGAACCTCGACCCTCTGACAGAAGGGGCATCAACGGACCACCAAGGATGCTAGTGGGGTGAGGGAAATCGAAAAACTACGCCGCATTAATGGCACCACTACTCGAGTTACACGCCATATTAATGACGTCATTGCAAAATCACGCCGCATTAAAGAACTATGACAAAAGGAAGAGTATGAAGGAAACAGACTCCATGGGGGCAGACACGATCTGTCCCCCCCCCCCTCCCACCCACCTCCCAGGCTCCTAGTATAAGTAACAACTCCCATGTATGAGAAACTCTCTCTGATCCCTAGACTTTCTCACTTATTTATAAATTTCCAAGAGAATTTACTAACTTTGGCATCGAAGACTCACAGGCCCCAAGCCCGCCCTCTCCTAGTTGCCTCATTTCTCATCTTTTGCAAGCCCAAGTTCCGAAGACCTGAGTTTCCAGAACCTGATCCAAAGGCATGCGAAACACAACGTTAACAGTGGCGTCGTCTGTGAGATTCTTATAGATCTTACGTGTATTTCACATGCCTGTAACAACCCATTCCGGACAGCTCAGAAGAGACACAGAAGAAGCCATGGAAGCAAGGCTAGAAACCATGGAGGAGTGGGTGATGAAGCTGACCGACGAGGTGCAAACGCTTCGCAAAGAAAACAAGGAACTCAAAAAACCTCAACAGGTGCAGGATGAGAAAATAAAGCCCAGCGATAGAGAGCACATGGGGTCCCGGAACACACAGGCTAGACCGAATAGGTAGGAGGAGCAAAAGAACATGCAAGATGAGCTTCGTAGTCTCAAAGGAAAATATGAGGAGATCGCAAGGAAGGTGGGTACGTCGTCATCGGTGGACCAACTTCTCATGAGCGCTGGCCTACCCTACATGGAGGAGGTGATGGTTGTGCCCTTACCACCAAAGTTCAGGATCCCAACCATGGAAATGTACGACGGAGGAATGGACCCTCTTGAGCACATGGAAACTTTCAAGGCTCACATGACGCTGCATGGCTTCCCGGGCGAGGTGACATGTAGAGAATTCCCGTTGACCCTGAAGGGGCCAACACGAGTATGGTTCGGGTCTCTGGCGCCTGGATCCGTAGACAATTTTGGCAAGCTAGCCAGACTATTTTTGACTCAATTCATGGCGAGTCAAAGGAGGCAGCACCCAACAACGTACCTCCTCACCATCAAACAGGGGAGGATGAGAGCCTAAAGTCCCACCTAACTTGGTTCAACAAGGAGTGCATGACCACTGACGACCAAGATGAGAAAATAACCGTGGCAACGCTTCTAGAGGGGTTTGGCCGCGATCGTAATTTATGGCTTAACTGGCAAGGAGGATTATCGTGACGCTACGGGAGTTCATGGATCAGGCCGACAACTTCATCAACACCGAGAACACTCTTCGAGCCTTGACGGAGCCGAAGAAGGAGCTAGAGTGAGCAGAGAGGAACACAAAGGCCTCGGCTAAGGCTAAAATTCACGAGAAGCCAGAGAAGAGTTCACAAGACAAGAGGACGGAGGAAACCCCAATGAGAGGACCGGAACCTCGGTTCGACAGGCCTACATTCACCATCCACGAGACCGACACTTCTGCCGCCCGCGAAAAGGATGACCGGGGTATTGTACACCGCTACTGCACATACCACAGGTTCATGTCGCATAACATTGAGGATTGCTTCTCCCAAAAAGGGAGAAGGGAGCATGCGGAGTAGACAAGGCAGTGTTATCCCCCAGCCCAGAGACTGGAGCAGGAAAGAAGGGGAAGGTCGAGGGAAAGGAGCATGGACCAAGTCAATCAGCACAGGAGGGAAGACAGCCCCCGGCGACAACCACCAGCGCGGGGGACGCAACAAGATTGTCCTCGTTCGCCACCATGGGGGGACCTCCACTCAGAGAAATTCGAACCATAGTGAGAGAATTCACGGGTGGGGGTGTTTCCTCCTCAAGCAGAAAAGCACATGTCAGGCGGGCCTAGTACCACGAGGTGTACTCGGCCGAGTACCATACTGTCAAGCATCAAAGGGGTAAGCCTACCCCAATCATCTCCTTCACGGAGGCCGACAAGGAAGGGGTCATGTACCCCCACCAACTTCACCACCTGCAGAATTCTTATTAACAACGGGAGTTCTGCAGACATCTTGTTCTGGGAGGCCTTCACCAGGATGAGAATAAATGATGTCCAGCTACATCTGTCCCCCATGCCATTGAAGGGCTTCTCTGGGAGTATAGTTCAGTTTGTGGGGACTATCAAACTGTCAGTCCTCACTGACAGTGCCCCCTGTAAGGCCTCGGTCATGGTCGACTTTTTGGTAGTGAGGACCTTGTCATCATACAACGACATCATTGGAAGGTCCACCCTCAACAACTTGCGGGTCGTCACGTCAACCTAACACCTCAAAATGAAATCCCCAACTCCCCACAAAGTGGGAGAAATTCGATGTGAACAGGTCTTGGAAAGAGAATGCTACGTCCAAGAGCTGAAGCAGAAAGATGGTGGGCTAACCCCGGACGACACGTCCGGGAAAGAGGAGGCCATGCACTTCTTGGAGAGCCCTGGTAGGCCTTAAGTCTGCGACTCACCCTACTGGGCTTGAGGGGGAGTGAGAGGGAGCATGGCCCCAGAGACAATGGCAGAACGAATGAAAACTCCCCGGTCGAAGGCTCTGTTTCCCTTTATTTTGTAATACATCGTTTAATTATTGTAAACTCATGCTATTTAATGAAAAATGTGATTTTCCAGGACAAGTACAACACGTCTACTTCGAACTTCCGTGTTATCAGCAAAATGCCGACAAGACAATCGACGATTAAATAAATCTACAACGACAAAATCATCATCAAATTAATGATTACCTTCCCTGAGATGTCAGAGGGAGGAAATGGGTTCAGTCTCAAACTGCCCGAACAACGTACCTATCGCGGGGTCAAAGGGAAGGGCTTGGCCGAAAGTCACCCTATCCCTTTCGTGATGGAGAGTGGGTTCTGCACCCCTCCCCCCCACACCCCCCCTGGGGGCCCGAATAACTTACCCTAACCCTCATCACAGCAAAGAGCGGACCAGCCACATCACTGTTCCAGAAAAATTACCTCCCCGGCAGGATACCAAAGGGAAAGGTAGGCCAAAGGGTTGCCTTATCCCTCCCGTAGGGTCAGCCATCGGCGACTCGAAGACAAAGGCTTACCTTCATTGCGAGCATCAACAGGCGGGTGAGGGTCCAATATCAAACTGTCCGAACAACATAGCGGGACCAAAGGGAAGAACTAGGCCAAAGGTTGTTGTACCCTTCCCATGATGGAGAGCGAGTCATGCCCCCCAGCAGCCTAAACAACTTACCCCGACCTCCGCCACAACAAAGAGTGGGATCAATGCCAGCCTGAGTCAACACTTACCTTCCCTGCGATATCAATGAGCAGGAGCGGGTTCAGTCTCAAACTGCCTGAACAGCGTACCTCTCGCGGGACCAAAGGGGAGAACTAGGCCGAAGGCCATCCTTCCCCTCCCGCAATGGAAAGCGGGTCCTGCCCCCTAGGGTTCCGAACAACCTACCCTGACTCCTATCACAACGAAGAGCAAACCAACTATATCGTCATCCGAACTTACCTCCCTCACAGGATACCATAGAGAAAAGGTAGGCCTAAAGGTAGCCGTCGGGTGCACCACATTGTCTTTCGGGAACGGATTGGAACTCATGACAACTCACCTGACCCACCGGGAACTCCAATCCACGGCCAAACACAAAGAATAACTTCGTAGACTAGTCCTTCACCTTACGATACCTCGGTTCCAAGTTAGCAAGGGCATGTATCACCCCAAAAGTTGTCGATGTTCCCTTTTTGCCGCAGCACCTTGTGAATGAGGAGGAACTCACGGCCAGTGAGGTCGGTGTCGTCTGGGTTTCGATTCTAGCAAAGCATGCCGCCAGACAATGCCACTCGAGTAGAGCGACCCTCAAAGTCGACGAAACCCTCACGTGGACCAGGGACCTCGAAGAGCACCGATTCCAACACCTGGAAAGTGAGGGCCAGTGAAGCCAGTATTGCCACATGAGCATTGGAATGCCAACTGCTGCCCCCGAAAGAAGGCCGAACATCGGCATCTCCCCCACTGGAAGCCACAGATTGAGTGGATTTCTCAGAAGCCATCAACACAGAAGTAGAGTGTAACAAAGGAAAGGGAGTAAGCAAAGAGAGAAGAAGTTGGAAGAACATGGATGGTAAGAGAGCTTCAATGCGATGAAAGAAAATGGAACTCTAATCCAAACCATATTTATATAGGGAAAAGGCAACGGTTGATTTCCCACAACACGGGGCAGAAGGGAGAAGTATGTGATGTTTCGAATCCCGAGAAATGCACTCCATGAAGCGACGCAAAGGCGAAGAGCCATTGACGCCCTCGACATTGATATAACTGAAAAGACGCCATTATAATTATCGAAAGACGAGCCAACAAGAATGGAAGGGAAACGTTACCAAGGAAGCCAAACGTCGGTAACCTCCCCAAACTTTGGAGCCATGTGCACGTCAGCAAAGGGATCCCGGCCTCAACAGCAAGGAAGGTTCAAGAAAAAATAACTCCCACCGTACTCGTCCTATGAGAATTAGTTGGATAACTATAAGGGGATTTTTCCCCCCGCGGACTTGAGAATGGCAACCACAGCGGGCTTGAGAATGGCAACCAAGGGAACAAGAATCAAAGGCCCCGCCCATAACAAGTAAAGTCTCCAACTCTGCCCATGGGTAGGCTCATATGGACGCAACCTGCATGAGGGAACGTGCTGTAGGGGATGGGACTCGTCGACCTAGAAACCCCTCGAATAGTGTCTAACTCTTGAGTGTTTGACCGTGTAGTGGGCGTAATGTACGGGGGACCCTCGATCCTCTGACAGGAAGGGCATCAACAGACCACCAAGGATGCTAGCGGGGTGAGGGAAATTGGAAAACCACGCCGCATTAATGGTACCACTACCCGAGCTACACGCCTCATTAATGACATTGTCGTAGAGTCAAGCCGTATTAAATGACTCTGACAAAAGGAACAGTACGAAAGACACGGACTCCATGGGGGCAGATACAATCTGTCTCCCCAGACTTATGGTATAAATAGCAAGTCTCAGGTACGAGAAAACTCTATTTGATCCCTAGACTCTCTCACTTATTTACAAACTTCTAAGAGAATTTACTAACTTTGGCATTGGAGACTTCCTGGCCCCAAGGCCGCCCTCTCCTAGTTGCCTCATTTCCCATCTTTTGCAAGCCCAAATTCTGAAGACCTAAGTTGCCATAATTTGGCTCAAAGACATGCGAAATAGGACGTTAACACCAACTATTGTCTTGAAACTTAATTGTAAGAGTTTTTCCACCTCAATGTCGGATTAGTTGAATATACATATTAAATATTTGAAGTTGAAAAATGTTAATATAGGAAAATCCTTATCAATAAATGATTAGAACTCAAAGAAATTCACTCGATAAAATTCCCTAAGAATTTTGGAGAATCCACTCTTTCTTTATTAGAAAAATGTTGATTCATTTGAAAGTAATGCCAACAATGTTTAGATCAATTATTTCAGGAAAACGTTATATATTACATCTCAATGTCCCTCCTACGATCTATTGTGATAATATGATATTATCCATCAAGTCTTGAGCTTATTATAAAAGAAAGCTAATATAATAATTAAGAGTAATGTTAGATATAGTTTTAAGGCGTGCAACTTCCGCGCACTCATTTTAAAAAAATGTAGGGCCCACCATTAAAAAAATATTTTTTCATATAAGTCTCATATTTATCTATTTTTTTCAAATGGATGTGCAAGACTTACACACCTTAAGACTGTAAATATTATTTATCAGGTATGCGGAGCTTACACACTTTAAGACTGTAACTATTATTGCTCAATAATCTAGACAATACTGCATCAACCCTGATGAAGTGAAATGAAATGATAATATATAAATTTTATAATATATTATAACACATTATTTAATACCCAACATACCGTGTAGGTTTGTGGACATGCACATGGTCAAGGTATTAAGGTTTTCAAATTATTTAACTAGTTTTATGTACTTCAAAATAACATTATTCCAACTCATCTTCTTCGTCTTCCTTTTGTCTTTCAATCGCCTCTGCATTGAGACTATTTTGATTCGCCTGGTTTGCTTTTAAGATTAAAAATTAAAATTTTGAAAACTTCTCATTTCATCATTACAATTTTTTTAAATTCTCACACAAAATAAAATAAACTATTCAACTTTTTCAAATCTTAAAACAAAAATAATATTAAAAAATATATTCTAACAATATTTTAATCAACTTTTTAACTTTAATCTTAACTCATTTCATTTATAAAAACAAACTAATAGCCCAAGACCCACATGCTGTCTTTTCTTTTCTCTCTAAAATCTAAACCTTAAATTTTCCTCAAAATTCAAAGCAAAATCTCAACCATTAAATTTCAACACAGTGATTAAAGTTTAAAGAATAGTGTATGTATATACATATAGGAAATTTCTCGAATAGTTTTTGATGTGCAAATCTTAAATATTCATTTCGAAAAAAATAGGCAAACCTATGACTTATATGAAAAAAATTGACTTTTAATAATGGGCCCTACATTTTTAAAAAGAAATGTGTGAGATTTTAATGCTTCAGGGCTCGTTTGGACAGTGAAATGAGATGAGATGAGATAGTTTTAAATGAGTTGAATAAAATATTGTTAGAATATTATTATTATTATTTTGGGATAAGTTTTATGATTAACGATATAAACAGTCATGAGTTGTGTAAATATCACACACTCATTTTGAAAAAAAAAGTAGAATTCAATATTAAAAAATTAATTTTTTCATATGAGTCTCATATAATTTACTCACTTTTTCAAAATGAATGTGCGTCAGTTGCGCTAAATATTATTTTTGAAGTTTTATTGCGCGACGATGTCGTTAATTAAGGTTGTAAATGAACTAGTCTGTTCAATAGCCTGCTCGGTATTCATTCGGTTAAACTCAAATTGAACTCGACTAGTAAAAAAAACTCACTTGAAAAAACAAATACTTGCTCGATTAGTAAATGACATATACCTGACAAAACTCGACTCGAGTTGACTAAGGCTCTTAAAGCCTACTCATTTATGCTCGAGTCGACGCGTTATCTCGACTCAATTAAAAGTTATTCATATATTGATAAATATATACATACACCTATATATATACATATATATATGTATTAGCTAATAATATAAGTATAACGCTTTTATAATTAAATATAAAATATATAACCTAATTACTTATGTCTATATATTGAATATACTTCATAGTTATATTTTATAATTTGTACAATAATTAATCGATAAGATTTAATAATTTCATATACTAGTATGTGGGAACCACATATAGAATAGATATATTCTATCATATTATGTGTATGTATTAATAATATATGTAAACATATAATATATTATTATTATAGATAAATATCAACTGGTTAGATATTAATTATTTATAAATTTTTAAAGTCTTATAATTCAATTGAGGTTCTACTTGTTAGTTGTATAAATTTAATATTAGATTTTTTTTTATTTAATTTATTAATTATTAAATCTTATTCAAAAAACAATAAAAAATAATTCAAACTAGTTTGTGGGATGAGGTCGAATTCAAACTCGAATTGAGAGTTTAATTTATCAAATTGAACTAAAAAATAAATAAATAAAAATTCCAAACTCAGATATTTTGAATCAAGCTGCTCGACAAAGAAAAGAACACCCAGATTAAAGCCCTGCCGTTAATGAAACGCGAACACATAAAATGATAAAATGAAGCCAAACCCCATCGTTGTCCTCGAAGAAACAGCTGGAAATGGGAATAGTACGAATACAGCTCAGTAAGGGTCCCGGCAGCTAAAAGGCCACGTGTCGAGTAATGAAAGGAAAGTAGAAAAATATCAAGCAATCCATTAAGCACAACGACAATCACGGAATCAATTCAGTCACACTATGTGTAACAGTTCGTTTTTGTAGATAATCAAAGCTTGTCTTCCAATCTCAGAAGAGATTTGTTATATAACTTCTACTATATTTTATATTCTATATTTTTTATTTATATAATAAATATTTAATAAAAAAAATAATATAAAATATAGAGTGTTAGAAGCAATGTTTTGAATACCATACCGGACGTCGTACCGGTCAAGACACTGGAACGAAATATTTCGGTATCGGTACCGTTTCAAGATAGCGTTTCGGGATAATATTTCGGGATAGTCAATATATAAATAAATTATATATATAAATATATATAAAAATTATATTCTAAAATAATAGTCTATATATAAATAAATTATATATAAATACATATATATAAAAATTATAAATAGTCTAGTCTGAATTAGGGATTTAAAAATAAGTTTGTAGTTTGAAAAAATGAAAAAAAAAAAAAAAAAAAAACACAGGCCGAAATATCGGCCGGTACCGGCTGAAATATAGGCCGGTACAGGCTGAAATTTTGCCCGGTATGGCTGGTACCGGTTGGTATTTTGGCCGGTACGGAACAGGTATAATACCTGTACCGGCCGGACGGCCGAAACGAAAAATTTCGACCGCACCGACCAGTACGATACGAAATTTAAAACACTGGTTAGAAGTCGTAAAGATTTTTTATTCCAAAAAGTGGGCACCACAATTCACGTGATCTCTTCTTCATCCCTAAAAGCGACCCAACAAAATTCACACCACAATTTTTTTATTTTTTATTTTTTTTAATAAAGATAACTTGGATTATTGCATTGTGTTTGTCTTTTCTTGACTCGTCCTTATGAGATAAGATAAGGTAAAATGAAATAAAAAATTTATAAACTTAATAGTTAAATAATTTATAAATAATAGTAAAATAATTTGATTTAAGATATTTTATAAGATTTTAAAAATGTGAGAGAAAAATTAAATAAAAATATTATAAACCTAAAATATAACTTTTTAATATTATTTAATATTTGAAAAAATTGAATTATTTTTTTTAAAGTTTGGAAAAGTTGTAAAAATTAGATGAAAAAGTTAAAAAATTAAAAAATTTGAAATTAAAATATGTTTGTGTTTAAATATTGTTTGGATGTTGATATAATAACATAAGATGAGATGAGATGGGTTGAGACCATATTTGAAACTAAACAGGGCTAGAGTTTTTAACAAATCTTTAGGTGAAAAAGACTGATATATGCAATGAAACCTTGTAATATTTATTATTATTTGAATAAATCGCCTTTGTGGAATTAAATTTTTGAAACAAATAATATTTACAGTCATAGAGTGCGTAAGTACCGCACACTCCTTTTGTAAAAATGAATAAATATAGAGTTAACATAAAATAATAATTTTTTCAATGGTGGACCCACTTTTTTTCAAAATATGTGTATAATGTTTGTACAATTTAGGACTGTATCTAATATTATTCAATTTTTAAATATATATGGTAAAATATATTTTATATATTTATTCTTATTTTATGTCCTAAAATTAAAAAAAAAAACGCTATAAAAATAATTGAGAGATGGTTGGGACCAAAACTAATTAAGATGACGAAGATAAAGTGATATAAAACACGTAACAAGTCAGTCCTATATTATTTATTGTTAAATACATTTTATTATATGTCTGGTTTTATATATCAGTTTTCTTAAAATTCAAATAAAAATAAATATGATAATATATTATTAAAAAGACAATACAAATCTCGGTCTGTGATAAACGAGGTTTTCTATCCGTCCCAAGGTTCATACGGATTTGATTATACACAAAATAAGCATCCAGGAAATTGAGTATGCGATGACCCATCGTAGACTCGACAATGAGGTAGATGCGAGGAAGCGAGAAGCTGTCCTTTGGGCAAGCTATGTTGAGATCAATGAAGTCGACGCACATTCTCCATTTGCTGCTCGGCTTCTTTACAAGCACTTCATTAGACAGCCACTCCAGGTATTGAGCTGCTCGAATGAATCCCGCACTCAGCAGTCCGTCCACTTCCTCGGCTATGGTGACGTTCTTTCTGCACTGACGCTTCTACCTAACTCCTTTAGCTTTTGGGTCTACACTAAGGCTGTATTGTATGACTTCGGGTATATCCTCGTGGCTCCAAGCGAACATGTCTTGGTACTCAGCGAGAATTTGTTGCATGACGCTTTGGGATTTGGGTGTCATTTCGCTGCTAATTGTTACTCTGCTTTCTTGCCAATTTGGGTCGAGAGTAACAAGCTCTAGTGGTCCGATTGGTTCTGTTTTCCAGAGCCCTTGCTCGTCTCGGACTTTGCTTATGACCTTCGTGTAGTCTGGAGCTAGGGCAAGGTGTAGGCACCTTTTACACGATACACCTTGCCTACCTCACCGTTTGTTAGCTTCTCTTTGCAGGCAGGTGTGTTGCTTCCTTCTATTGTGCCCTTCTCACTCACTTGTACTTGACTCTTCCTGGTTTACTTCCATGCTACTTGCAGCACTGGCAAGTTTCCAAGTTGCCTGGAACAGGTTGCCTCAGGCGTGCGAAGTACACGTAAGATCTATAAGGATCCCACAGACGGCGTCACTGTTAACGTCGTGTTTCGCACACCTTTGGGCCAAGATTCGACAACTCAGGTCTTTCGAAATGGGCCTACAAAAGATAATGGTGAGTGCAACTGGGAGAGGGTGGCTTTGGTGTCGGGAACCTCTGATGTCAAAGTCAGTAAATATTCTTAGAAGTTTGTAAATAAGTTAAGAAGTCTATGGATCAGATATTTTTCTCGTACCTGGAGCTGGCTATTTATACCGTGGGTTGAGGGAGCTGAAGATCGTCTTTTTCCTAACAGAAATCATGCCTCTTCTGTTGTTCCTGCTGTCAAAGTCCTTTAATGCGGCGTGGCTCTGCGACGACACCATAAATGTGACGTGTAGCTTAGTAGTGACGTCATTAATGTGGCGTGACTTTCTAGCCCTTCATTCCTTCCTTGTGAGCCGTAGATGGTCTGGTATTGATGGATCTAGGGTCTTCTGCATTTTCCGTTGCGCTTTGTGCAAGTCTCTAGGTTCTGAACGTGGCCACAGGCTACTAGGCTGGCCTATTTTGATGACAACTCGACTCCTTCTCTTGGTAGATGTTTTTCCCCTTACGCGTACTTGGTGGCCTTTGAGCCAGGTATTAGGCCAAGACCCAGTGAGCTTTGTGAAGTGGGGAAAATCCCCTTACACATATGATAGTATATGTTATTATATGTAAATATATCATACATACTCTACTAAAGTACTAAGTTAGTAACTATTAATATCATAAATATAATTAGAAGTAATTATTTTTTAATGGATTAGTTACATAATCCATATTAAAGAGCCCATATAATTTTTATTTTTTAATTTAATTTATTTTTTGTATTAATTTATCTACTAAAAAAAGAAAAGAGAAAAAAATGTTCCTAACTCAAATACACCGTATCACATCGATAGCTAACAGTCTAGTCAGAAAAAGAGAGGACCAAAATTTTTGGCCGTGACCCGTCGGACCAGACCGATTATATCCCTAGATCCATCTTTCATTTTCAAACCCCATGATTTAATTTATAAAGAGTAATGTTAGAGTGCAATCCATAAACTGTTTTTTTGAAAAAAAATCACTATTAAAAAAATAATTTTTTCATATAAAACTCGGACAAGTCTTGCACACTCATTTAAAGAAATCTGAGATTCACATAAAAAAATTTATTTTTTTAATGATTGACTCTATTTTTTAAGAGATCGCATTAAACTTACATATTTTAGAACTTATATATAACATTAGTCATTTATAAGTACTTATTCTAATAAAGAAAAAAAAAAACGTAAATCATTGTTGCCAACACAAAATTGATAATCACCGCATACCTAAGATGTACAAAAATAAATAGATATTTAGTAAAATATGAGAAATTGCTGATTAGGATTTGTTTGTTTCTCGATCTCATTTCAATTTATCATTATAATTTTTTTAAATTTTAACATAAAATATATTAAATAATTCAATATTTTCAAATTTTTAAATAATAATAATATTAAAAATAATATTTTATTATCTTAACTTAACTCAATTCAATTCAACGTCTAAACACATCATAAATCATAATTGTCGAGTTCTATCAAACAATTACACAGAATAAAATATATATGAGTAATTCTATATATAACTATAAAATACGTAAACGTCGCATAATCATTTTAAAAAAAAGTAAAGTCTATTATTAAAAAATTAATTAATTTTATATAAATCTTATATTTTATTCACTATTATTAAAACAATACTTAGCGATTACGCCATTCAAATTATCTTTTCTCATTTATAAAAGGCCAACTTCTTCCCGCGTCTTCACCGCCTTTGCTCTTCGCTATATCTGTTCTGCTCTATCCAGCAGACCTAAAAAATGGCTCCAAACTCGTACCTCTGTTTCTTTTTCTTCACCATTTTCTTTGCTTTTTCTGTGATTTCCCTGTTACCTTTGGCTTTCTCTCGAGACTTACCCGAGATTACTCATACATTCCTTGACGTCTCGGCCTCGCTCGAACAAGCCCGTGCAGTCCTCAACTTCGACCCTGAAACCGTTAAGCCCTTGGTTCAACAAAAAGAGCCCCTGCAACAAGCTCAGGTCGGTAATTCCTCTTCTTTCTCGATTCAGGTTCACCCACGAGAGTCACTTTATAAGTCCTCGTATGAAGACTACAAGAGTCTTGTTCTTGCTCGACTCGAGCGCGACTCTGCCCGGGTCGAAGCTCTCACCACCAAGCTCCAGCTCGCCCTTGAGGGTGTGAAGAAGTCGGATCTTAAACCTGTGGAGAAGGAGCTTCTCCCCGAGGATCTGTCCACTCCGATCGTGTCCGGAAGGAGCCTGCGCAGCGGTGAGTACTTCTCGCGCATTGGTGTGGGAACCCCCGCCAAGCCTTTCTACATGGTGCTCGACACTGGCAGCGACATCAACTGGCTCCAATGTAAGCCCTGTGCGAACTGCTACCAGCAATCCGATCCTATATTCGACCCAACTTCATCCTCCTCCTACAAGCCCCTTTCCTGCTTTTCCCCGCAATGCCAGGCCGTCCAGGTTCATGGTTGTAGTGCAGGAAAGTGTCTCTATGAGGCCTCCTATGGCGACGGGTCGAACACCAATGGCAACATGGTGACGGA
This sequence comes from Juglans mandshurica, assembly GCA_022457165.1. Taxonomy (NCBI): domain Eukaryota; kingdom Viridiplantae; phylum Streptophyta; class Magnoliopsida; order Fagales; family Juglandaceae; genus Juglans; species Juglans mandshurica. Next base: position 25,362,867 of record CM039625.1, on the reverse strand, counting down.
GACAGTGTCGTTCGGGAGCTCTGGCGCAGTGAACAATATCGCTTTGGGCTGCGGCCACGACAACGAGGGTCTGTTCGTTGGGGCAGCCGGAATACTCGGACTCGGTGGGGGTTCACTCTCGTTTCCCTACCAGATCAAAGCGTCGTCGTTCTCCTACTGCCTCGTGGACCGTGACTCGAGCAAGTCCTCGACTCTCGAGTTCAACTCGGCTCCACCCGCGGACTCGGTCACTACCACTATACTTAAAAATAAAAAGGTCGACACGTTCTACTACATCGGACTCGACGGACTGAGCGTCGGAGGTATGCCCCTCTCGATCCCGGCCTCGGTATTTCAAATGGACGCGTCAGGAAACGGCGGAATCATCGTTGACTCGGGTACGACCATAACCAGATTGCAGACCCAGGCCTACAACGCGCTCCGCGACGCGTTCGTGAATTTAACTCGGAACCTGAAATCGACGCGCGGCGTATCTCTGTTCGACACCTGCTACGATCTGTCATCCCATACTTCCGTGCAAGTTCCAACGGTGTCGTTCCGGCTCTCGGGCGGGAAGTCGCTGTCGCTACCGGCGAAGAACTATCTTATTCCCATGGATTCGTCCGGAACCTACTGTCTGGCCTTTGCGCCTACATCATCATCTCCGTCAATTATTGGGAACGTACAGCAACAGGGGATACGTGTGAGCTACGATTTGGCGAACTCGCAGATTTCATTCTCACCCAATAAATGTTAGAGCCTTCCGTAAGGGGGCACTTAATTTACCCTTATATCCCCAAGAAACTAGGTAATTTACAGGACAGGTAATGTACGAGAAAGTGGGCCCATCTAAATAAATTCCAAAGGAGAGCTTGGCTTTGACTTGGACACTTGGAGTGGCTAATAATTATTATTCTCAAAAATTTAATATTATTATTGTCATGATCTGGTTGGTTTAGTGGCAGTAAAGAAATTTAGTGCAAGTAGAATTTTAAATTCATCTCAATTCATCTTATCTAATTATTATAATTTTTTTAAATTTTAATATAAAATATAATAAATAATTAAACTTTTTAAAATTTTTAAATAATAATAATATTAAAAAATAATATTTTATTCAACTTTTAACTTTTATTTCAATTCAACTTAACTCAGTTTAACATCTATATGTAATCTTAATCAAGTGTTAGGGGACAGCGTGATTTTGACGTGTACTGTATGTTTGGAGAGAGAGAAAAAAATATTTTATTTTACCTATTTGTCCTTTTCCTCAAAAGAGGGAAAGAATATTTTTATATATTCAGAAATTCTATCCAACCGGCCTGTGTCCCCGTTGCGGAATCATACTGCCACGTCGACCGGCATTATTTAAATAGTACTATCGATCACATTAATATTTGAATATTATTCGTTACAGATACAATTTAGGTTGGATAGATCACAACCGGTGCAGTTTGAGGGGATTGGATCACAACTGGCACAATGAGATGGCTTAATTTTAATATTCAGATACTTTTTGTGTATTGAATGTAATTCATGGAAAGAGTGATGAAGATCCTTTTGTATGCTGTGTATTGGAATCTGAGTCATGGAATGTATTGGAACTATATATTGTGTATTGGAACAGAGTTTGATGGATGTAATTTGAGAAATATTTATGTGTAATTTGATGGCTGTATTGTGAGAAATATAGCAGGTGTGGTATTAGATTAGAAATGATGGCTTGTTTCTTGTATATAGCAGGTGTGGTATATGAGCCTCCATGCTCTTTGCTTGAATGGGACTATAGAATATGTTCATGTAATAATGCTTGTCCTTCCATAGCAATCACAATGATATGCATGCACCGACATTGTCATGTAAAACACATTGGAGAACTTATTTCTCTTATGTGGCACGAAAGTGTTCTACAAAGTTTTTCAGCAGTACGAAAGTGTGTGGCGCCATACCTGTATTGTTAACTCCTTCAATGCCAAAGTGAGGCCCCAATACCATATTCAAGTTACTCAATAGAGAAATTTAAGCAATCACAAACTCAGTTGACTTGAGCAAAATCCCATTACAAATTAGTTAGATTAAAGAACATGAAAAGTTAAGCAAGAAAATAGAAAGTTTAGATGTACATAATATTAATAACTTAGATACTGTCAAATACCAAACAACATATACCAAATTCCAAAATCACCTAGATACTACTACATAACATGACACAACAACTACAAAAGCTCAATAAAGCCGGAGTACGTGCATGAACGTCTTATTTCAACTTCTTGCTCTAGAAGCCCCAACTCTCTCTTCTCGATCTCATCCGTTCTCTTACAAATTAGCTCAATCTCCCTCTACTAGATATCATTGAGTTTCTTCTTGAGCTCTTTCTCCTTCCAAAACAGTTCATTGTATCTTTATCGAAGTTGGAGCCTTAATTATAGAATAGTACTTCAAAATCAGCTTCAACAAAAATGATGATCAGAATGCAACCAAAACAATTCAAACTCTGAAATCTTAACGAATTTCTCTCCATCATTCTAAAAGTGGGGCCAATGGAAAATTATGCAGGCTGCATAGGAAATGGAAGTAAACAAAACAATGTAATATATGCCAAGCAAAGGATCTTGGTATTGCTTTGTTAGTGTAGCATATTATAATATCAGAAAAAGGTGCATGGCAGCTGAGGATAGGAATCAAGCAAACAATGTTTCTGATATCCATTTAACAAAAATGATAGAATAGCATTTCAAACAGCAGACCCAATTAAAACTAAATTATTCTAGAACCTGAAAATACACAAAAGTTAACTATATCAATTGGAGAACACAAACAGAAAAGTCACAAAAAAAATAAAATATTATAGCCAGGAATAGCACATTTTATATTATACAACTTCAATGAAACAAGCATTTTTGGGTCAATCTATTTATGCTAATTTCATCCCCAGCACATAACGAATCTGAATAGATATCCCCAGCACTTGAGATGCAAATAGTTCATCCTAGGAATTCTAGCAAGAATCTGAATAGATATCTCATCAGGGAGACTGGAAATCAGTCTAGAATTCTCCTCACAAAAGCTTGACGACAACCTTTGCTGCTTGCAAATTTCACTTTGTGAAACCTCATATGGCTCACCCCAAGAGTTTTTAGGCTCAATACGTACAGTCCTCATCGAAGTCTTCAGAATTTAATCAAAAACTAAAATTAACCAGCTTATTAAACGAGTTTGGTAATGTTAACAGTTCTAATTTCTAAGCATATCTGAGCTCAACACGCTAAAAGAAAGATGAAATAATGGTATCAAAATCAATGTCAAAGGTCAATTATAAAAAAATACATTGGTAGTTCCTACATATATTGGTTAGACTATAACATGTTCCTACATATATCTCCATATTGCTACAGAAAGTAGTTTGTAAAACTCAATTAAAAGGCAGACTAATCACAACCAGAACCCCCATTCTGTTATACCTTTCGTGTTTTCAAATTTGATAAATACTTCAAGGAAAAGGAAAAAAAAAATGTAGATTACCATCCCACCAAAATCATCGGTTAACATAACTCTTTCATTTCCAGTGACGAAGACGAATGAAGGTGAAAGACGGAGCTTTCGGCTTCAAAGGGACTGCGCCGTCGGTTTCGTGGGTTGATTTTGATGGTGAGAGATGGAATGGATGAATTGAATTAGGTCTGGAAATGGGGGGAAAAGGGGAAACGAAGGGAAATGGAAATCGAAGGAAACGGCGTCGTTTGCGTTTTGCCACGTGGGACGCGATGCCGTAATTGGGACGCAAGCCGGTTGTCTATAGAATTTTTGCAATTCATGTGATCCCTTCTCCATCATCCCTAGTCGCGATCTCACAAAATTAGGAGTGTAATTGGTCCAATTTAGTTCAGTTTTAGATAAAATTTGAGATCAAATCGATATGTATTAGTTTTATATTTTCAAAAACCGATTCCACACCGATTACCCCTTTAAACCGGTATTTTCGGTTTTACCGATTCCGGTCCAGTTCGATCCGATTTTTCAGTTTTAATATACTATAGTGATAATACTATACTATAGTGATAATACTATAGTATAGTATATAATACTATATAATACTATAATGATAGATAATACTATAGTATTATATAGTATTATATACTATAGTATAGTATTATCACTATAGTATAGTATTATCACTATAGTTTAGTATATAATAGTTTATAATACTATAATGATAGATAATACTATAGTATAGTATATAATAGTATATATAATACTATAGTATATATAATATTATAGTATATAATACTATAGTATAGTATATAATACTATAGTGATAATATATTATAGTATATTATAATATATAGTGATAATTGTATTATAGACTATAGTAATCTATTATATTATAAACTATAGTGATATATTATAATATATAATATAGTGATAATACTATAATATAGTGATATTATAAACTATAATGATATATGATTTTAAAATTTAATATTATATTAATTAGTAATTTATCAAATAGTACATAACTATTTTATATATAATTTTATATTATAGATAATAAATTATATACAATATAAAAATTATAATATACTATAATCTAAAATCTAACCCTTAAATTTTCCTCAAAATTCGAAGCAAAATCTCAACCATTAAATTTCAAAACAGTGATTAAAGTTTAAAGAATAGTGTGTATATATATATATAGGAAAATTTTCAAATAGTTTTATGATGTGCTAATCTTACGTAGTCCTTTTGAAAAAAAAAAGCAAACCATAACTTATATGAAAAAAATTCACTTTTATTAATGAGCTATACTTTTTTTAAAAGAAATATGTGAGATTTTTACACTTTAAACCTATATCTGGTTTGTATTATTAGAATAATACCACTTGGAGTTTTGGCCATTTAAAACTTACCGCTCATATGGTCATCTTGACGTGGTACCACTACATAGTGCTATGTGATTTATTAAAAATATAAATACAAACGGATAAATGGAACTTAAAATTTCAGAATTTTTTGTATTTTCAAATTTTTTTTATTTGAATATATATTTTTTTTAATTTTTTATAAATCATATAATATTACGTAACGGTGCCACATCAATAAAGCTATATTAGCTGTAAGTTTTATGAGTAACAATATAAATAATCATGGGCTGTATAAGTATCACACACTCTTGGAATTCACTATTAAAAAATTATTTTTTTCATACGAGTCCCATATAATTTACTCACTTTTTATAAAATGAATGTGCATTGCGCTAAATATTATTTTTGAAGTTTTATTGCATGACGGTGCTATTAATTAGGACTGTGAATGAATCAGTATGTTCGATAGCCCGCTCTGTACTCGCCCGATTAGACTTGAATCGAACTTGACTCGTGAAAAAAAAAATTCACAATCACACTATGGCCCCTAACACTCAAAAATTTCTTTACTGCAACTAAACCAACCAGATCATGCCAATAACATTAGAAATTTTTGGTATCAGCCACTGTTTACTGGACTACAACCCACACCTTAAGTGTCTTTTTTTTTTTTTCTCCATCTGATCTTCTCCCTACGAAGAACGTTTCCCTTTCTCCCTATTCTAAAGCTGCAGTCCTTTCACCACCAAAAGAGAACTCAGGATCTGCAAGTCTGAAGCTTTTTTTCGTATTTTCTCTCAACCCATAAACCAAAGCTTTGTCCTCAGCTTCTTCTTCGAGGCATTGACCCTCTTCTTGTTCTTCACTCGAAAAAGAAGATGAAGATAAGACTGGCTTAGTAGGGCCACCGAGTTGCTGTGGCTTTGGAGGAAGAGGCAGGTTGGCTCAATAGGGCCACCAAAAGGCAGAAGAGGTGGAGATAGGAAGAAATCGATCTCAAAGTCTATCAAGGCTGAGCTTCAATTCACCGTGGGTCAGATTGCTTGGTATTTGAAGAAAGGTCGCTACGCCAAACAAAACTCCCAAGAAGAGCCTCTCCATTTCTACTCATTTTGTATGCTAGGGTTTTCTTGGTTTTATTTTTTTCATTTTTGATTGTGTGCTTACAATCTAGTTTACTCTATTAGGAACAAAAAATGATTTTTTATTTTTTATTTTTCCCTTCCATTGTTTCGTCTGAAGGTCGTATTTGTAATAATTGGATCATTTCGAAGTAGTTATTTGATATATATCCCTACGCGTTAAGAGAATATGATTTCTCATCAATTTGGTAAAAGCTTATGGCATCGTTTATCTTTTTTCCTTAATTTGATATTTTTCGTTGGAGTTTTCCTTACTTAAACGAAATGTTAGAAAGTGAAACTTTCGAAGCGCCAATTATGAATTTTGGAGTGGCGTGGAATGGAGTGCGGCATTCAAACCGAGTTTTGATGGAAAAAATAAAAATAAAAATACACGTAAGGCTACATAACATTACATTTATGAGAATAATAATTATGGAGAAATGATACTTGCAATTGTGACTCTGCAAGTGCCGTGCAGTCGCTTTAAAAAAGTAAATAAATATGAAATCTATATGAAAAGAAATTAATTTTTTAACAGTGGACCTCACTCTTTTTCAAAGCGATTGTACGGCACTTGCGCATTTCACGACTATATTTAGCATTACTCATAATTATGAGCCACACCAGCCAAAGCCAAGCTCTACTTTGGAATCATTTAGATGGGCCCACTTTCTCGTATATTACCTGTCCTGTAAATTACCTAGTTTATTGGGGATATAAGGGTAAATTAAGTGCCCTCTTACAGAAAGCTCTAACATTTATTGGGAACGCCACCCTAGGGGTCCTACCCGCCCCCTACGGGGCGGGGGGTGGGGTTTTCACCCCCGTCCCCCGCCCCCGGGATGTGGGGGCGGGGTACCCCGCCCCGATGGGCGGGGTGCGGGGCGGATTGGGAATCCGCCCCGCCTATTTTCACTTAAAAAAAAATTACTTTTATTTAATTTAAAAATTATTTATAAGTGTAAAAGTAATTAAAAATACATTTTTAGATCCAAATTATAAATTTAAATTTTGTAAATATGGCTATAATTTAAAAACTATGTAATTTTTAAATTTGTTAGTGCATATTTTGTGTAAATTGTAGTGTATTAGTTTTTAAATTATGTAGTTTTTAAATTTGTCAATGCATATTTTGTGTAAATTGTAGTGTATTAATGTTTAAACTATGTAGTTTTTAAATTTGTCAATGCATATTTTATGAACAAGTCTAATAAATTGTAATATATATTTATATATACACAATTTTTAAAATATAAATATATATTTAATAATATATATATAAAAAAATGAGGGCGGGGGCGGGGCGGGGGAAATGCGGGGCGGGGTTGGGCCCTCCCCGCCACCCGCCCCCGCATGGGCGGAGCGGGGTTGCCCGCCCCGCCATGCGGGGGCGGGGCGGAAGCGGAGCGGGGCAGCGGGGGCGGGGCCCCGCTGCCCACCCCTACGCCACCCGCGAGTTTGCCAAATCGTAGCTCACACGTATCCCCTGTTGCTGTACGTTCCCAATAATCGACATAGATGATGATTTTGGCGCAAAGGCCAGGCAGTAGATTCCGGACGAGTCGTCCACGAGAATAAGAGAGTTCTTCCCCGGTAGCGACAGCGACTTCCCGCCCGAGAACCTGTAATGAACCTGCTGGGAATGTAGTGGTGATGACAGAATGTAACTAAAGAATGAATGTAATAGCAGAAATGGTATGGCAGCAATGAAATATAAGAAGGATGCAAGCTGTTTGTGAAAAGGCTTTAAAGTGCCATACGTTCATTGATAAGGGAATATTTCGAGGGATTCCAACCTCCTTACAGAACTCTTGACAATATTCCAGATCTCTCGCACTCTCCCTTCCTCCTAGCTATATACTATCAAGCAATCCTTAAATAAATATGAAGGCCATAGGCCAGACCAAACTCTAAGGCCATGGGCCAGGCCAACTCTAAGTAATTAAAATGAGTCCAATTAAGCCCTATAGTAAAGAAACTATTATTGTAAATGTACTAGGCCTAAGGAATATTCATAAGCCCATCGAGCAAGCCCAATCTAATTGGATTCATTACATTGCCTTTCCCTCCAAAAAAACCTTGTCCTCAAGGTTGGATCATTAATAACTTGAGGCCCTTTCTTTCAAATACTAGAGGGCAGTGGTGTTCCATGAAACTAAGCCGATGAACACTATACTTCTTCCACCTCCTTGGATCTGTGCACGGAGTGTAATCTTGATAGTCATTACTGCATTTAGGAAACTCAACGTGTTTATTTTGAAGAGGAGTAACTATCAATACTTTGGGAGATTGGACATTACTTGCAACATTCTTAGTGTCAAACCTGCTCTTCTCAGAACAAAATATCCCATCAAGATAAAAGGAACATCCGCATAGCACCAAAAACATGATTGACATGGGGACAAGCCTCAAACTTTTGTTCCCTTGGGGAGTGGTTTTCCATCTTTCTGTTTTATGATCCTTGAAGTGTAAACTATATTGCCTTTCCCTCCAAAAAACCTTGTCCTCAAGGTTGGAGCTTTAAATCTTCTCACAAAACCTAAAGGCTACACATAGAGTTCCAGGCACTGAACCATCCACTGCAATTCGATTTTCAGCTCCCATATCAAGCAATGCCATATCTCCATCTTCCAAGGTCCTGTCATTCGGAGCCGTAGCATGCCCATAATGAAGCACATCACTATTTTCACCAGTAGCACAAATACATGTGTATGAGCAGTGCCTACACCCACCATACATGTAGGTGTGGTGAAGAAACACACTTTCCAATTGATACTCTTTCATTCCCACTCTAGTTTTTTTCATAACCTCAACATGACCTTCGAAGCTTATATCATTGGCATACTGGATAACGGCAAGCTCCAACTCTAACTTCCAAACACGGCATTTAGTCAAAATGGGATGCAAGGTTTCCAAATCCGTCTCAAACATGTCCACACCCTCAAACTCTACTGGTTTTGCATATTGATTGCTGTCGGTATTGAGCCCATGCAATAGAAACAACAAGGTTTTCCCAAATCCATGGAATTGGTCACGTAAAACTCTAGCAATCTCATCTGTGTAGTATACCACGCTAACTAGGTATCTTTCCTTGAAGTATGATGGTGGTTTTTTTTCTCCCAACCAAACAACATAATCTGCAGATAAGCGAGGAGTAAACAGGATGGACTCTCTAGTCAATATGTCAATAGCTCCATAGAAGCCTGGTCCTCTAACTTCAAATAAGTAAGCAAAGTAACTCTCCTGCCTGAACAGTTCGATGTGGTCAGTGTCGTTGCGCATTGCTCCTCGCTACCCTGGAGGAAGACAAAGTCGTGGAGAGGACGAGATAACTCGGAAAGGTGGTGGCGTAGAGATTTCAGGAGCTTCTCTCGGTTGGTGACGTGGAGCTCTATCGGTACTTGCGGCGGAGAGAGAGATGACGACGACATGGAGATCGCTTCTCTCGCTTTCTCCATTGATGATTCTCCTTTCTTTCTCCTCTTCCAACTAGCTTCATTGTAGTTCTGCTCGTGCATGAATATGATCCCACCAATCAACCTCAAGATCTATTTATTTGCAATCGTCGAATCTGCTAAGCATTCCTTCAGACTAGAGATAATCGACTCCTTGTTATCGGGGCTGGAGAGATAGAGGGCGAACAATTTTTCGGGTTGGAGAGGGGTAGCTACGTAGTCATCGATCTCGTTGATGACGAGCTGGCAGCTGTCGAGGGCGACGTAAGAGTGGTAGACGAGGCAGTCGCGCTCCACAGCGTCATCAGGAAAAAGATTGAGGACCATAATGGCATCGAAGGAGAGAACCGAAGAACCAGATCGAGGAAGAACCAAGTGTGGATTCATGCGATTGTGGCCGTCGATCACTATACTCACCGTGTACCCGTCCTCTGCTTCTTCTTGGATTGGAAATTTATGGATCTCACCAGCCTGCTGAGCTATCTCAGAGACAAGGTTGGATTTCTTGGCTAGCTCCATCACTGGTGCCTTTTCTTGTCCCTTCTCCACGAGTACCTATTCATTCCTTGCTCCATTTTCTTCTGTTTTCACAGTTTCCTTCACTTCTGTGAATTCTTCTGATTCGGATTTTTCACTCATCATATCAAGAAGAAGATAGCCATCGTCAAATACTGTCGTCTCTCTCAACATAACATCATCTTCTAAAAGAATTCCTCTGTGTCTCACTTGTTGTTGCTCCAATGGATAGATATTTCTCCCATAAGCATATTTGATATTGAGCTTCACATAATATACAGTGAAGGAAGAATCGATTAAAATTTTTAGATTTTTACCTTTGGAAGACTTCACTGTAAACACCATTTGATCAGGATCTCTATAGAAATCATCATAGAGTGCACTGTGATAATTCTAAAAACATTCTTGAAGTTCTTCATTACTCAACTCCATAGCAAGATCGGTGGCTCTAGATACCAATTGTAATGAACCTGCTAGGAATGTAGTGGTGATGACAGAATGTAACTAAGGAATGGATGTAATAGCAAAAATGGTATGGCAGCAATGAAATAAAAGAAGGATGCAAGCTGTTTGTGAAAAGGCTTCAAAGAGCCATACGTTCATTGATAAGGGAATACTTCGAGGGATTCCAACCTCCTTACAGGACTCTAAAGAAACTTTGACAATATTCCAGATCCCTCGCACTCTCCCTTCCTCCTAACTATATACTATCAAGCAGCCCTTAAGGAAAATATGAAGGCCATAGGCCAGACCAAACTCTAAGGCCATGGGTCAGGCCAACTCTAAGTAATTAAAATGAGTCAAATTAAGTCCTATAGTAAAGAAACTATTATTGTAAATGAACTAGGCCCAAGGAATATTCAGAAGCCCATCGAGCAAGCCCAATCTAATTGGGTTCATTACAGAACCGAAACGATATCGTTGGAACTTGCACTTGCTTGGAGGTATGGGATGACAGATCGTTGCACGTGTCGAACAGAGACGAGCCGCTCTTCGATTTCAGGTTCCGAGTTAACTTCACGAACGCGTCACGGAACGCGTCGTGGAGCGCGTTGTAGGCCTGGGTCGGCAATTTGGTTTTGGTCGTACTCGAGTTGAGTTTGGTTTAGTTTCCAAACGCACCCTACACTTTTTGCTTTGAGAGATGCTACATGAAAGCTTCCACGAAATGCACGAATGTGCCAAGGTGGTAAGTATAGGAAAACAAATAAAAAATTAAAACAAAACAATTAAAAAGTCAAAAAGCACGGAAGCTTCTACACTTTTTGCTTTTCTCCCTCGCCTTTGCTTTTCTCTCACTGTATCGTTGGTTCATCTCCCGCACATCTTCACAAAAATAAACAAATAAAACTTCTCGAGTTGGGCTATTTTGCCGCCGAGCTCAACTTGACCGATAGGTAAAATAAATATTTTTATTTTTTTCTCATTTTTCTTTTCATATTTTTTTAAATATATTTAAATATTTTTAAAAACTAAAAAAATACACCAACAGACTGAAAATTATTTTCTTAATCATTAAGTAAAAATAATAAAAATTAAAAACATTTGACCAGCAGTCAACTAGAGCAGTCAAACTAATGAGCAAATAAACTTTTCCCAAAACTTCTTTTCTTCTGCACTAACGTTGTGCATCCACAACATTGCAACATTTTTCTTCTCCTGGGTAAAACACGTGTGTAATATGTAAACATTTTTTTCTTTTGGGAAAATCCGAGATTATCCTCTTTGCATTTTATCTTCACTTGTATAGTACTTGGTGATTTTTAACTAAATTGATAGCATCCATTTTATCTTCATTTGTATGTGTATATTTTAGTCCTACAACTTAAAAAAAATTTGAAAACAAAATGTAGAGCAGCTACCACGGCCAAGATTTGCAATTTTTTTTCTTAAAGAAATCATTTTTATGTACATCCTCAAATTTTTCATAAAGATTTGCACTATAGAATAAAAGTCATGCGCACAGGAAGACAAAACAAGAAAATGAATTGCATTATTATCAAAATAATTAAACTCCATCTCTGGAATTTTTTCAAAATAGTGTTTCCTAATCTTTTTGGTCACGTAGTTAGATACATAAAAACAAACCCACACAGGAAAACACATGTTGATATAAAACCTTAGGGATGAGTGCTGGAGAGTATATCTAACTGGTTAGCCCTAAGATAGGCCTAGTCCCTTAGCAACGACTAAAGCCCATATCATAACCAAGAAGCCCAGCCCAGTGCAAAGGAAACCAGCCTATGAACAATAATGACTGGATAAACAAAATATCAATGAGATAGTTATCCAGTCAATGATAAAAGATAAAAGAGGTTATTATTCGAATTTGCTAAGAGATGAGTTCTTATCTCCAAATTTGAATTTGAATAAAGGATAACCACTATCCACGCGGAAACAAAGGTAGATCACGGAGCTCTATATAAAGGAAAAATCCAGGTTAGCAAATGGATCGATTTATTGTCATTATTATTATCATCCACAAATTACTGACTTAGGCATCGGAGGCGTTCCCTTGGACCCCCGTGCAATCTACACTTTGGTTGCAGGTGATCATGAGGTGGGTGGTGGCGAAACACGTCCAAAACAGTTGGCGCCGTCTGTGGGATTGTTTAAGTCTCACACTTATGTACTTTTCACATGCCCATCACTACTCGGTCTCAGGCAACTAGAGATCAGAGCGAAACTTCACAAAATATGGAGGAGAAGATCGCGGAAATGCTAGAAATAATAAAGAAGCTTACCACGGAGATGGATTCCTTACATAAGGAAAATGAGACTCTTAAGTCACGAAATGGGCCATTCAGGCGAGGATGCGACACCCAGTTAGGCTGACAGGGTAGAGATGGAGGCAAATAGTGCTAGAAAGGACCATCAAGAGAACGAGGAAGTAAAGAAATTGCACCACGACGTACGTAGCTTGATGAAAAAATATGAGGAGATGGCTAAGAAGATAGGAACGTTTTCTTCGGTCGATCAATTGTTGTCAAGCACAAATCTACCATTTTCTACAGAAATCATGTCGATGCTACTGCCCACGAAATTCAAAGTCCCGACGATGGGACCTATACGACGGCTCAAAAGATCCTGTGGAGCACCTTGAGACTTTCAAAGCTCATATGATGCTTCACGGGTTCCTGGGGGAGATTGCTTGTAGAGCTTTCCCTTTGACTCTAAAAGGATCGGCGAGATGATGGATTGGTGCACTGCAACCAAACACCATAGAGAGTTTCAAAGAGGTAGGCCGACAGTTCTTGACCCAATTCATGGCGAGTAGAAAATGCAGGAGACTCGCCGCCTACTTGTTGACCATCAAACAAAGGGAGGATGAAAGCTTGAAAGCGTATTTGACACACTTCAATAAAGAAAAGATGATGACCGATGACCAAGACGAGAAAATTATGCTAGCAGCACTGTTGGGAGGCATTTGGCCAAAGAGCCCTTTTATGGCCGAGCTAGCCCGAAAAATCCCTTCCACCTTACGAGAGTTCATGGATAGAGCTGATGATTTTGTTAATACTGAAGACACCTTGATCGCCTTGACTACCCAACCAGAAAGAATGAGTGAGCGGGAAATGAAATGAGGATAGAGGAATGACCGAGATGGAGGACAAAGGGCGAAAAGAGACCAGCAAGAGTCAATGCGGGATGGTAATATAAGAAAGCATAGTGGTAGTTGCATCAACTATCAGATCTATCCTCAGTCATGGAAAGTTGTCCTTTGGGCAAGATTTGTTGAGGTCAGTAACATTCATGCACATTCGCCACTTCTCGTTGGACTTTTTTACTAACACCATGTTAGACATCCACTCTGGACAACGTGCTTCTTTGATGAATCCAGCTGCTAATAACCGATCAACCTCTTCTGCGATTACTTCGTACTTCTCGGGCGTATCTTTGGGTCTACGTTTAGCTCATGTTCGATGATTTCCTCTCCTATCCTGGACATATCTTTATGACTCCATGCAAATATATCTTTATAGTCCAGGAGGAAATCTATCTGTTTTTTTCTTTCTTCCTGCACCAATTTTGTCCTGATCTTCACGTGGCTTTCGGGATGGCTCTGTTCAGGGGTGACCAACTCCAGAGGCTCATCTGCCTCTCTATGCTTCATGGTATCTTCATCCCTAGTCTTTAACTCCGTCGCCATTACCCGTGGTCCTAGCGGGAGGGTCATGAATTTTTCAGAATCTACCATGTTGACCTCCCTGTGCCCTTGTCTGAGCTTCTGCACATAACATTCCCTAGCCAAGAACTGCTCGCCGCGTACTTCCCCTATTCATTTTGGTCTGTGTACCTCGCATGTTGGGAACTTCATTTTTAGATGATAGGTTGAGGTAATGGCCTTTAATGCTTTCAATGTGGGTCGCCCAATGATCGCATTATATGCCGACCGAGTTCTCACTACTAAAAACTCAATCATCGCAGTGGCGACATAAGGATTTGTGCCTACAGATATTGGCAATGAAATGGAGCCCATTGGTTGCACCGCGTCTCCAGTGAATCCTTTCAGCATAGTTGGTGCTGGTTTCAACTGCTTTTCGTCGATTCCCATTTTGCTGCATCCCAGAACAAGATATCCGCAGGCTTCATTTTCGTGGGTTCTCGCTGGTCTTTCATCGTCACTCCGCGAGAGTTGGAGAATGCTCGGAATAATTTCAACATCCTTGACTCTGTTGAGTTGAAAGCCCCAGCTCCCAACCAAAAACCTATCGATGCCAAAGGTATGGCTATCTCTGTTGCCCTTTATCTCACTATGTTCACCATGGGGCTTCGTCTGCCCTTTGTGCACCCTGTTCGCAACGTACTAGACGTCCTAGGGTTTGCTCCTACCCACTTGGTGCCCAACGCCTAGAGAATCTTGATGGCCTGCTAAGTTTTGTGGCGACGGGTACTGGAACCCGTGGGTGATGAGTACCTAGACCTAACAGCCCATGAGTTTTTGTCTCTTCACAAGTTTAGGCGTCTGGATAGTAATCTATAAAGTTTTAGGGCCCGTCGGGCCTTGGTTGCTAGCTCTAGCTGGGAGTTTCTCGCCAAGGAAGTTCCTAATCGGGAATTTCCCATTAGGCCCAATCGGTCTCCTGTCCCTAACGGGGATGACTACGAGGTGATTCTTTCTCCTCGTGAAGAGGCCCGTGTTAGGCTGGTGGAGTCCTGGGCTCAAACCCAACCCAAATTGTGCCTCTTGGTTGTGCTTTTAAACCCCAATAACATTGAGAGGTTCGTGATGCATGGCGATGCAAAGTGGAAGAATAAAATAGTCAGGCAGGGTAAAGCCCAACTAAAAAAGGGACAACGAAAATTGGAAATCAACACAAACAGAATCCGGAGAAACGTTGGTCTCTTCAAATAAAGTCACAAGGCCTCAGAAGAATGACTACACAACAAAGTCAGACGAAACTAGCATGAACAGGAAAGTCGTCGGCTAGCGGGGTCGTCAGGCATAAGCCGGACACTGGCGGGGTGGACCGTAAGGCCCTGTATGGCGAATCATTGTGGCCAAACCCCCCAAGCTAGCCACAAAAGAGAAAAGAATGATAATACAAAGAAAAATGTGCAAAGACATATAACCGGACATAGTCAATAAAAGGTAATATCATTGATTATCGACAACCGCAACATGAGGCCGCAGAGTTACGGAGAGCAAGTTACAATATAAAACAACTAAGTGCAATGATACACAGCTAAAGCCGACTGAGTGCAACAGAAAGTTAGGAGGCACAACAAACCAAAGCCTCAATAAGTAAAATTGCATGGAGGTCCTGAGAGGTCGAATTCCCAATAAGAGCGAACGAGCACAGTGAAAAAAGATGAACGGACGGCTAGCGGGGTAGTTGCAAAACCCCTCAGGCCGGCCAAAAAAAAAAAGAGAAAGGAGAATGAAAAGTACGAAAGGAAAACATAATAAAGACAAGCAACCCGGCACGACAAAAGTGTGAACTAATTTCATTGATCAAAGTTATATACAAGTCGCAGGAAGACAACATATAGGTATATACAATCGGCAAAAAGAAAAGAAAGGGAAGAGCAAAATAAAAGAGCTGCAATGACACCAGGGGACTAGGACATGGCGACGTCCAGCCTCGGCGCCGGGAGTACCAATCTCAGGAACTTCGGGAGCAGGATCCCCTGGCTCTAGAGCAGCGGATTCGGGCACGACCGGAACGACATGACCAAGGAAAGCATCAAGGATCTGTTTCCTTCCCAAGTCATGACTAAACGCAAAAACTGCCCCATCAATAGAAATACTGGCAAGGTCGAGACCTCGCAAATATTTCTCGAAAGTCCTCAAACACAATTGCGGACTCCCCAAGAGGTGGTCCCGCATTGACCTATAGCCCTCGGCACACCCATGCCCGCACACATGATCACCGACGCCCAGGACCAACTTCACTTGTCTATCCAGGTGGGAGGCAACCTCCTACACTCAAGACAGGTAGTCCCGAAGGTCTATAATAAGTCACTCCAACCGCTAGCCATCCTCCCTCGCTTCCCTTGCCTTCCTCTTAAGCCTCTTCCGGGGGCGACCAAGTTTCTTATTTTTCCTGCGTTCCTCCTTCAAGGCAAGTTGTACCCTTTTCAGCTCTCGCTAAAGTTGCTCCCTCTCTTCCCTCTCACCGCGAGCACAATGAAGGGTGATTTGGGTCATCGTACGAAGGTCCTAGTTCTCTTCTTCAACGGCCTCCTGGTCGTCCACAATAAAGGCCGCCAGCTGAGAGGAACCCTGACAATAAGAGGGGCCGACAAGCAACGATCAGTAAAGGAAGACTAGAAAATAGCGAGAGAGAGGAAAACGAAAAAGAAAGAAATAGCCAAACCTCATAAAAAATGCCGGACAAACACTTGGCGACCTGGTTGATAGCCTTCACACGGCTCCCTCCCGTTTCCAGCCTGGATAAAGTAGGGATAACTTCTACTGAGCCCTCGACCTCAGACATTTTATAGCCTTCGATGTTGACAAAACGACGTCGTTTCATCATTTGTCAAGATCCCCCCACCCCGAGCCATTTCTCTCATTTCTCTCACTCTAAATCTCTTTCTCTCTCTTTGAGTATCGCTCCCTCTCTGCATCTCCGATTCTCCATCGCCGTCGAAGAACTCTCAAATTACGCCGTCACCGCCTTCATCTCCGTCGACGTAGCCTTCTGTCTTCATCTTCGCCGCCGAAGGTAAGAATTTTGGTTAAAAAAAAATAATTTTGTGATTTATTGAATAGAGATTGGAGGAAGGATGTGGTTTAATCGAAGATGGAGGATGTGATTTTGTAAATTGTGTGCTGTAGAGACTTGATTGTACATGTGGTTTGAATCGTTGATGATTGATGAACTTTGTGTGAATATGTCCTGATTTTGATTTTTTTGGGTTTGTATTATGTAATGTATTTTGAATTTTGATGATTGAATACATGATAGTGAATCATTGACAGTGAATTTGTGACTAATTAATTCGATTGGATCCCTAAATTAATTTAGGGTTTCGGATTAATAGAAACGTGGACGTATAAAAACGTGGATGTATAACCATCATCAATTAATTTAAAAACATGGTTGTATAACCCCTAAATTAATTTTAAAATGTGGATGTTTAACCATCATCGTTTATGATTGACTTGTCAATCATAAACACATGGGTTCAATAGAAAGAATACAATATGCATTTTAAGACATCTCAGAAGGAAATAAAACCATAATCATCTACTGCTTGCTGGGTAATTGTGTCTTATTTTCTTACATTTCTAGACTTATATTCTATTCCCGAATCCCATGTACGTTTATATTTGATACTGTTGATTGATTTGTAGTACTCCACACATTTTTTTCCCTAAAAAAAATTGACTTTTTCATTAATCATCATCCCACGCACAAAGTTTATTTGTATTCGAAGAGCATGATGAAGTTCTTTCATTAACATAATTAATATTTGGATGTTAATTGTTTGACATGTTTTTATGTTTGCTATAATTTCAGATTTCTTGTTTGCTTCAATTCATGGATATTCCGGCAGATTCTAGTGCGAGCTCCCCTTTCCAGGCCCAAGGTACCCCTACCCCTACTCCTACCCCTATTCCTAGCCCGACAATTACCCTGCCCCCAAGCCCAGCAAGAAACCTACTTCTATAGTTTTGTCTCATTTCACCAAACTAGAGGGTGGTGACCCCAATAACTCCCAAGCCAAATGTAACCATTGTTGGAAAATTTATGGATGTCACTATAGGAAACATGGTACCTCACAATTAAATGTGAACTTAGAAGAGCAATGGAAAAAAAAGTCTAATATTAAGATCATTACAAGAGAAGAACCTAGGCTAGAAATTGGACTTAACAAAATGGCGGATGGGAGTAATAGGGGTGCAACGTTGAGGGGGTATACTAAGTATGATCCCAATGAGTGTAGGAGACACCTTGCTCGTATAGTCATCATGGATGAGCTACCTTTTCAAGTTGTTGATGGGAAAGGGTTCCAAACGTATTCTCACTACTTTAAACCAATGTTTAATATTCTTTCTCGCCATACGGTAGCAAATGATGTAAAAAAAATTATTTGTTTGAAAAAGAGAAGTTGAGGGGTTAATTGGCGGGTCAATTTATTTGCCTCACCTCTGATACTTGGACATCAGTCCAAAATTTTAATTATATGTCTTTAACTGTACATTTTGTTGGTGGTGATTGGACATTGCACAAGAAAATCATAACATTTTGTCAAATTAACGATCACAAGGGTGAGATGATTAGGACGACCTTGGAGGTCGCAATACAGGAGTGAAAGTTGACCCGAGTTGTTATAGTCACAGTTGATAATACATCGTCTAACGATGTCGCATTGGGACATCTTAAGACCTATCTTAAAAAGGCAAATAAGACAATCATGGGTGGTGAGTGTCTGCATGTGAGATGTGCGGCACATATTTTGAATCTTATTGTCATTAATGGTTTAAAGGATTTTCATGACTCGATTGCTCGGGTTTAGGCTGCTATGAGATAGGTAAGATATTTTCCGTCAAGATTGGAGAAATTCAAAGTTGTTGTGAGGTCTGCGGACCTAACATTCAAGAATGGCCTTTGTACTGATATGCTTCCACGCTGGAACTCAACATTTTTTATGTTGGAGGCGGCCCAAGAATATGAGTTGGCATTTGCATTATTGGGTGATGAAGACATCCAAGATGTAAAATATTTTGATGATCAAGGGTGATTGGGTAAACCCATGGATGATGATTGGGAATTTGTATCTATTTTTGTATATGTTTTTAGGCATTTCCACGAGGTCACCATGACACTATCTGGCACTTTGTACCCTACATCCCATCAATTCTGTCAGCAAATATATAGAGTAAACCAAGAATTAGATAACATGGTCGCGGGTGGTCACATTAGGCTGCGGGTGATGGCATTAATTATGAGGTTGAAGTACAACAAGTATTGGAGAGATTTCACTAGGGCTAATATTTTGTTATATGTATCTGTTGTCTTTGACCCTTGGTTTAAGGTGGATGGCATAGTATTTGGATTGAGAATTGCGTAAGGGCAAGCATTGGTGGAGCATATTGTAGCAAAGGTTAGGTAAACCCTTGGTAGATTAGTTGATGAGTTTACCATCTTGCGGGGTGGTAATATTGTCAGCGTTTTTGATACCGTATCGTACCGGCCGGTATATGCCGCACCAACCACTAGTCTGATACAGGTAATATATTCATTTTGTACCGTCCAAAATACAAGGTGTACTGGCTGGCACCGGCCAGTATTTGATTTTTCGGCCGAAACACATATTTTGGCTAATACAAAATTCTGCAGCCTGTTTGGAATCTTGGATGGCATTTTTGAAATTTCTGTAAACACTTAGGGGTATTTCAAACTTTCATGTAACATGTGTAACTTAGGGTTTACATGTTTTTTTTTTCCCAAACCGATTTCAGCCTTTTCCTTCAGCCAATAGCAGCAGCAGTTGTAGCACAGTAGCACCCATGCACCCGAGTCCCAGACGGCCAGACCTCCGAAATTTCACCTCGTCCGTCAGCTCGCACTGTCGTCTCCGTCATCTCGTTGCACGTCGCCGTCTGCCGTCGTCTCCGTCGATGGTATGATATTTAAGTAATTTTTTTATTAATTTGATTTTTTGGTTAACTTTTTTTTTTATAAATAAACCAAAATTTTAATTTGTAAGTGTCTTTGGTAATTTGATTATTTGAGACTTGCAGAACTTGCACTAGTACTACAAGCAGGAAACTACAGAGGTTTACTGTTGGAAGGTTTTTCGTTAATCATAAAGATGTTTAGATTATATTTTTTTATAGCGTTTGTTTGTTTTTAAATTCTACATTGTATCTATAGCTTTGGGGTGATTGTCTGATTGTCAAGAATTTTCATTTTCTCCCAATGTATTTAAAAAAGAAAACAAGATGTGATGCAATCAACAATTGTAGTTATAATAAATTAGCTAAAAAATATATATGGATAGTCCTTGATCTATAATTTTATTCAATATTCATGAATAATTTCAAATATGTTATGTATTGGTCTTAGTCATAGTATCATGTATGTCCCTTGCGCCTCTGTGGAAAATTTGGATTGCATCCATTGCGAAGCAAAATTCATCTCACTGTGATAAAAAAAATATATATATATATATATATCTTTTTTCAAGTATTGAACGTGGGTGATTAAGCCTAATTGTTTACTATTTCTATTCTTTAATAACAATTAATGTCCCCAAAGGGGTGATCGTAGCACCCTGCCAAATGGACATCCATTATCTTCACTTCGTTATTACGTATGTGTTAGATTTTATTTGATCTAGAATCTTTTTACAAATTAAAAAAATGTTTTTGTATCATTCCAAGAATAATTTTTAAAAAATATATTTATTATCTCTGTTTTCTTACTTCTTTTGACTTTTTTTAATTTTGCTTACTTATAAGTGTTAATTTTTTATACTTTAATAGTTAAAAATGTCTAGTTGTCAATCAACCGATAGTATGACTTCAACTCCAATACTTCCTCCTGTAAGATCAAAAGATCCAGCATGGGCCCATGCACGTACAATGCCAAGGACAAGAAATAATATTGAATGTTTATATTGTAATAAAGTAATTAGAGGTGAAGGGATCACTCGGTTGAAGCATCATCTAGCTGGGATTCCAGGCGATATAGAACCATGTAAAAAGGTCTCTGAAGATGTAAAATGACAAATGAAGAAGTTGATGAAATGAAAAAAACCAAAGAGAAGAAAAGAAAAATAAGGTCAGATATTGGAGGTAATATAGATTTAACATCTAATGATATTAATGATAGTAATAGTATGGAGGGACAGTCTCAGCTTTCAAAAGGTAAGGGGAAGTTGAAACAATCTGGAACTGGAAAGTCAGTAGGGGGATTGAAGAGTCCTTCTTTATATGAGTTGAAAGGAAATTTGTTAAAGATGGTTGTGGATGAGGTTCAAGATTATTTGCAACAAATTAAAAATGTTTGGAATGAGACCAATTGTTCACTAATGGCAAATGGTTGGACAAACCAGAAGAAACAATCATTAATCAACTTTCTAGTTTATTATCCGAAATGTACAACGTTCTTGAAGTCTGTTGATACATCGGGCCTTAGAAAAGATACTGAAACATTATTTAATATCTTTGATGAGGTTGTTCAAGACATTGGAGTTGAGAATCTTGTACAGTTCATAACGGACAATGATGCAAGTTACAAAGTTACAGGAAAAAAGTTACAGTAGAAGTATGGCTCTTTCTGCTGGTCCCCATGTGCAGTTCATTGTATAGACTTAATGTTGGAGAATTTTTTTGATCCAAGACATTTTCCTCTTATTGATGATACTATAAAAAAAGACAAAAAGATAACAAAGTTCATATATAACCATGGTTGGGTTTTGGCATTGATGAGAAAAGACTTTATGAAAAGTCATGATTTGTGTCGTCCTGTAATTACAAGGTTTGCGACAAATTTTTTAAGTATCCAATGCTTGCTCTTGTTTAAGAAAGACCTTAGACAAATATTTACTTGTGATAAATAGATTGTATCAAGTCGTTCTAAGAGCAACATAGGGAAGGAGATAGCTGAGATCGTTTTAGAAGATAAAGAATTTTGGGCTCAATGTCAATTTATTGTCAAAGTTAGTGAGTCTTTGGTTCGTGTTCTACAACTTGTTGATGGGGATGAGAAGTCTGCAATGGGATACTTGTATGATACAATGGAACGAGCCAAAGAGAACATAAAAAGCAAGATGCAATAATAAAGTTAGTGTATTCAGTCCATTCACCAGGATCATTGATTCTAGATGGGATAAGCAACTTCACAGTCCATTACATGCGACGGGTTGTTTTCTTAACCCTGCAATTTACTATAGCCCCAACTTTAAAAATAAAAATGATGTTGTAAGAGGTTTCAACAGTTGTGTTATGAAGATGGAACTCGATTTCGATAATCAAGATAAGGTCATTGCAAAACTTGACTTGTATAAGAATGCAGTAGGTGAGTTTGGACATTCTTTAGCAATCCACCAGCGTGATAAGATTAATCTAGGTATTATCATTTATTAATATGATTTGTTAAATAGTGTGACTTTGTACTTTAAATTTTATCTTATTTTATTTTTACTTGCATTTAATTAATAATTTATAATTGTATTATTGTTATAGTTGCATGGTGGACCCAATTTGGTTGCGAGGTTCCAACGCTTCAAAGGTTTGTTGTTCGAGTACTAAATCAATGTTGTAGTGCAACTTGATGTGAGAGAAATTGAAGCACATTTGATTTTATTCATTCGAAGAAGATAAATAGATTAGTGCATAACGTTTGAATGACTTAGTATTTGTTCGTTATAACTTGAAGCTGCGAGAAAGGTAAATTTTTTTAATACTAATGTTTTTCATTATTGAAAAATATATAACATTTTCACTTATGTTTGATTTTATTTTGACAGAAGCATAAAAAAGGGAAGAGATGCTTTAGATCCAATCAATCTTGAAAACAATGACTTGATAGAAGAATGGGTGGGTGAAGAATCTGAGCTTCTTAATGGAGAATATTTGGATTGGACAAGTATTGAGGAGCCATTAGCCTCACTAGATGAAGAAGACGATGATAATGTTGGTGCTGATGTTGATGACGGTGGTGACGTTGATGAAAATATTTTGATTAACATGTTGAATCTTGATCCTTATTGTCTTTTTTATGTGGATGAGTATTTTTATGATGATGGTGACGTTAATGATTTTATCATGATAATGTTGATGTTTATATTAGTTGTAGTTTAAACCATAATACTTGTATTGAGAAGTATTGAGTTTATGACTATTTTGTTCCAGTGCCTTGACCGGTACGGCCTTCGGTTCGGTATTCAAAATTTTGAATATTACGGCATCTACACCTACCCCCCCCCCCCCACCAGTTCCAAAAGCCGAGGTTGAGAAAAGACGTAAATTAGACTGGGGTGAGAGGTTGGAGCGGACTCCCTTCGTCCGAAGTTCTACAGAGGCCTAGTCAGAGATAGACAGATACTTAGCAGCGAAACTTCAACCATTTTCACGTGAGTTTGATATATTAAGTTGGTAGAATGTGAATGCCGTGAAGTATCCCATCCTTGGAGAGATAGCCTGCAGTCTTTTGGCCATCCCTATTAGCACCGTAACCTTAGAGTCGGCCTTTAGTACCGGAGGGCATACATTGGATTCATCCTGGTGCTCATTAGCTCCTACCATTGTGGAGGCTTTGATTTGCACGCAGAATTGGATCACAGGAACTCTAATTCATATTCCGGATGTTCTTGACTATAAGGAGGCCGACGTCGAGGAGGAGGGTAGTAATCAGCCTGGATCTGGTAATCGACGAATCGTGGGACTTGAGTTTCATTTTCTAATTTCTTATTTTCATTTATTTATTTTCATTTAATCTTTATTAATTTCAAATTTAATTGTTATAGTGATACATGAGACGGCGTCTACGGCTCCCTACGATGCAATATGACCTTGTGTGTATTAGACCCACCATTGCCATGGTTTGCATAATTTGTCCTTTAATTGTTTTTTGTATTTATAATTTTATATAATATTTTAGTATCTAATTATTTTGCCTATATATATTTTAACTTTTATATTCTCAATATACATATGCCGAATCGTAATCCTAAGGACCCATGATCTACGCTCATCAGCCTTATTTTCATCCTAAATTCCAATGGCCCAATCTTATCATGGTTAGTACTTTTAATATTTTCTATTTTAAATTTTTGTTTCATGTTTATAACTTTATAATTCTAATTTGTTTTATTTTTAACTTATTAATATTGCAGGTTTATAACTTATTAACTTTTATGATCTTGATTTTCAGTCTCACAGCAGTTGACACAACTCACCACTCAGTGAATTCACAACCACAACGCCACCCCAAATTGATCAACTGGGAACTCACGACAACTGACCTGACCCACTAGGAACTCCCACCCACGACCAAACACAAAGAAGAACTTCGTAGACTAGTCCTTCACCTTATGATATCTCGATTCCAAGTTAACAAGGGCATGTATCACCTTGAAGCTGCAGATGTTCCTCTTTTGCCGCAGCACCTTGTGAGTGAGGAGGAACTCAGGACCGATGAGGTCGACGTCGTCCAGGTTCAATTCCAGCAAAACACGCCACTAGACGATGCTACAACAAATCAAAACCCTCCAAGCATTTGGATGCAGTTGAGAGGGGGCTCGATCAAGGCGAACTAGCAAGTCGTGAACAGGGCGAGGGAAAGGGAGCCTCAAGCCACATGAAAACATGGAAGGAAATAAGGCCACTCGATTAGAGCATCCCTCAACGTCGATGGCACCCTCACGTGGACCAGGGACCTCGAAGAGCACCGGTTCTGGCACCTGGAAAGTGAGGGCCAGTGAAGCCAGCATTGCCACATGAGCATTGGAATGCCAATTGCTGTCCCTAAAAGAAGGCCCAACGTTGGCATCTCCCCCACCGAAAGCCATGGGTTGAGTGGATTTCTTAGAAGCCATCAACACAGAAGTAGAATGTAATAAAGGAAGGGAAGTAAGCAAAGGGAGAAGAAGTTGGAAGAACAGGGATGGCAAGAGAGCTACAGTGCAATGAAAGGAAAGGGAACTCTAATCCAAACCGTATTTATACAGGGGAAAGGCAATGGTTGATCTCCCAAACCACGTGACAGAAGGGAGAAGAATGTGACGTTTCGAATCCCGGGAAATACGCTTCACGAAGCGACGCGAAGGCGAAGAGCCGCTTGACGCCCTTGACATTGATATAATTGAAAAGACACCATCAGAATTATGGAAAGACAAGCCAGCAAGAATGGAAGGGAAACGTTACTAGGGTAGCCAAACGACGGGAACCTCCCCAAACTTTGGAGCCATGTGCACATCAACAAAGGAATCATGGCCTCAACAACAAGGCGGGTTCAAGAAATAATAATTCCCACTGTACTCGTTCGGTCAGAATTAGCAGGGTAACTGTAAGGGATTCCCTCCCCCCCGCCCCAGTCCCAGCAGGCTTGAGAATGACAACCAAGGGAACAAGAACCAAAGGCCCAGTCCTGAACAAGTAAAGTCTCCAACTCCGCCCATGGGTAGGCTCTTTTAGACGCAACCTGCATGAGGGAACGTGCTGTAGGGGATATGACTCATCGATCTGGAAATCTCTCGGATAGTGTCCAGCTCTTGAGTGCTTGTCTGTGTAGTGGGCGTAATGTATGGGAGATCATCGATCCTCTGACAGGAGGAGCATCAACGACCCACCAAGGACGCTAGTAGAGTGAGGGAAATCGGAAAACCACGCCGCATTAATGGCACCACTACCCAAGCAACATGTCACATTAATGACGTCGTCTTAGAGCCACGCCGCATTAAAAGACTCTGATAAAAAGAACAGTACGAAGCACACGGACTCCATGGGGCAGATACGATCTGTCTTCCCATATTTATGGTATAAATAGCAAGTCCCAGATACGAGAAAACGCTTTATGATTTCTAGATTCTCTCACTTATTTAAAAACTTTCAAGAGAATTTACTAACTTTGACATCGGAGACTCTCCGACCCCAAGACCCCTCTCCTAGTTGCCTCATTTCCTATCTTTTGCAAGCCAAGGTCCTGAAGACCTAAGTTGTCGGAATATAACCCAAAGGCATGTGAAACACGACGTTAACACCAACTATTATCTTGAAACTTAATTGTAAGAGTTTTCCAACCTCAATGTCGGATTAGTTGAATATACATATTGAATATTTGAAGTTGAAAAATGTTAATATAGAAAAATCCTTATTGATAAATGATTAGAACTCCAAGAAATTCACTTGATAAAATTCCCTAAGAATTTTAGAGAATCCACTCTTTCTTTATTAGAAAAATGTTAATTCATTTGAAAGTTATGCCAAAAATGTTTAGATCAATTATTTAAGGAAAACTTTATATTTACATATCAATGTCACACCTAAGATTTGTTGTGATAATGTGATATTATCCATCAACTCTTGAGCTTATTATAAAAGAAAGCTAATGTAATAATTAAGAGTAATGCTACATACAGTTCTAAAGCGTGCAATTTTTGCTCACTCCTTTTAAAAAAATTTGGGATCCACCATTAAAAAAAATATTTTTTTCATGGAAGTCTCGTATTTATTAATTTTTTTCAAAAGGGTGTGCGGGGCTTGAACACCTTAAGACTATAAATATTATTTATCAGATGTATGAGACTTGCACATCTTAAGACTGTAAATATTATTTTTTAATAATCTAGACAATACAGCATCAACCCTCATGAAATGAAATGAAAATATATTAATTTTATAATATATTATAACACATTATTTAATACCCAACATACCGCGTAGGTTTGTGGACAACCATATGGTCAAGGCATTAAGTTTTTCTAGGTATTTAACTAGTTTTATGTACTTCATAAAAACATTATTCCACTCATCTTGTCTGTCTTCCTTTTGCCTTTCAATCGCCTCTGCATTGAGAGTAATTTCCAAACAGTTCCGCTGCTAAGCGGTCGGACCGATAATTAAAGAATAACAGCCCGCTAATTATACGTTGACACGTCAACAAATATTGAAAAGTAACGGTGGACTCGTGCGCATGGGATAGTCGTGCTTCTTCACGCTTCAACCCATCGTTTCTGCAGAACTGTTCTGTTTAATGCGATTGTGTGTGTTGCGGTCCGTTTGCTTCAGAACGCGAACTCGCCTCCACGTCCAGAGGCAACTGCCACCAGTCCACCACGTCCACGAGTTCTTCGTCGGCCTCTACGCAACTGCAACCAAGTTTCCCGCTTTTATTCCTACTTTCCTCGCCACTGGTTCGTCGCCCAGTAATTTATTCCACGAGTTCCTCGCCACTGGTTCGTCGTCCAGTAACTTATTCTACTACGCACCGCCACTCCACCGCCCAGTAACGGTTGTCATGGCTGAGTCCAATGGCTTTGGTGTAGGTCAGGTATTTCTCTATATGCTTTGGTTGTTCATGGCTGACCATGTGTTTGAAAAAATGTTTGAAAGACACATCCGGATTTGAAGAGTAATAATCTTTAAGATTTCTTTTCATTGCTTGATGGTTAATGAATACATGAGATGGATGAGATCACTGATCATTCTTAAATGAACCCCACATCTCTTCTTACAAAAAGTTGATGTAAAAATTTGCAAGACCCGTGCCAAAATGGTGATCTGTTTTGACGCAGGGGAGGGAGCAAAATCGTGCCAAAGAGAATTTGTAATGGAGCAGATTAATTTAAGTTTGAGATAAACATAATAGAATGTTAAAGAGATTTCTTTGGTCAGAATAAATAACACAGATTGTAGTTTTGTATTGGAGCAGCTAATTTAAGTTTGAGATAAACATAATAGAATGTTGATATTGGTTATATTTGTTAGTGGCATTGTTAAATCCTCTTGATTAGCTGTTGTCAAGTATGTTGACCAGTGTTCTAATTTGTGAGGTTGCCAATGACTGCCACATGTATGTTGACAAGTGTTCTAATTTGGGAGTTTGATGGATACGTTAAGCTGGGGAAAAAAATTCCAATAAGATTTTTATACATGATTTAAGAGGAAAAGTTATGATTGTAGTGATTGTAGTGAAGCTTAGATTTTAGGATAACCATCAAATGCAGGATATGACTAAACTAATTATAATCTGATTACAGACAATTTTTCTATCAAGAAACACCAAAAGTGTATCAAAAAAGAGAATAAAAAAAGAAAAAGAAAAAGAAAGAGTAAGAGGCAGGATATGTACATGTACATTGACAGTGATGAACATTGAAGCATTCAGGCATCTATATGTCTTTAGATTCAAATGACATAATGTATTTTGGTGATTTATAAAACTTGCTTGTTTATAATCGTGTGGTTTTGTATGGTAGGAACCAATTTATAATATTGATAGTGATGAACTTGAGGGTGAACTTGAGGCTGAAAGTGTTGAGGTACAAGGTGATTTGAATGTCGAAGATGGGGTCAATGTCGAACCCCAAGATGGAGTAAATGTGATTCCCTCTTCGAGTAGTGCTCCGTTGGAGCCATTCATTGGTATGGTATTTGAGGAGGTCGAAGATGCCCAAGCATTTTATAAGGCATATGCAAGGCGACAAGGATTTGCAATCCGAACGAATCATACTCGATTGTCGAAAGATGATAAAACTCGTTGTGCAGTAGACTATGTTTGCACAAGAGAAGGATTTCGGCGGGTTAGTCGGAAAGACACCGATCGAATAATGCCTGAACCTGCTGAGACAAAGATTGGATGTAAAGCAATAATGGGAATAAAGAAAGATGGTGAAAAGTGGGTAGTCAACAAGTTTGTGGTTGGACATAATCATATTTTGCTTACACCGAGAAGTACTAGTTTCCTTCGTGGACATAGGGGAGTTAGTAAAGTACAAAAGAAACTTATTATGACCTTGAATGAGTCTGGTGTACCGACAAGGAAGATAATGTCGGTATTGAGTAAAGATTCAGGTGGTGACTTAATGTCGGTTGTATTGGGAAGGATGTAGAAAATTATTTGGGAAGCCAAAGGAGAAAAATATTTGAAGAGGGTGATGCACAAAGGTTATATTCCTACTTTCTTGATCGACAAAAAATAGAACCTGGGTTTGTGTTCTCCATGCAAGTTGATAACAATGGGTGTATGGGAAGTTGTTTTTGGGCTGATGCGAGATCAAGAGCTGCATACCAATATTTTGGGGATGTTGTTACATTTGATGCCACTTACTTGACCAATATTTATAAGATGTCATTTGTGCCATTTTCTGGAGTTAATCATCATCATCAGACTATAATGTTTGGGTGTGCCTTATTAGTTAATGAAACGGCAGAATCATATATATGGTTATTAAGAACATGGCAAGAGGCAATGCTTGGGCGTGCCCCTTTAACTATAATTACAGATGATGACAAGGCGATGGCTAAGGCAATTGTTGAGGTACTCCCGAATACAACTCATAGGTTGTGTTTGTGGCACATTTTACAGAAGTTTCCAGAACACTTAGCCTATGTATACAACAAATTTCCAGACTTTCAAAAAGATTTTCGCCATTGCATCCATGAAACAATTACTACAGATGAGTTCGAGGAGGAATGGACTTCGATTGTGGTGAAATATGACCTAGGAGAAAATACTTGGCTGCAAAATCTTTACAGCCGACGGGATAAGTGGGTACCCGCCTACTTGCGTTCGACATTCTGTGCCGGTATGTCAACAACTCAGAGGAGTGAAAGCATGAACAAATTTTTCAAAGATTATGTTCGTTCAAGCACTATGGTTAGTGACTTTGTGCATCAATATGAAAAAGCTATAGATGCACGTTACTTTAAAGAGAAAGAGAAAGATGTCCGAACAAAATCTACCCGAGCAATAATGAAAACACCTTTCAAAATTGAAGAGGAGGCAGCATTGCTTTATACAAGAAAGTCTTTCATGATCTTCCAAGATGAGTTGTTTAATAGTTTACGGTACCAAGCAAGAAGATTGTCTTTGACTGGTGAGGCGAAGACATATGGAGTGACAGTTCATGGTAAAGAAACACCTCTTTACCATGTGATATTGGAGGGTAGTGGAGAACATGCTACATGTACATGCCATATGTGGGAGTTTATGGGGATTCTTTGTAGGCATATTTTGTGTGTTTTTGGCAAGAAAGCGAAGTTAAATAGATTGCCAGAGCATTATGTTCTAGACAGATGGACTATTAATGCTAAGAGTCGACCCATTCCCCACATTCCGTGTTGTGATGACCAAGTGAGCGTGGAACTAGATGAGAATACGATGAGAAGAAGCAAGTCAATGATACAACTTTATGATATTGTAGAACTTGCATCCCAATCAGCAGAAAAACACAATTATTTCACAGTTGCATTGGAGAAGGTTCACAAAGAGATGCTTGCAATGGAGGAGCATGTAGAATGTTCACGAGTAGTGCCGGCCAATGATGATCAAATATTAAGAAGCCAAGTTGTATCGAACTTTTCACAAACGGTGCAAGATCCTCCGCGGGTACCCACAAAAGGGCGCCCAAAATCTTTGAGAGCGAAGAACCCAAGGGAAACACAAACAACAAAGAAAAGACGTTGTAGCATTTGCAAGAATGAGGGACATGTTAAAAATAATTGTCCTTCAGTAAGGTATAGTAGTTAAATAGTTATTGGTGTTTTATCGCTTTGTAATTAGGGAAGCTAATAAAGATTGTTGTTCTTTTTTTAGGGATTTTGGGCCAACAACAACTGACAACATATCCGAACATTTGGATTCATAGTGCATGCAACTTTTATTATAAAGCAGTATGTGATTTATTCTCTCTTTCTAATAAATTAAATTGGTGGGATTATTTGATAGGACACAAATGTCAAACTTACTCTTTATTTGATGCAGCAGGACGCAGAAACTAAATGTTTTGAGTCATACGAGTAGCAGCTGAGGAAGGTATTCGAGTCATGAGAAGGAAGCTATGCCATGGAGAGATGCCATTGATTTGCAAAGTATAGTTGTGCCCATCCTGGAATTAGGCATGAAGTGCTCTGAAGAGTGGGATAAAAGACCTAAACCAAAGACGTACTTGCCGCACTTAATAAAATCAAATCCACTGTACTTGGAAACAGAAACAGGGGTGTCCGAGGTCTTTGATCCCCATTTTGTGTGGGTTTTCCTTTTGATTCCAAAAAGATAAAGACTTGCGTGTTAGTAATGTTGTATGTAACTTTTCATGGTTAAAGACATGGCTTGAGACTTCCTAGCTTCTTGTCATTGAACATTTATATTCTTTCTTTCTTCTACCATTTCTTTTGCCTTCTGCATAATTCTGACTAACACTGGTTCTTCTGAGTTTGAGCCTGCCTAGTTTACCCAGAAGAGAAAACAAATAAAATGAAAGGCAGCCTTGGTTTGAAATTTACCAATGCCATGCCAAGAAAGATGGGAGTCCTACTTAAATGTCAACATCTAATCTGATTTTTTGCTTTGTACAAACTCGAGTGCAACTAATAGAATCCAATAAGAAATTGATAAAATTCTAGTAATCCAATAAGCCACTATATAGAGGCTTTCATTGCATTCGGACACCATCTGGGTAAACCTGTAAACAAATTGGGGCTGGTGATGACTTTATTTTTTTTCAATCACCCCACTTAACAAATATCAGTGTGTACTCTGCCTTTTAACAACAGACCTATAGTCATCAATTATAACAACAAACCTCCAAGGTCCAGTGCATAAAAAAATATCTTTCTCATTCCTATTAAAATAAGATTGAAAGTGAATGAAAATGCTAAGCTGAAATTCAATTCGGTAGTACAAGGATAACTAATATAACATCCCTGAGGAACCACAAAGTAATTACAGGACCAAGTATCAAAAAGAAAGTAATAACTACATTAAAGTGTTACAACAAGTACAACGGGGTTACATGAGTCGCAGCACTGACCGAGATACATTGTAATTATTTGGATACATAAAAATTACACCACAAAAAAAAATAAAAAATAACCATGATAAAATTAACAGCTTCAAGACTCCATTGTACTTCTTTTCCATTACTTTAAATTTGGATTCTTCTATGCGTAGCCGTTCATGAAGAATCCTGTCATTCCTCCGTTCAACTAACTCCAACGCCATCTTACAGCAGCTGTTTTGCTCACTTTGTAGATCAATCCATTCAAAAAAGTCACATTGTTTTTTCTTCTTATAGTTTGGACAATTCAAAAATCTTCTTCCAAAACTATTTGGTTTTCCAGAAATTCGTAACTTCGCTTGGCAGCCACAATAGCAAAGTGGTCTTTCTAAACTACCTTGGTCTTCCCATCTTACACCCCTAGAACTTGACCCGGACTGAGAACCCGAACTCTTCATGCCCTATATTAACATTGAAGAAACTAAGGAGTAACTGAAAATCATTCTATTAAAGAAAGCCCCCATATCAGTAAGAAGTTATGTTAATAAAAACACATATGCTGACAATTGATAGCACGAAATTATAAAAAGTAAAAGTGTCATTAAACATGATCTCCAACATTAAAAGTTTGAGTCATATTGAAGGCCAGACAAAACAGAAAACTTATCTTAACCAAGCACCAGGCTTTACACAAACGGATTCCATATGGGTTCTCTAGATGAGGAGTAACTCTATTATTTTTTTGTACCAAACTGATATCTTTTCTTCCACCACAAATCATTTGGGAACGCTGAGAACATGAAGGATGTTCTAAAATGGGGTAATCTTATCAGGCAGCACTACAAACGGATTTGTCTCAAAATGCAAATTTTTCCCTTAATGCACTAAGCACATGCTTCCTAACACAATCAATTTATCAAACCAATCCTCCAATGTGCAACAATCTTGGTCATGAAAAAAATACTACTAAATACTACTAAACCAAGCCATAAAAATACTACTTTAATTTCAACTAAATATTTGTTCACAAAAAATTATGAAAAAACCCCACTTAACAACTCTGTTTCAGTTCTACCCGGATTAAGTAAAAAAACTAACTAAAAAATGAACCCCACATCCATAACCAACTCTGTTTCAGTTCTCGGCTGCATAGCAGAGAAAAAAAAATCTGGTAACATGTAAAATGCAAACAATAAAAGCATTACTCCAAGAGAGCCGGTGTTCCCAAGTTTACAGGACATCTAAAAAATATGTACAAAATCATACTAGAGACCTAGGTTAGGGTATTTCATACCAGAGAAATTTCACGAGTCGCGGCGTCAAGGGACGTCTTCGATTGAGGGTTAGCCGTGCGACTTGGCTCCATGGACTCTACGCGACGGGATCTTGCGAAATGATGAGGCCTTGCAATGCGAGAGGCGGTTGGTAATTTGGGGCAACTGCAAAATGAGGTGAGGGCAACTGGGTTAGGGTTTGCGATATGAGATTGGGGCTTTACGTGTCACACGAAGGGAATGAAGGGAATGAACTCGGTAAGATTGGGGCTCAAAAACAAATGAGGTTAAAATTCTGATGCAGGTAATCACACGATATTTACCATGTGACTTTACGTGTCACAATTTTATTCACGGGCTGTTATTTGTTTAAAACAGCCCGACCGGCGTGCAGGTTTTCCCATTTCCAAAAGGTCCACACTTGCAGCTTTATGTTTTGAGAATATTGGAGGCCTTTCCACCTTGACGGCTTGACCCATTCTACGATGTTCTTTCACTTTTTCTTTCTTTCTTTTTTCCTTTTTTTTTTTTTTAATTACACTTGTACATTTATGAGAAATGTAACTTAAAAATGGCCAAAAGTTAACTTTAATAAGTATAAATCTAAGTAATTATCATATCATTTGAAGTGCAAAGGACTTCTATGAATGGCAAGCAGATGAACCAATTGAACAGTATATACATTTTCCCTCTCCATCTCTATTTCAAGTTAAGTGTTACTCCATTATTTTTAGACCAATATTACTCTTTATCCGAAATCTTGTCATTCTCAATCACACGTGATGGTGTGTTACATTTCAAGTGGCTTCTTATATCAACTACTTAAAATATGGCACATCACGAAAGATGATAAGCGATAAAAAATGGTTTAAGATAAAAAAAGAGTTTTGTTCTAATATTTATAGTTATATTTGATTTTGTTTTAAATAGCCCAAGACCCACATGTTGTGTTTTCTTTTCTCTCTAAAATCTAAACCTTAAATTTTCCTCAAAATTCAAAGCAAAATCTCAACCATCAAATTTTAAAACAATGATTAAAGTTTAAATAATAGTGTGTATATTATATATATAGGAAATTATTCGTTTAGTTTTAGAATGTGCAAATCTTACATATTCCTTTTGAAAAAAGTAGGCAAACCTATGACTTATACAAAAAAAATTCACTTTTAATAATGGGCTCTACTTTTTACAAAAGAAATTTACAAAGATTTGTACACTTTAAAACTAAATCTGGCATTATTGTTTTTATTGTTAGAATAATAGTACTTGGAGTTTTGGCCATTTAAAACTTACCGCTCATATGGTCATCTTGATGTGGCACCACCAAGTAGTGCCACGTGATTCATTAAAAATATAAATACAATGGGATAGATGGAACTTAAAGTTTCAATTTTTTTATATATTTACAATTTTTTTATTTTAATATATTTTTTATATTTTTAATAAATCATATGATATTATGTAACGGTGCCACATCAATAAAGCTATATTAGCTGTAAGTTTTATGAGTAACGATATAAATAGTCATGGGTTGTATAAGTAGTACTCATTTTAAAAAATAGTGGGATTCAATATTAAAAAATTAATTTTTTCAAATGAGTCCCATATAATTTACTCACTTTTCAAAATGAATGTGCGTCAGACGTTAGTTGCGCTAAATATTATTTCTGAAGTTTTATTGCGCGACAGTACCGTTAATTATGGCTGTAAATGAACCAGTATGTTTGATAGTTCACTCGGTACTCGCCCGGTTAAAGTCGAATTGAACTCGACTCGTGAAAAAAAAAACTTGCCCGTGAAAACAATTTCTCACTCGATTAGTAAATGACACATACCCGATAAAACTCGACTTGACTTGGATAAGCCTAATTAAGATCCGCTTGTTTATGCTCGAGTCGACTCATTAGCTCGACTCGATTAAACCTCATTCATATATTGATAAATATATACATATACCGATGTATATATACACATATATATACATGTATTAGCTAATAATATAAGCATAATACTTTTATAATTAAATATGTAATATGTAACCTAATTATTTATATCTATATATTGAAGATACTTCATAGTTATAGTTTATAATTTGTAAAATAATTAGTCGATAAGATTTAATAATTTAATATACTCGTATGTAGAAATCACATATGAAATAGATATATGTTATCATATTATGTGTATGTATTAATAATATATAAAGACACATAATATATTGTATTATTGATAAATATCAACTAGTTAGATTTTAATTATTTATTAATGTTTAAAATCTTATAATTCAATAGTGGTTCTACTCATTAGTTGTACAAATTCAATCTTAGATTTTTTTTATTTTTTTATTTATCTAATTTATTAATTATTTCATCTTATTAAAAAAAAATTCAAATTCGTTTGTGGTACCAACTCGAATTAAAATTTGAATATTTTTAATTGAGCCAAACTTGAGAAGCGAAAAATGGGCCCGACTTGGCTCGATTAGTGCCCTGCGTCTAATGAAACGCGAACACGTAAGATGATAAAATGAAGCCAAACCCTCATTGTTGTTCAAAAAATAAAAAAAAAAATAGCTGGAAATGGGAATAGTAGGAATGCAGCTCAGTATGGGTCCCGATAGCTCAAAGGCCACGTGTCGAGTAATGAAAGGAAAGTAGAAAAATATCAAGCAATCCATTAAGCACAACGAAAATCACGGAATCAGTCCCACTCTGTGTAATAGTTCATTTTTGTAGATAATCGAAGGTTGTCTTCCAATCCCAATTCCAAAACATCTCTGGTACGTACAACCGCCGTTGCAGAATTTTTATTTTTTAATAAAAATAAAATCGAGAAGACCATCGGATAAAGCCGGCGAGTGATAAACTTGAAGGAACAAAAAAGGACCACCTGTA
Organism: Juglans mandshurica; assembly: GCA_022457165.1. Lineage (NCBI taxonomy): Eukaryota > Viridiplantae > Streptophyta > Magnoliopsida > Fagales > Juglandaceae > Juglans > Juglans mandshurica. The sequence continues at coordinate 25,326,860 of CM039625.1, read as the reverse complement.
AATGCACCCAATAAATTCTCTCCGTATCCAAAGAAACTTAGTCAAAGAGAAATTAAATTCTCAGGAAACAAGCAACCTTCCCACTCCCCTCCTTCAAACTAAATTTCCATATTGTCCATTTCCAAGGATCCAAGCTTTGGCACTCTCTTCATGTCAGTAGTAAGTATAGTAGAGTGAGCAAAACCCACCAAACCAGATACGTTTATCTACAATGTGAACATTGATGAGAGAAAGTGCGAAGCACGGCTACTATTCCACAGATAAGAAGTGTTTCTAAGAAAGCAGGGGTCTTTTTTTAAAACGATATTGTCTATTCGTTTAACAGAACATATTTTGATTCAAATTAGATCAAACTCGATTTGAGAAAAAAAAATGCAGAATATGACTAATAAATAAATGATGGTGGCTTTGTGTTTTGATAAATGAAGAAGTTTGTTAAGGAAGGCTGGGTCACGGGGAGAGAAATCCCGCATGCGTGTAACCACTTTCATCTAAATGATGTGGCGACTACCCTACCTGGAGGTTGAGAAACGGAAGACGAACGGAAGCCTGTGGAAGACGAACATAAGCTTGTTGCAGAGATGAAGGGGAGAGATGTCGTCATGCTGTAGGGATTGAAGGCTGGAGTGAAAACGAAGCTTCTTGAAGACAAATGGGAGAGATGTCGTCATGCTGAAGGGATGGAGGCTGGAGTGAAATCTATTTCGAATGATGGAGGGTTTCGAAACAGAGGGAATGGTTCTCACTGGGGCAAGGGAATGATGGAGGGAAATTATAAAAAGGAGGCCAAGACGCCCCATTTCTTTTGTCTCGGGGGCAAGGATTCCCCAGCGATTCCTCAAGGCGGTTGTACATAGCATTTTTTATTCCAAAACCTGGCCACCACAATTCACATGATCTCTTCTTCATTATCCCTAAAAGTGACCACACAAATCCCACCTCAAAATTTTTTTAATTGTTTTTTTTTATAAAGAAAACTTGGATTATTGCAATTGTGTTTGATCTTTTATAAAGTCTCGATTGGTTATACAGATGAGATAAAAATATAAATTTATAAATAATATTAAAATAATTTATGAATAGTAGTGAAATAATTTGATTTAAGAAATTTTATGAGATTTTAGAAAATATGAGAAAAAATTAAATACATATATATAAAGTTAAAATATTGTTAAAATATAACTTTTTAATATTATTTGAGATTTGAAAAAATTAATTTTTTATTTTTTTTAAGTTTGGAAAAATTGTAATGATTAGATAAAAATTTTGAAATTGAAAAGTGTTTATATTTAAATGTTGTTTGAATGTTGATATAATAAGATAAGATGTGATGAGATGGGTTGAGACCATTTTTTAAACTAAATGGGGCTAGAGTTTTTAACAAAACTTCAGGTGAAAAAAGTGATATATGCAATGAAACCTTGTCAAATTTATTATTATTTGAATAAATCTCTTTGGTGGCATTAAAGTTTTAAAAGAAATGATATTTGCAGTCATAGAATGAGTAAGCACTGCGTACTCATTTTGAAAAAATGAGTAAATATAGGGTTAACATAAAAAAATATTTTTTTTAATGGTGAACCCTACTCTTTTTCAAAATGAGTGTACGACGCTTGTACAATTCATGATTGTATCTAACATTACTCAATTTTTAAATATATATGGTATTTTATATTCGTATTTTATTCTTATATATGAGTACAATATATTTATTCTTATTTTATCTAGCATTCGTATTTTATATATTTTATATATTTATTCTTATTTTATATATATGGTATAATTCTTATTTTGGCCTGGTCTCGAAGTGTAGTTTCTTTGGACCAGACTATACCAAAATCAACCAAATCACTTAATATGATATTTTTTAAACATATAATATATTATTTTATATAGTAGTTGTATAAGTTAATTCTATAATTTTTTATAATCTATTACTATTGACTATATAAAATGTAAAATAATATATGTTATCAATTAGTTAATATATTATTAGATAAATCATATGATAAAATGTCATTATATGTAGATACATAGTACATACTCTAGTAAAGTACTAAGTTAATAACTATTAACATAATAAATATAGATATATAATTAATTATTTCTTAATGGGTGAGTTACATAATCTAAGTTAAAGAGCACATTTAAATTTGATTTTATTAATTTAATTAATTTTATATATTAATGTATCTACCAAAAGAAGCAAAGAGTTAAAAAACTCTTCCTAGCTCATATACACAGACCACGGTATCCGACCGATAGTAGTGAATAATAGTGAAATCAATCGAAACCGGCTAATTTATAAAAAGTAATGCTAGTGTGCAATCCCTACACATTCCCTTTGAAAATAAATAGAATTTACTATCAAAAAAATAATTTTTTCATATAAATCTCTTGTAAGTCCGGCACACTTGTATAAATCTGAAATTTACATATAAATATATCAAGCAATCCCCATTATTTTCTTAAAATTATTTTTTAAGAGAATGCATTAAACTTACACATTTTAAAATTTATATCTAACATTACTTATTTAAAAATAATTACTTATTCCAATAAAAAAAAGAGTAAATCACTGTTGCCAAGTGTCAAGGGTTGTCAAATCGTGTTAACGGGTCGTGTTCGTGTCATGTCAAGGTATGTACATTACACTTAACGGATCAACACGAACACGACCCCTTAAAGATTTCGTGTCAAAATTTCAAACTCAAACACGACACGATAAGATAACGGGTTGACACGACACGACCCGTTATGACCCGTTAATAAATAAGAAATAAATTGACACGACACGACCCGTTCCATTTTAACCAGAACCCATTAAGGCTAAACCCTAATCCGCTTTTATCGTGTCTTGCTCATATTGGGTTAACGGGTCGTGTCACATATTACCACTCCTTATGTGACACAAAATTGATAATCACAATATACCTTAAATCTACAAAAATAAATGGATATTTAGTAAAATATGAGAAATTACTGATTAAATCATAATTTTCGAATTCAATCCAAACAATTACACAAAACAAAATATATGTATATATATATATATATACATTTTCTTTCCCGCCTTTCAGGAAAGAGTGCTGCTACACTCACCACTCCTAGGTATCGTTAGGAGTTACCGTTAGTTATAAGATTTTATTTTATTTTATTTTTTATACATGTATTTTTTAATACTTTTAAATATTTTAAAAAAAAATCATAATATTATTAAAAAATATTTTTTTAATTATTAAGTAAATAAAAAAATTAAAAATTAAAAATTAAAGCAGTAGAATTAAACGATAAAATAGAGAGAGAAAAGTAATATTATCCTTTGAGGAAAAGGATAAATAGGTAAAAAAAAATATTATTTTCACTCTCTCCCTCCAAACACAGTACACGGAACGTGAACTCACAGCCACACTATGGCCCTAACACTCGACAAAATTTCTTTAATGCCACTAAACCAACCAGATCATGCCAATAATAATATTACATTTATGAGAATAATAATTATGAGCCACACCAAACGTTGAAAGCTGCTTTTAACGGTTTAAAAATCTTTTTAAAGAAAAAATGATATATTTGAGAAATTTATAAAAAGTGTTTTAATCATCTAAAAGATTTGAAAATTTATTTTTTTTAAAAAGCATCAAATTAACGTTCTTATCGAAAAGTTCCTACAAATAATTATATATTTTTAAAAAATGAATATAACTAATTTTAAAATTACTTTAATGTTTATCAAATGAAAAATGAAGTGAAGTGATAAATGTACCGCTCTGTGAGTAATTTTTTTTTCACTTAATGATAAATGAAGTGATTTTAAATATATCGATGTATTTTTTATTTTTTAAAAATATTAAAATATATTAAAAAAATGAAGAAAAAATAAAAATCCAAAAAGTACCGTGCGGGCAACTTGAGCGGACTTGTTAGGGACCTCGGTCAAGTCCCTAAATACTAGGTTCGTCACGCCAATAGTAATCTCGAGTTGACCGAACCCTTGTTCCTCTCTTGTTTGGTTCACGATCAAGGTGGTCAAATGACCAATATGGTATGGTGAGGTTAGGTGTTTAGGCTAGAAGGGGTGATGGAATGATAGGAATTGATCAAGGAAGTGTATGGCTAGAAAGGTGGTAGAGGCGCGCACGGCACTAGTGTGTGCTAGGGTTGGCGCCACTAAGGTCCTGTGTTTAGGGTTTGGGAAGGTAGGATGGATGGTTAGGGTTTGGAAGAAGAGTGAGATGTTGGGCGGCTAGGGTTAGCCGAATAGAATAGTGGTTTAAATTTAAGAAAGTTTCCTAAATGGGAATGGATATGGCCGGTTATGGTAGGGAATGAGTCAATTAGGGTTCCCAAAATATAGGAATACTAATTATGATAAGTATGATGGGCGGCTAGGTCAAGTCCAAATAAGGCAAGTGGTTGCCGAATTTGACTTGTTTGTAGGGGTGTAACCGGTCCGGTCCGGTCCGGTTTTGGACTAAATCTAGGACCGAACCGATAAGTACCGGTTTGGTATTTTTCAAAACTGATTACGCACCGGTTACCCTCATAAACCGGTACTTCAAGTTTTACTAGTTTCCGGTCCGGTCCGGTTTTTCGATTTTTTTTAAATGTAAATTTCACAGTTTGTCATTAAAAACTTATTTATAAAATAAATAAAAAAACTGATTTAAAAAAAATCTGTTTTATACTTTTATTAAAAAAAATCTACTTTAACTTTTACTAAAAAAATCTAGGCCATTCATTTTATTTGGGTAAGTTACCTGGTGTTAACTGTTAACATTAAAAAAATTATAAGTTATACCACACATGCATGAACTGCCTTTTACCGATCAACCTAATTAAGGTTTGAGTAGAATGGTTCATTAATTCATTTCATCACATGAGAATGGACATTAGACCAATTCAACGACAAAGCCTAGGCCACAACCAACAACAACCCAATCAGCAATAACAAACTGTCAAACACTAATAAATTTCGGATTAAAAAAAAAAATACCCTACTATCACAAAATCGAATCAACCCAATCGAATTGTCAAACACTAATAAATTTCGGATTACAAAAAAAATACCCTAACATGATCATCACAAAATCCTATCAACTCAACCCAATCAGCAATCGGCAATCAAGATTCACAAAAATCCCAAAATCCCAAAACCTAATCACAAAAACCCTAACATCACAAAATCCAATCACAAAAATCATAGTTGGCTACTGCTAGTATGTAATTTCAAAAAAAAAAAATATTACCATGGGCTGGGGGGCCGGGGGCAGATAGATAGAGAAACTGAGACCGTGAGACGGGTTGAGACTCAAGAGACATGAGAAAAGAGAGATTGAGAGTGACGAGAGAGACGAAGACCGAGCAGAGTGACTGAGTGAGTGAGAACTCAGTGAGACGGAGAGAGCTTGCTGTGCGAGAGGCGAGAGCAGAGTGAGTGAGAAGTGAGAGACGAAAATTGAGAGTCCGGGACGAAGACCCAAACGCTGTGTCACTGAGTGGGAGTGCCGAGTTCACGAAGAGTCGAAGTCGAAGAGATGAGATTTTAGGTTTTCACTTGATCACTTTTCGGTTTTTACGTTTCATTGTTTTCAAATACATTAAAACGGCACCGTTGGTCCGTTTGGGCCTTTGGCTGCCCTTTACTACTTAATTAAAATTTAATTATTTAATTGAATCTTTTCAATGTGTTTTTTTTAAATGATAATTAATTTTTTATATATTTGTAATACATTTAATAGACTATAGACTATAGTGATTCACTGATTATAGTGATTTAATATAACTATTAACTATATATATTTGTAATATATTTAATATGCTAAAGTCAACTATTTTATATAATAGACTATAATATATATATATATATATATATATATATATATATATATATTTGTTAAACATTTAATATACCATAGTCTAATAGTATTAATATTAGCCTACTAGTATAGTTATATATTAGTATTAGACTATTAGTTATGGACCATGGTGATTTAGTAGAGCTATATTAGTATAACTATAACTATAGTCTATATTAAACTATTAATATTAGTTAAATAGTTATAAACTTATATATTAGTATAGCTATATAATAATATTAATATTAGCATATTAGTATAGTTATATAATATTAGTACTAGTTATAGTCTATATTAAACTATTAGTATTAAACTATTAGTTAAATAGTTATAGACTTGTATATTAGTATAGATTAATAGTATTAATATTAGTCTATTAGTATAGTTATATTATATATATTAGTATTAGTTAATAGTTATAGTGATTTAGTATAACTATATTAGTATAACTATAATTATAGTCTATATTAAACTATTAGTATTAAACTATTAGTTAAATAGTTATAGACTTGTATATTAGTATAGATTAATAGTATTAATATTAGTCTATTAGTATAGTTATATTATATATATTAGTATTAGTTAATAGTTATAGTGATTTAGTATAACTATATTAGTATAACTATAATTATAGTCTATATTAAACTATTAGTATTAGGACCGGTTCTAGGATTTTTGGAACCGGTCCCGGACCGGACCGGTTCAAAACTGGTAAAACCGGTCCGGTCCGGACCGGTTTTCCGGTTTAAAATTACACCCCTACTTGTTTGGCTAGATGAAATTTCGGTTAGGGCAACACAAGGGATCACTCAACTTATGGAAAGTTGACTAACACTTGTGTTGGTCGAAATCTTGGGTAAAACGGATTGGAAGAGCAAAAAGATGAAGAACCTCAAGAACAATGATGAACAGTCAAGAACAAAGTGTAAAACACTAATGCACTTGAATGAACAATCAAACAATCAAACAAACAATCAAATCTTGATTCACGAATTGTACAAAAAATGAATAAACCTCATATATTGATAAATCAATTTGGGATTCACGAATTTCACCCAAATTGCCCAAGTGCATAAGCACCGAAATAATGATCTCTCAACAAGTAGTCTCTCACTAAGAGTTTTGCCAAAAGATTCTAAGGCAATTACATAATGTTCTATTTATAAGCAAAACAACTTGAAAATCCCCAATAGGTCCCTTGAAATTAAATAAATAAAATAAACAATAAGATAGTGGTCATGGACCAAGTCTAGCAGTGGCATGCATGACCAATGATGGGCTAGGATGGTGCATGGTGGTCTTGGGCTGGTCCATGATCAGGTGGTGCAGTCATGGCTTGCTGATGGTGAGCCATGGTCAGGTGGTGCGGTCATGGCCTGGGCTGGTGGCCTAGGCACTGGCTACAAGGCATGGGCTGGAGCCATGCGCTGGATGGCATGCCTAGTGGGCATGCCACTAACCTCGCTGGCATGCGGCAGAATGATGGCTTGTGCGTGTGCGCGCGTTGGCTGGTCTGGCTGTGCGGCATTTGGGCGTGCGCAGGGCCACACGGCCCATTAGCGTGCGCACGGGCTTGTGCACTAGAATGTGCGTGGGCGTGCGGCGCGCGGGCTGTCTTGCGCGTGCGACCTATGCCGCGCGCTGACTGACTTGCGCGTGCGGCCAGTGCCGCGCAGGCTGACGCCCACTAACCTCGCTGGCTGCGCGCGCGGGCTGACTTGCGCGTGCGGTCTGTGCCGCGGGCATGGCTGTGCGCGCGGGCTGACTTGCGCGTGGCTTGTACCACGCGCATGGCTGTGTGCGCAGGTTGCTGCCTATTAACCTCACTAGCCCGCATGCAAGGCGCCCCATAGGTGGTCCCCCACGAGCCAAGACATGGTTGAGGGCTAGCCAAAGTGTCTTTCCCCACCATGACTAGGGCATGTGCGGCCTCTAGGGCCTGCTCGATGTGAAGATCTAATAGGACTACTCTGAGCGACAGAATGACCCGACTCTTATCAAATAGTAAATCACTTTTAAAATATAGAGCTTATTATTTAAGTTATAAATTATAAGTCTTAAAGCGTTAAATTAAATTATATTTATCATCACCATCCCAAACAATGGGCCCCTTTCTCGTACATTACCTGTCCTGTAAATTACCTAGTTTATTGGGGATATAAGGGTAAATTAAGTGCCCCCTTACGGAAGGCTCTAACATTTATTGGGTGAGAATGAAATCCGCGAGTTTGCCAAATCGTAGCTGACACGTATCCCCTGTTGCTGTACGTTCCCAATAATTGACGGAGATGATGATGTAGGCGCAAAGGCCAGACAGTAGGTTCCGGACGAGTCCATGGGAATAAGATAGTTCTTCGCCGGTAGCGACAGCGACTTCCCGGCCGAGAACCGGAACGACACCGTTGGAACTTGCACGGAGGTATGGGATGACAGATCGTAGCACGTGTCGAACAGAGATACGCCGCTCGTCGATTTCAGGTTCGGAGTTAGCTTCACGAACGCGTCGCGGAGCGCGTTGTAGGCCTGGGTCTGCAATCGGGTTATGACCGTACCCGAATCGACGATGATTCCGCCGTTTCCTGACGCGTCCGTTTGAAATACCGAGGCCGGGATCGAGAGGGGCTTACCCCCGACGTTCAGTCCTTCGAGTCCGATGAAGTAGAGCGTGTCGAGCTTTTCATTTTTAAGTAGAGTGGTAGTGACCGAGTCAGCGGGTGGAGCCGAGTTGAACTCGAGAGTCGAGGACTTGCTCGAGTCACGGTCCACGAGGCAGTATGAGAACGACGACGCTTTGATCTGGTAGGGAAACGAGAGTGAACCCCCACCGAGTCCGAGTATTCCGGCTGCCGCAACGAACAAACCCTCGTTGTCGTGGCCGCAGCCCAAAGCGATATTGTTCACTGAGCCAGAGCTCCCGAACGACACTGTCTCCGTCACCATGTTGCCAGTGGTGCTCGACCCGTCGTCATAGGAGACCTGATAGAGACACTTTCCTGCGCTACAACCTTGACCGACGGCCTTGCATTGCGGGGAAGCGCACGAAAGGGGCTTGTAGGAGGAGGATGAAGTTGGGTCGAATATCGGATCGGATTGCTGGTAGCAGTCCGCACAGGGCTTACATTGGAGCCAGTTGATTTCGCTGCCAGTGTCGAGCACCATGTAGAAAGGCTTGGCGGGGGTTCCCACACCAATGCGCGAGAAGTACTCACCGCTGCGCAGGCTCCTTCCGGACACGATCGGAGTGGACAGATCCTCGGGGAGAAGCTCCTTCTCCACTGGTTTAAGATCCGACTTCTTCACACCCTCAAGGGCGAGCTGGAGCTTGGTGGTGAGAGCTTCGACCCGGGCAGAGTCGCGCTCGAGTCGAGCAAGAACAAGGCTCTTGTAGTCTTCATACGAGGACTTATAAAGTGACTCTCGTGGGTGAACCTGAACCGAGAAAGAAGAGGAATTACCGACCCGAGCTTGTAACAGGGGCCCTTTTTGTTGAACCAAGGGCTTAACGGTTTCAGGGTCGAAGTTGAGGACTGCACGGGCTTGTTCGAGCGAGGCCGAGACGTCAAGGAATGTATGAGTAATCTCGGGTAAGTCTCGAGAGAAAGCCAAAGGAAACAGGGAAATCATAGAAAAAGCAACGAAAATGGCGGAGAAGAAGAAACAGAGGTACGAGTTTGGGGCCATTTTTGAGGTCTGCTGCATAGAGCAGAGAAGAAAGGCAGAGAGTTCGAAGTGAGAAGTTGGCCTTTTATAAATGGGCAAGGCTACTCTGCCGCCCAGCATTTACCGCTGGGCGTGACGCCCAGTCTTAATTTTTTTATTTTTTTTTATCTTTTCATATTTTTTAATATATTTTTATTTTTTTTAAAAATAAAAAATATATATTAATACATTTAAAATTAAATCCTTAATTATTAAATAAAAAAAATAAAAAATAACCAACGGTCAAACTAAGTGGACAAAGAAGCTTCCTTTATAAATTTTTTTCCTTCTATTTGCCTCGCTCTCTCTCCGAATGTTGGGAGGATAAAGACAAGGCCAAAATGGCATTAATTAGTGGGAAAAGGGTGACTTCAGAGCCAACGGAATGCGTCATCGAGCGGTACGTACGCAATATACGGTAGTGGCAATCAATTTTTCTCAGCTTTGGCAAGATTGGGATCTCAATTCTCAACTCATCTAAAATAAAAAGTATCCAAAATATTAAAAATTAAAAATACATTAAAATTTACATATTTCTTGATATACTCTTCATATTATTCGAAGGTTTCTTTTGATTTTGTGGATGAGATGAAATGAGGTAAAAGTTAAAAATTAAATAAAATATTATTAGAATATATATTTTTAATATTATTATAATTTTGAAATTTAAAAAATTTTAAATTATTTATTTTATTTATATAAAAATTTGAAAAATTTATAATAATAAAATGTGTTGTGAAAACATACGAGATTTTACAAAAAGATAGAAAAACCAAAAATATATATATATATATATATATATTTATAACCCAACATTCATTCGTAAAGCATTCAATACAAACTATTTTGATCAATCTAAAGAGATTGAGTAATAAATATAGGAACATCGTCTCACCACATGTCAATATTATCAATATTCAAAGCACAACAGGGCTAGTCTATGAGCCAACTCATTCCCCATATTACCATTTGCTAAAAAGGAATCTTGATCTTCTTTTATTTCTTTGACCATTAACAAACTATCACTTTCAATTACAATTTTGGAGAAACTCAAATAGACACAAAGTTGTAAGTCCCGTAGTAAAGCCAGCAATTCAATAGTACTAAGAATCTCTACCTCATTTTCCATCTTATTAGCAGCCATCACCAACTTTCATTTGTCATCTCTAAGAACAACACCCACACCAGCTTTTCTCAAGTCAAAAAACATAGTTCTATCAACATTCAGCTTGAAAAAACTCACTGGAGGTGGCTTCCAACAACACATTATCTTTGCTATGTCGCCTAATGAATTCATAAGATCCTTATGTGTTTTCTATAAAGACAAAGCATGATTAATAATCTGACTAGGCTCAATTAAGATTTTATCCATTTGCATTTTGTATCTCCTAAATCACAGTTCCCAAGTTATAAGAAAGAATATTGAGAAGAAAGAATTGGTTCCTTTTTCCAATACATATGTTGAAAATTGAAATACATGTTCATATATAGTTAGTTAATAACTAACTAATTTAGTCTTGTTTGCTTACACAAATGAGATGAGATGTGATAAAAATTTATGAATAATAATGAGATAATTTGTTAATAACAATAAACTTTTTTGAGTTAAGATTTTTATGGAGTTTTGAAAAATGAGAGAGAAAAAATTGAATAAAAAAATTATAAAGTTATAATATAATTTTTTAATATAATTATTGTTTTGGAATTTGAAAATTTTGAATTTCTTTTTTGTGTTTTATTTTGAAATTTAAGAAAATTATAATAATTAGGCAATTCTGCTACAAGTACTAGACATTAGGTACCTTTTGCCAAATCGGTTGACATGGTCAATGCCACGTCAGCCGATATTATTATTAAAAAAAAAATTTCATAAAATCAAACCCATCCTAGAGCCAACGCCAAAATCAGTCTGAGAAGCACATCAAACCCATCCCAGTTTTTTGGGTAGCAGTTTTAGTAGTAGCTGCATTATTCTTTGATCTTTACAATACTATTTGGGTAGCTGTTTAGGATTTTTTTTTTTTTTTCTTTCCTGAGAATCTAAATAAAGTTGGTTCATGCATCTTGCCCTCTTATCGTCTCCTTCAGTTCAAAGACAAAGAAAACTTTACTTTCAAGCACAGCTGCTACTTCTTTTACTTTCTTTCCTTCTTTCAGTCTTTACTCAGTCTGATGGCTTTGGACCTCTGGTGCTTTTTGCTTACTGCATATCCTACCCCCCTCTCTCTCTCTCTCTCTCTCTCTCTCTCTCTCTCTCTCTCTCTCTCTCTCTCTCTCTCTCTCTCTCTCTCTCTCTCTCTCTCTCTCTCTCTCTCTCTCTCTCTCTCTCTCTCTCTCTCTCTCTCTCTCTCGTTGTGAAAAGCTTTCTCTTTCCTTCTTTCAAGCACAGCTACTACTTTCAAGCCCTAAAGTCAACTTCTAGAGGCCCACACCACAACTGCTACTTTTTCTTCTTTTCCAACCTCAAGATTTTAGTCTCTGTCTTCCCTGTCTTTTTTTTCCACTGGACCTTTTTTCAAACTTGGCCACTGGATCATTGCCGTCTACAGGTTCATATTGCAGTAACTTTTGTTACTCTTTTTATTTTTCAGAAGTCTTGAATGAATTTAGTTTGGGTTTGAATCTTATTCTTTAGGGCATGCGACCACATACTGCTCTTTAGGGCATGAGAAGAAGAAGATGAGAAGAATCTAACCTGTGTTCATCTTCGTTGATAGACGAAGAAGACCCAGCCCTTCATGCTTTGTTCTTGGGTAGACGAAGAAGACGAACCTGTCGTTTGGGTTAAACACAAAACACACCGTTTCGAATTTTCCACGTGGAGGAACAGGTACGCAGGAGTTCCCCACGGTGAGTGCAAGTAGACTTTTTTATAATTAGGTGTTGATTTGATGAAAAAGTTAAAATTTGAAATTTTAAAATTAGTATTTGGATGATGAGATGAGATAAGATAGCTTCAAAGATTTGTGAAACCAAACCAACCCTTAAAATGCATATCTTTTTCTTAGCAATAGTTTGGTTCTAATTGTAGAAACTTTGTATTTGTGCATTTACTTTTTATTGCATTAAGTATATTCAAAAGTAATTTCTTAATTAAACAAAAATAATTATAAAAAAGTAATATGTGCATTTGTATTATTGTAATATCACATTATTATAAATATTATTTTACATATTATATAGTACTATATATAATATTTCTTGAGTAATGATACATGCAAAATCCTTTTTATAATCATTTATACGACTATATTTTAAAGTGAGGAAATTTTATAGAAAGTGGCATTACTTTTATAAGTTATTTTACAAAAATGCCACTTATTTAAAACATAGTTGTACAAATGATTGTAAAAAAGTTTGTATGTATATCATTCTCCATATTAATAAAGAAAAATGATATTTATAATTATAGAGTAAGCAAGCACGCCGCACTTTATTTAAAAAAAATGAGTAAATATAATACCTACATGAAAAAATTAATATTTTAATGATAAATCTCACTCTTTTTTCAAAAGGAGTGCGCAACGCTTGCACAATTCATGATTGTTTCTAGCATTGCATAGGACCATGAGGTCGCACAGAGGCTTATGAAGAATGTGAGTTTTCATCAGCACTAAGTCGTCGTTATAACCGAAATGCCATGCGTCATCGCAACACCACGGACAAATGACAACTCCTCCTGCAGACTACGGATGGTTGCTTCATGAGCTTCTAAAACCCACCTGGTTTCTTCGTGGGCGGTCTCCGCTTCTCTCCTTCGCTTCCTTTCCACCTCCAAGGTTTTCCTTTTCTTCATCAGAGACTCATTGGCGTCTTCAACTCGCTTTGTCAGCCACTAGTTTGTCCAACTGTTAGAGTCTCGCTGTTGGCGCAACTCTAGGTTCTCGGCCTGCAGCTGCTCAAGCTCCAGCTGGAAGTTGTCAAGAGACTGTTGCAACGCCTCCCTCGCCTCGGAAGCAAGTAACGCCTCAATGTGAAGAGTGCCAACTTCACCCTGGGATCTTATCAAGTCGGCAAGGGCCTCCTCTGCTTCTTCCTTCTAGTTTTGCTCCTTTGCTGTTAAGTCTAAGGCAAACGGCGCAAGCCAACAAAGTGCCCGGTTCTCAACTCATCATCTCTTCTTGGCTATCCACGATGAAGGCCACTAGATGCTCCAACCCCTGTCATGCAAGTCAAAATCAAGATCAAGAAAGGAAAAAAACAAAGAGTCTGAGGTGTTTGTAAGTTAAGGCTTTACCCTTGTGAATAGTCTCTTGAGGCCACTCTCCATATTGCAGATTCGGTCAGCGTGGCCCCGCCAAAGCCATCATTCGTAGATCTGCAGAAACTTCTTCGAAGATCTCCTCGCCTCCCTCTCATCAGGAACCCCAAGTGTCATCGCCTCCTCAACCAACACAACAATCCCTGCTACTTTGACATCATCGGAGGAAACAACCTCGACCACAGGGGCAGCTCTAGAAATAGCGCCTTGGATCAGTGACACGACGCGGGGAGGATTCTCTATCATAGCCATCTTCTTGGGTGCCTACAGTTTAGGCCGAATAACGAGCACCTTAACGAACTGACTCCCGAGGGGAATGAGAACATTGTTAGAATCAAATCTGACGAGAGAGATACTTTGGGGCTTTTCTCCTTTCCCCTCTACCGGGGGGCTAGAAGAGCAACTGGGGGCATTCAACGTGACTTAATTTATTGGGAAGTCCACGTCGGAATGCAAGTTAGCTAGGGGGGCCAGATATTGATAAAGGCTATCCTCGGTCAACATAGCTCCATAGAAACGTCCGGATGCGCCTCCACCCAGGCTTGAACGACCCTGAGCTTAAGTGCCCCCATGGGGGTCGGTTTAGGGTGGCGGTTCGTGTCCCCATCAATGTTGCCCCCATATAGTGTATATAGGAAACAAGCGCTTTAGGGCTTGCTAGATTGGAAACTCCCATCCATCGCCCGACATGAAGAAGAATCAGTATTTGTACCCCTTCACGACAGTGTGCCAAGCCTCCAACCAATCCAACTCCTGGACCAACTAGAAGCAGTAGATATGTCGGCCCGTCCTCAGAATGTTGTGAGTAATGAAGAACTCGCTCTCTGTGAGGTCAGAGAAGTTTTACCCGACCTCCTCCAAAGTACGGCACTAGATGATGCAGCACGAAACAAGAATCATCCACGAGCTGGGAGGAAGTACGCAGGTGCCAACTCGAAAAAGGCCAAGAATTCTCGCACTGGACAACAAAGGGGTAGCCTAAGGCCGCAGGAGAACATGGCAGGGTACACCAAAACCTTGGTGCTAAAACCCTCGGAGTCCACTACCCCTTTGGTAGAGGAAGACACCATGAACTCCACTTTCGAATGGACCCCATAGGTCCCCTTCAACAACTCCAGTTTGGCAGGAGTCAGCACCGATCGCCATGTCAATCCAACGAATTCCTCTAGGGTGGCACCATCGTGGCCAACGGTAGCCCAAGCATCGCCAGAGGACCCAACCGGTCCATAAGGGTGTAGAGCTTTCTTTGGAGCCATAAGAGATCAGGAGGAAAGTAAATGAATTTTGAGAGAAAATTGAAAGAAAACAAAGGAACGAAGGACTCAAGCGGCAAGCAAGGAACACAGAGAGCAAAGCAAAAGGAAGAATGAGTGAAATGAACTTTCGCAAGGGAGGGATGGTCCTTATGTAGGCGAGATTGATGTTTGAACTCCTGAGGCAACATAACTCCACGTGTCTCCCAAGGTACCAAAATCCCTCAACTGTCACGACTTCCATAGAGTGTATCAACTGAAACGAAGTGCAAAATAAATGACTGTCTGACACAAGGTCATAATGAAAGAATCGAAGCGACGCCATTCAATACGAAGTGTAACCGTCACAATACAGCCACATAAATGGAAGACAAATCGTGCTCGACTCAGAACAAAAAAGGTTGGGTAGTCTTGCAGAGCAAAGGTTAAAGGAATGAAGAAATAATTCTCCTCGGACTTGGCGAGGTAACTATAAGGGGCTCTTCCCCACTTCACATAGCCCACTAGGCCTCGGCCTAATGCCCAGCCCAGGGGTCACCAGGACCGTATTAGGAACAAGGTATCTACCAATGAAATGAGTCAAGTAATCGATAGGATAGGTTAGCCTGACATCTCACGGCCGCCTTCTAAACCTAGGAGCTTGCATAAGACACAACGGAAAATGCAGAAAACCCTCAATCCATTGACATCAGAATGAGACAAAAACAAGGCCTGAAAATCACGTCGCATTAATGGCACCACTATCGAGCTACACACCATAATGACACAAACTCTATGGAGACAAACACGATTTGCACCTCCCCCAACCCACGATATAAATAGCGAGCTCAAGGAACGAGAAAATTCTCTGATCTCTGATCTTTGGACTCTTTTACTTATTTTCAAACTTTCAAGAAAATTTACTAACTTTGGCATCGGAGACTTATCGGCCCCAAGGCCGCCCTCTCTTAGTTGTCTTCCCTCGTATCTTTTGCAAACTCATTTATGAAGATTTGAGTTGTTGGAACCTGGGTCAAAAGTATGCGAAACACGAAGTTAACAATAATGATAGGCTCACTACTTTCTACCACCCATTTACTATTTTTTATTTTTTTATTTTTTTTATTTAATGGTTAAGGAAGTGGCTGCTAGTGAAATTTTATATTTTTTTAATGATTAAGAATGTTAAAAAATACTTAATGAAAATAATAAAAAAAATAAAAATTTTAAATACACTATAGATGAATAAAATGGTAGTAGGATGGTTGTAAATCTATCATTATCCAAGAATGATGGATATTTTAATAAAATAATTTATAAAAATAATATTATTTTATAAAAATATTCTCATTTTTAAATATAATTATATAAAAACTTGTAAAAAAAATATATTATATATCATTCCTCCTCAAAGTAAGTGATGTGCCTAAATTAAAATAAATTTATATTATGTTATCTTTCACTTTTTATTACAAGACAAGATAAGACAGCACTAAATGAATTAAATTTAGAACATTTGTATTATATGGGTGCAATTGCGTTTGGATTTGGACTATAAAATCCTAGATTCAACTAATTTTATTCAAATATTGCCATTTTCTTTTTTATAGAATTATAGCTTGCAATCAGTGGGGACATGGGGATTGCAAGATTGATCTCTTTTCTGTGTGCGAATTTAGAAAGCAAGAGTTCTTTATGTGTGTAAACACGAGACACGCTCGAGGAGCCAAAAAGTCAAGAAGACATATCATTTAAATCAGACAAATATGTTGCCCTCTTTTTTTAACAACTTGGTTCTCTCAATCAGCTGTCACTTGAAAAGAGTTTTGGCTTATATTCTTCTAAAAATTTAGAGTTATCTCATTAATAGTCACTTTTACATATTTTTTTTTATGTATTCTATTGATATAATTAATTAAAATAATTATTTTATATTAAAAAAAAGTGATACAGCCAATCGTATTAATGGAATACATAAAGACGTACTACTACAAGAAAAATGGACTTTTACGACCAATTTATTACGACTAAAATATTTTTCACAACTAATTTTAGTTGTCAATAGTCATTTCGTTAGAATTAACTAGTCGCAAATAAGTAATTTTACAAAAATGTCTCTTATTTAAATCATAGTTGTACAAATGATTGTAAAAAAGTTTGTATGTATATCATTTTCCATATTTGTAAAGAAAAATAATATTTGCAATCATAGAGTATGTAAGTACGCCACACTCTTTTTGAAAAAAATGAGTAAATATAATACCCATATGAAAAAATAAATATTTTAATAGTAGATCACACTCTTTTGTCAAAGGAGTGCGTAGCACTTGCACAATCTATTATTGTTTCTAGCATTGCACAGGACCCTGAGGTCACACTGAGGGTTATGAAGAATATGGATCTTCATCCGCTCTAAGCCGTCGTTATAACCGAAGCACCACGCGTCATCGTGAACGCCATGGACAAATGACAACTCCTCCCGCAGACTATGGATGGTAGCTTCACGAGCTTCTAGAACCCGCCTAGTTTCTTCTTGGGCGGTCTCTGCTTCTCTCATTCATTTCCTTTCCCCCTCTAGGGTTTTCCTTTTCTTTGTCAGAGACTCGTTGGCGTCTTCAACTCGCTTCGTCAACCACTTGTTCGTCCGGCTGTTAGAGTCTCACTGTTGGCACAGCTCCCGGTTCTCGGCTTGCAATCGCTCAAGCTCCAATTGGCAGTTGTCGAGAGACTGCTGCACCACGTCCCTCACCTTGGAAGCAAGTAAGGCCTTAATGTGAAGAGCACAAACTTTGCCCTGGGATCTTATCAAGTCGGCAAGGGCCTCCTTAGCTTCTTCCTTCTGCTTCTTCTCCTTCGCTGCACAGTCTAAGGCCAACTGTGCAAGCGAACAAAGTGTCTAGTTCTCGCTCATCAGCTCCTCTTAGTCGTCCATGATGATGGCCGCCAGACACTCCAACCCTTGTCACACAAGTTAGAATCAAGATCAAGAAAGGAAACAAACAAAGAGTCTGAGGAGTTTGTAAGTTAAGGCTTTACCCTTGCAAATAGTCTCTTGAGCCCACTCTCCATCTCGCAGATTTGGTCGGCGTGGCCATCCAAAGTCGTCGTTCGAAGATCTGCCGAAACTTCTTCGACGATCTCCTCGCCTTCCCCCTAGTCAGAAACCCCGGGTGTCATCCCCTTCTCAGCCAAAACAACAGTCCTGACTACATTGACATCGTCAGAGGAAACAACCTCGACCATAGGAGCAACTCTGGCAACAATGCCTTGGACCGGCGACATGACGCGAGGAGGATTCGCTATCGTCGCCATCTTCTTTGGTGCAGACGGTTCGGGCCGAATAATGAGCACCATAACGGATGGACCCCCAGGGGAATGGGAACATTATCAGAATCAGATTTGACAGGGGAGATCCTCTGGGGCTTCTTTCCTTTCCCCTCTACCGACGGGATAGGGGAGCGACTGGGGGCACGCGACGTGACTGGATTTATTGGGAAGCCCATGTCAGAATGCAAGTTGGCTAGGGGGCCAGATATCGACGAATGCTATCCTCGGTCAACAGAACTTCCGATGAAACGTCGTCCGGATGCGCCTCCACCCAGGCTTGAATGACCCTGAGCCTAAGTGCCTTCTCCGGGGTCGGTTTAGGGCGGCAGTTCGTGTCCCCGTCAACGGTGCCCCATATAGCGTATACATGAAATGGCTCTTTATGGCCTGCCCAACCGGGAATTCCCATCCATCACCTGAAGAGAAGAAGAATCGACGGTTGTACCGCTTCACGATAGTGTGCCGTGCCTCCAACGATGTTGTGGGTAATGAAGAACTCGCGTGCTGTGAGGTCTGGGAAGTTTGACCCGGTCTCCTCCAACGCACGACGCAAGATGACGCAACATGAAACAAGAATCCTCCACGAGTTGGGAGGAAGCTAGGTAGGCGCAAATCGAAGAAGGCCAAAACTTCTCACACTAGGGCAGCCTAAGGCCGCAAGAGAACATGGCGGGGTACACCGCGACCTTGGTGCCAAAGCCCTTGGAGTCCACCGACCCTTTGGTGGAGGAAGGCACCATGAACTCCACTTTCGAAGGGACCCCTATAGGTCTCCTTCAACGACTCTAGTTTGGCAGGAGTCACCACCAATCACCACGTAAATCCGGCAAATTCCTCTGGGTGGCACCACTGTGGCCAACGGTAGTTCGAGCATCACTAGAGGACACAACTTGTCCAGAAGAGTGAAGATTTCTTTGGAGCCATGAGAGATCAGGAGGAAGGTAAATGATTTTTGGGAGAAAACTGAAAGAAAACAAAGGAACGAATGACTCAAGCGGCGAGCAAGGAACGCAGAGAGCAAACCAAAAGAAAGAATGGGTGAAATGAACTTTCACAAGGGAGTAAGGGTCCTTATATAGTCGAGATTGACGTTTGAACTCCCGAGGCAACATAACTCCACGTGTCTCCCAAGGTACCAAAATTTCTTGAGTGTCGAAACTTCCACAGAGTGTATTTATTGAAACGACGTGCGAAATAAATGATTGTCTGACACGAGGTCATGATGAAAGAACCGAAGGAACGTCATTCAGTGTGAAGCGTAACCGTCGCAATACAACCACATAGATGGAAGACAAACCGTTGCTCGGCTTAAAACAAAAAAGGTTGGGTAGTCTTGCAGAGCAAAGGTTAAAGGAATGAAGAAAGAATTCCGGAATTGACGGGATAACTGTAAGAGAATTTTTCACACTTCACAAATCCCACTGGGCCTCGGCCTAATGCCCGGCCCAAAGGTCACCAGGACCATACAGGGAGCAAGGTGTCTACCAAGGAAAGGAGTCGAGTAACCGATAGGACATGTTAGCCTGACATCCCACGGCCGCATTCTGAACCTGGAAACTTGCATAGGACATAGCGGGAAATGCGAAAGACTCTCGATCCATTGACATCAGAACATCTACGGCTCACAAGGGATAAAAACAAGTCCTGAAAATCACACCGCATTAATGACACTGCTACCGAGCTACATGCCACATTTATGGTGCCGTCACAGAGCCACGCCGCATTAAAGGACTCTGATAGCAGAAACAGTAGGAGGGGCACGAACTCTGTGGAGACAAACACTATCTACACCTCCTCAACCCGTAATATAAATAGTGACCTCTAGGTACGAGAAAAATCTCTGATCTCTAGAATCTTTCACTTATTTACAAACTTCCAAGAGAATTTATTAACATTGACATCGGAGACTCCCCGACCCCAAGGCTTCTCTCTCCTAGCTGTCTTCCCTCATATATTTTGCAGGCCCATTATTGTAGATCTGAGTTGTCGGAGCCTAAACTAAAGGTGTGCAAAACATGACGTTAACAATAATGATAGGCTTACTACTTTATACCACCCATTTACTATTCTTTTTAATTTATTTTTTTACTTAATGGTTAAGGAAGTGAGTACTGGTAAAGTTGTATATATTTTTTAATTTCTTTTAATGATTACAGATGTTAAAAAAATACTTAAAAGAAAATAAAAAATAAAAATAAAAATTTCAAATACACTATAGAGTAGTAAAATAGTGGTAGGATGGTAGTAAACATATCATTATCGAAGAATGAAAGATATTTTGATAAAATAATTTATAAAAATAATATTATTTTATAAAATATTCTCATTTTTAAATATAATTATATAAAAACTTCATAAAAAGTATTATATATCATTACTCCTTGAAGAAAGTGATGAGCCAAAATTAAAATAAATTTATATTATGTTACCTTTCACTTTTTGTTACAAGATACGATAAGACAGCACTACATGAATTAAATTTAGAACATTTGTATTATATGGGTGCAATTGCGTCTGGATTTGGATTTCAAATTAATGTAATTTTAAATTCAAGAATTTAATTCTTTTTAATATATGTTCCAAAAACAGAAAATTTGGACTATAAATTTTCTTCAAATATTGCCATACAAACATTTTTTTAAATTATTTTTTTATAGAATTATAGCTTGCAATCAGTGGGGACATGGGGATTGCAAGATTGATCTCTTTTCTGTGTGCCAATTTAGAAAGCAAGAGTTCTTTATGTGTGTAAACACGAGACACGCTCGAGGAGCCAAAAAGTCAAGAAGACATATCATTTAAATCAGACAAATATGTTGCCCTCTTTTTTTAACAACTTGGTTCTCTCAATCAGCTGTCACTTGAAAAGAGTTTTGGCTTATATTCTTCTAAAAATTTACAGTTATAGTCATTTTTATGTATTTTTTATACATTTTACTAATGTTAAAAAAATAACACAACCAATCACGCAAAAAATATACAAAAGTGACTGCACATATAGATTTTATTTTTTCATTTAAAACAATCTTGTCCACTCATTTTTTAAACAGGATGTATGCGATTAAATTTATCAAGACCCTGATTAAAAGGGTTCCATAGCTACATTAATCTGTCAAAAGAAACCCATGTAATGAAGTGAACCTGCCTCAACAGTTCTAAAGGACGATTGACTTGACATCAGCAATTATTCAGAAAAATATATAACGATAGAATAGAAAATATCCTCGTTTGTAAGGACAAAAGTAGGTTGCGAACAACGTTGTATCTAACAACATTACATATGCATCTTCAGAGTTTGGACAAGTATAAATGAAAATTGCAGAATTTAAGTAGTTTTGCACATTATTTGGCATGCTTAGCCTTGTATTTGTATACCAACCATGCTAGGAGAAAACAATTTTTATTATTTTTTTAAAAAATTTTAAAATTTTTTATAAAATATAATAAACAATTTAATTTTTTTAAATTTTAAAATAATAATAATATTAAAAAAAATTAATAATATTTGATTTAATTTTTTTAAAATTATCTTATTTCATCGCTTCTATTAAACGAGTTTTAAAGGAATGATAAATAGTATTTTGTACTGTGAGAGGATAGACATCGACTCTTCGTCAAGTACAGCAATTACACAAAAAAAAAAAAAAAAAAAAGGAAAGGAAAAGAACTGAGATGGCTTTTATACGTATAATCATTTTCAAAGAGGGAATGAGTTTCGTCTGTGGTAGGGCAAGCTGTCTTATCAACTACAGCATCAAGTTTTGTAAATTTTTTTCCTCAACGAATGCGCAAATATTAGAGTATTATCATTAAATTAGTTGGGATTGAATAATATTTTTGATGAATATAAGATAAATTTAATTTTTAATTATTTTATTTATATAAATCTTCACATTAGAATAATTATTTTTTTATTATATAATATGAATTTGATTTTAATTATTCACGTCAAATCTCCACATTAGATTATACATTTATTTATTATATAGTAATAAATAATTAAATAATTTCAAAAATATTTAATTTTTTAAATTATTAATTTATTTTATTTTATCATATTTTACTATTCTACCTATTATATATTAATTAATAATCATATTCTTATTAAATTAATATATCATTAACTCAAATTAATATATCAATTTCAAAAATATTTTAATTTTTTTAATTATGAAATTATTTTATTTTATCATGTTTTACTATTCATAATATTATATATTAATTAGTAATCATATTCTAATTAAATTATGGATTAAAAATAGAAACTAGAAAAACATTGATGGAGATCTCGGGAGAGAAAAACAAATGATATAAAATGGATTTGATAAATAAACAGTGTCTTTCAAATTTGGAAATAACTTTAGAAGTTATTGTAGCTATATTCCAAATATTTGGAATATAGCTATTCCAATGTGATACGTTTTATGGTTCAATAATTAAATTCTCAGTGGATTTAGCTTTTAGCTAATTCAATAAGAGTGCTCTTATGTATTTATAAGAAATTTTGTACAAAAGGGGGACGATGAATTTGCCCAAGTACTTTTCCTATTCAAGGATTTATTCTTTTTAACTAATCAAAATGTTGAAAATTGAAATACATGCTCATATATAGTTAGCTAATAACTAATTTAGGTCTCGTTTAATTATATAGATAAGATGATATGGCTGCAGGAGAACGTGGTGGGGTACACCACAACCTTGGTGCTAAAACCCTTGGAGTCCACTACCCCTTCAGTGGAGGAAGACACCATGAACTCCACTTTCAATGGATCCTGTAGGTCCCCTTCAATGACTCAAGTTTGGCAGGAGTCACCACCGATCACTACGTAAATCCAAAAAATTTCTCTAGGGTGGTACCATCGTTGACAACGGTAGCTCGAGCATTGCCAGAGGACCCAACCTGTCCATAAGGGTGTGAAGTTTTCTTTGCAGCCATGAGAGATCAGGTGGAAAGTAAATGAATTTTGAGAGAAAACTAAAAGAAAACAAAGGAACGAAGGACTCAAGTGGCAAGCAAGGAATGCAGAGAGCAAAACAAAAGAAAGAATGAGTGAAATGAACTTTCGCAAGGGAGGGAGGGTCCTTATATAGGCAAGATTGACGTTTGAACTCCCTAGGCAACATATCTCCATGTGTCTCCCAAGGTACCAAAATCCTTTTACCGCCTCGACTTCAACAGAGTGTATCTAGTGAAACGACGTGCGAAATAAATGACTGTCTGACAGGAGGTCATAATGAAAGAATCAAAGAGATGCCATTCAATACGAAGCGTAACCGTCGCAATACAACCATATAAATGGAAGACAAACTGTTGCTTGGCTCAGAACAAAATGGCGGGTAGTCTTGCAGAGCAAATGTTAAAGGAATGAATAAAGAATTCCCCTCAGACTTGGTGAGGTAACTGTAAAAGGATTTTCCCCACTTCAAAAAGCCCACTGGGCCTCAGCCTAATGCCCAGCCCTAGGGTCACCACGTATAGGGAGCAAGGTGTCTACCAAGGAAATGAGTCGAGTAATCGATAGGACAGGTTAGCCTGACATCTCACGGCCACGTTCAGAACTTGGGAGCTTGCATAGGACACAACAGAAAATGCGAAAGACCCTCGATCCATTAACATCAGAAAGAGATAAAAGCAAGGCCGGAAAACCATTATTACGTTGACTCAAAGAGCAAAAGTATGTCAACTTTTTTAAAATTGAATTTATATTTAATTAAATTACATTATTACGTTAGTTGATTGAATTTTTTTTCTTCTAGATTATGCAAGAGGGTTATATTCTAAGATTTTTAATCCAAATTCAAAGAGTAAAAAGGAAAAAATTAGTTGAGTAGCAAAACAATAGTAAAAGAGGATCATGATCATTTGTTTAGTGCCCAACTTTATTCAATCCTAGGTTGCCAAGTGGTCATTTGGTTTAGTGGTATAATTCTCGCTTTAGGTGCGGGAGGTCCCAAGTTCAATTCTCGGAATGCCCCTGTGAAGGGAGAAAATCCCTTGGATTGGGCTAAAGACAGGGCCCAGATTAAAACCCAAATATAGGGTCTGGGCTGGAGGCAAGGCCGGATTAGAGCCCAAGTAAATAATATGGACTGGGTCAAACAGTAGCGCCTGGGTCATGGCTCGATATAAAGACCCAGGTCGGATCTTACTTACATCAGGAAATAAGACAAGAACTGCAGGCGAGGCTTGAAAGGGAAGGAATATAGCATTCAATGCCAGATGAAAAAACTTGCGGCGGCTCACACCCAGCATTAATAAGATGGAAAGTGCCCAAAACAGAAAATATGCCGCATTCAATGCGGCCCAAGGCTCGAACAACACTCGATAACACTGAGCACTTCATTACTCGACGAATTGATAGCACAAGGATTCAGTGAGTGGACAGTATGAATATTTGATCTCCTGCTATGCAACACTCCATGACCATGGAGACCAGGTTGGCAAGTATAAATAACACTACCTGTAGCCCACAGGTAAGTAATCCAACACTATCATCGTCAATATACTTCATCTTCATCCTCAACACCATACTGACTTAAGCATCAGAGAATCAACAGACTCCAAGGTCCCTCGTTGTTACTGTGTAGGTGATCGCATGAGCACTAACCTAGTGGAATTGCCCAGGCCCGTGAAACACAACAGCATTAGTGGCGCCATCTGTGAGATCTCTATTTTCCCATAACTAGTGTGTCATTCGTATGTCGGTAACAACCCGCTCTCAGCATTCCCAACGTGAAGTAGCACAGCCCGAAGTGATGGAAGCAAGACTCAATGAACAAACTGAAGCAATATGGAAACTCATGGCGGATATGGAGACCCTTCGACATTAAAATGCTACCTTACGGAGGGGCGAAGAAGAACCAGAGGCGGATTGACAGAGTCATCACTCTGAGGCCCGTCCTCATCCCAATGCAACCGCTCTAGATGAAGAACAACGTAGGGTCAACATGTAGATCTAGATAGAAGTAGCTAAACAAATAGGCCAGCCCTCCACGGTGGATTAGCTTCTCACCAATGCTGAACTACCATACAATGCTGAGATTATGGCAGTACCTATACCTCAAAAATCCAAAGTCCCTCAAATGGAAGCATATCACGAGACAAAAGACCCGTTGGAATACCTGGAAACTTTCAAGGCCCATATGACCCTCCATGGCTTCCTCGACGAAGTAGCATGTAGAGCTTTTCCCCTCACTTTGAAGGGAGCAGCACGAGCATGGTTTGGTTCCTTACGACCTGGAACCGTCAACAGCTTCAATGAGTTGACACATCTCCTCACAGTTCATGGCCAGCCGAACAAGGAGGAGACCACCATCTTATCTTCTAATTGTTAAACAAGGGGATGACACGAGCCTCAAGTCATACCTCTCCCAGTTTAATAAAGAACGAATGATGACAGATGATCAAGACGAAAAAAATCACCTTGGCAGCACTGGTAGGGGGGGTCTGGCCCCGTAACCCCTCCATGATGAAAATTGCTCGAAAAACCTTGACCACTCTAAGAGAGTTCATGGACCGTGCAGAAGGTTTCATAAATGCGGAAGATACACTCCGAGCACTAACTGCCCACAGGAAGAGTGACTTGGAGAGGGTATACAAAAAGACAGCAGACTGACATAAAGGACCGAACCAAGTGGACTACAAAAAGAGGACTTAAGTAACTAAAGGCAAAGGAGAACAAGTCTGACAGGGAAAACTAGATCCTCGTATACATTCCAACCTAATTTGTGGAAGCTGAAGATGACCCGTGAGAGAGCAAACACGAGGTTCGTCATGTCCCAGATATTGTTCTTTTCATAAGTGTGGCGAACATAATACGGAAGATTGCTATACGTGGAAGAAAAAGGTGGGAGACCCAAAGGTTCATGCTGACTGATATGAAGATGAGAGGGATGCACCACAACGCGAATACCATCCCTTTTCTTGGAGAGACCAAAACCAAAGCCTCGTTCGGAGAAGCCAAGGTCTTACTCGCAGGAATCACAGCCCAATTCGTAGAGATCAAGACTCTACTCGGAGAAGTGATATCCGGAGAAGTCAAAGTCGCATAAGGAGAAATAGAAGCCCCGACAGAAGAAGAACCATGAATCCACGCAGTGAGAGTCAGCATCGAAGAAACTTGGGTAGAGAAGAACCTTCGATAGGTGAAATCAGCACCATAGCTGGGGGATATGCTTGAGGGGGAACGACCTCCTCGGCACAGAAGGCCCATGCAAGGAGGGCCAGTTATGAAGATGTATTCTTCGCCTACAAACCATCCCTTAGTAATAGGGATCATACCAAGGAATATCTTATAACTTTTAGTAAAAAAGATGGAGAAGGTTTGTCACGCCCCCCATGACAACACTCTGGTAGTAACAGCACAAATCGTTAACTATCAGACCAGAAGCTTATTGATTGACTACGGCAGCTCCGCTGACATCCTCTTTTAGGAGGCATTTACTAAAATGGGGATCGTTCCTTATCGATTGCAACCTGCACCTACACTTGCACTTGCGCCCCTCAAAGGCTTCACAGGAGACACAATCCAGCCAGTCGGGGCAATCACTCTGTCCGTGTTAGCTGAAAGGGCCCCCAAAATAGTGTCTCTTGTAGTAGACTTCCTGATGGTAAAAGCCTCATCTTCATACAATGCAATCCTTGGACGTCCGTCCTTGAATCATATAAAGGCTATATCCTCCACATATCATCTAGGGGTAAAGTTCTCGACCCCATTGGGAGTAGGTGAAATGCGTGGTGAACAACAGACTGCAAGAGATTGCTACACTTGAGAAATGAAGTCTAAAACAATTGCTATACAGGCCCTCGAGGAAAACCACAGGGGAGCAGTCTTACCTTCACCTCCGGCACTAATAGAACTAGATAGAGAAGTGAGAGATGAAGAGGCACTAAGGCAGGAAGAGCCCAACCAACCATTGATTTTGGTACCAGGGGATCCTGAAAAACCAGAACAAACCATGAGAATGGGATCTAAAATGCCCGTCGAGCTGAGCCAGTCCATGAAGCAACTACCCATTGAACATCGAGATGTGTTTGCATGGAGTCATGAAGAAATGTCTGGCATCGATGTGTTAGTAATTGAGCACCACCTCAGTGTGAACCCCAAGGCAAAAAAGATCAAACAAAAGCATCGCAATTTCAGTGCGGAGAAGTATGCTGCCATCGCCAAGGAAGTGGATCGCCTCTTGGCCGCAGGATTCATTCGGGAAGTTCATAATCCCAAATGGCTTTCGAACGTCATTTTGGTCC
Source organism: Juglans mandshurica (assembly GCA_022457165.1). Lineage (NCBI taxonomy): Eukaryota > Viridiplantae > Streptophyta > Magnoliopsida > Fagales > Juglandaceae > Juglans > Juglans mandshurica. The sequence goes on along the minus strand of CM039625.1, from coordinate 25,299,233 downwards.
ACAGGCAAGTGGGAAGTGGAGAATGTGTGTAGACTTCATCGACCTGAACAAAGCCTATCCTAAAGATAGTTTCCCCCTCCCAAGGATAGACTTGAGAGTGACTCAACGGTCAGGCACACCCTACTTAGCTTTATGGACCATACTTTGGTTACAATCAGATCAGGATAAGCCCTGATGATGAGGAAAAAACTACATTTATCACGGATTGAGCCCTTTACTGCTATAGAGCAATGTCATTCGGTCTAAAAAATGCGGGGGCAACATACCAACGACTGGTCAGTCGAATGTTCAAGAATCAGATAGGGAGGAACATGGAAGTTTATGTGGATGACCTTTTGGTTAAAAATAAGAAATCGGAACAGCATCTTGATGATCTCCAAGAAGCTTTCGCGGTACTTAGAAAATATAAAATGAAGCTCAACCCACAGAAGTGTGTTTTCGGATTTGAGTCGGGGAAATTCTTGGGATGCATGGTCTCCGAGTGCAGAATCGAGGCCAATCCCGAAAAAGTTAAGGCAATTGTGGATATGCCTCCACCCCGAACAATCAACGAGGTTCAAAGACTTGCAGGGAGGATAGTTGCCCCAAGCCGATTCATTGTAAAATCAACCGATCGGTGCCTACCTTTCTTCAAAGTCTTTTGAAAAGCGCAAGAATGGGATGAAGAGTGTGGAAAGGCCTTAAGTGGGTTAAAGGAATACCTGGCTCATCCACCTTCGTGCAGTCAAACCACGCTAAGGGAAGATCTTACTGCCTAATTAGCAGTATTACCCAATGCAGTGTTTGTTGTATTGACTCGAATAGAAGAAGGAATTCAACGGCCCGTTTATAATATAAGCAGAGCCTTTCGGGATGCAGATGCCAGATATCCCCGAATCGAAATGCTAGCATTCGCGTTAGTAATTGCCGCTAGGCGGTTAAGGCCCAACTTTCAATCTCACCCAAAAAAAGTGCAAACTAATGTCCCCTTGAGAAAAATATTACAAAAACCTGATAGGTCGGGTCGAATGACTAATTGGGCAGTCGAGCTAAGCGAGTTCGAGATTGAGTACCTTCCACACACCACAGTTAAGGGCCAGGTATTGGCAAATTTTGTAGCTGAATTCTCAAACTTTCCGGAGGAGATAATCATCATGCCACAGGGCAAGCCTTGGCAGGTCTACATTAATGACTTATCTTGCCAGACCGGAGGAGGAGTGGGGGTGCACATAATAACAGACTCAAGAGAAAAGCTTGACTACGCACTCAAGCTCGAGTTCAAGATCACCAATAATGAGGTTGAGTATGAAGCACTTTTATCGGGTTTAACAATTGCTAGATCGTTGGGGGCCACCGAAGTTGATGTAAAATCTGATTCCCAGATAGTAGTGGGGAAAGTAACTGGACAATTCCTCACGAAAAGAGAAAATTTGAAGAGATATCTCCAACGGTTAGGATAAGAGTGTCACCTCTTCCAGTATTCTTCCGTCCAGCAGATCCCGAGAGGAGAGAACCAGGAAGCATATCGTCTAGCAAAGGCTGCTCAGGTCAAGAAGAAATACCCCTCCCGGATCATACCATAATTTAGACTATCGATGTAGTAGTTGTCAAGATTTGAATGTCCACGATCCGGGGTTTACAACCTCCAAAATGGGCCATCGATATTCTGAAATTTCTTCAGGAGGAAGTCCTTCCAGATGACCAAGAAGAAGCACGAAAAATCAGGAACCGGGCGGCTCGCTTCACAATAGTAGAAGGAATCCTGTATAAAAGAGGCTTTGCTGAGCTCCTTTTAAGATGTATTTCTTCCGAGCAGGCCCAGTATGTACTAGTAGAGATACACGAAAGATTTTGTGAGAATCATTCTGGCGAAAGAACACTAGATGCACGGGCTACACGGGTAAGGTATTATTGGCCTAACTCTCTCAGAGACGCGGAATATTTCGTAAGAAAATGTCTCAAATGCCAAGAGTACGCTCCAATTCCCCATAGCCCACCCGAAAAACTCACCTCTATTACTTCCCCATGACCCTTCGCACAGTGGGGATTGGACCTTATGGGCCCCCTCTCTACAGGCAAAGGAGGAGTAAAATTTGTCATAGTGGCAGTGGATTACTTCACAAAATGGGTGGAAGCAGAAGCTCTAGCAACAATTACAACACGGGAAATTACAAACTTCCTCTGGTAATCTGTAATATGCCATTTTAGAATTCCCCAAAAGCTTCGTATCGGATAATGGAAGATAGTTTGATTGCTCCCACTATCGAGAATGGTGTTCAGAACTCAAAATCAAAACTAAGTACTCATCTTCAGGACATCTGCAGGCCAATGGACAAGTAGAAGCAACCAGCAAAACATTGCTTGACATCTTGAAGAAAAAGTTGGGAAGCCAGAAGGGGGAGTGGGCTGAGAAACTTCCCAACACATTATGGGCATACCGAACATCAGTAAGAACCCCAACCGGGGAAACTCCTTTTGCCCTCGTTTACGGCACTGAAGCCATAATACCAGTTGAAGTGGCAGTGCCCACGAATTGTGTACAACATTTCGACCTAGATAGCAACAACGAGAGATTGAGAGAAAACTTAGACTTCTTAGAAGAAAGGTGGAAGGAAGCAGTAAGCCAAGCAACAGCCAACAAACAAAGAGTTGAACAGTATTTTAAAAAAAGGGTCCAGCCCTGCACCTTCAAAGTGGGAGACATGGTTTTAAAACAAATGGGAATTACTACTCAAGAAGAAGACAAGCTAGGCCCCAAATGGGAAGGACTGTATTTGGTAACAGCAATCGGGAGACCTGGTTCTTATCGACTTAAGAACCAAGAAGGATACAAATTGCCCCACCCATAGAACTCGAGCACCTAATGAAATATTTTGTATGAAAAATCTAAAGCCCGGTTCAAACAGTGTAATGTTATGATTTGTTAATTAAGTTTTTATGGACTAATTTTGGATGTTGCATTATCATGTCCCTTACAAACAGCTTAAATCAAACAATCTCGATCTCTAAATCGGCCACGAAGTAAATAGCACAGCACTAGAGGCATGAGCTTTGCCCTTCTAACAGCTATTCGAAATGCAAGTCCCAATGACTTGTCGAGTTTCGTGCAAGGTTGCTACCTGCGATGCAGTGGCGAGGAAGCAGAGCCCTTGGGCGCTGCCAACCTATAAGAGCCAGTCGAAATACAAGTCAATCCTGAGATTGGACTTGCCGACCTTCGTGGGGTACAAATCCAGTCTCTAGATCGGCCAAGAAGTATATAGTATAGGACAAGAGCCATGAGTTTTGCCCTGCTAACAGCTATTCAAAATGCAAGTCCCAATGACTTAGTGAGGGAGCAAGGCACTTGGGCTTTGCCAACCTACAAGAGTCAGTCGGAAAACAAGCCAGTCCTAAGATTGGACTTGCACCTTCACGGGATACAAGCCCAGTCTCTAAACTGACCACAAAGAAAGCAAAAGGAAAAAGCGACAAGAATGAAAGACAACAAAGAAAAGAAGAAATCATATAGCCAGGTACACAAAATAATTTAATAGCCCAGCCTTTGCAGGGTACAAGCCCAGTCTCTTGACTGGCCGCAGGGAAAATAAAAGGAAATAAAAAGGAGAGCAGCGAAACAAAACAAAACACCATGTGGGTGGACTCCTCACGCCTCGGACTTAAAGGCTGGTTGGAATATAAGCCCGTTCCTAGATTGGACTTGCCAGGCTTTGCCGAGTATAAGCCCGATATACAAAAATGAAATACAGCGTGGAATCGTGCAAATAGGTATACAAAAGTATCATAAAGTCATTTTATTATCCAAACAGGATTACAAGGAACAAAAGAACCACGTAGAAATCTTACAAAAAAGATTACAAAGAAGAATATTACATCATCAAAGATTACAAGGAACAGAAAGAAAAGTCTTGTCCAGACAAAAGCAAAATGAACATCGGTGCAATATCTACATTAGGGAGAGGGACGTCCAGTGGAAGCCCATTTTGTCCAAGCACGAATAGGAGGATCGGCAGTACGGTTTCTCCCCCAAAAAGGTGGTGTCCAGTAGATTCGGGTTCGTCTGAGCAGAAATAAGGCGCTCAGCAGTGCAGTACCATCCCCACACAGCACCGAGCAGGAAGCTCAGCATTGCGTTATCTTTCTCCTCAAGAAGAGGGGAGTCCAGTGGAACCCTACCCAAGTTCTCAGGAGAGCGAACTGGGTTTGGGGTCGACTGGTGTGGACGACGTTGAGGACAGACGGATGTTGGTGCGACAAGAGAAATCAACTCCAAAGATTTGATTTCCACCTTGAACCGTCTGTTCCTGCCCTCCTCAGTCACCGCCCATAACTCATATGCAGTGATTTCTTGTGCAACAGCTACGAGAGTCAACCCCTGTAAGCAAAGGGTAAGAACAAGCAAGACACCATAAGCAAAAGGGCATGGACAAGAAGTATGGGCAGCTTATTTCTTCTTTGATATTCAAACCGTCATAACCAGCGATAGCCTGAACACCATAGAAGAATGCGTCACCCCTTATAATGAAAAGTATAAAATAAGAAAGGCATGGAGATTGAGAAGTCATCAAACTTAGAAAGAATGGATAAAGAGAGGAATAGGATGAATTCTTCAGAACAAGAGAGAAGCCCCTTTTATAGGTAAGAATGACGTTCGGCGTCCCAGGGTTCCGTAACTCCTGAGATCTCCCCGAGCGGCCACGTGTCCCTAAGAGCTCCTTGATTGTCCATGTGTCTCTCATGGGAAACTGTTGTCCCTTGAGATGCGGAAAAGGCAAAAACTACAACAGACATGCTACACGGAGTTTGTAGAGAAGTTAATGACAGAATTAAATGCAAAAACTGCAACTGACGTGCTACACAGAGTTTGTGGAGAAGTTAATGACATAATTAAATGTTGAATTAATAGGGAATTAACAATAGGAGTAATTGCACCGACAAAATTAAGCAGCATTCAAAGCAAACAGGAATTGAAAGGACGTCAATAAAGGCAGCCTTAGGACCAACGTGGAATCAGCAGTAGATCAAAACACTCACGTGCATAAAAGGTACATGAACGATCAGCATATGTTCAAATAAATATGGGATGCGACAGGAGTCTTGTTCGGCATCCATCAATCCAAAAAGAGTCTTACTCGATAAACGCTCATTGAAGGGTTGTCGTTCGGTAAACACCCAATAAAGTGGTACCGCATGGTAAACGCTCAGTGAAGGGTTGCCGTTTGGTAAACGCTCAGTAAAGTGTTGTCGTTTGGTAAACACTTCGTAAAGTGGTATCAAACGGTAAATACTTAGTGAAGTGGTGCCGCACGATAAAAATTCAGTGAAGGGATGTCGCTCGGTAAACATTCAGTAAAATAGAGATGCTCGGCAAACATTTAGTAAAGGAACTTAGCTAATATTCCCATAAAAAAATAGAGGAAGAGGTTGACTCAGATTTCCTTCAACAAAAAATAGACTACACTCGGGACTCGACAAATTGAATGATACATCTTTTGGTTTCTACCTAAAACAAATCAAAACCTACGGGTTCAGCAATGGAAAATAACCGAATGCAACAAGCAGAAAAAGAAGAAAAATAAAAGGTTTCAATTAGCCAAGTTCAAACAAACCAAAGGTACATTCATTTGTATAGAATTGTCAAAATTACATCAAAGACTGTTGCAGGTCTGAAAACAAAAAAACAAAAGGAAAGTCTGAAGTTTAAGGAGGAGCATCGCGAAAGGCTAGAGGTATGTCATCTACACCCCATGTCAACATTTCTTCACAAGAGAACCTATTCGGATGGAGTTCTCGAGGATTTAAAGTACGGAGATCGGCCTTGGGATTCTCAAGTAGCACCTCTTGGAGATGCTCGAGGCCTTCCTAATACCCATAAATCCAGGCTTTATCGTGCGGGACAGGAGCTTTTTTGAGTTGGGATTCAAAAAGGTCTGTGCGAAGCCGAGCTGCTTCTAGAGAAGACTCTAAGCAAGGAATCGTGACCCGAGCTGCAACCCTTATCTTATCTCCTTGTTTGGCGATCCCCATATATTTGTGGAACATTCGACAGCAATTTCAATGGCGCGCCTTTTTTCCCGCACCTATGTTTCAATGGCGCGCTTTTTTTCCCGCACCTATGTCTCAATGGCTTCTTTGCGCTGCTTCAACTCTTCTTGGAGCGGCTCTAACTCACACTCCAACCTTTGCACTTCGGCTTGGGCAGATTCCCTTTTAGTAAGGAGAAGCTAGGAGTGGACTTAGAGATCTTCAATCTCCTTCTGGGCGAATTCCAACTCTTGGACCTTAGAAACAATCTTTGTATTGCTTTCTTCAATCTCCAGGTCCCTCAACCGGATCTCCTTATCTTTGAGCTCGATTTCCAGAGCCATCGTTTCAAATTTATACTCCATTGCCTTCATCTTCAATTCCATCGCCTAAATCTCTTTCCGTTGGGCACGGATTTTCTAATGGCGGGACTAGTTGTCCTCCCTCAAAGAATTATTCTCCATAGTTAAGTTGTGGAGGTCTTCGCCCATTTTCATCCCTTGCAGGTGCATATGAGTGTTTAACGCCCTCTGAGCTCTAAAATCCTCTTCAAGAGCCTCCCACTCTCTGGAAACCATATCAGCAAGTTGTTCTGCAACCTGAAAGGACGAGAAAAGATCAAATTTAGGGGCAAAGGACAAAAAGTGAAGGTCAGTATAAAGAGAGGAAACACTTACATTGGCGAAGAAAGGCTTGAACATCCGTGCCTGCGCTTCAAAAGACTTCGCCCAAGCCTTTTTAAAACTTGGCCCGGGCTCCTGCGAATTGCCTTTCCCAGAAGAGGAAGAAGGTTCTACACATACCAACGGCAGAATAGCTTTAGCAGGTATGGAAGGCATACCGGATTCCTCCTCGTGTCGAAGAAGAACTTCGATTTGGGGAGCTTGGGGGGGGGGGGGGCACGGACCGAGAGCTTGGTCGTTCCTCAGCCCGAACCGTACTCTCCCCCTGAGCAGCCCCAGAGCGAGGAGTACCATTCCTAGATAAAGGGGAAGCGAATGGGGAACTATCCTCCACCATAATAACGTCTTCATGGCACGGAGGAGTGGTCTTGGCTTGAGGGATTGAGCATTCCTGAAATGAATAAGCAACTTGACATAAGATACAACAATAAGGAAAAAGGGAGAGAAGAAGGAAAAAAGGTTCAAGCAAAGATGCAAGAAGCAAATACCTGAAATATTGGAAGAGAAGTGGTAACTTCTGGGATTATTGGGTGGACCGGCTCGGAAGGCGGTTTCAACACTGATGAGAAGACCGAAACTTCAGAAGGAATTAGTTATGCACTCTCCTTGGAACACGGTTCCCCAGTCTCAGGCGATTCCGCAGTCTCCTCGGAACATGGTTCCACAGTTTCAGGAGGAGTTAGCTCTTTGTCTACAATAGGAGTAACCTCCATCTCCATTCCCAAGGGCGGGACTGGAGGAGTGGCAAAAACCATTGAAATAGGGACTGAAGGAAAACTGGGGGGAGTCAGACCTGAGAACTCCAAAGGCGAAATGGGGGAGTTAGTCAAGCACTCCCCGAAGGAAGCTTCAACCTCGGCGAGTCTTTCCTCAAAAGGAGTTGGCGACTCACATGGTGGAACCCCTTCCTGACTAAGAACCTCCTCAAATGAGGGGAAGCTCTTGTCGCTGGACCAGAACCACGAGATGCTAGGTGGTCAAAGTCAAGGAAAAGAGAAAGGCAATGGCAATGTCAACCTCATCTCCCTTAGCAGGGCCTAAAAAAGAAGGCAAAATTCTACTAGCTTTTTGTTTAAACGAACTCAATAAAAGGAGGAAGGGTCTTAGAAATCTCGAAAAATTACCTCAAGGGGTTATTTGCTGGAGCAACTTGGTGAGAAGTGCTTTCAGGAGCAGCACTGTGGGAACTGCTTTCTTCAGCAGCTTGGAGAGAAGTACTTCTAGGAGCGGCTCGGTGGGAACTGCTCTCTTTAGCAGCACGGTGAGAACTGGACTTGGTAGCCGCTTAGTGGGAACCCTCTTCTCTTTACGGGGAACACTCGATGGAGGGGAACATGAGGATTTCGATGGAGCATCCCGAGAAGACGCAGGCTGAATGGGCACAGAAGCACCTTCGTCTGTTCGAGACCGCTTTGCGCGATTATCTTTAGGAGGAAAAGCTGCGTGGCGTTTCTCCCTCAGAGGAGAAGGGGGAACCTTTAAGAAATCCCGACCTAGCACATGTGCACGGTGGGGAAGAACAATATAACGATGAATGTTCTCATCGGCCAGAAACGAATCCGACTCAGCAAGGGTTGGATGAGCAATTACCCAGGACATTACAGAAGCAATCCTGAAATCTCCTCTCGCCGATAACTTGATGGAGAGAGATTTGGTAGTCGGAACCTTACCCCAGACAGATCGGACAAGAAACTCCTAGTATCAACGCTCTCCTTTCGGGAACTCCCAGTCTGAGCCTCTTACAAAAAAGAATTGCCAGTGCCAGTCTTTTATTGAAGAATAACGCCTCTCCAGAGTAGTGAAACATTTCTCAGCAGATTGAGATTGGAAACTACAAATGTTTCCAGGAAGCCGGTTGATGCGGTACACTGACAAAAACTCCCGAGCAATTAGATCGGGGTAATCTTCTGAATCACCCAAAACTATTCGAAAGGCAACACAACTAGCCATAATGAAATGCCAAGTATTGGGGTTAAGTTGCACCGGGGCTAATTGCAGTAAATCCAGAATATCACGCACCAGGCGGCAAAACGGCAAGCGTAGTCCATTGGAAAACATATGGGGATAAAGAGCCACCTTTGTCGCCAAGCCATCCTTGTCCACCATCGGAATGCGAGAAGTAGGGATTTCATGAACAGTTCCTAGAGGGATAGGGTACTCTCTGCAGAATGTACGAAGGTCATTACTAGTCATGGCCGATGTCCAACACTTCCCAGCAAAGTAGCTGAAGCGGGGATCATTCTCGCCTCGTTTGGTCATGGTAAGAGTAGATGGAAAGCTTGGAGTATTTTTAAAATTTCAAAGAAACAAAGAAAGAGGGCAAGACGAAAATGGCAAAGAAGAAAGAGAGGAAGGAAATGAGGGGGAAGAATTGAATAAAAAACAATGCGATGGAACGGTTAGGTGTCTGAAACCACGGCACGAAGTACGAAGGGATACATTCACCACGGAGAAATAGAATGACGCTTAACTACCACATGCGTGAGTGGAACGAACCAATCCCGAGCAACGTTGAAGTTCACACCAGGGAGCATCTTCAATTAATGGAGGCAGAGTTAATGATTATTCATTAATGACAAAGATCGGTTCGCATCCCCTTAAATATGGGGGAAAAGAGTGGATAAAGTACATGCAAATCCGTTCACCTTCTATGCGCTCGCCCAGGTTAAAAATCTTCATGGGGACTCGCCAGCCAAAAAAAAAACTACTTATAATTTCCAGCCCAAGAGTGTGCTAAAAATTAGCGGTGTACTATGAAGAGAGAAAATCCCTTGGATTAGTCTAAAGATAGAGCCCAGATTAAAACCCAAATATAAGGTCTGAGTTGGAGGCAAGACCCGGATTAGAGCCCATGTACATAATATGGACTGGGTCAAACTGTAGAGCCTGGGTCAGGGCTCGAGTATAAGACCCAGGTCTGATCTTACTTACATTAGGAAACAAGATAGGAAAAGTAGGCGAGGCTTGAGAGGGAAGGGATATAGCACTCAATGGCAGACGAGAAAACTTGTGGTGGCTCACACCCAACATTAATGAGATGGAAAAATCCAAGACAGAAAAAAAAATGCCGCATTCAATGCAACCCGAGGCTCGAACAACACTCGATAACACTGAGCACTTTATAACTCGACAAACTGGTGGCACAAGGATAGCTCAGTGAGTGGATAGTATGAATATATGATCTCCTGTTATGCAACATTCCACTAGCATGGAGACCAGGTCGACAAGTATAACTAACACTATCTGTAGCCCACAGGTAAGTAATCCAACACTATCATCGTCAATATATTTCATCTCCATCCTCAACATCATACTCACTTAAGTATCGGAGAATCAATGGACCCCAAGGTCTCGCCCCTTTATTACAGTGCAGGTGATCGCATGAGTATTGACCGAGTGGAATTGTCCAGACCCGCGAAACATGACATCAACAACCCCAATTTTTTTTTATCAACAACCCCAATTTTTTTATTTTGGAAGTTGACCTTTTTCCTTATATCTTCTACTAAATGAGATATGTAGAAACTGAAGTTGAAATTTTCCATTTAGGTGGAAAAGGACATTCATGATGATAAAAAAAGTCCCAAAGTCATAATGTTGATGGTTATCTCTGAAGACCGATCGGTATAATGGAAAATAGCATGGAACTTTGGACTGACTATTTGTTTGAACCTTGTACTTGACTTTGAGGCTATAGCATATTGAAGTGATGGAAGGATCGAAGAACTTTAAACAATCCCAATCAAGATCATGATAATCGGGTCATTAATATAGTATGAATTGTGTCATATATTATATTTATATCTCATTATCTTGGTGTAGGATTATCCATAACTCTGAGTTTTTTTTTTTTTGTTTTAAAAAAAAGAACGAGAGAGTTGATCCAGAGGTTACGAGTAATTTCACATCAGCACAATAAGATAAAATTAATACGTAGTGTAGAGAATAATTGATCTCGAATATATGAATAATGTCACGTCAGCATAACGAGATAAAAGATTACAATTAATACATGCATGTGATATGATTTAGGCGGACTAAAAATGGTTGAAGACTATTATATCCCATTTTCTACATAATGTATTAAAATCATTGAAAAGTTTTGGTCCCATTAGTCTCTAAGAATCATTTTCCAATATACAGCTCTTGACCATTGTGTGTTTTATGAAAAGTGATAGCTAGCACTATGATTATAAGCAATAAGAGAGAAAATAGACCCAAGATTTCTGCCATGATTAGAGGCTTGACATGCGAAACTGTGGTCTATTTGAATTAAATCTTAGTTTGGATACTAAGAATACTATTCTCAGAATATTTTATTATTATTTTATTATTATTTTATATCTACTTTTTATTATTATTTAATATTATATTATTATTTTTATTATTATTTACTGAATACACGAGAATATCTAACATTCTTTGGCAGGAATTTATGAAGGTTGACTTGTATTTTCAAGCCCAAACAAACATGCAAGAAAGTGCTTCTTTTCGCCAAAATCTGCTTCAATGTATGCGTCCAAAGACAAGTCCAACCCCACTTGGGTTCCTGCACATGAAAGGGTTTGTCCTCGTGCAAAAAACTGTTTTTTTTCAAAGATTCACATCAAAGTTTCAAACCCTTTTTCTTTTTTAATTCAAATCCTTAATATTTTAAATCTGTTTGTGCGTGACAGTGTCAGAGGATCAATTTCATATTCTAAAGATAGTTCTCCCTTTATCTCATCCCATGAAATTTTAATAGCAAAGTTTTGGAACTCTATATTCTAGAATGGAGAACTCTCAAGGCATTAAGGTTTTCAAGGTATTTAACTAGTTTTATGTACTTCAAAAAAACATTATTCCAACTCATCTTGTTTGTCTTCCTTTTGTCTTTCAATCGCTTCTGCATTGAGAGCACTTTTCAAAAGGTCTGCAGCTTCCGTTTTTTTGAGAATATTGGAGGCCTCTCCATCTTGACCAATCGTTTGTGAGATGAAGTCGGGTCCAAACTCAAATTGAGAGTTAAAGTCCCTCTGAAGGTTAAATTGAGTTAAGTTAAAATAATAAAATATTATTATTTATTATTATTATTATTTTGAAATTTGAAATAATTAAATTATTTATTATATTTTATATTAAAATTTAAAAAAATTATAATAATAAATTGAGATGATTTTATATTCTAAACGAAACCTAATTTAATAAAAAGAACCCGAAAAATATAAATAAAAATTTCAAACTCAAATATTTTGAATCGCGCGGCACTCAACAACCAAAGAACACCTAGATTAAGAGCAATGCTAGATATAGTCTCCAAATGAGAACTGCAATACAAGTCTAGGCTATTTTAACTTTAAAATTTTTTAAAATTATAGAATTATCTCTCTTAAAATTATGTTTTCTCTCATTTAATAATGTGTTTGTACATACAGTCTTCACTTGAAGACTGTAAATAGAATTTCTCCCAAGATTAAAGCCCTGCCGTTAATGAAGCGCCAACACATAAAATGAAGAGCCAAACCCAATCGTTGTCGAGAAAAAATAGTTGGAAATGGGAATTGTAGGAATACAGCTCAGTAAGGGTCCCGGCAGCTAAAAGGCCACGTGTCGAGTAATGAAAGGAAAGTAGAAAAATATCAAGCAATCCATCAAGCACAACGACAATCACGGAATCAGTCCCACTATGTGTAACAGTTCGTTTTTGTAGATAATCAAAGGTTGTCCTCCAATACCTATTCCAAAAACTGGCCACCACAATTCACGTGATCTGTTCTTCATCATCCCTAAAAGCGGCCCCACAAAACCCACCACAATTTTTTTTTTTTTTCTTAAAGAAAACTTGGATTATTGCATTGTGTTTGATTTTTCTTAAGAGTCTCGGAGTATATAGATGAGATAAAATAAAAAATTTATAAATAACAGTAAAAGTATTTGTAAATAATAGGGAAACAGTTTGACTTAAGATATTTTATGAAATTTTAAAAAATGTGAGAGAAAAAATAAATAAAAATATTATAAAATTAAAATATTGTTAAAATATAACTTTTTGATATTATTTGAGATTTGAAACAATTGATTTTTTCTTTTATTTTTTTGGAAGTTTTGGAAAGTTATAATGATTTGATGAAAAGTCAAATTTTTTTAAAAAAAAATTAAAATTAAAAATTGTTTGTATTTGAATGTTGTTTAGAAGTTGATGAGATGAGATGAAATGAATTGAGCCCATTTTTTAAACTAAACGGGCTAGAGTTTTTAACAAATCTTCATGTGAAAAAGAATGATATATGCAATGAAACCTTGTAATATTTATTATTATTTGAATAAATCTCTTTGGTGATATTAAAGTTTTAAAAGAAATTATATCTACAGTCATAGAGTGCGTAAGTGCCGCACAATCATTTTGAAAAAAAAAAGAGTGATTATAGGATTAACATAAAAAAAAAATTAATGGTGGACTCCACTCTTTTTTAAAATAAGTATGGGACACTTGTATAATCCATGACTTTATATAGTGTTACTCAATTTTTTAATATATATGGTAAAGAAAACTTCGCAAGAAAGAGACGAAGCTCCAACAAATAATGAGGGCGTCTTATTACAAAAATCAAAATTAACTTCATCACTCAATGCCACGTATCACACACGTAGGCTATTTCCAACTTTTTTCTTAATTATCCTATTTAATTTTTTTTTCTTCCAAATTTAGAAATATAAATACTTTATAGCGTAATTCGACATATAAGAGATATAATATGAACACTAATTTGAGATATAAAGTATAATACATACCCTTAATAAAATCTATAAATTATCAATTTTTATCTGATGTTATACATAGAATAATTCTTGTCATCAGTCACTATTTACTTCTACACCTCACATCTTAAGAAAAAAAATTGTCAGGCATAAAGTGTAGGGGTGAATAATGACTGATGTATAGCAAAATCCGTTATACACTAATTTGAGATATAAAGTATAATACATGCCCTTAGCAAAATCTATAAATAATCAAATTTTATCTGATGTTATATATAGAATAATTCTTCCCATCAGTCATTATTCACTCCTACATTCCACATTTTAAGAAAAAAAAACTGTCCGGTATAAAGTCTTGGAATGAATAGTAATTTATGTATAGCAAAATCCGTTATACATGACATTTTAGAAAATAGTTTTACTGCACACGAGCTGATGTTTTAACACACCATTTATAGTGTGACCTATTACAATTTAAAAAAAAAAAAAGCTAAAACACCGATAATTTCTTAACATAACTGCTTCTACATCAACAATGTGTTGGCACGTAAAAAACGAGACTTATAAATATATTTTCATTATATTTAAAAGTTTGATCATTTTGAAACATGATGAGTATTATCATTAGGAAAATACTATTCCCACATAAATTTTTTATCGAATTGCATTTTATTTTTTTTCTTAATAATTAAGAAAATATTTTTAAATGAATATATGATTTTTTTTTATATATATTTTTTAAAGTGTTTAAAAAAATCATTGAAAAAAAGCAAAAAAAAAAAAAAACGTTGGCCTTTCGGTGAGAATCCTCTGTAGCAGGTTCCTTATCAGTATAGATAATGCTAAACAAATCGAAAGAGTGTACCGAAAGATTGTACTATCAACATTTTTTTTAATAAAATAAAATAAAATAGACTATCAGTACACTCTTTCAATGCACCCCTGCAGTGCATGTAGGAGCATCTTATCTCTGCTAAACCTCGAATGTCACTATATATAGTTGTTTTTTAAAATTTATTAATCAGATCAATAATTAACTTCTAACAACCTAATTATTGAAAGTGACTCTTTTATTGCCATTGGGAAGGGAAAAAATGCTCATATTCCATAAATTAGGCTCAACCCGTTAAGACATCACCAGAGATAAAATAAAAATAAGAAAAGAGAAAAAAAAATGGACATGAGAGAGACAAGAGGGATATGAGGACTGCAAATATCAGAGGGAGACAAGAGGGATACAAGAGAAATAGGAGGGTTGTAAAATGTCATAGAGTCAGGAGAAGAAGGCTAAGAGACTCACGCAATGAAGAATTGCCACCTCATGGGAAGCTGGTATTCGCAATAAGGGTCAAACAACGTATAAAACGAAAGGCACAAACAACATAAGAGACAATGAACAGATGGATAAAAAAAAGAGATCGATGAAGACAACAAAATAATGGCCAGTAGTCTCTCGAGGAAGATAGCGTCTCCAATAGAAAGAACTCTAACATTTTCTATACAGTGAGATATGAAGATCTATGAGTGACTATAAATAGATATATTATAGCGAAGACTTCCCTCGCTAAACTCTTGTGGACATAGGCATGTTGCCGAACCACATAAATCTTGATGTCTATTTCTTTTTACTTTTCCTGTACTTATTTTTATTCACTACCATGGACGTACGAACCGTCACCGTACAGCCACACTAGAACACTGTCGGGAGCTCCAAATAATTCACATCGCGACACTGTCAGTGTAGAGTTGTCCAGACTCGTGAAACACGACATCAACAACCATGTAAAAAGAACAACTCACATCAAACTGGAATATGGTTCCTATAATGTAAGATATTTTTGGGCTACTACTTGATGTGGCTTCTTGGAAGGCCATGAAGTTTTAATTTCATTACAAACGATATTGCAAAATGGGTCATTTTCATAAATATCATTTAAGGTACTTATATTCAACTCATCTCAAACTACCTCATTGATCCATTTAGGGATGTAAATTTTTCTATCCAGACCGAAAACACCAACCAAACCAAATAGTTCGGTCCGGATTGAATTTACTCCTACTCAATCTCGATATATGGTGTCTCAAAAATTCAATTTTTGGTCCAGTCCGAAAGTGTAATTTCTTTGGACCAGACTAGACCAAAATCAACCAAATCATTTAATATAATTTTTTTAAATATATAATATATTATTTTATATTATATTATATAAGTTAATTCTATAATTTTTTCTAATGTATTACTATTGACCATACAAAATGTAAAATAATATATATTATTAATTAACTAATATATCATACGATAAGTCATATGATAATATATGTTATTATATGTAAATACATCATACATACTCTACTAAAATATTAAGTTTGTGACTATTAACATTATAAATATAATTATAATTAATTATTTTTAATGGGTTAATCACATAATTCACATTAAAGAGCCCATTTAATTTAATTTTAATAATTTAATTTATTTACCAAAAAAAAAGAGTAAAAAAATGTTTCTAGTTCATATAGACATTATCAAACCGATAACTAATGGTCCGATCCAAAAATAAGGATGGATCGGAATTTTTGGCCATGACCATCCCGGACCGGACCGGACCGATTTTCTTCTCAAATACCATGATTTAATTTATAAAGAGTAATGTTAGAGTGCAATCTTTACACATTTTCTTTGAAAAAAAAAAATAGAATTAAAAAAATAATTTTTCATAAGAATCCCGTAAAAGTCCTGCACTGATGGCCTCTGGGTTCATATCATGCACACTCATTTAAGTATATAAATTTCACACAAAAAAATTTAATTTTTTTAATGGTAGACTCTATTTTTTAAGAGAATGCATTAAATTTACACATTTTAGAATTTATATATTCCATTACTCATTTATAAATAACCACTTATTTAAAAAAAATAAATAAATCCCTGTTGCCAACACAAAATTGATAATCACCGTATACCTTAGATGTACACAAAAAAAAAAAAAAAAAAAAAAAAAAAAAAAAAAAAAAGATATTTAGTAAAATATGAGAAATTGCTGATTAAATCATAATTGTCGAATTCAATCCAAACAAATTACACAAAATAAAATATATATAAATTTTCTTTCCCTCCGTTGAGGAAAAGGACAAATAGGTAAAGTAAAATATTATTTTTACTCTCTCTCTCTCTCCAAATACATAGTACACGAAACGTGAACTCACAGTCACACTAACTTTAAATGGCCCCTAACACTCGACTAAATTTCTTTACTGCCACTAAACCAACCAGACCAAGCCAATAATAATATTACATTTATGAGAATAATAATTATGAGCCGCAACAAGCCAAAGCCAACCTCTCCTTTGGAATTTATTTAGATGGGCCCACTTTCTTGTACATTACCTGTCCTGTAAATTACCTAGTTTATTGGGGATATAAGGGTAAATTAAGTGCCCTCCTACGGACGGCTCTAACATTTATTGGGTGAGAACGCCACCCGCGAGTTTGCCAAATCGTAGCTGACACGTGTCCCCTGTTGCTGTACGTTCCCAATAATTGAGAGAGATGATGATGTAGGCGCAAAGGCTAGACAGTAGGTTCCCGACGAGTCCACGGGGATCAGATAGTTCTTCGCCGGTAGCGACAGCGACTTCCTGCCCGAGAACCGGAACGACACCGTTGGAACTTGCACGGAGGTATGGGATGACAGATCGTAGCACGTGTCGAACAGAGATACGCCGCTCGTCGATTTCAGGTTCCGAGTTAACTTCACGAACGCGTCGCGGAGCGCGTTGTAGGCCTGGGTCTGCAATCGGGTTATGGCCGTACCCGAGTCGACGATGATTCCGCCGTTTCCTGACGCGTCCGTTTGAAATACCGAAGCCGGGATCGAGAGGGGCATTCCTCCGACGCTCAGTCCTTCGAGTCCGATGAAGTAGAACGTGTCGAGCTTTTCATTTTTAAGTAGAGTGGTAGTGACCGAGTCAGCGGGTGGAGCTGAGTTGAACTCGAGAGTCGAGGACTTGCTCGAGTCACGGTCCACGAGGCAGTATGAGAACGACGACGCTTTGATCTGGTAGGGAAACGAGAGTGAACCCCCACCGAGTCCAAGTAATCCGGCTGCCCCAACGAACAAACCCTCGTTGTCGTGGCCGCAGCCCAAAGCGATATTGTTCACTGAGCCAGAGCTCCCGAACGACACTGTCTCCGTCACCATGTTGCCAGTGGTGTACGACCCGTCACCATAGGAGACCTCATAGAGACACTTTCCTGCGCTACAACCTTGAACCCGGACGGCCTGGCATTGCGGAGAAGCGCAGGAAAGGGGCTTGTACGAGGAGGATGAAGTTGGGTCGAATATGGGATCGGTTTGCTGGTAGCAGTCCGCACAGGGCTTACATTGGAGCCAGTTGATGTCGCTGCCAGTGTCGAGCACCATGTAGAAAGGCTTGGCGGGGGTTCCCACACCAATGCGCGAGAAGTACTCACCGCTGCCCAGGCTCGTTCCGGACACGATCGGAGTGGACAGATCCTCGGGGAGAAGCTCCTTCTCCACAGGTTTAAGATCCGACTTCTTCACACCCTCAAGGGCGAGCTGGAGCTTGGTGGTGAGAGCTTCGACCCGGGCCGAATCGCGCTCGAGTCGAGCAAGAACAAGGCTCTTGTAGTCTTCATACGAGGACTTATAAAGTGACTCTCGTGGGTGAACCTGAACCGAGAAAGAAGAGGAATTACCGACCTGAGCTTGTAGCAGGGGCTCTTTTTGTTGAACCAAGGGCTTAACGGTTTCAGGGTCGAAGTTGAGGACTGCACGGGCTTGTTCGAGCGAGGCCGAGACGTCAAGGAATGTATGAGTAATCTCGGGTAAGTCTCGAGAGAAAGCTAAAGGAAACAGGGAAATCACAGAAAAAGAAACGAAAATGGTGGAGAAGAAGAAACAGAGGTACGAGTTTGGAGCCATTTTTTAGGTCTGCTGCATAGAGCAGAGCAGATACAGAGAAGAAAGGCAGAGAGTACGAAGTGAGAAGTTGGCCTTTTATAAATTTTTATTTACCTCGCTCTCTCTCCGGATGTTGGGGGGATAAAGACAAGGCCAAAATGGGCATTAACTAGTGGGAAAATGGTGACTTCAGACTTCAGAGCCAACCGAATGCGGCATCGGGCGGTACGTACGTAATATACGGTAGTGGCAATCAATTTTTCTCAGCGTCGGTAACCCTTGGAAGTAGGAATCTAGGATTGGGATCTCAACTTTTTAAATTAAAATAAAAAGAATCCGATTAATAAAAATTAAAAATACATTAAAATTTATATATATTTCTTTGATATACTCTTCATATTATTTGAAGAAATATTTTTATTTTGTAGATAAGATGAAATGAATTAAAATAAAAGTTAAAAATTAAATAAAATATCATTAGAATATAATTTTTTAATATTATTATTATTATTTTGAGATTTGAAAAAGTTAAATTATTTATTTTATTTTGTGTAAAAATTTAAAAAATTTGTAATAATTAGATTAAATGAGATGTGTTGTGAAAATAAACGAGGCCTTACGAAAAGATGGGAAAACCAATTTATTTATTTGATAACCAAACATTCATTCATAAACTGGGCAGCATGAGTCCGCCCCCAGCTACCCCGCCCCCGTCCGCCCTACCCTGCACCCCGCTCCCCACCCTCCCAAATTTCTAATAAAAAATATTATTTTTTATATTTATATAAATATATATTGTATATAAATATATACAATTTGTTAAAAATTTGAATTCAAATTAATGGATTGTCTTGGCCTCCTAAGCCAACCTTTATATAGGAGGTCGGGGCGGGGTGTGATTTCAACCCCACCCCCCGCTATCGAGGCGGGGTGCCCCGCCTCGCACCATGCAGGTAGCACCCCTATCATAAAGCATTCAATACAAAATATTTTGATTAATCCAAAACGATTGAGCAACAGACGTAGGAACATTGTGCCACCACATGTCAATGTTATCAATATTCCAAGCATAACGGGCTAGTCTATG
Organism: Juglans mandshurica; assembly: GCA_022457165.1. Lineage (NCBI taxonomy): Eukaryota > Viridiplantae > Streptophyta > Magnoliopsida > Fagales > Juglandaceae > Juglans > Juglans mandshurica. The sequence goes on along the minus strand of CM039625.1, from coordinate 25,279,797 downwards.
AGCCAACTCATTCCCCATATTACCATCTGCTGAAAAGGAATCTTGATCTTCTTTCATTTCTTTAACCATCAACAAATAATCACTTTTAATAACAATTTTGGAGAAACCCAAATAGACACAAAGTCATAAGCCCTGTAGTAAAACCAGCAATTCATGGTACCAGGACCTCTACCTCATTTTTCATCTTACTAGCAGCCATCACCAACTTTCAATTGTCATATCTAAGAACAACACCCACACCAGCTTTTCTCAAGTAAAAAAACATGGCTCCATCAACAGTCAGCGTGAAAAAATCCACTAGAGGACCAAAGGTGACTTCCAACATCACATACTCTTTGCTATATCGCCTAATGAATTCATGAGATCTTTATGTGTTTTCTACAAAGACAAAACATGATTAATAACATGACTAGGCTCAATTAAGATTTTATCCATCTGCATTTTGTTTATTTTGAACCACAGTCTCCAAGTTAGAAGAAAAAACATAGAGAAGTTTGAATTGGTTCCTTTTTCTAGTACATATGTAACCAAAGTCAAGAAATCCATTTCTGAATTCATATTATGCATAGTAGACACATAAGTCTTCCACATATTCCTAATGGCAGGACAAAAAACTAAGGCATGTAAAACATTTTCTAGTGCTGCCTTACAAAAACAACATTTGTCCACCTCAATTTTCTTCTTTTTAAGGTTACTAAGTGTAGACAAAATATCTTTACAAGCTCTCCATGCAAAAATCTTGATCTTTCTAGGGACTTGCCTCTTCCAAAGCATTATCCATAGTTTAGACTGATCTGTACATCTAGAGCTTTCCCTTGACTTTTTTTGCATTGTTCTTGAATGAATCGATAAGCACTTCGAACACCAAAATATTGTTAGAATAAAATATTGTTGAGATGAGATAAGATTAGATAAGATGATTTTAGATGAACTGAATAAAATATTGTTAGAATATTATTTTTAATATTATTATTATTTTGAGATTTGAAAATTTTGAATTTTTTTATTATAGTTTATGTAAGAATTTGAGAAAGTTGTAATGATAAGATGAGATAAGATCGTCTCTGTATGCAAACAAGCCCTGAAGTTGCCATTCTTTTCTTGAGTTTATATCCATTTATCCTCATACTGATTTGTTGACAACCTGATTTTCAGAATATCAACCACGACAACTGGATTAAAGAGAGCTCTATTGTGCTCTACCTTCCACCATTTGACCTCTTGATCAATCATTGTATCCACTATATCTTTTACATAACTTCCTTGCATTAAGTAAAGTAAACCCATTGTGTATAGTATCGGTACCATTATCATATGACACATGACATCAAACCTATGCAATACTCCCACTGTAGAGTTCTCTCTACTTTATTAACTATTGTGAACAAAAGAGGTCATTATCGAGTTGATGTGTTTTTATTTTTATCTCCCTGGATTTGAAGAAGGGCAGCTGTACAGCCATGATGGAGCTTTCATTGGGCCTCCATTAGTGTATTTTAAATTTTTTAGATTTTATTTTTTTTACATGTATTTTTTTAATATTTTTTATTAAATAAAAAATTTATAACATCATTAAAAAAATACTTCTTTAATCACTAAATAAAAAATCTTAGTCGAGCTTCCCGCGGGAAGAACAACATTTTTCTTTGAAGAAAGGTGAAATTAGCATGCGTTGGTTGGTTTTTTAGTACGCGACATTTTTTATAATTATATTTTAAATGACGGGTATTTTGATAAAATTTATAAAAATATTCTCATTTTTAAATATAATTATATAAAAAATTTAAAAAAAGATATTATGTATCATTACTCCTTGAAAGTGATGGGCCAAATTAAAATAAATTTATATTATGTTAACTTTCGCTTTTTATTACAAGATAAGATAAGACAGCACCAAATGAATTAAACTTATAACATCCTAGATTTATATAATTTTTTTCAGCCAAACATTTTTTCTTTTTTAATAGAATTATAGCTTCCAATCAGTGGGGACATGGGGATCGCAAGATTGGTCTCTTTTCTGTGTACCAATTTAAAAAGCAAGAGGTCTGTATGCATGTAGACACAAAGTAGACACGCTAGAGGAACCCAAAAAGTCAAAAAGACATCATTAGAATTTAGAAGCAGCCAAATATGTTGCCCCCTTTTTTAACCAACTGGAAATTATGAAGCTATCCAATCGATATGATTGGAGAGTGGGGTGAGGTATAATTCTTTTTTTTATAATTGTTAATTGTGTAACTGTCGCGTAATCGTTTTAAAAAAAAGTAAATAAAATATAAGATTTACATAAAAAAAATTATTTTTTTAATAGTAGACCCCACTCTTTTTCAAAACGATTACTCGGCGATTGTACACTTCACAGTTGTATGTAAAATTATTTATAATTTTTTTAAATTTCAAACCAATAATAATATTAAAAAATAATATTTTAAACTTTGATTAAAAACTAAAAATTCTTATCTGATTATCCAATCATCAGTTACTTGAAAAAGAGTTTTGGCTTATATATATTCTTGGAAAAATTGAGAGTTCTGTTATATACAATTATTTTTGTATATTTTTTATATATTTTACTTATGTGATTGGCCAAAATAGATATTTTATATTAAAAAAAGTGATGTAGCCAATTACATCAATAGATCAGTACGTAAAGAGTATGCAAAACTGACTGCATATAAAGTTTTTGAAAAATTTATTGTATAAGTTTAAAGTGAATGGATAAAATTTAAAGATTGATAGAAAAATAGCTTATTTTTTCACTTGAAACAATCTTGCCTATCATTTTTAAAATAAGATGTATCCGATTAAATTTAACAAGACCCTGATTAAAAGGGTTCCATAGCTACATTAATCTGTCAAAAGAACATTACATATGCGTCCTCAGAGTTTGGACAAGTATAAATGGTAGTCGTAGAATTTAGGGCTCGTTTGAATAGTGAGATAAGATGGTTTTAGATGAGTTGAATAAAATATTATTAGAATATTATTTTAAGATTTGAAAATTTTAAATTGTTTATTATATTTTATGCGAGAATTTAAAAAAATTGTAATGATGAGATGAGGTGAGAAAGTAGTTTAGCACTTTCTTGATTCTTCGGCATTCTTAGCCTTTGCATTTGGAGTAATTCTACATACAATCGTGAAGTGTGTAAACGTCGCATAACCGCTTTAAAAAAGAGTTGGGTCCACTATTAAAAAATTAATTTTTTTCATGTAGATTTTATATTTTATTCACTTTTTTTCAAAACGATTACACGGCGGTTGCACAATTTACAGTTGTAAATATCTTTTCTCTTGTATTTGTATTGCAACCATACTAGGAGAAAACAAAATGAGTCTGGCCAACATTACCAAATGAGTCAGAAAAAATTGATATAACAGAAATCTTTATTACTGGACATTCTTCAGCAAAGAGTTCAAAAATTTGAGGCGCTGTGACTGATCGTTTGCTCTCTGTTCCTATATAGTTGCCTTAAAAGGGTGGTGAATTTGCATGCCCTGATAATGTAGTGATTAGGACCATGTAAATTGGCACTTATTTCAACTATAATTTTAGAAAAAAAAAATTATTTATTATCATCTCTGATCAGGTGGTATTAAATACTTGAAAAATAAGCAAAGAAAAATACATAATTTACCAATATTTGATACCATTTTAAAATATGATATCAAGGTCTCGTCTGGTACAGAAACCATCTCATTTCATTTCATAATTACAATTTTATTATAATTTTTCACAAAATATAATAAAAAATTCAACTTCTACAAATATCAAAATAATAATAATATTAAAAAATAATATTTTATTTAACTCATTTAAAATATTTTTATTTCATCCCATTTTACCGTAAAACCAAAAATGATAAATAGTATTTTGTACGATGAGAGGATAGATATCGACGTCCAGTACAGTAATTATCAATTAAAAAAAATAAAAAATCTTCATAATCTCCTAATACTCCACACCTCACATTATTTTTAATTTTTATTATTTTTTCTTTTATTAAATATTTATTATATGAATAATGAATAAAAAATTTGAAATAATTTAAAAAGAATAAACTCAAAAAAAAATTTTAAAAAATGTAAAGTGTGGAGTGTGGTGGAGGTTGTATAGCAAAGCTAAAAAAAAAATATAGGAAAGGAACTGAGATAGCTTTTATACGTATAATCATTTTGAAAGAGGGAAAGAGTTTGGGCTGTGGTGGGGCAAGGACCTCTACACAACTTTCACCACACTCCACATTTTATATTTTTTTAAAATTTTTAAATTTTTAATATTTTTTTAATTTTATTTTGAGTTTATTCTTTTTAAATTATTTCAAATTTTCTATTCATTGTTCATATAATAAATATTTGATAAAAGAAAAAATAATAAAGATTAAAAATAATGTGGAGTATGAAGTGTTAGGAGGTTGTGAAGATTTATTATTTGACTTTTTGCTGTTGCTGATTTGATCTTCGAAGAGTGAACAGGAAGGTTGGTTTTTCTATTAACTAATCAAAATGTTGAAAATTGAAATACATGCTCATATATAGTTATCTAATTAGGCCTGCAACCCGACTCGAGACAACTAGATTTGCACCCGATCCGACCTGAATAGGACCATCCAAGGCTTCAACCCGAATCGAACCAACCCTAACAAACCAAAATTGGGTTGAGCCTGTGCGACCTGACCTTCACCAAAGCGGGCAAAAAAAAAAAAAAAATTTACGTTTTGCACATCCACATCGATTTACAAAATATTTCTATTATCTATATCTCAGATATGATCATAATATCAAATTATCAAGCTCAGATCCTCAATCGCAAGAAAACATCCCAAAAAACAAAAAATGAACAGTGCAGCTTTCCAAAAGATTTGCAGTTCTCCTCGTCGGCAATCTTCTTTATGAACACGATGCAGTCGGTAATGGCTTCACTAAAGAAAGAAAAAAATAAGGGTAAAATGTCAATAAAACGTATTTGGGATGAAATATTTTAGTTCAAATAGCTAAAATTAATAAACCCTCTCACCTAATCGGATCGGGTCGGGTCGGGTCGGGTCACCTTAAGCGGGTCATTCGGTTTTACGGGTCATCTGCACAATCCTATATCTAATAACTAATTTAGGTCTCGTTTGGCTACATAGATACGATGATATAAATGAAAAATTTATGAATAATAATGAAATAATTTGTTAATAACAGTGAAATTTTTTGAGTTAAGATTTTTACAGAGTTTTGAAAAATGAGAGAAAAAAATTGACTAAAAAAATTATAAAGTTAACAGAAGGTTAGAATATAATTTTTGTTTTGGAATTTGAAAATTTTGAATTTCTTTTTTATTTTTTGTTTTGAAGTTTGAGAAAGTTGTAATAATTAGATATTGATTTGATGAAAAAATTAAAATTTGAAATTTTAAAATTAGTATTTAAATGATGAGATGAGATGAGTTCAAAGGTTTGTGAAACCAAACCAAACCTTATAATGCATTTCTTTTTCTTAGCAATAATTTGGTTCTAATTTGTAGAAACTTCGGATTTGTGCATTTACTTTTTATTGCATTAAGCATATTCAAAAGTAATTTGTTAATTAAACAAACTTAATTATAAAAAAGTAATATGTTCATTTGTGTTATTGTAATATTACATTATTATAAATGTTATTTTATATATTATATAATACTACATGCAAAACCATTTTTATAATCATTTATACAACTATATTTTAAAACGAGGACATTTTATAGAAAGTAGCGTTACTTTTATAAGTTATTTTACAAAATTCTCTTATTTAAATCATTGTTGTACAAATGATTGTAAAAAAGTTTGTATGTATATCATTTTCCATATTTGTAAAGAAAAATGATATTTGCAGTCATAAAGTGTGTAAGTACGCCACAATCTTTTTGAAAAAAGTGAGTAAATATAATACCCATATGAAAAAATAAATATTTTAATAGTAGATCCCACTCTTTTTTCAAAGGAGTGCGTAGTGCTTGTACAATCTATGATTGTTTCTAGCATTGCACAGGACCCTGTGGTCACACTGAGGGTTATGAAGAATATGGGTCTACATCCGCTCTAAGTCGTCGTTATAACCGAAGCACCACGCGTCATCGTGAACGCCATGGACAAATGACAACTCCTCCCGCAGACTATGGATGGTAGCTTCACGAGCTTCTAGAACCCGCCTAGTTTCTTCCTGGGTGGTCTCCGCTTCTCTCATTCACTTCCTTTCCCCCTCTAGGGTTTTCCTTTTCTTTGTCAGAGACTCGTTGGCTTCTTCAACTCGCTTCGTCAACCACTTGTTCGTCCGGTTGTTAGAGTCTCACTGTTGGCGCAACTCCCGGTTCTCGGCCTGTAGTCGCTCAAGCTCCAACTGGCAGTTGTCGAGAGACTGCTGTAACACGTCCCTCACCTTGGAAGCAAGTAAGGCCTTAATGTGAAGAGCACAGACTTCGCCTTGGGATCTTATCAAGTCGGCAAGGGCCTCCTCAGCTTCTTCCTTCTGCTTCTGCTCCTTCGCTGCACAGTCTAAGGCCAACTGCGCAAGCGAAGAAAGTGTTTGGTTCTCACTCATCAGCTCCTCTTGGTCGTCCATGATGATGGCCGCCAGACACTCCAACCCTTGTCACACAAGTTAGAATCAAGATCAAGAATGGAAACAAACAAAGAGTCTGAGGAGTTTGTAAGTTAAGGCTTTACCCTTGCGAATAGTCTCTTGAGCCCACTCTCCATCTCGCAGATTTGGTCGGCGTGGCCATCCAAAGTCGTCGTTCGAAGATCTGCCGAAACTTCTTCGACGATCTCCTCGCCTTCCCCCTAGTCAGAAACCCCGGGTGTCATCCCCTTCTCAGCCAAAACAACAATCCTGACTACATCGACATCGTCGGAGGAAACAACCTCGACCACAGGGGCAACTCTGGCAACAATGCCTTGGACCGGCGACACGACGCGAGGAGGATTCGCTATCGTCGCCATCTTTTTTGGCGCCAACGGTTCGGGCCGAATAATGAGCACCATAACGGATGGACCCCCAGGGGAATGGGAACATTATTAGAATCAGATTTGACGGGGGAGATCCTTTGGGGCTTCTTTCCTTTCCCCTCTACTGACGGGATAGGGGAGCGACTGGGGGCACGCGACATGACTGGATTTACTGGGAAGCCCACGTCAGAATGCAAGTTGGCTAGGGGGCCAGATATTGACGAATGCTATCCTCAGTCAATAGAACTTCCGATGAAACGTCGTCCGGATGCGCCTCCACCCAGGCTTGAATGACCCTGAGCCTAAGTGCCTTCTCTGGGGTCGGTTTAGGGCGGCGGTTCGTGTCCCCGTCAACGGTGCCCCATATAGCGTATACATGAAACTGGCTCTTTAGGGCCTGCCCAACCGGGAATTCCCATCCATCACCCGAAAAGAAGAAGAATCGGCAGTTGTACCGCTTCACGATAGTGTGCCGCGCCTCCAACCGAATCAACTCCTGGACCGGCTAGAAGCCGTAGAGGTGTCAGCCCTTCCTTAGAATGTTGTGGGTAATGAAGAACTCGCGTGCTGTGAGGTCTGGGAAGTTTGACCCGGTCTCCTCCAACGCATGGCGCAAGATGACGCGACATGAAACAAGAATCCTCCACGAGTTGGGAGGAAGGTAGGTAGGTGCCAAATCGAAGAAGGCCAAAACTTCTCACACTAGGGCAGGCTAAGGCCGCAAGAGAACATGGCGGGGTACACAGCGACCTTGGTGCCAAAGCCCTCGGAGTCCACCGACCCTTTGGTGGAGGAAGGCACCATGAACTCCACTTTCGAAGAGACCCCTATAGGTCTCCTTCAACAACTCTAGTTTGGTAGGAGTCACCACCAATCACTACGTAAATCCGGCAAATTCCTCTGGGTGGCACCACTGTGGCCAACGGTAGTTCGAGCATCATCAGAGGACCCAACCTGTCCAGAAGAGTGTGAAGATTTCTTCGGAGCCATGAGAGATCAAGAGGAAGGTAAATGATTTTTGGGAGAAAACTGAAAGAAAACAAATGAACGAATGACTCAAGCGGCGAGCAAGGAACGCAGAGAGCAAACCAAAAGAAAGAATGGGTGAAATGAACTTTCACAAGTGAGTGAGGGTCCTTATATAGTCGAGATTGACGTTTGAACTCCCGAGGCAACATAACTCCACGTGTCTCCCAAGGTACCAGAATTCCTTGATTGTCGCAACTTCCATAGAGTGTATTTATTGAAACGACATGCGAAATAAATGACTGTCTGACACGAGGTCATGATGAAAGAACCGAAGGAACGTCATTCAATGTGAAGCGTAACCGTCGCTATACAACCACATAGATGGAAGACAAACGGTTGCTCGGCTCAGAACAAAAAAGGTTGGGTAGTCTTGCAGAGCAAAGGTTAAAGGAATGAAGAAAGAATTCCCCTCGGATTTGAGAAATTGACGGGGTAACTGTATGAGAATTTTTCACACTTCATAAATCCCAATGGGCCTCGGCCTAATGCCCGGCCCAAAGGTCACCAGGACTGTACAGGTAGCAAGGTGTCTACCAAGGAAAGGAGTCGAGTAATCGATAGGACATGTTAGCCTGACATCCCACGGCCGTGTTCTGAACCTGGGAACTTGCATAGGACATAGCGGGAAATGCGAAAGACTCTCGATCCATTGACATCAGAATATCTACGGCTCACAAGGGATAAAAGCAAGTCCTGAAAATCACACCGCATTAATGACACTGCTACCGAGCTACACGCCACATTTATGGTGCCGTCACAGAGTCACGCCGCATTAAAGGACTCTGATAGCAGAAACAGTAGGAGGGGCACGAACTCTGTGGAGACAAACACTATCTACACCTCCTCAACCCGTAATATAAATAGCGACCTCTAGGTACGAGAAAAATCTCTGATCTCTAGAATCTTTCACTTATTTACAAAATTCCAAGAGAATTTATTAACATTGACATTGGAGACTCTCCGACCCCAAGGCTTCTCTCTCCTACCTGTCTTCCCTCATATATTTTGCAGGCCCATTATTGTAGATCTGAGTTGTCGGAGCCAAAATTAAAATAAATTTATATTATGTTACCTTTCACTTTTTGTTACAAGATACGATAAGACAGCACTACATGAATTAAATTTAGAACATTTGTATTATATGGGTGCAATTGCGTCTGGATTTGGATTTCAAATTAATGTAATTTTAAATTCAAGAATTTAATTCTTTTTAATATATGTTCCAAAAACAGAAAATTTGGACTATAAATTTTCTTCAAATATTGCCATACAAACATTTTTTTAAATTATTTTTTTATAGAATTATAGCTTGCAATCAGTGGGGACATGGGGATTGCAAGATTGATCTCTTTTCTGTGTGCCAATTTAGAAAGCAAGAGTTCTTTATGTGTGTAAACACGAGACACGCTCGAGGAGCCAGAAAGTCAAGAAGACATATCATTTAAATCAGACAAATATGTTGCCCTCTTTTTTTAACAACTTGGTTCTCTCAATCAGCTGTCACTTGAAAAGAGTTTTGGCTTATATTCTTCTAAAAATTTAGAGTTATCTCATTAATAGTCACTTTTACATATTTTTTTTTTATGTATTCTATTGATATAATTAATTAAAATAATTATTTTATATTAAAAAAAAAATGATACAGCCAATCGTATTAATGGAATACATAAAGACGTACTACTACAAGAAAAATGGACTTTTATGACCAATTTATTGCGACTAAAATATTTTTCGCAACTAATTTTAGTTGTCAATAGTCATTTCGTTAGAATTAACTAGTCGCAAATAAGTAATTTTCTTGTAAGCGACTACGCAAAAATGACTGTACATCATCCTTATTTTTTCATTTGAAACAATCTTATCCATTCATTTTTTAAACAGATGTATCCGATTAAATTTTACAAGACCCTGATTAAAAGGGTTCCATAGCTACATTAATCTGTCAAAAGAAACCCATGTGATCAATAGACCTGCCTCAGCAATTTTAAAGAAAAATTGAAAGTTCATGTAGAATGTGGATGATGGGCACCTCCTCACCCAAGTAAGATTAAGCTCAACTTCGATGTGGGTAAGCGAGAAGAACTTCAGATGCTTGCAACAAGTTTTTCATGATACAAAGAAAAGGAGACTTGGCATGGACATTGGACAATTTGATCATAGAAGACGATTGACTTGACATCATCCCAGTTATTCAGAAAAAATCATATAACGATAGACTAGAAAGTATCCTCGTTTGTAAGGACAACGTTGTATCTAACAGCATTACATATGCATCCTTAGAGTTTGGATAAGTATAAATGGTAGTTGCAGAATTTAAGTAGTTTGGCACTTTCTAATTTGGCATGCTTAGCCTTGTATTTGTATAGCAACCATACTTGGAGAAAATAAAAGAAAATGATGGCCAACATTACAGTAGCCTTAAAAGAGTGGTGAATTTGCCCAGATGATTTACCTTTTTTTTTTTTTTTTCATGTCGGAGAACCTCTCCAAGACATGATTCTTCAAACCCATCTCTACAAAATAAATCCCGATCTCGTGCACCACACATTGAGTAATCAGTTTTATAATTTTATATTGAGTAATTCTACATACAACCGTAAAGTGTGCAACTACTGCGTAATCATTTTGAAAAAAGTGAGGTCCACTATTAAAAAAATCATTTTTTCATGTGGATCCTATGTTTTATTCATTTTTTTCAAAGCGATTACGCGCCAGTTGTACAATTCACGGTTGTAAATATTATTTATCATATTCTCTGCTCATGGGATATTAAATACTTAAAAAAAAAGCAAATAATAGTACATAATTTATCAATTATTTGATACGATTTTAAAAGATGATATTAAAAGAATGACAAATAGTACTTTGTACTATGAGAGGATAGATATCAACTCTTTGTCAAGTACAGTAATTATTAATTAAAAAAAAAAAAAGATAGGAAAGGAACTGAGATAGCTTTTATACGTATAATCATTTGAAAGAATGGAAAGAGTTTGGTCTGTGGTGGGGCAAGCTGTGTTATCAACTACAGCATCAATTCTGTTAGTTTCTTGAGTATGTTAACTTAGGTAACTTGCACCTTTGAATCCTTTCTAGGTTTCGTGATTAAGATGATGTAAAGATAATGGTGTGCCAATGCTTTGGATTTTCTCTATCAACCAAATCAACTTTGTTAAATTATTAGCCCAGTAATAAAGCACGCTTCTGATAATTGTGTCGTTGACGTTGTGCCTTGATTGTGAGGGTCCCAATCATATGGATAGTTCAATGCCCAAAAATGTTAGAGTCACCGAATGTTGGGTCCCGATTGAATCCCGACAAATTTTGTTTTTATTTAGTGATTAAAAAAGTATTTTTTAGACGGGTCTCGTGCTACATCCTCGGTGGATGTAGCATTGCTCTTCAATGTGTTTATGAACGGGTTAGATATTAAGGACTTGTTTAGATAGAGAATCGATCTTATTTCATTTCAATATTTATTAAAAAATAATATTTTATTTAACTCATCTAAAACTATATTATTTTATCTTATCTCATCTCACTATTCAAACAAATCCTAATTCTTTTAGGGTCCGTTTGAATGCTAAACTCAACTGAGTGCACTTCAATTTCAAACTTTGTTCAACATCCAAACATACAACTGAATTGAAGCTTTGTGCATTTCAACTTTAACCTTCGTGGGCCCCATAACCGATAAAAAGCTAACAAAAGGCTCAATTCCCATTCGGTGTTTCTCAATTCAAAGGGAAAAAAAGTACAAAAGTTACTTTTGCCTCAATGATACCCACCACAATTGAAAAATTATTTTAATTCGAAAAAAAAAAATTTGGATACATCTAGCGGGGCTGGGTAAAACAGAAATAAACCTATTTCGCTCAAGCGGTTATTAAAAGCCTTAAGCGGCAATTGTCTAGACGAGAGCCACTTAAGCGAGAGACATGGGTCTCGAACGCTTCATCGAGCGACGACTCAATTGTCTGGGTGAGTTTCTATTTTTTTTTCCTCTCGCATTACATCTATTTTCTTACTACTAATTAAATAATATGTAAATAAATAATAGAATAAAATGTGGGTATGATACTGTTGTAATTTTATTGATAATTATTTTATTTTGTTTTTATAAATTTGGAGTAAGAAATTTTTTTTATAGTGCTCGGAATATTTTGTTTTTATTTTGTTGTAATTTTTTTACATGTATTGAAAGAATTTATGTTTGATTTATGTTATTTATGAGTAAAGGATTTGATAAATTAATTATTCAATCATTACAATAACTTCCAATCATTGATAGATCTCATACATTTTTTAAGTTTTCATAAATAGTACTAAATTCATATTAATATATAAATACATTTAAACTCATCTTAAATATGCCTCACATAACTCAACTCACTATTATACATAAAGAATTCAGCTCAGCTCTATTCAACTTAACATCTAAATGCAGCCTTTAGTTTTGTGCAATTTTTTTCCTCAACAAATGCAAATATTATGTATTAATAAGAAATTTTGTACAAAAGGGTGAGGAAGAATTTGCCTAAGTACTTTTTCTATTCAAGGATTTATTCTTTTTTATTTATGATGGACAGGAGAGGAGGGACCTTGCTACAGTGTGTCTTACGGATATTTGACTTTTTGCTGCTGCTGATTTGATCATCTAAGTAGGAGTGTAACCGGTTCGATTCAATCCGGTTTTAGATAAAATCTAGGACCGAATCGGTATGTACCGGTTTTATATTTTTCAAAACCGATTACGCACCGGTTATCTTCCTAAACTGATACTTCCGATTTTACCGGTTTCCGGTCCGGTCGGTTTTCCAGTTTTTTTAAAATGTAAGTTTCACAATTTGTCATTAAAAATTTGTTTATAAAAAAAAATGATTTTAAAAAAACTGTTTTATACTTTTATTAATATATTAGACTATATAATAGTATTAATATTAGACTATTGATATAGTTATAAGTTATATATTAGTATTAGTTATAAACTTTTAGTGATTTAGTATTAACATTTTATGTAATAATTTATAAATTATAATAAGAAATTATTTCATATATGAATATATATAATTATATATATTATATATATAAATTTCACATAAAAATTTATAATTATACATTATATATAAAACTTATATATATTAATATTTAATATATATATAAAATATTTTGTATAAAACTTATATATAAAAATATTATTTTTTATTTTTTTTAATCAACCGGTCCGGTCCGGTTCGGTTCGGTCCAAAAAATTCCGGAACCGAAATTGGACCGGAACCGGCCGGTTTTTAAATTTTAAAAACCGGTTCCAGACCGGACCGGTTCAAAACCAATAAAACCGGTCCGGTCCGGACCGGTTTTCCGGTTTGAGTTTACACCCCTACTTCCAAGGGTGAACAGGAAGGTGGTTTTTTCTATTAACTAATCAAAATGTTGAAAATTTAAATACATGCTCATGTATAGTTACCTAATAACTAATTTAGGCATCTTTGAAGATGAGTTTTTTTTCCTCCTCTCAGTAGTGTTTCCTCCTCGCAGTAGTTTTTTCCCCTTATGATACCTATCTTTACGAACCTTCACCTAAATCACAATCACAATTGATTCTCATCGCCATCAATACCCCACCAACCATTCCTCTTGAAATCCTAACCAACCAATCCCCTTCTAACAATGTCAACAGAAAAAGAAAAAGAAAGTCTGGAATCACTCATTGAATGCACAAAGGCCCTAACTTGGGACGACATCATTCTTGTTCCTGAAGCGGATATATCTGTAAATATCTCAAATCAAGCTTTGATTGGTAAGTTGGTTTATTCCAAAAATCTGAACAAGCACATCTTCCACTCTACAATCCGTGTGGTCTGGAGCTTTATCCAAGGACTTACTATTGAGGATTTAGGTTCCAACATTTTTCTGTTCACCTTTCCATCACAAACTGTAAAAGACAGTTTTTTCACAAAGGCCCTGGAACTTAAAGGCCTTCCACATGCTCAAAGATTGGCCTCCAGGTTTAAACCTTCAAGAAATAGAACTCATCCACTTTGCTTTTTGGATCCACATATATGGGCTATCTCTTGAAATGATGACTGAAGCTAATGCAGCAAAAATAGGTAGTGTTATGGGTCATCTACTTGAAATTGATCAAGCCTTTCTTCCTATCAATGGGGGTAAAATAATATCTCAAAATACGTGTAGAAATCAACACGGAAAAACCCCTTTACAAAGGGTTCATTCTCCCTAGGCCCAATCGGCAACCCGCAAAGGTCTGTTTTAAATACAAACGGCTATCGGAATTTTGTTATGGTTGCGGAAGAATTGGTCATCTTCTTCAGTCATGCCACATCTACCTCAGTCCTATTGACGATCCCACAATTGGTCCTTGGATGAGAGTGGAATCCCAAGAATCAAGAGGACAGTCGCGTTTTGAAGAACTCCAAAGAGACCAGCAGAATACCCAAGTGCTACATCTATTAGACCAAATGAAATTCATTCCATCCTCTCTCTCGCCAGTTCGTATTAGAGAATAGAACATCACAATGTACCAGAAAAGTTCGAGATCTTGTGACCCAACAAAAAAGAGCAACAAAGTGGAACACCTTGGAAAAGGAAAAGCGATCATTATCAACACTGATGAAGGCCAAAAGAAGGAATTTTGCATAAAAAAGCTTTTCTCTACAATTCACGGCGAAGAAGGAGAAACCCTAAAGGGTGACACTGTTCTCCCAAATGCATTGTGCAAGGATTCATGCAAGACAACACGTGGCAATGTTTCAACTTACCAGACAAATGCTTCAGATTCAATTAAGGTGAGCAGCCAAAACTTCACCTCAATAATTTGATCCCTGCTGCACTGACAATCTCGTCACTAATGATCCCCCCTCACTTCACGTGTCCCACCCATCATTAAACAACCCCCCGTCTCAGAACACAGAAAACCCACACAATGTCCCCGTGAATTTACCTCTTAACCCTGTGAGACTTGCCTTACAAAATTCTTTCATAGATCCCATTGGGCCTCTTTCAATTGAACCCAAGTCCAATTCCACTCTCATAAAGCAATTCATCTCGCAACTCAAAGACAAAAAAAAGCCCATCTGATTTCCAGAACCCAAGCCATAACATCTCCCTTCTAGTCAGCCCATCAGGTAAGGCCTGTTTTGCAATCAACACTATTCAACTGAGCCCAACCAATATCTTTTCTCCTACCCATCCAACCTTTCATGATCCTCAAATCAAATTAACCCAGTTTGCCGCCTCCTCGACTCAATCCGTAACTGAAGAGAAAATACCTTCCTCCACCATAGAGACTCAATACCAAATCCCAACCCAAGGTGATACTATGAAGAAGAGGAAAATTCCATCAGCAGAGAAGAGTGCATTCCCCAACCCCCTAAAAAAATGTATGCTGGGAACCACAATTCTAGTGTTCATTGAAGAAAAAATTGGAGATCAAGAGGAAGTGGATGGGCCAATCAATCTGAAGATTATCCCTGCCCGGAAAAGAGCAACCCAGCAGCCAAAGAAAAATCGGAATCCAAGAAAGCAACAGAAGAGGAACTCAACGATAGTATGATATTCTCCATACCAAAGTCAGATCTTGAAGGCTACAGGCAACAAGGTTCAGTCTCGTGCAATCAGATCACTCAGGGCAAATATTAGGGTTCACAACCCTGATATTATTTTCCTTTCAGAATGTTTATTAGTTACTAATGAATGTGTACGTACTGTTAATATATTGGGCTATGCCTCTTTTGTGTACTCTCCTTCCACTGGAAAATGGTGGGGCCTTTTGCTTCTGTATCGATCTGGTGTTAATATAGAAATTGTACATAACTCTAGTAATATAATATCTATTCTGGTGTACTCTGATCCTAGTCATTACCCGTGGCTCATTACCCTTGGCTCCTTAACCTGATTTACTGCCCTGCACCTTATAGGAAAAAGCAATTATTTTGGGACCTTCTTTCAGGCATCAATTATTCTTTTCCCGGTCCATCATTAGTTCTAGGAGATTTCAATTCCATCACCTCCTAATCTGAAAAATCAGGTGGAAACCCTTTTGCTCAATCCTAAAATATCTCAAGCTTTTCATGAAGAATTTTGGCTTCGTGCACCTAGGTTTCTCGAGCCCAAAATACACTTGGACCAATACTAGATTAGGTATTCATTAGATCAAGGAGAGATTAGACAGAGGTATTGTTAATATTCCTTGGATTGATCTATTCCCACAAGCCATCCTTACAACCCTTGCAAGGATAGCTTCGGATCATGCTCCCATTCTCTTAGACACAACAAATAGGAAGACTTTACCCAAGTCTTTTAAATTCGAAGAATTCTGGCTCTGAGATCCTTCTATTTTCAAGATTATCAAAGAAGCTTGGAATTCTCACTTCACGGGAACATTGTCCTTCATCCTCTCTAGGAAATTGAAATCCACCAAGAAAGCCCTTAGGGAGTGGAATCAAAAATCATTTGGCCATATCCAAACCAATCTCAAAACTTTGATGGCAAAACTCTCTTCCCTTCAAGAACAAGACACTCATTCCTCAACAAGCACTTTAGAAGCAGACCTAAAAGAAAACATCAATGAGTTGCTTCTTAGAAATGAATCAATTTGGAGACAAAAATCCATAATAACATGGCTTACTTCCATTGACCTGAATACAAAATTTTTCCATATCTCCATTTCTATCAGACGTAGAAGTAATAATATTGATTGCCTCAAACTAGAAAGAAACAACTGGACAACTGATCAAAGAATAATCTCTTCCAAGATTCAAGACCATTTCCAAGCAATGTTTTCTTGCACTCACCCTATGTCTCCCATGGATTTTGATTCATTGTTTCCAAGGAAAATATATGATTAGGAAAATGATTTCCTTTGTAAAATCCTAAATGAAGAGGAAATTGCTTCCATCGTCAAAAAACTTCCTTCCACCAAAGCTCCTAGTCTAGATGGTTTCACGGGTCTTTTCTATAAAACCTTTTGGGAAGTAATCAAGCTTGATTTGATTGCTGCAGTAAAGAGTTTCTTCATCCATGGGCAGTTGTTAAAAGAACTCAATCACACTAACATTGCCTTAATCCCAAAGGTTGGCAACCCAAATGACATTAATCAATTCAGACCCATAAGCCTGTTAAATGTTTGTTACAAAATCATAGCAAAAATCCTTGCTAACAGGCTTAAAATTATCCTCCCCAACATCATCTCACTGTGCCAATCTGCATTCCTACCATGGTGATAAATTCAAGATAATACCATCATGGCCCAGGAAATTTTTCATTCCATGAAAAAAAGAAACGGCAAATTGGGTCAAATGACCATTAAAATTGACCTGGCAAAGGTCTTCGATTCCATAAAATGGTCATTTCTCCTTGATATCCCTAAACATGTGGGTTTCAGACAACAATGGATCAATTGGATCCAAGAGTGCATCACCACGGTGACATACTCTATTATCATCAATGGTTCCCCACAAGGATACTTCCAACCTTCCAGGAGTTTACGTCAAGGGTACCTGTTATCTCCCTTCCTTTTCATCTTAGGCACAGAGGTCCTGTCTCGACTCATCACAAAAAAGGAACATTCCAATTATCTTAAGGGTATCAAGCTTTCTCGAGGTGGACCTTTCATTACCCATCTTCTCTTTGCCGACGACTTGTTTCTATTTGGGTTAGCAACAACTCTTAATGCACAAAAATTCTCTGATTGCGCCAAGGTTTACAATCAATGGTCTGGCCAAAACATCAATGTAAGTAAATCTTCTTTTCATTTAAGCAAAAATACCACTCGGGCCTCCATCAATGAGGTCAAAAGCTCCTTCAATTTTAGAATTCCCCTCCCTCCCCAAATCCTAAATACCTAGGGCTACCTCTTTCCAATGTAGCTGATAGGAGAAATTTCCTATGGAATTAATGGAGAAAGTCCAAAATAAGCTCCATGGATGGAAATAAAAAATTCTCTGTTAAGCCGCTAGAACAGTTCTCATAAGAGCAGTAGCAAGTTCTATCCCTTCTTGTGTTATGTCCTCTACTCTTATCCCAAAGGCAATAACAAAGAATCTGGATTCTCTTTTCCGAAGATTTTGGTGGGGGTTTGAGGACAGAGAAAAAAAAAATTTATCCCAAAATCTTGGAAGTCCATTTGTCTTCCTAAATCCATGGGAGGTTTTGGCATCAGAAACATGTTTTCTTTCAATTCTACTTTGGTCACAAAGTATGTCTGGTCTCTTCTTAAGGGATCAACAAGGCTTTGGAAGGAAGTCATTATCAAAAAATGCCTTGGAACTCAATCTTTCCTAGAAGTTCCTTCTAAAGGTTTTGACTCTCAATTCTGGAAAAGTTTGCTTAAGCAAAGAGACTTCCTGCGATCTAGCGTTTGCTATTAGATTAATAATGGTATTTCTACTAAGGTTTGGACTAATCTTTGGGTTTCTACCATGTCCAATCTCATCCCTGATGCAAATCTCAATTACAATCTAGAGCCTGATTTTAATATGTCCGTCTCTGAACTCATTCTTGAAGAACCAAGATGATGGAATGTTCTTCTCCTTAATACCCTCTTCTCATAACACTCATCAAGAGAAATCCAAAAAATATCTCTGGCCAATCATAATTTCCAAGATGGTCAAGACAAGATCAATTAGATCCATCACTCCTCTGGAAATTTTTCAATGAAATCAGCATATGCTGCTCTTGTCAATGTAAACAATCTCTCCAATCTGAACAATCAATCTCATAATTGGAAGAGTTTATGGAAACTGAAAGTGCAGGACAAATTGAAATTATTTCTCTTAAAAATAAGTCACAATATCCTACCCACCAAAGCAAAGATCAACAATGTGATTGATCTTGAGGAAGATCAAATTCTTTGTCCGCTATGCAATACTGAACCAGAAGACATTCATCACCTTTTTCTTAACTGCATTTATTCTAAAGTTCTTTGGAGGCAGTCTAATGGCCGATCGACATCTCCCCTTTTTCAAGACAACCCTTATTTGTCTGGATAAAAAAATCCTTAATCCTTCAGCTGTCCTTAAAACTCCTGAAGAAGACCAGCATTCCTTTCAACTCTTTGTCATCATAGCTATGGATAGCCTCTGGCTTCTTAGAAACAAAAAAGTCCACAACCAGATTCCTTCATCCCCACCACCATTGTCTTTTGTAGAGTCTGTTCTCGCCATTTTCCAACATCACATAGCAGCTTGGGTTAATGTTAATGATCATGTATTAAAGATAACACCCAGACATCCTGTTGGCTATTTCCTAATCAGACTTGATGCGGCTATAAGAGACGAAGGGTCAATAATAGCAGCTCTATGTTGGAACGACTCAGGAAACGTTATCTATGCAATTACTGACTTCATTTGTAGTGTAAGTCCAAACTTAAAAGAAGCAAAAGCAGCCTTGATGGCAATTACTGAAGCAAAGAGATTGGGCCTGAAAAAAATATTGCTTGAAGGGGACTCGAGTTCCGTCATAGAGGCAATATCCAATTCCACTTTTGTTCAAGATTGGACCATGGCTCCAACCATCAGTGATACAAAATATCATCTCTTATCTTTCAAGGAAGGGAAAGTTAGGAAAATTCATTGTTCCATGAATCGATGCGCGCACAATTTGGCGCAATGGGCAGTGGCGACGCAAGCCTATGGCAATATTCCATTAATCCAAATTTCATCTTCTCTGTTAAATTTTCATAGTGGAGAAGATCCACCTCTTTTATATGTATAATTAAGTTCATTTTCTTGAAACAGTTCATGATGTAATGGTTTTTAATTATATATGAACAGTAGTCAGCTTGCTCAAAAAAAAAAAAAAAAAGCATCGTTTGGTTACACATATAAAATGAGATAAGATAAAAAAATCTATAAATAATAGAAAGATAATTTGTAAATAATAGTGAAGTTGTTTGAGTTAAGATTTTTATGGAGTTTTGAAAAGGGAGAGAAACAGTTGAATAAAAAAATTAAAAATTTAAAAGTATGTTAGAACATAATTTTTTAATATTATTTTTATTTTGAAATTTGAGAATTTTTTATTTTTTGATTTGTTTTGTTTTGAAATTTGAGAAAGTTGTAATAATTAGGTATTGATTTGATGAAAAAGTTAAAAATTTGAAAATTTAAAATTAGTATTTAGATGATGAAATGAGATGACTTCAAAGATTTGTGAAACCAAACCAGACCTTAAAATGCATATATTTTTCTTGGCAATAGTTTGGTTCTAATTCTTAGAAACTTCGTATTTGTGCATTTACTTTTTATTGCATTAAGCATATTCAAAAGTAATTTGTTAATTAAACAAAATTAATTATAAAAAAGTAATATGTGCATTTATGTTATTGTAATATTATATTATTATAAATATTATTTTATATATTATATAATACTAGATATAATATTTCTTGAGTAATGATACATGCAAAACTCTTTTTACAATCATTTATAGGACTATATTTTAAAATGAGGAAGTTTTATAGAAAATTATGTTACTTTTATAATTTATTTTATAAAAGTACCTCTTATTTAAAACATAGTTGTACAAATGATTGTAAAAAAGTTTGTATATATATCATTTTCTATATTCGTAAAGAAAAATTATATTTGCAGTTATAGAGTGTACAAGCGCGCCGCATTCTTTTAAAAAAAAGTAAATAAATATAGAACCCAAATGAAAAAGATTAATATTTTAGTAGTAGATCCTACTCTTTTTTCAAAAGAAGTGTGTGACGACACGTGCACAATTCATGATTGTATTTAGCATTATTCATTTATAAATGAAGACTTAATTATATATATATATATATATATATATATATATATATATAAAAGTAACTTGTTATTCCAAACCACAAAAAGGTATTTCATTTTAGTGTAAAAATATAAAATTGTAGAAGAGTAGTAAGTTTTATTTTAATCTGAAATTGTGAAAGAGTTGTAAAATAAAACTAATCATTTTCCTTACATTGATAATTTTTTAGACGTGTTTGGTTATATAAATGAACAAATGAGATTATTGGTGATGAGTAAATGAATCTCCTTTTGGGGACCTCCTTTCATGCCACTACTGATTTTTTTGGATCATAATTAGTTTTTATCTTAAAAAATGAATATCCCATTTTTTGTGGATTGAAATAACGAATTGCTTTATAATATCCTTATTACAATCAAAAGTCAATCCATATGTGAGGTTTCTACAAAACAGAACCAAATTCTTAATAAAAAGAAAGTTGAAATAGCTAATGCTCCCCAACAAAATAGGGATACTTTTGGGTCCATTGAAATAGGTAATGCTTCCAAAATAATATGGCATGCAAGGGAAAAAGGAGACCTAAACATGGCACGGTCCCTACCCACACTTTCATAGGAACTTTGTGAACCTCATTGTTGAAACCAATCAAGCAACGACTCAATTTTAAGGGATGGTGTAGTGGCCCCTAAAGCAAAAAGTGACTTGGGCATGTCAATGGAGGATTGACAAAAAGCGAGGATGCAAGGTGTGGATGGGCATGAACGGATTTGAATGATGCATAGGCAAATTTTGAGGATGTAATTTTTACAAGGAGAGGAGATTGTGATCAACTGTTCATTTTCTTCTCGGATTGGTCACGAGCTTCACCTAAACATTTTAAATCTTAAATATTTATTTTAAATTTAGCAGATGATTTTTAAATCGAGCCGAGTATTTTAAAATCCTTCAAATATTTTAAAAGTCTAAAGTTATTTTAAATGGGATATTCTTAGTGTTATTGAACCTAGCCTAATTTTTAAAGTAAGCTTCTTTAATTTTTGGAGCCTTGAAAATTAAATAGATTTTTAGTAATTCATTTATTTATATGATTTTATTTCCTTAAAAATCTTTATTAAAGATTATTATTTTTAGATTAAGAATAAAAAGTTTGGTTTTAACACTTAGTGTATTTCCCTTCTATTTATTTTCTACTCATTATTTTCTATTAGTCTTCTTTTATTTTGCTTGAGTTTATCTACACTCTCATATTTAAGTTACGAGCCCCAGATGTAGGGTTAGGATGTGTTGCCCAAAACCCTAGTTCCCTCAATTTTCTCTTTCCTCTTTTCTTTTTCTTTTCCTGTCTTCCCCCAGTGCCGTCCCTCTTTTGCCCTCCCCTATGCCAAGCCGCTGGGCACCACCATGAGTAGCCGCCCAGGCCACCACAAGCATGTTGTTGCGCCTCGCCAGCGAATAGCCCCTCCTCCATCTCAGCCTCACCTTCATCCCAGTGACTAGCCCCTCCTCCCTCTTTTTCGTCCTCCTTTGTCCGCACCTAGCAGCCACACCCAGTCGCCAGCCACCTCAGGTTGCTGTGAGCACATCATACTGCAGCAACTTCCAAGAAAACACCCAGCCACCGGTGTCCCCCTCAGTAAATCCCTCTCTCTAGATTTCTCCCTCTCCCTTATGATCTCCCCAGCCACAGAGCATCACCGCGAGCCACTCCTTCACGACATTGCTGGTGCCCAGAACTAGCACCTTCCACCATCGCATAAACCTCTACCATTAAAGTTTAACAACTACAATCCACAATCAACCAACACCACCACAATCTCTACTGTCGCCAGTTGCCTTGAAGAACTAACACTGACGCCTCAAGCCTCCAGCCCCCACCATCTCTTTCACCCATGGCTACAACCATACTGCACCCAGTGGAGAACCACTGTAACCATTCTACAAACAGTCCTGCCTAACCATAAACCACTACCACCTGGAGTAGGGCTGTAAATGAATCAGTTTGTTGGATAGTAGTAAATGTCACATACCTGACAAACTCAACTCGACTCGGCTACATAGGCCGTTACCCACTGTTGACCCCCGTGAGTTAGAGTTAGCGAATCTAAATAGATTCCGATTCCACCAATGGCCGCGGATTGTTGAATCTATACATAAGGAAGGCATACTTGGTGCACTATCAGCATGCACGACCAGACAATGCAATATGCCCATAATATAGGTACCGTTTTCATATTATAACATAGGCCGTTACATATTTTATCAAAAACATACTTGCATACTTGTCATTTCCCATTTTTGGCTAACCAATCTGCAACTTTATTTCCCTCACGAAAAACATGATGAATCCAGCAAGTCATGGAGTTCATAATGTCCATAATTTCCTCCCATAAGTCCTCCAGGTACCACACCCCACATCTTTTGCTCCTCCACCAGGAAATAACAGTCATAGAATCAAGTTCAATATCCACATAACAATCACAACTACTTTATATTTATCTATAATAACAATATATTATATGCATACATATATTATTAATACATACACATAATATGATAGTATATATCTATTTCATAAATGGTTTTCACAAGTGGTCTTATCCGCATGTACTACTCCGGATTGCCTTCATTTCGTTTTAGTTAGTTTCATGTGTATTTTTGTTTGTGGTTTTATTTTGTTTTCCATGGTTTTTTTTTTAATTTTTTTGGCTTGGTTTTTTTCTGCATGCTGAGTTTTCGTTTGTACCCCAGATGCTTGATTTGTAACCATGGTTTTCCTCTGCCACAAGTGATGGTTATTAATAAATTTGGGGAGGGGTCACTTTTGGACAGGTGACCCTAACTCTTTCTTAAAATATATATATATATATATAAACTAGTTAGATATTAATTATTTCTAAATTTCTAAAATCTTATAATTCAATAGAAGTTCTACTTGTTAGTTGTACAAGTTCAATACTAGATTTTTTTTTATTTTTCTAATTTATTAATTATTAAATCTTATTAAAAAAATAAATAATTTGAGCTCGAGCTCGAGCTCAAGCTTAGCTTGACTTGAGCTCATTTGTGGGACGAGCTCGAGTATTTTGAGTCGAGTTGAGTTCGGCAAGTCAAAGACCGGCTCGACTCAGCTCATTACAGCCCTAATCATGAGTCTCCCAGCCATGGAAAACGCTGCCTCCACCCCCATCTCACGCCAGGAACCACCCAATCTCTTTGTCATAGTGGTCGTGAAGCTCAGCACTTTTTCACCTCCCCTTTATGCATGGCTAAACCACTGGACAACAAGCAACAAGCAACAATTTCAGCCTCTAATCATGGTATAAATATCTATCTCCTTATCGCAAGAAGTATTATGTTTGTGAAATTGAATTGTTGTGAAAGGTCTCTGTTGTTGATAATTGTGAATTGTAAAATGTGTAATGTGCTTTGTGTTGTGAATTGTGAATGGTATAGCTTGTGATGTGGTTGTGTAGTGTAAAGTGATGGGATGAAATGTGAAGTTGAGATGAGGTTGTACTGTGTGAAGTGATAGGATGGTTGTGTAGTCTGTAAAGTAGTCAGATGCCATGTGAAGTGTTGTGATTGTTGTTCGTGCATATAAAGCTTATAAAACTTTGTGATTGTGTTTGGATTGGTGTGTAAATGTTGTGGGAAGATTTTATATAATTGTATAGTGTAGTGTTGGACTTCATGTCTCAAGGGAGGCTGTGGTTGAGATTGTGAAGCTATATGATTGTGATGTATTGGTTGTGATAGACTAAGAAGAAGTGGGGTGTAGTTGTGATGTAATTGTGATGTGGTTGTATATTGTGTGAAGTGACAAGATTATTGTACAGTTTGTGATGTGATTATATGATGTGTGAAGTGTTGGGATTAAATGGAGAAGTTGTATTCATATGTGAAGATGGCGTGAGATGTCATGGCCTGGATTTTTAATGAAGTATGGCTAAAGTTGAGTATATCAAGATTGGTGAATTGTATGTTGATCTTAGGTGATAAAAATGATAGGGTACATGTGTAATTTGTTGATTACACGTATTGGACAGCTTTGTGTACTTTGAATGTCTCATTTATATATGGAATTTGGGAAGTCATGCCTTTGAGTGTTTTGGTTGGTTCTACATGTATACTTAGATGAGATTGTGTTGGTTTGAGATTTGTGAAGCTTGGTGGTTGTGTTAGACAGATTTACTTTATAGTGTATAATATGTCTTATGCATGAATATACAATGTTTAAGAATCAAAGTTAGTTTAAAAATGTATATTATGCTTGTCTTTTGTTATATGGTGAAAATAGTTGAAGTTTTAGATTGTGCCATATTGAAATATTGGATTATATGACACATGAATTGAGGAAGGGATGTATATATTGATTAAAAATGAGTTATATAACTTGGTTAAAGTTATAAAATGAAAATGAATGTAGAGAGAGAATGATGAAGGCGATAGTGTATCTTAACCTTTAAAGTGAAGTTGAATACAATGTGTTGAGAAGAGGTCCCAAGTTACAAATTTGAGAATTTAGAAAACAGTGATAAAAGAATGTATGGTAGATCGATTGGATAATTGAATGAGTCTAAGTGAATGAAGTTTAAGTAAAGGGTAGTTTTATGCATGTTCTAAGTTCAAGTTGCTTATGCACTTGAAAAGGAAATGACGTAAAGTTACGAATACATGTAGGTTGCCATATGACATGAACATGAATGGACTGTATGAAATGAAAATAGCATAGAATCCAAGTAAGTATTATGTTCATACTCTTCTAGAGTTTTCTAAATAATATGAAGATGAAGATGAAATGTTTTCTTAGAAATGAAATGATGGTTGATGAAAGTATGGTAAAATATTAATGGTTTTAAAGTATATGTATGTAATAACCTTCTCTAGCAGTCCCCTTTTTATGTACCTTAAGAACAGTTGTATGCATGTAAATGATTGTTATATATAGTAGTTATTGTCTTTATGTTTCTTGAAATGAAATGATGATGTTTTAATTGATGTTTATGTTTTATGTTATGAAACGAAATTGACTGATGAATGAAAATGAAATGACTAAAATGAATGAATGACTGAAAGGAAAGGAAATGAATATTTTAATGTATGAAACTACGTAATGGCTATGACTGAATGAATGATGGTACCAATGGATTGGATAGATTGCAAGTAAGTAATATTGGTAGTGCACCCAGTGCTGCCCCTTAACTGAAAGAGATTCCCAACCTGTGGCCATAGGCGGAGTCAAAGTTCAAAAGATTGCTAACCCCAACACACAGGGGTGTAATAGTGTATATCGGCCAATAGAAAGTGATAACAGTTAATTGAATGTATGAATGCTTTAGTTTCTTCATCAATGAATGTATAAGGTATGGAAAATGTTTTTTGAGGAATGAAGACACTTTAAAAAAAAACCATGCATTGTAATGTTTTTCAAAAGAAATAAACGTTTCATGTAAAATATGTAGATGAATGATGAATGCATGAATGAAAATCTATGTTAGTGTATTTTTACATTATGAAGTAATGTTTATTGAGTATTCAACTCATTTTTATTGTATGTATATTCCTCCCCTTCCCTAGAACAAAATGAGGATGAAGCGTCAGGACATACATGGTTCAAATGATAGGTGACAGAAGCTTAGGCACATTTTATGTAATTTATAAAAGCATATTCTGTAAAACGAATTTGTATGTTTAATCTAATGAGTAACATTGTAAACTCTTTTTTGATTTACAAAGTTGGTTTTAATTTGAACTATAGAATCTTTTATATCATGGGAAGGAAGATAAATTTTTTTAAAAAGTTCAATAATTCCTTCCTCATTTTCTAAAACTATTTATTAAAGTCCTACTACAAGGACGAACGTTACAGGGTGGTATCAGAGAAAAACCCAGGTTATGAAAGATTCTGTAAAACTTTTCAAAATAAAAGAGAGAAATTTTTTTATGAAGAATGAAAACTTTTGAAATGAAAATAGAAAATTCAAGGAAAACCAAGGCTGAAGTCTTCCTGAGGCTTGTCTTGTTCTACAGTAAATATGTGAAAAGTTTATGTTTTAAAGTTATGATGTTCAAAAGTACAAAATCGTCAATGCATGCATGTCAGAATGACAGCTACTACAAGAAGTGATGTTAAGTGCATGAAGTGACAGACGTTATAAGGAATGGAGGTAGTTAGAAGAGAATTAATGAACTATGGAATGCTAAGAATGCATAGGAATAGTTACGTGTTTATGCGAAGAATGGATTAGAAACGATAGGTGGATTGTGATAGACACGAAGTATATGAATGACCACGAGTTAAGTTAGAATCGAGATGGAGGATGGAGGATAAGATGATGACTTCAAAGCGTTTCACTAAGGATTGTAGTATTGAAGGTACAAGTGCTACACGATGGATCGAATTAAGTACCTGGAAATGACTTGAGCATGTCAATGGAGGATTGACAAGATTCAGGGATGCAAGGTGTTATGCAAGAAGTGATTGAAGCAATGAACGTGTATGAAGGCATGAAGATGATGTGAGGATGAGCATGAACAAATTTGAATGATGCATAGGCAAATTTCGAGGACGGAAATTTTACAAGGATGAGAGATTGTGACCCAACCACTCATTTTCCTCTCAAATTGGTCACAAGCCTCGCCTAAGGCTCCGTTTGGATACAGCAACACTCTCAACTTATATCATCATTACAATTTTTTCAAATTTTCATACAAAATATAATAAAAAATTTAACTTTTTCAAATCTCAAAATAATAATAATATTAAAAAATAATATTCTAACAATATTTTATTTAACTCATCTAAAACCATATCATCTCATCTATCTCATCTCACTATCCAAACGAGTCCTAAATGTTTAAAATCTTAAATATTTATTTTAAATTTGGCAAATAATTTTTAAATCGAGCCGAGTGTTTTAAAATCCTCCAAATATTTAAAAGTCTGAAATTATTTTAAATGATGTATTTTTAGTGTTATTGAACCAAACCTAATTTTTAAAGTAAGTTGCTTTAATTTTTGGAGCCTTGAAAATTAAATAGATTTTTAGTAATTCATTTATTTATATGATTTAATTTCCTTAGAAATATTTATTAAGATCATCATTTTATTTTATGATAAAAATTATTATTTTTAGATCAAGAATAAAAAGTTTAGTTTTAACACTTGTGTATTTCCCTTCCATTTATTTTCTACTCCTTATTTTCTATTAGTCCTCCTTTATTTTTCTTGAGTTTATCTATACTGTTAGATTTAAGTTAGGAAGATGTAGGGCTAGGATTTGTTATCGAAAACCTTAGTTCTCTCCCCTTTCTCTTTCCTCTTTTTTCTTTCTTTCCCTTTCTTCCCCCAGCACCATCCCTATCTCGCCCTCCCCTATGCCAAGCCGCCGGGCACCAATATGAGCAACCACCTTGGCCACCATAAGCACGCTGTCGTGCCTCACCGGGGACTAGCCCCTCCTCCTTCTTAGCCTCACCCTCATCCCACAGATCTCTCTCTCTTTCAACCTCCTCTGTCTGCACTTAACAGCCACGCCCAACCACCAACCACCTCAGGCCGCCATGAGCACAACCCCCCATTCACGCTACAGCAGCTTCCACGAAAACCCCTAGCCATCGGTGTCCCCCTCAGAAAACTTCTCTATCTAGATTTCTCCCTCTCACTCACGATCTCCCCAGCCACACAGCACCGCCGCGAACCACTCCTTCACAACGCGATGTCACCGCTGCCCAGAACCAGCACCTTCCACCTTCACATAAACCTCCACCACGAAAGTATAATAACTGCAGTCCACAATCCTCCAACGCCACCATAATCTCTGTGAAGAACAGGCACCAACACCTCAAGCCTCCAGAGCCCACCATCTATTTTACCCAAAGCTAAAATCAATGCAGCCAGTGGAGAAGGTTACATCAAATAGGTCTCAAGTTATGACTTTGAGAATTTAGAGAACGATGATAAAAGAATGCATGGAAGATGGGTTAGATAATTGAATGGGTCTAAATGAAGGAAGTTTAAGTAAATTGTAGTTTTATGCATGTTCTAAGTTTAAGTTGCTTATATACTTGAAAAAGAAATGATATTATGTTATAAATGCATGTAGGTTGTCATCTGACACGCACATGAATGGACTACATGAAATGAAAAAAGCATGGAGTCCAGATCAGTATTATGTTCATACTCCTCTAGAGTTTTCTAAATAATATGAAAATGAAGATGGAATGTTTTCTTAGAAATGAAAAGATGGTTTAAGAAAGTATAGTAAAATATTAATGGTTTAAGGTATATGTATGTAATAACCTTATTTGATAGGCCCCTTTTTATGCACCTATGAATAGTTGTATGCATGTGAATGATTATTATATGTAGTAGTTATTGTCTTTATATTCCTTGAAATGAAATGATGATGTTTATGCTTGACGTTATGAAAGGATGTTTAAAGGATGTTCAAGAACATGTCGGCTAGTTGTCGGTTGCGGGGGCAAGATATAGGCAGGCATGAGCTCGCCCACACTGTCTTGCTAATGGTGATCTGGGCCTTGCGCTCGCCTAGCGCAGTCGTGCTTGGTGCTTGATATGAACCTGTGGGAATGAAATCCCTTGAGCCCACAATCAATTTGAAAACTCTCCAAGAAAGCCAAAATCAAGTTAATGGATCGAGAACTTAGACCTGATGAGAACTCGTTTCAAGAACCTAGATTATATTAAAATCTAGACCCGTTGAAGAACCCGTCTCAAGAACCCAGATTAAGAACAAAAGGAACACCACAAAGGTTGTGATTTACTTTTGATAAGTTCAAAAGTTCAATTAAAAACAAGATGAGTAAAACTCAACTCACAATGAATAAATTCATCAAATTTCATAAAACTTATCAAAATGAGGCCACAAAGAGTATTTAAAGAAAAACATAATCAAACCCTAGCCAAAATAAATCTGTATCTTCCAAAAATGCCCCTGAGTGAATAGTGTCGCATCTACAGTGTGGCTACAGTAAAACCCTAACCTTAGTTCAATAAAATGCCCCTTGTGTGAATAGTGCCGCATCTACAGTACGCTACAGTACTCGCTACAGTAAAACCCTATTTTAATAAAATAATAACTTTCCCAACATGCCCTTGCATAAGCCCCCATTAAATCCTTCACATAATAAACTCAATTATTCTAAACAAATAAAATAAGTCTTTTAAATGAATTAAACAAGTTGAAAGCCTTCAAGTACCCAAAGCTTTGAAGTCATGTTGTTGCCATCTTCCATAACTTCTATCAAATGAATCAAAATTAGATCTTCATCCTTCAAGCCCATCTTGAATATTGGGCTATTTCTAGACTCGTCCCAAGTGGATTGCATCTCCACATTGATCTTCTTGGCTCTTGATCTTGTGATTGACCCATCTGGAACTTGCAAAAAATCTTTAAGACTAGGCCCACTTTGGTTCCCATCATTCCCCCTCTCCTCAAAAGGATTCAATCTCGAATCTCCACCTCGATCAAAGGGAAAAATATTAGTAACATTGAAAATATCAGAAACATATACTTGGAAGATCTATTTCGTATGCATTATCATTAATTTGTTCAAGAATTTGAAAAAATCCATCCAAGCTACTCCTGCCGTCAACAGGTAAAGGCATTAAATCTAAATGAGTAAATGGATCAAGTCTATAAATAATTTCAAAAGGTGAAAATTTAGTAGTAGTATGAATACTCTAATTATATGTAAACTCAATGAATGACAAACAATACTCCCACAAATGTTCATGAAACACATCTAAGTCTTCCTCACCCTAAAATGACCACTCCAATTATATGCAAATTCAATGAAAGGCAAATGATACTCCAACAAACGTTCATGCAACACATTGAAAGTTTTCCTTATACCAAAGTTACCCAACAAACCACCATGTCTATTACATACAAGCAACTTACGTATAAAACTAGTAGGCACACAAAATCTATTCTCTCTAAACAAGTACCAATCTAGTTTATAAAACTTACCAAACGATACTTTCTTACTTGTTCCATACACACTAGCAAAGTCATCATCATTAGCATGTAATTCCTTATCATATTCAAGTCTCAACAATTTTGCATCTAAAATGAAGACAATGACATACCTACATGCTAAAGCATCAACCACAAAATTCTTCATACTTTGTGTATTTTTGAATACATGAGGAAAAGTCTCAATACAGTCCTCCCACTTAGCATGCATTCTAGTCAACAACTTACATTGTCCATTCAAGTGTATCAAGGACTCATGTTCTTCAAAGAAAGGTCGGATGGGATTGTCGCACCTAGCACAAAATCAATGTAGTGCTCTATCTCCCTAATAGATGACAATCCACTAAACACACCACTAAGAATCATGACCTGATATCCCTGCAACAAAGAAACAACAACACTAGACAAAGAGTCGTTAAATTCGTTAGTATAAAAGCTTGCCTTAGCATAAAAACTCATTTTTGTCTTTCTGTTTCTCTCTGCCATCTCTCTTTCTTTTTCCTCTTGTGGCTCCACTATTTTTTCTTGACTCTCAACCACCTCTCTATTTTCGGCCTCATTCTCTTTGTCCTTTTAACTCTCTTCTTTTCTTTCACTCTCCTCTTTTTTTGAACTCTTGGCCTCACAATTGTTTTTCAACTTATTCTCTCTTTTTCTTAAGATTTCAGTCTCACCCTCATCTTTTCACTTAGGTGGTTCGGTCTTCCCCTTTGTTACAGCTTGATCATTTTTGTCCCATTTTGGTTTCCAATGAGTAGTAGAAACCAAAGTATATCTTGATGTACCCTTTCTTTTTAATTGCCTCTCCACCTTCATAGCCATGTGTACCATGTCCACTTCCTCCACATAATGTTGCAACTCAACTACATTGGCTATCTCCCTATTCAACCCACTCAAAAATCTAGCCATTGTGGCCTCCCGATCCTCCACTACATTAGCTCGAATCATAGCCACCTCCATCTCCTTATGGTAATCCTCTACACTCCTAGACCCCTATGTAAGATTTTATAGTTTTTGGTACAGGTCTCTATAGTAGTGGCTAGGTACAAATCTCCGCCTCATGATAGCTTTCAACTCTCTCCATGTTTCTACAGGCCTCTCAAGATTCCTCATCCTATTGGCCACTAATTGATCCCACCAAATAATCACATAATTAGTGAACTCAGTTACAGCCAACTTCACATTCTTCTCCTCAGAGTAATTATGACAATCAAACACCAACTCTATTCTTTTCTACATGCCTCTCAAGATTCCTCATCCTATTGGTCACTAATTGACCCCATCAAATAATCACATAATTAGTGAACTCAGTTACATCCAACTTCACATTCTTCTCCTCAGAGTAATTATGACAATCAAACACCAACTCTATTCTTTTCTCCTACTCTAAATAAACTTTAGGGTCAGTTATACCTTGAAATGATGGTATTTTCATTTTGATGCTCCCAAAGTTCTCATCTACTCCATCTCGACCCCCTGGGTTTGCCCTAAGTCTTCTTCCACGCCTAACTCATCTATGTCTACCCAATCCAACTTCAGATGTTAGGTCTTCCTCATCCTCACCATACTCTCCATTCTCATACATATTCTTAATACTAGGCTCACGTCGCCTCCTATCTTTCCCACCTTATAGATTTCTAATCATTGCTTCTTGATGATCCATATTATTCCTCACTTCACCCAACACCAAATTCAATTGCTCAAACTGTTGTTGCATGACTTACAACACAAAGGATGAGTTATCTGTCGTTCCCTTTGGTGCTGAGTCACTCTTATGAGACATCGTAATGTGCTACACAAAAAGAATGTTAGTGAAAAATCTCAGACACTCCCTTACATGTTTACACTCGAATAATGGCACTCCACTCGTGTTTCACTCTTAATTGGCTTTTTCCCGATAATAGTCTCACACTCTCTTGCATTTTACCTCAATAGTTTTCCCACTCAAGTTCTTTAAGAACTAGTTAAACTAAATCAAGACAATACAACCTTGTTTTATCCTAACTAGTAATTAGGTCCAAGAAACAAGAAGAAGAAGAAACAAGTAAGTAGTAAAATGACACGAGACTCAAGGAATTTATATGATGAAGGAAAGAGTAATTACAAAATAAGATACCAACTAGAAATATGTATTCAAGCCCCTTTGATAATAAAACTCAATCAACAAATATATTTCTTTCTCTTTATTGTAACTATGTAGCAACCTTTGAATATGCTACATTTTCATTTCTTCTTCTTCTTCTTCTTTTTTTTCAATTTTTTTTTCTTTTCTTTTTTCTTTTCTTTTTTTTTTCTTTTCCTTTCTTTTATTTTCTCTTCTTTTCTCTAATTCAATCACAAACATCAATATTCAATTGTGAAAATCAAGCAATTAAATTTAAGCACATAAGAATTGACAATGAACTAGAAAAGAAACAATGAAATGACACTCCAAGCAATTGACAAACTTAGAGATGTAAGAAACCCTAGAATTTTGAAACTCTAGGTGATGCAAATTTCAGCCAAATCAAAAACCCTAAGAATTTAGGCAGCCTACTTTTTGTTTTGTTCTTTTTTTTTTTCAACCCTAGAAAAATGAAGCCCTAGAATCAAAATTAGAGATGCAAAAATTAAAAGATAGAATCAGACTTGATTGGAAACCTTGGTCTGAATACCAAATGATATGACCCACGGGAATGAAATCTCTTGAACCCACAATCAATTTGAAAACTCCCCAAGAAAGCCAAAATCAAGTCAATGGATGGAGAACCTAGACCTGATGAGAACTCGTTTCAAGAACCTAGATTATATTAAAATCAAGACCCATTGAAGAATCCATCTCAAGAATTCAGATTACAAAGGAGGAATGCCACAAAGGTTGTGATTTACCTTTGATAAGTTCAAAAGTTCAATTAAGAACAAGAGGAGTAAAACTCAACTCACAATGAATAAATTCAACAAATTTCATAAAATTTATTAAAATGAGACTACAAAGAGTATTTAAATAAAAACGTAATCAAACCCTAGCCAAAATAAATCCCCATCTTCCAAAAATGCCCTTGAGTGAATAGTGCCGCATCTACAGTGCGGCTACAGTAAAACCCTAATCCTAGTTCAATAAAATGCCCCTTGTGTGAATAGTGCCGCATCTACAGTACGGCTACAGTACTCGCTACAGTAAAACCCTAGTTTAATAAAATAATAACTTTCCCAACATGCCCTTGCATAGGCCCCCTTAAATCCTTCTCATAATAAACTCAATTATTCTAAACAAATAAAATAAGTCCTTTAAATGAATTAAACAAGTTGAAAGCTTTCAAGTGCCCAAAGCTTTTAAGTCATGTTGTTGCCCTTTTCCATAACTTGTATCAACTGAATCAAAACTGGATCTTCATCCATCAAGCCCATCTTCATGTTGGGCTTTTTCTAGACTTGTCCCAAGTAGATTGCATCTTCACATTGATCTTCTTGGCTCTTGATCTTGTGATTGACTCATCTGGAACTTGCAAAAGATCTTTAAGACTAGGTCCACTTTGGTTCCCATTAGTGCTGGCAGGGTGTGCGCTAGCTATTTTGGCATGGTGGCGATCAAAGTGAGATAGCTTGGTGGCGAGAAACACACAAGTTTTTAGGACCAGTGGGAGAGTTGATAGAAGTTTCTATAGGGAATGTTGAGTTGCGATCCTTGGGCGAGTTGCTTGCGGGTGATGAGTAAGTGGCTCCAATCATGCAGACAAGGTCATGATGGTGGGCATAGTAGGCGAGCTTCCCTTGCTCACCATGTTGGTAGGATACTGTAATGACTGGGCGAGATGTTCCAGTGTTCGATGTTGGGTGTCTTAGAGTTGGACGAGATACTACTGGTCATGATGGCAAGAAGTTTTTACTAGCAGGCGTGAAGCTGGTGAGCATAGTAACTGGGCGAGATGATCTCCTTCATTGGGGGAGTTGCGTTTCATTGGTAGTAGAAATGGAGGCGAATGAGGACTCCATGGGCGGGAAGTGGAGGAGGTGAGCAAAGCTTTGGTGAGCTTGATGTATGTCACGTGGTAGTTCTGTCGATCCTCAAGGGAAGGTAAGTAGGAGAAGTTTGGTTGTGCTATGCCGTCTTGAAAGTAATGTCGGGTAGTCAAAAGACTGAACCTGTACTTCGCCGTGAGGTAGGTCGGGCCGCCTTAAGGTTGGTCCTTCTTGTCAATCCTCACGAGAAGGTAAGTAGGAGATGATCGGCTGTGCTATGCCGTCTTGAAAGTAATGTCGGGCATTCGAAAGACTGAACCCGCACTTCGCCGTGAGGCAGCCTGGGCCGCCATAAGGCTGGTCCCGCCTATTGATCCTCCCGGGAAAGTAAGTAGGAGATGCTACACAAGTCAAACCTGTTAGTGAATTCGCAAACCTGAGCTGTTTTGCTGGGATGCGGTGAAGGTCTAAGGCGTTATCCATTTGGCATTCTGTTGCTAGAGATGATGTTCCATTGTTGGGGATTTCGTTGGGGAGAGTCAGTCGATAGAGGTTCCGTTGATAAACATGACGGGTGGCCAAAGTCCGACTTGCACTCCTCCGCAAGAGGGATAGAGCCGCCTCTGGCATGATTTGTCCCTTTTGCCTCGCGAGGAGGTAGGTTGGAGCTAGTGGAGTTTCCTTTGGTGGTGATTTTGTTATTGGAGATTCTTTTGTTGAAGTAAAGTCCGTTGGTGGAGATTTGTGTCTTCGAGTGGCCAAGGGCCGACCCGCATTCCTCCATAAGAAGGATAAGACAACCTTAAGGCCTACATTTCCCTTTCGCCTCGAGGGAGGTAAGCTGCTGATGGTGACTGGCCCGCTCTTTCACTGCGGTGGGATTCGGGGTAAGTATTCGGGCAGCCGTGGGGCTGGTCTCGTTCTCCCCTGCGGGAGGGATAATGAAACTTTTAGGCCTACCTTTTCATATGGTATCCCACAGGGAGGTAAGTCGTTCAAGCAGTCTGTTACTGGACCCGCTCTCACCCGTTGACACTGCATGACAGGATGAGTTTGGGTCAGGCTGGTGCTGATCCCACACTTCGTTGTAGCAGGGGCCAAGGTAATTATTCGGGTAGCCATGAGACTGATCTCGCTCTCCATTGTGGGAGGGATAAGGCAACCTTAAGGCATACATTTCCCTATGGTATCCCGCAAGGAGGAAAGTTGTTCGGGCAGTTTTCTACTGAACCCACTCCTGCCCGTTGACGCTGACGAGGAAGGTAAACATTTTTCTTCGGGTAGCTGAGGACTAACCTGCAGTTCGTAACGGGAGGGCCAAGGCAACCTTAAGGCCTACCTTTCCCTATGGCATCCCGTGGGGAGGTAAGTTAGGAGAACAGCTGGCTGACTGCTCCTTCACCGTGAGGGGGGTTGGGGTAAGTTATTCGGGTCGCCTCAAGGCTGGTCCCATTCTCCCGGACGAGGAGGCTGACTCCTCGCCTATCGTCCTTTGTGGGGAGGTAAGTTGTTCGGGCAGTCTGTTACTGGACCCGCTCCCGCCCGTTGACATCACAAGAAATGGTAGGTTTGAGTCAAGCTGGCTCTGATCCCACAATTCGTCACAGCGGAGCTCGGGGTAAGTTATTCTGGCCGCCTCGCGGCTGGTCCCGCTCTCCCGAACGAGGAGGCTGAGCCACCTGTTCGCCTATCATCCTTCGTGGGGAGGTAAGTTATTCGGTCAATCTATTACTAAACCCGCTCCCGCCTGTTGACGCTTACGAGGAAGGTAAAATTTGTCTTCGGGTGGCCAAGGACTGATTGACACTCCTCCGCGAGAGGGACAAGGCAACCTTTTAGGCATACATTTCCCTTTTTACCTCGTGGGGAGGTAAGTTGTTAATGGAGTTCCCATTTAGTGGATTTGACTTTATTGATAGAACTTGGTTAAATTTGTCGTTGTAGTGTCGTGTCGTACTAAACAAAATTTACACCACAGGAAATAATCACGTTAGTAAAATAGAATTTACATAAGTTTTGAAGAAGACAAACCGGAGCGTGTAGCTGCCACGCCTGATTTTTGTTCATTGTTGCTTAACCGAAATTGCCCGCAGTTGTTTTGTCATTTCTTTTCTTCCTTTTTATTCCTGCTTCCATTTTTTTTTTCGCAACTCGTACGAGTCCGAGCAGGTAAATAGATGGCCACAGTGCATGGCACACATGTAGTGGCCACGCAGCCTTTGGCCGTAGAGTGTTGTCTGCTTTGTATATGGCTGCAGTGCATGGCGCACATGTAGTGACCATGGAGCTTAGTGGCTGTGAAGAGGTTGCTAAGGCCATGAAGTTCTTTTGACCGCACTATATGGAGGCCAAGTAGAGTGGCTGCATTGCATGGCCACATTGCATGGCCGTGGAGAGTCTTTGAAGTTGTTGCCGAGGAGTTAAGGTCATGCAGTCTTTGAAGTTGCTGTCGTGGAATTAAGGCCGTGTAGCCTTTGAAGTTGATGTCGTGGAGCTACTGGCGGCGGAGGAGTACTGGCCAAGGAGTAGTTCTCCCGCCATTGTATGGCTGTGGAGACCGACGAGTGGAGGTCGAGGAGCTTTTGGCCGTGGAGTTTAGTGCCCGTGATGCTAGGCCACTTAGTGGCTCTGCCAGCTGCTGCATGCGGTCGAGTAGAGTCTGTTAAGGTCGTGTATTTGTAGCTTGCGGTAGAGGTGCCGCTGGCTAGGAGTGGTCAGAGGCCAACCCAGTGGAGTCTTTAGAGTTTAGACATCGATGGGTCAAGGTGGAGCCGCCGTTGTCCTCGCTGCGCCACAGTCGGGCTAGGCTGAGAAGAGAATCGGCCACGCGTGATCACGGGCATGGGATCCGCATGGTGAGTTTCCTGCTTTGAAGGGTGGTCACAGATCACCCCTACGGGGATAGACGGCGCCGGTGGTCATGCAGGTGACCACCAATGCCGCTCCCATGCTGTGCCATGGCGGGGCCGTGGCACTTACAGTTGTTGCCATTGCTATGCGCTGCCGTGCGTAACTGCGGAGTTCATGCAGCATCTGTCGGCTTAGGGTGTCCCTACCGTCGGGGATAGAGGGTGCCGACAGACCTAAAGGTGGCTGCCGGCAGGTCCTGCGAGCTCGATGTAGGCTACCACGAGCCACCCGTTGCACTGCCTTGCATAACCCGTACTGTGCATGGCACTGTGCATGCCATGCATAGTCGAGACGTGAAATCCGTGCGGGCACTTTGCACTTAAGTGCACAATGTCTGCCCGCTGTGCATGTATGTGCCCAGTGTGCATTTAAGTTCACGTGGCTGGGGAGTTTGGGACCCCAGCCCTGCATGCTGGATATATAAAAAATATTCAAATGCAATGCATTTTTAATCGCCTCTTCCCGGTAGTAGTGCTTTTCATTAAAATAAAAGTGGAAAAGTCGAAGATACATATCTGTAAAATCTTTATCTACTCCTTCGATATGAGCTCCTCTTTAATTGCCTCTTCCCGGCTTCCTCTGTGTCTCTTCCGAGTCACCTGAAAGGGTTGTTGCTGGCATACAAAGGACACGCAAAATCTATTACGATCACACAGACGACGCCACTGTTAACGTTGTGTTTCGCACGCCCTAGGGCTAGGCCCCGACAACTCAGGTCTTTAGAGCTGGGCCTCGATTGATGCTGTGTGTGAGCCCCCGGTAGTTTTCCGATGCAGCTGTACTGTGTCGATTCGTACATCCTTGGTGATGAACAATATTTAAATGCACAAAATAAAGAGATCACACATATTTAAGTGGTTTGGCACTAGGTTTACGTCCACGGGGGTTTGGAGATGGTTGATTCCACATAATAAGCATGTTTACAATGTCTCATGGTCTCCAATTTCTCTCTGTACAATGCAAGCTGTAAAGCTATTTTATGGAGAAGAAGTTCTCTCTGGAGTTCTTTGGCTGAAGAAGAAGTCCCCCAGTTCGAAGAAGTCGAAGTCGCCCCCAAAAAGAGTGTGTGAAAAAGTGCTGAATCTGTAGGTTTCCCTCACCTTTTATCGCTTGCTCCTCACTTGCTTTAAGTCATTTCCCAACCTTTTCTCTCTTGACACCTTGCTTTTCTTTGTTTTATGTCATGTCTCCCATTTTCTTCTTTTGACATTACTTTCACATGCCTCCTGACACTTCCATTTCTCAACTCATCATTACACTTTTTTAAATTTTCACACAAAATATAATAAACAATTCAACTTTTTTAAATCTCAAAACAACTTTTTCAAATTCTCACACAAAATATAATAAATAATTCAACTTTCATTATACTATTCATAACCCATCTCAATCCATCTCAACTCATCTTTGAATCAAAACATCTCCAGTCTCTTCTTGTCCCTCACTCCATCTCTCATATTATGTCTTCTAATGAGTCCCCTACCCATTAGTTGGGCCTAGGAACATCTATGGGCAGTGAAAAAATCTCCTCACATTGGATATACTTTTTCTTTGAAGAGCGATAATCTAAATTCTAATAGACAGTACTATTTATTGATGCAATTTTCCATTAAAGCCAGAAGCCAGCAGTACGATCAAATGGCCTACAGTAGTGCGTGAACTGAGGTACGGTACTTAGATGCTTATCCATGGACTAAACAATATAGCACATAAAATATAAAGAAAGGTCTATACACAAAGATTTATATGGTTCGACAATAAAACTATATCCATGAGCTTTTATAGGGTGAGATTCACTGTAGAAAAATAATATTTATAATCTTAAAGTGTGCAAGACTCGCATACTCCATTTTAAATATGTGGATAATTCTGGGATCCATATGAAAAATAATAATATTTTTTAATAGTAGACCTCACATTTTTTCAAAAGGAGTGGCCGAAATTGTATACCTTGAAACTGTATTTAATATTACTTATTTATTATATTTGATAATTTTACAATCTCTCGTAATCTTTCTTTAATCTCAATACAATTGTGAAAATTAGAGTTAAAAAGAAAGGTTGAAGAAAATGTTGTTCCGGTAGAAATCTGGAGAGAGAGCAGGAGTCCGTAGAAGTCTTCCCTTTGAAATTATCTCTTTAGTTTTCTTTCACATTTTTGCATGTCAGGCCATCACTTTGATCTTTGATCTTTTTGCAAGTGGGCTCGATTGGACGTCAGGAATACTAATGAAATAATTTATAAATAATAATAAAATAATTTATATTAATATATTTAATTAAAATTTAGAAAATAAGAAAAACAATTAAATAAAAATATTATGAGGTTAAAAAATTATTTAAATATTATTTTTTATATTTTGAAGTTTTGAAGTTTTAAAAAGTTGTGTTGATTTTTATGTTTTATTTTAAAGTTTATAAAAGTTTTTATAAGTAAATGAAAAAATTAAAGATTTAAAATTAAAAAATATTTTGTGTTTACTGATTTTTGAAAAAAAATTATAAGAAATTATTTATCATCTCATATTACCTAAACATAAACTTAATCTCTTGGCAAGTTTTACCTTCTACTTTCTTGCTTGGTCCCATGAACTGGGTTATTGGCTTGTTTTATCCCAACAAAAAATAATACGTAAGATCATTTCCAATGGATTATTTATCTTATCTTTTAAAATACATCATAAAAACTCACTTTTTCTATTTTACATATTGACTGTTACAATATGTCATTTATGAACTTATCTATTTTTTCTCTATATCATTTAAATATTCTTTTTAAATATTTCATTTCTACCAATAAATTTACAATATCTATATATTTTTTTTATATTTGCAATTTATTTTTATATACAATGTAAAATAATTCAATCCTATACACGTAAAACAAAATATATAAGCCAAATAAAAATTAAAAATAAAATCAAATATGAAAAAATTGGTTTAAAAATAATTCCAAGATATTTTTTAGAAGAAAATGAAAGATATGTGTTTTAAATGATGAACAATAAAAAGAATTTGCTTATATGATACAAATAAAAGTAAATAAAAATGAGGGAGTAATGAAATATCAACAATAAAAAATTTTTTACAGGATGAACAGTACTCGCTACATGTAGCCGGGTACTGTAGCTAAATGTATTTTACACTTCATTTTACATATTCGGATGAAGCTTCTTTTTAGAACAATTCTTTAAATTATTTACATTTTTTGTATAATACAAAAGCTATTGGGAGTGCTCTAACAATCGTTGGTGGCCGGTTTATTATCGTAACAGTAATAAATATTAACTTGTGTTCGGGATGAGATGATTTCAAATGATTTAAATTGATTTGTGAATAATAATATTTTGTGAGTCTCGTAAAAATATGTTTGAATGTAAGAAATCAGTTAAGAAATGTGTTTGAATATATAAAATATGTTAAGATATGTTTAACTTCTTATAGAAAATTGAAAAAATAATGAGTTCCATCAATGATTGGTTTCAGATATGAGTTGTGCTGCACATAAGCCTACACTCTGCATACCACTTAAAAAATATTTGATTTTACTCTTTTATCCTCATGTTTTATATTTCATAAATAAATTCACATATTTTTAAGTGGTGTGCAAGAGTGTGAAACTTATATATAAAATTTTTCTTCAGATATATTGAGATGACTGCAACACCCAAACATAAAGATTTCAACAAGTGAAATTTGAAAGTGTAGTGTGCAACTGTACATTGAATGATGTTGCAGTTTAACATGTAAGGTAAGGGTTTTGTTAAACTTTAAGATGCAAATTGAGAAAATGTGGTGGCTTGTGATGCAAATTGAGAAACTTAATTATTTAAGGTGCAATTTATTAAAAAACAATAACTAAGGGTGCAAAATAAGATTTGTCATGGTTTGAGATTTTAAAGAAGGGTGGCTCTACTGTTGGGAGCTCTCGCTAGTTTATTTTGCTTAGTTTTTTTTTTTTTTTTTTTTTGCTTTTTTGCATGTATTTTTTAACACTTTTAAATAATATTTTTTTAAAAAAATTCATAATATTATTAAAAAATTCTTATTTAATCATTAAGTAAAAGAAAAAAAAATAAAATGAACGGGACCTTCCAAGGGGAAGAGTAGTTTTTTCCTTTAAAGAATGCCTGCAATATTATTTTTAGAGAACTATTATGCTTACACATATATTTTGTTTTTGGTATAAAAGGTAGGTCATATAAAAGGTAAGTCTTAATTAAAAAAAAATTAATTTAAAAAAATTAATTGACACATCAAATCACTTTTATATAAAACTGTATAAATGAAGTGATTTTTTTTTAAAGATATTTTTATAGATTAAAAATTTCTATTCTCAAACCGGTATGTAAAATATATTTAATAAAATACTTATATAGAATAATTAATTTAAAAAATAAATTTTAAAATTCGAATCTTTCTACTCAAATTTTATTATTTAAATGATATAAATAATATATTCTACATACCGATTTGAGAATATAATATTTTTTATTTATTTATTAAAAGTCATAAAATATTATACAATTATAATTTCTATTATTTGGAATGGACCACCTTCCTAGCTCAGAGTAACACCTACACTCATCGAAACAGTGTCTCGAAAGTGTATCCTTATAAGTTTAGAGATATTCGGGAACAGTCGGAAGCCGCACCATCCCCAGAAGAATTTTTTTTTTTTTAATTTTCAACCCAGCACGTTAGGTGTGCTGGGGCTTCTTCACACAGTAGAGTGTGAAGAAGATTTTTCCTTGCTTAATCACTAAATAAGTAAAAAAAAAAAAAAAGCTTCGGATACACTTTCCAGATAGTTTTTCGGTTCTTTTTGGCTTCATTTGGTTACTAAAATCAATTGAGTTCATTTGAGTTCAGTCTAATTTTAAGTTGAGTCTAACATTCAAATACTAAACTCTCAAATTATTAAACTCATCTCAACTCAAAATCTTCTTACATATGGGATCCACAACCTTTTTCAACTTAAAACATTTTAATAGATGGGACCCACAATCTTTTTCAATTTTTTATAAAAAGTACTAAACTCATCTTAATATCTAAACACACTTTAAACTCAGTTTAGATGGGTCACACAATTCTTTTTATTACTCAACTCATTACTATTCATAAAGAACTCAATTCAATTGAGCTCAGTTCAACATCCAAACGCAGCCTTGCATTTCTGCCCAGCTTAAAACGAGTGAGGTGTCAGTCTAACCCGAACCCGAACTCGAAGAAACCCAGTGAACTCTTTACGGGTCAAAGCTTTTTTTGAGCTTCCTCTCGCTCCCGCGGTCCGACGTCTGCTAAAACCCTAATCGGCCTACTGGCGAGCCTCCCTAAAAATCAAATTTGCAGTCATGTATGGAGGCGGTGAGTGCATGAGTTTTCGCATTTGTTTCTCTTTCTATGTTTGAATTTTTCGCTAATGGATTTTGTTCATTTTGCTTTGTTTTGTATTTTTTTTGTTGTTGTTGTTTGTGAATTGTACAGATGAGGTATCGGCAATTGTAATAGACCTTGGTACTCACACCTGCAAAGCAGGTTACGCCGGCGAAGATGCGCCCAAAGCTGTGTTTCCTTCTGTAAGTGTTTTTGAGTCCGAGTCAAATTTTTGAGTGAAGGTGTTCACTCACTCACAAAGTTTTTTCCATTTTTTAAACCGTATTATACTTCTTGAACAAAAGAATTCCGTCTTTCACAATGTGAATCGTTCCAAGTCTTCTGCGCAGCTAGTCTTGGCCATCAGGGTTCACAATTTTGAGGCCTCTGTTAAAATCTTATAAAATTGATGGCTGTTCAGTATGAATATTACTTCCGGAGCTGTATTTCTCTGTTTCTTTTTTCAATATATGTTGAAATAGGATGTAATTTTTGTTATTTGATTTTGTTTTACCCTGCGCTTGTGGCATGTAGACTATGCTTTAAAATTTGAAAG
This sequence comes from Juglans mandshurica, assembly GCA_022457165.1. NCBI lineage: Eukaryota > Viridiplantae > Streptophyta > Magnoliopsida > Fagales > Juglandaceae > Juglans > Juglans mandshurica. The sequence goes on along the minus strand of CM039625.1, from coordinate 25,236,259 downwards.
ATGGAACAATTATTGGTTCAGCGATTAAATAGGGTATTACGATACTGACACTAATTTTAGTGGAGATTTTTTTGGGTGGGGTTTAGTAACTAGGAAAAGGATAAGGCTGGTGCCCCAAAGTTGAAAAGTTTCCCCTTTTTATATACTTTAGACAGATCTTAGAAAATGTAGCCGGTCTGGTAAGTTATATTTAACAATCATTGTGGGGGGAAGTTTAATGTTGAGGTTTTAGCCTTTGAAATTTCATGCATTGAATTCATCAACAACAAAGGGACCTGTGGTTGAATTTATTAGTATTGGTCAATAATGAACCTATTGCATATATTGGGGTATGGCTTTGGCTGTTATTTATAGGGACCGAATGTAGATTTTGGATAGTGGGGAAAGTATTGCTGTGTGTTGTGCCTGTCCGTATGAGTGGCATGCATGGTGCCTGGATAGCATGCTTGTACCTTCAAATGGACTGTAAACAGTTGTTCTGGTTCATATGAAGAATTTTCTATGATAAGATGCCACTACTGCATAATCTGCCCTCCAATTTTTCCTGTATAATGTAATTTCTTGGAAATCATCATGCAGATTTTTCTTCATTCTTGTGTGTAAAGCAGTTAAATTTCTTTACTTTATGTCTATGCTTGTTAAGGTTGTTGGAGCAATTGATCAAATGGAAGTTGATGACCCCGAAAAAACTGAAAATAACTCTGGATCTGCTTTAGATGCTAAAAACACTGCTAGAACTCTTGATTCTGACAAAACCAAGGGAAAACGCAAGTTGTATGTTGGATCCCAAACCTTAGGTTTTCGCCGGGATCATATGGAGGTAAGTATGTTAGTTATTATCTGTTAATGTAGTAGTCTTTTATGGAAAATGTCCTGATTGTTTCATGTACTAGGATTTTGACTATATGTTCTGCTGTCGATTAGGTGCTGTCACCCATAAAGGATGGAGTTGTTGTTGACTGGGATATGGTTGACAGCATATGGGACCATGCTTTAAGGTAATTTCTGAGGATTATATTTGGCTAGATGTTCCGTTAGGGTTATTTTTTTCTATAATATTTGTTGGCTTATAAATCATTTAAAATAAAATTCTTCAATAATGGTAATGTAGGATATATTGCCGTTTTGAGTAGTGTGATGATACCTTTGAAGAGACTCTCAACCATTGTTGTTGATCCATTTTGTAGACCTGGAAGTATGACCCTGTTGTACCTTCCCAATTTTTAGAACAGGATATCAGGTGCCCAATGGAGTGGTACCGCCTCAAATGAGGGAGAATCAGAATAATTCCATTGTTATTGCTCTCTCAAATATATTTCTTTGCTAGCCTGTTAAGGCCATCTCTTTTTGGGCTTGATCTCCAGATGTTTTTACAACTATTTACTTATGCATGTATTTTCACATTGAATGTTATATTTTCGACCACATTATCTCTACTGCTTGAAAACATTCTTCTTTTTTAAATGTAACTATGTGGTAGCTCTTTCCTTTATAATTTCAAAATCATATATCATCCATAGCCCACGAGCTCTAGCTCAAATGCTACCTTTCCTCGTGAGCATTGGGTGGAGGTATAGTTGTGAGTTCAAGATCCATTGGGGGTGTTTGTTATTTACACAAAAGAAAAAATCATTTGTCAGCGCAGCAATTTGTACATCCTTTTCATCTTCAGCTGTTTGATTTTTTTTTTATTTGAAATTATGTTACCTTATGTCATAACTGGGGGGCTCTATTTTGCTTTAGGGAATGCCTATTGATTGATCCTCAAGAGCATCCAATGCTACTCGCAGAACCATCTTCTAATACTCAACAACAAAGAGAAAGGTGATCTAGTGCTGTCTAATATTTTGTAAATTGATGATATATACGATCAGTGATCTGACACTGTGTGATTATTATCAACTTGTTTTAGAGCAGCTTCAGGATTTTGTAAATTTTATGACTTGCATGATGTTTATTTAAGACATTGAGGTTTGACTTACTGGTGTTGATAGTGTTTTTTTCCCTCTGAGCTTACACACAAGTGGCTTCTTTGTCAGTTATTTTCCATAGCTGTTCTCTTTTTTGACTTACTAAAGTTGTTGGAATAAAAAGCATGTGTACTTCTAGTTTCAATGACCCAACAGCCACCATCTACTGAGTTCATAGCGGATATGCTTAGAAGAAGCCTTTTAAAAGCAGACCTTTGCTCTCTCTGCCTCAGGTGGATTTTTTTTTTTTTTTTTTCAATTGAAGAAAGGGTGGTATCTGCTATAAGGAGTCATTGTCTCGTCAATAAACAATCTTTCTCCAAATGCTTTTTAAGAAATAATCTTAAGGAAAAGGAACATAAGATCTTTTTTTTTTTTTTTTTTATCAGTAAATAAGGATTTTATTGATAATAGGTGAAGCCAAGTACACGGGACAAAAAAAAGGGAACATAAAATCTATGGAGTTGATGATGTTAATATGGGTGATTGGATTTTTTTTTAGGATTGGGGAGGAAAGACTAAGACTTAGAAAACAATATTGGTCTCACAGAAAGATCTCTAAAGAACTTTAAGTTTACTTATAAATGCATTTCAGCCGAGTCTATCAAGAATAGAGTTCTGTGCTTTATGTAGTATGAACACAATTACTGTCCTGTTATGCGAATAGGTTGTTTTCTTACCTTTAACATTGGATCATTAATAAAGGGAGTTATAATTTCATGTGTAAGTAGGTATATACTCTACTAATTTCCAATTGATGGAAAGCATATTATATGATTAGTAGTTTTTTGTCTTATAAAAATATATGCAAACTATACCTTCTCCATATAAGATAAATTTCCTTTATTTTTTGTTCGTACCTTTCCATATTTTCTTTAAAAAAACTTATGCTGAATCATTGTACCCTACCTCACTCAATAAAGCTTTATTCTTTTAGTGATGGCCAAAATTTATTGTTTTAAGATTTTGTATTTTACTCTTGAGGATAACTAAATGTTTAGTTTACTTGTAAAAACTAATTGTTCAGTAAAAGAGTTTGATTGTCATGTATCTGACAGGACGGCGGAGCTTATGTTTGAAAAGTACAAAGTTCCTGCATTATTTTTGGCCAAGAATGCTGTATGCCCCTAGTGGATCCTTATCCTCATTCGACTTGTAGCACTTTGCTTATCAATATGAATATGCTGTTTTCCTCTCCTTTCATCAAGTAATGTTATTATGTTAATTGATTGGCGTTTTTGTTGATACCAGGTTCTCACATCTTTTGCATCAGGACGTGCTACCTCATTAGTTGTTGACTGGTACTGTTATCAGTATTAGTTTTCTTCAATGGCATGACCTTTATACCACATGCTTTTTATATTGACATTCCATTTATAGTGTAAGACAATTTGCATATTATATTTTCATTTCTGTGATTAATTTGTGCATTTCTTGCTGTATGATTACTAGAATTTTTTAGCATTGCTTGGGGCTTGTCTTGGGTGGACACAATTTCCAAAATTACTCTTTCTTTTCACTGTTTCCTTAAATTTGTACAGCTGGATTGGAAAACATTTGAATTTGCTTTAAGATGTAGGGCCAGTTATCTTCTGCCCCCCCCCCCCCCCCCCAAAAAAAAAAAAAAAAAGATTTTGGCTACAGCGCTAAGGCATGTAAAATATATGAACTAAGAAAGAAATATAAGAAAAGATAGATATTGTAATGCATATATTAGTTCAAAAGATTATGAGTATTGGATATTTCACAGCAATGCACTCCTCACTATGCTTTAAGCAATGGTGGAAGATGAAAGGTTAGTTTATTAGGCTGAAACATCAATGAGAATTTTGAAATATGGAGTGATAAATCTATCGACATGTTGCTGTATGTACAATGATGATAAATATACTTTCAATTGGATTTCTGATTTCTGTTTTTTTTTTAATAAGTAATTGATGTTTTAAATTCCTTAGGATAATTGACATATATAGATATGTATACTAACTTTTTTCCATGCCCATTAGTTGTAAAATAATCCCTCTCTTTTTTTGTAATTTGTTGTCGTGCAATACGCTTGCTGCTATTGCAGAGGGTTTTTTTTTTTTTTTTTTTAATAATATAAAATTTGTTAAAACAAAAGAGGGTGTAACCCCCATGTACAGGAAGTATAAAAGCATCCACCTAATTAGCATAAGGAAAAATATGCTAGAAATTCATAATGGTAGAAATAGAAGAATACACTATTGTGGACCACTATCCAATGGTACAAACTATTAAGAAAGGATGACTTGAGCTCCAACATTTTTTTTTTCCGGTCTTCAGTTGAACCCTAAATTTGGTCAATTCTTGGAAAAGTTTCAGCAGAAGTTGCAAAGGGAATTAATTAATTCTCAAAAAATACCAGAGATGAAGAAAGACTTGATGATCGATATTTTATTCCTTTCTTGTAAAATGTTAACAATTTTTTTTTTAAAAAAGAAAGACATTATTTTTTAGATTTTTTTTTTCTTCACCACCCCTTTCCCATAAGAAATCCGTTGGTTAGATGGTTCTCATCTTATTTGTAGGTAAATGAGTATACAATGTGCAATTGTTACGAGGCTTTCTTTTCATTTGTCGTTTAATCTATTGCATTCCTCTTTTTTTGTTTTTCTTGATATATTTGACTATAATTACCGACTCATTCAGTGGTGGAGGATCAACTACAGTTGCCCCAGTGCATGATGGTTATGTTCTTCAGAAGGTATTCCTCACTTTACAACCAACTGCAAGAATGACTCATTAGATAATTTTACTTGAGCGCACATTTCTATTCACGTTTTGACAAGCAAACTTAGTTATATTTAATTTCTGCACGTGGCACTCTTAACATGGTCCCTGAAGCTTCATATATTTACTGTCTGCATAAGAAGGGGCAACTTAAAAATCAGTTAATGACATGGTAAATTACCATGTCAATGTTTTAATAAAGCTTTTCTCAGCTTGTAACAGGCTCTTTTGCCTTGTTATTGTGTTTACAACTATAGGCTGTGGCATCTTCTCCAATTGGAGGAGAATTTCTCAGTGATTGCTTAATGAAAAGTCTGGAAAGCAAAGGTATCACGGTAAGTGGCTACAATAAAATTTTATCTTGGAAGACAAATTGACTATTCCAAGTTGCTTGGCTTATCTTTTCTTTTTATTTTATGAATGTTTCTTATTAGTTATTATTCTTTCAGAGATAAACTCTTGTATATTATACTTGGCTTCACCTATTTTAATAAAATTCTTATTTACTGATAAAAAAACAGATAAAACCCAGGTACTCTTTCAAGAGGAAGGAAATAAGGCCAGGCGACTTTCAGGTATTTAATGATTTCTGTGGTAGTTTCTTTTGGGCAGATAATTCATTCAATTCTCTCTTGTTTGTGGTATGGATTTGATGGATATCATTGATTCAATCGCCTTTGTTTTGACTTCACTATGCATGGAAGTGCGACATTATATGATCCCTTTGGTCAAGTTGCTTGCAAGTTTTGTAGTAGAAGGCCAATATAAGACTTATTTTTTGGCTAAAACTTAATTTACTAAGAATTCATATCAACAGCATATTCTCTTGGTACGAGAATGTGTAATAAATCTAATCACTTGGTCAAAGGACGAGCTTAGGATTAGTTGTAGATTTAGATGTTCTGGGTTCAATTTCACACTAGGAGTTCCCCTGGATTACTCTATATATGGTTTTAGCTTGTGGGTTGTGTATCCATGATTTACTCGCCAGGCGTACCTACCTTGGCGAGGGCCCACGTCACGAAAAAACTGATATATTGCTTCTTGTCAAAGGCCTTAAATTCCAAAAAATGTTCATGGTTGCTTAAGATTAGGGTTAAATTATCCTTCTCAGTTTATTTACCCAGAAAAAAAAAGATACGCTTGCTTCCTGGTCTGAGACAATTTTTACGATTGATAATTTGAGGAAGCGTGGCTTGATTGTTATGGAGTGGTGCTTCATGTGTAAGAAGTATGGTGAGTCGGTGGATCATTTACTTCTTCATTGTGAGGTGGCAAAGGCTTTATGGGATGATGTGCTTTGTAGAGCTGGGCTGGCTTGGGTAATGCCTAAGAAAGTAGTGGATTTACTTGCGTGTTGGAATAGGCTTCATAGTTGTTTTCAAGTGGCAGCTGCGTGGAAGATGATTCTTTTGTGGATTATGTAGTGTATTTGGCTGGAGAGAAACGAGCGGTGCTTAAACAATAAGGAGCGTACTGTAGAGGAAATCTGGAAATTTTTTGTTTTCTCCTTGCTTCAATGGTTTTCTGCTATTGTACTTAATGGAGGGTCTGCTCATGAGTTTTTGTTTTTGTTTTATGCTTCTAGAATGTAATTAGGTTTTTCTTTTGTATACTTCTTGTGTACATGGGCTTCGCCTATTTCATTCGATGAATAAAAGTGTCTTTCTTACTTATAAAAAAAAAAAAATATATCAGTTACGAATTTCTAATCGTGCACTCGCATTTGCCCAGGTTGTACAAGTCATCAGGTGCAATTGTTAGACATAACCTTATGATGTCATTCTTTTGACTTTTTTAACTTTCTGAATCTCAGACTGTAGACCTTGATCATCCAAGTACAACAGAAAGCTACAAACTCTACTCTCAGGTTTGTGATTGATTACGGTTCTTTATTGGATCAGAATGTCCCTTTTATTTTTTTCTGATTTTCTCTTATTACAGAGGGTAATTGCTAGTGATATTAAGGAATGCGTCTGTCGAGCCCCAGATACTCCATATGATGGTTTGTATCCCTGCCATATGTACACCTTGGACTGCTTTTGATCCATGTTTATAGTTGAACCTTGACAATCTTGTTAATTTTCTTCTGACCAAATCTCCATTGTTTTATCAAATGCTTTGCTCATTGAGTCCTTAAAAGCATTGATCATGCTGAGCAATCTGATAGAGTATTCTTGTCGTTACAGAAAGTGCTTATTCAAACATTCCAATGACATCATATGAGCTACCTGACGGCCAGTAAGTCCTGTACTTGTTTGTTACCAGTAATCTGATTATGCCACTCATTTCTTTGCATCTTTGAATGTCCTAGTTCTGGTCTTCATGACCTTTAATGGATTCATGAGGCACAACATGGCATTCGAAGGAAATATTTTTACCTAGTTTTATTTTTTGATAAGTAAGAAGGACAATTTTATTAGAACGAATGAAATAAGTGAAACCCATGTACACAGGATGTATACAAAAGAAAACACCTAATTACATTCTAGGAAGTAGAAAGCAACAACAAAAAGTCATGAGCTGAAGCTCCATTAATCACTAAAGCAGAAAACCATTGCTATAAAGAGTACACAAAAAGATTCTGAATATCCTCCAAGGTGCGCTCCTTATCTTTAAAACACCACTCGTACATTTTCCACCAAATGCACCACATAAGACACAAAGGAACTATCTTCCACACCGCAGCCCCTTGAGATCAACCATATAGCCCATTCCAAAATGCAAAGGCATCACCTAAGCCAACCCAATTCTACTAAAAACTCCATCCCACTAAGCCGAGCATTGGCATTGGTTTATCTATATGCAAATGCAAACACATATTTGCATAACTAGACCATTAAATTGACTACATTGGATTATTCATATGGAAATATCTCCATAGTTATGTACAGTGTCAATACATCTTTGAAGATGGACTATTCACTCCTCAAATGCTATTTTATTAATTTTCTCTCTCCTCCCTCTCTCTCTCTCACAACCCTTTCCTCTTCTCCCTTCCTCAACAACACAACAGAACCTTCACATTCATTTTATTATTATAATATATTATATATTTTTTTTTATCATTATATTATATTTTTAACATAATATATAAAAAAATTATATTTTTTTATTATTATATTTGTATTATTAATGCCAAATGTATGTAGTGGGTGCTAATTGCAAAATATATATATAAAAAATTAATTTTAGGAAAACAAATTAATAATAATAAAATAATATTTTATTATTATTATTCCGACCCAAAGATGCATAATCTAATGTGAGAGTTTTTCTTGAATGGCAAAGAAAAAACATATGATTTTGCATTTGCATATAAAGAAACCAATGCTAATGCTCTTAACCACCTCACAATGCAAAAGTAAATCATCCACATATTCCTCATGCTTCTTACACATGAAACACCACTCCATAACAATAAGGCCACGCTTCTCTTCCACAGCATTCTATCCCTCTCATTACCTCCAATACCCAGGGAATATAAAAGCTGGAAAAATCTGTAACATCATCAAGTTTCCAATCCTGTACAGCTCTAGTAAAACAGACATCCCACTGCAAGGATCCATTCAAACGGACTAACAAATCAAAAACAGATGCATGCTGATCAGATACCATACGAAAAATAGCCGAGAACACCCTATTAAGGGCCCGATCACCACACCAAACATCAAACCAAAAACCGATCCTAGAGCCCTTTCCAACATCATATAGCTGACATGTTTAGCAGCTCAAGTGGTAAAGGCCTTGGGCTTGGGGGTATGCTCCCCCCAGGTCCAAGGTTCAAATCTCCTTGGGTTCAAACAATCTCTAGGGGCTATACCCCCTGGTGAAAAGCCAGCGATTTAACCAGTTCCGTGTAGGGAAACTTTCGAGGGTGCAGTGCACGGGACCGGGGTTTACTCTGCAGGGGTGGGTCCGAAGGGCCCTGCCTTAGAGAGGTTTCCCGACGTAAAAAAAAAATGTTTAGCAAAACTCTCCCAGCCTTTCCTAATGAACTTCCAAAGACTCACACCATAAGCTCCCCTAGCCTCCTTAGAACACCAACCCCCCCAATCACTCCCAAATTTCCGGTCAATAACCTCCCTCCACAACGATGCCCCTTCGGATTGATATCTCCATAGCCATTTCCCCAACAAAGCCTTATTGAAAATTCTCAAGTTACTAGACCTCCAAACGAAATAGGAGTACAAACTTTATTCCGATTAACAAAGTGGAATTTAGTTTCCTCTCCCATTCCACCCCACAGAAATGCACGAAATAACTTCTCGATCCGATCTGCCACCCCTGCAGGCAATGGAAATAAAAAAAGAAAGTAGGTTGAGAGATTGGTAAGTGTACTTTTAATTAAGGTGATTCTACCTCCTTTTGATAAGTACAGCCGCTTCCAACCAGCAACCTACTTTTATCTGGTACATTAGCATTATTGTCATTTCTCATATTGATACTTCATAATGCATTCCATATAATGCAGGACAATTGAAATTGGAGCTGACAGATTCAAGATTCCTGATGTTTTATTTAATCCATCTCTGGTTCAGGTGGGTGGCTTGCAAATGAACAGAACTTTAGCTTTTTATATATTTTCTCAGATAAATTGGAAATGTTGGGTGCATATTTCATTTAGTTATGTTATCTTTTTCATTGAATTTAGAATTTTAATAATTTTCTTTAAAGATGAACCTTGTTGATTATGGTTTTATGGTGCTGAGACTTTTTTAATGGGCATGCGGGGCTGAAAAAGTCAAGTCATTTTGCTTGTTTATTGGCTGATTGGCTTCTACCTCTATTAAATGAACTTCCTTTAACCAATTATGTTCTATAATACATTGTTTACTACAAATATGAAAAGATAAGTTGTTTAGTGAAACAGATGATAGGAAATACATGTGGCTTTGTCAATCTCTCGCCCATTAATGTAGTTTGAAGTCCTGGAGAGGTCTCAGTCCTGTGATACTGAAATGTTCATCTTTGGTGGAGAAAGGGTTTTGTTGTTGGGAAGTGCTACAAACATAAAGGGATTACAAAGTAAACTCACAAAGTCACGTGGCTTCATGTGATCCATTAGATCTACTTTACGATAAAAGTAACTTTACAATCTAACGTATCACATCAAGCCCGTCGGTTTGTGGCTAAAGTATTTTTTCTTTGTTGTTTTGTGTAGACCTTTATGAGCTTAAAAAACAGACTTGTTGACATTTATGCCAGGAAATTTAAAACATTGTTTGAGGGTAGCATCTTGAATTTGTCCCTGATAGCTTGCTAGCTGTATGCTTGCTTTGTTTACCTGGGGTTAGATAATGTGCTTTCAGTTTTTACAAATAATGGTGCAGCTGCTGGGTTCCCCCCCCCCCCCCAGTGATACTTCTCTATGGCTCACATGCATAACCATGTAATTGGCATGAGGTGTTATTTGCTACAACAGTTTCTTCTTCCTTTTAGCTTATTCCCAATATGCATATCAATTTCCTCGTGTTTCAGACATGAAAGTTTTTTGATCCCTTTGGTAGTTAGTCTGAACTTGTATTTAGCCATTTTTAGAATGAATAAACACAAATTTGTTGAAGCAAAAAAAAAAAAAAAAAAAAAAAAAAAGTGGGAGGGAGGAGGGGAAAAAAGGCCTAAGCACTCACAAAGTACCTCCTTGTAGCTTTCTCTTATGAAGGGAAGGTCATCCCTTATCAGAAACTGAGCAAAATCTTCAAAAGCCTGACAAGCTGGAATAAGAAACCCCTAAAAAGTTATTTCTGTGAAACTCATCTGCATTAATCACTTCACTTTTGGTCTCATAAGTTTCAAAACAAACAATTATCAATAACTTGTTATTGATCAGTTGATCAGTTGATTGATGCAATAATTTCATAATGAAATTATCCTGAACTCTTAAGCTTTAGTTTTGATCAAATGTTAGCTGCCATTAATCTCAAAACTTCCTTTATACTGAAGGACATTTAATTTCGAAGTGTTAATCCCTCTTTCAAAGTTGACACCGGTCATTTCTTTGTTTTTGATAAGTAAAAATGTATTAATATCAATAGGCGTAACCAAGTACACTAAGTGTATATAAGAGAAAACACCTAGCCCATAATAGAGAGCCCCTAATGAACATCGCCCAAGAGGGAGAAATTAAAACCTATCCAATATACTCTCGTGTATACACTCAGTGTACTTGGTTACGTCTATTGATATTAATATATTTTTACGTACAAAAAAAAAAAAAAAAAACCTATCCAATATACACCAAGCCCTATTGGGACAAAACACACCTCCCCAAAGCAAAGCAAGTCACTGTCACTACCGCAACCCCTTGTTTCCCACAAGACTAATAGTCCATCCGAATGATTCTATGAGGATGGGGAAGGCTTTATGCCCTCCCTCGACTTGTACTACCTCCTTTTGGGTCGTAGTTGATTGCCCAAATAAGACGCTTTAACTCCTTGCTCTTCTTAAATCTTGATTTTGTTTCAAGCGAGTGACCCGCTTCAATTGTAGTGAGTAGTGCTGTGTATTGGTCGTCAAATCCTCCACATGTAATCCCCATACATTGTTGTATCTCATTAACCTTTTGCAAAACCCAATCCGATGATGATCTAGCTATATTGTTTATCGGAGGAAAAGATAATAGGGGGACGACGTCTTCCCCAGACACAGCTCCCAACTGTACACCAGGCCCTAAAAATTCGTCCTCGCAAGGCACCACCGACAAACTCATATTTTCCCCACATCATCTCCTACATTCAAATCCCGTACCTCCTCAACAGCTCCATTGTTGCTGTCACAAGATGTCTGAATAGATGCCTGACAAATTGGTTCTCTCCGTCATGAGTGGTGAGGCCATGGTAACCATTGGAGGTTCTAGGTTGGCGACAAGTCTCGGCAGTACATCAAGTTCCTTCACCTCCATCAATCGTTTTTGTGCAACTTCGACGGACCCTACATCTCCCTCAGACCTCGGCGTTACACCATTTTCCTTCAACTCCAGCATAGGTGCCATAGTTTCTTCGGAGAACACTGACCAAGGGTGTAACACCCGACTATCGGCCTTTCCTGTGTCACCTGTGGCGGAGGGCATTCCATTACGGACATCTCTACGCCGATACCCGACGTATAACCCACTTCAATGCAGGACAACTTCATGCACAGATAAATATCTAATTTTCTGATATTAGTGTGATATGCAGTTACCTAAAACATAAATATACATATGTAAATTATTGGAATAAGTAATTCTCAAAGGGCTCATGCACTTATTTAGTTTACTAGCAAATTCATTATTCTTTTTATTACTTTTGTTGTGTTTTCAAGATTTAAATTTGTTATTGACGTAAACCTCAGACAATTCCTGGTATGGAGAATTATGCGGAGATTGCTACTTCTGCTCGTGGTTTGCCACAAATGGTATGCTCCTTTTATTTGATTATGCATGTATAGTTGCATGTATTTGGGCGTTAATTATTTTTTTAATTACTTCTGGTTTCTATTTTTTTTTTTTTTTATCTATTCAGGTCTTAGAGAGCATCAATAAGTGTGATGTGGACATTCGAAGAGAGCTATTTAGTAGTATACTGGTAAAGTCATATAATATCAATTTTTTTTTTTTTTTTTTTTTTTTTCCCTTTTCAGTTTTCTTCTTTTGAGTATCTTAGTAATATTACTTATAAAAAATATCCCGGTAAAATCCTTTGCTGTTATTAAATACTTATATCTTCTTTTTGTGTTTTAAATGATAAAATGCTACTAGGTACTGAAGGCTTTAAGTTTAACCTACTTTAAGTCCCGTGCACTTGGGCTATTTTTTTAATGTTTTTTAATAAAATATTCGATTACTAAAGATTTGGCGCCGCTCACTAAATTCGGTGGTCATTGAAATTTGTAAATCCCACTTTGGGAGGTGACTGGACTGAATTGCTTTGATCAAGTGATGTATGTGAGCGGAGCCATTCCCATCCCAAGTGGTGGCCTGATTCAGCCTGGCCTGAAAAATTGATAGAAGTATCATATAAATGTTTTGTGTATGCAGACTTCGTAGATTCTTAATGAGACTGGTTGAAAGTTATAACAAGACAAACATTTTCCATGGACTCTTTGCTATGTGCTTGGGAGACAAGCCTATTAAGCAAGTAGATTAATTTCTTCTTGCAATGACACATACACGTATACAAACACTTGATATTTCCAATAGAAGCAACTTTTTTTGGTTATTGTACTTGGAGCATTTTCAACCTAACTTGGCTTTGCTGTTTCTCTTTTGTACAGCTTGCTGGTGGCACGGCATCAATGCAACAGTTAAAGGAACGCCTTGAGAAAGACTTGCTAGAAGTATATTTACAGCCTTTGTATTTTATAAAGCTTTGTTCTTTTGTGTCCCCCTCACCCCAAATTCTTGGTGATTTTCCTTCCTGGTCGATACTCGTGGTTTCCATCTTGCAGTATGCTTTAACTATCAAAGGGCCATGTTAGTGTTTCCACTGTTAAATAACTTAAAATTAAGTTCTGCGATCTTATTGTTAGAGGTCTAATCATTTTATCCAACTTTGCACCCACAATCTTGAATGGACATTCAAACCCTCAACTTAAGCATACTGAAATATCATCGCACAACATTTTATCCGATGTTGTGGATCCCCTCCGCTTCTCGTCTCACACCATCACACGCACCTCACTTCAGGAAAATCATGAAGAAAATAAAATCTACTCAAAGATTTTGCATTTCTGAAATATCATCTTCAATGTGTAGGAGTCTCCTCAAGCTGCTAGAGTGAAAGTATTGGCGAGTGGAAATGCAACAGAAAGGAGATTCAGGTCAGATCTATTTTACTCTCTCGCAGTGTTGAATTTGGTTGATATGCACTGCATTCCCATGCAAGCTCATAAAGGTGTCACAGTGCCTTTTGGCTTCATTAATGATGTTGATACTTTTTATTTTCCAATCAGATTTCTCAATCAATGATTTGGTCTTGACAGCATTCCCTTGTTGGTTATTCTGTTAACAAATAAATAAAGGAAATAAAACATTCTTTTGTATTATGACTCTGTAATCTTTTTTTTTTTTTTTTTTTGAGTACTTTCAGTAAACATCATTATAACATTCCTTGCTGGCTTGCGTAACCCTTTGATGAAAAAGAAAAACCATCTTTATATTGTGCATTGTGAACTGGTGACAACTAGAAATGGGATATATGGTGAAAGATGAAATGATAGTATTGGTTCATATGTTGTGGGGGAAGAAATCCTAATCTGTTTATGGTTGACATAGCTTTTAATATGAACAAAAAGGACCATTTACTAAATTCAATGTCTGTAATCTCAGTTGCTGTTTAAATTCCTAGAAGTAATGCTGTGTAGAAAAACTCGGTATCACGTTTTACTTCTGACTAGGGCAACCTATATCTAAGACCCCTTGCCGATACATGGGAGGGTTGAATCCAATTAACTTTCTGCTTTAATAATCAATTTTAGTAATCTCGATTGCTGTTTAAATTCCTAGAAGTAATGCTATGTAGAGAAACTCTTTTCTTTATTTTTTTGTTTATCAGAATGCTATGTTGAGAAACTCAGTATCACATTTTACTTCTGACTAGCGCAACCTAGATCTAGACCACTTGCTGATACACAGGAGAGTTTCTTTTATCCACGCATAATCCAGCCAACTTAAGTCTATCATTTTCTATTTTATGTTCTGTAGCCTTTGGAGTTTGCTCCAGAATACTTTTATTGAACCCCTGGCCCCTTCGTGCACACGTCTTTCTTTAATTTTTCTTTGCAAGATGCTTGTTTTCATACCACATCATGCACCATTGCTTCGTCTAACCTATTGATGGTGATCGGTACTTTTTTAGTGTTTGGATCGGAGGGAGTATATTGGCTTCTCTCGGTTCATTCCAGCAGATGTGGTTCTCCAAATCTGAGTAAGTTTCACCTATTTGACAAGATTGAACTTCAAACGTTGTATTAACTGTTGGAGAGTTTAGAGGAATCTTTGTTTGTATTTTAGTCTTGCTTACAAAAATAGTGTGGAACATTGATCAAGTATTTGAATTTTGGGAAAATTACGTCTTGCATCCATGAACAATTAGTCTTTTTTCAAGTTGCACCCTAAACTACTAAATTTTGGTAATTGATGCGATACACCTCGACTAAGATCTAACTGTTACAATTGTTTTATCCAACTTGCCAAAATTTAGTGGTTTGTGGGTGGAAATTGATAGTTTTGGTAATTCAGGGTTGCAAATATACCACTTTTGGAAGTGCAAAATGTAGTTTTTCCTCAAAAACAGTTTTTTTTTTTTTTAATCGATCAGCCCCTCATTGCAATTTTTGTATGCAATTGACAGGTATGAAGAGCATGGGGCTGCTTATATTCAACGGAAATGCCCTTAAGATGATATCCTCCTCCTCATGAAAGGAGAGAACCAGAGGTTTGTTTCATGATTGATGAGTAGGTGATTCCAGGACATCCTTCTAAACATTGTGTATTTCCTTTATTTCACGCCACTAATTTGCTCCTTTTTTTCTCTCAGGATTTTTTTTTTTTTTTTGGATCCTTGTGTGCATCAGACTTAAAACTTTTTGAGGCCTGCAAAAGGTTCAAAGCTTTGTGTATGTATTTAAACTGAACAATTAGCCTCTCTCTCTCTCTCTTTCTCTCTCTCTCTCTCTCTCATCCTGTACCATTAGGTTCTTAATTTGGAGTGTTCAATTATCTTATTTCGTGGCGACTGTTGGCAACTGTAGCTAGTATTAAATTTATATTCATTCTGAATTAGGGTCGAACTGTAGCTATCTCAGATCTATCTGTCGACGCTACAAATATTTTCAAATTACTTCCTCTCTCTCATCTCTCATTCTCTTCTTCCCCATCCCACCACCAAGACAAGACAAGACGAGAACCCTCTCTCTCTCTCTCTCTCTCTCTCTCTCTCTGTGTGACGGTAAAATTGCTGAAGTAGTATCAGGTAACAGAAAAGAAGTATTTGGATTTACAGATTCCCAGAAAGTCTAACTGGTTTGAATAGTGAGATGAGATGAAAGTTGATAAAATATTGTTAGAATATTATTTTTGTTTCGAGATTTGAAAAAGTTGAATTGTTTATTATATTTTGTTTGAAAGTTTGAGAAAGTTGTAATGATGAGATGAGTTGAGATTGTTTTAGCATCCAAACCGGATTGGAACTGTAATTGGTGCGAGAAGAATATGCATTGTAAATAGAAGTGGTGCTATATCGTATAAGTTGTTGGGGAAAAAGAAAATATACAAATCCTTAAAATTACTACACAATCTGAAATCATCTTCTGAACTCAGTGCCGATAATTGTAATCCATTCTGATAATTGTACTCTCTTCCATTAAAAACTTGACATAAAAACCATTGCCAGGGAAAGAAAAAATAGAAACCAAAAAGTAAAATAAAAAATAATTTTTAAACATATTTATAAACAACAAAAATATTTAAAAAACGTTGAAATTTAAAAAATAAAAACTTGAATAATTTTCTAGTGCAAAAAATTAAAAAAAATAATTTTTAGTCCTTATAAACTATTTTTAGTATATTTTATAAAAAATCATTTCCAAATAAATATGATATTGTCATTTTTTTTAGAATTTCTTGGGTTAATTTTATCTTTTAATGAGGTTATTGCAATTTCTTAGCAGCTCGGGATGTGATTAACAAAACTGGTTGTTTTAAAGTTGATTATTATTTTTAGCCACGCATTAATAAGAGAAAACGAAGTACAATTGTACAATAGTTCTATGGTACTATATATTATAAATATTGGAGTATTTTTGTTATTCTATTAATACTTGTATACTTGTACTTGCTATACTATTCTGCCCAAGCCCGGTTGAGGAAGAATTAAAAAAAAAAAATATGCCAATTCGGGTGGATATACTATTTTTAATATATCATTTATCCACTATTAAATTAACAATAAATGTTATATAGTTTTAGGATATACAAATTTTGGGCACTTTTATCTAAAAAAGGGTTTATTATTAAAAAATAATTTTCTAATGTACGTTTCAAATTTACTCACTTTTAAAAACAAATATGTGAGACTTGCATACTTTAAAATTGTATATATAATTCGGTTTATATATGTAATTCGGTTCGGTTTACATGTGTAATACTATTTGATTTTTTTGATCCAAATGAAATTTTCTTTTATCCCAAATCTGATAGAGCCCAAAACATTATTTTAAAAAACGCCATGCATATAACTAATTAACCAAATAATAAATATAAAAAAATACATTGAAACAATTGCAAATGCAACCACAAAAGTAAAAGGTCCAACTCCAAAGTATATAAAAAAGATTAAAGAATAACTGATTACCAACTATTAGCTTAATAAAAATTATAATTACATATTATATATATAATGTACTTTTATATTTATATCACATAATATATGTAAAATAAGAATAAATAATAACATATTAATAATTTAATATTAATATTCATATTAATTAAGATACATTTCAAGCTGCCATTAATTAAAACTGAGTAGGAATAGTAGTTATACACTCTTGGATCCACTTTATCCATTTTTTGTCGAAACCTAGGCTGTTGAGCATTCTCAAAAGGAATGACCATTCCATGAAATATGAGTGCCTAGTGAACATATTTCTTGTTCATGATATTGACAAATGCTTGCGCTGTGATGGAATTTTTTTGAATGGTTCTTCTAGGGAAGAAAGTTGTCTGGTTTGGGGAAATCAGCTTTGGCAGGACTTCTTTCAGACGGTTTGCAAGAATTTTTGCTATGATTTTTTAGCAAACACTTGATATGATTTTGTAGCATACACTTGATAAACTGATTGGCCTAAATTGAATAACCATGTTTGGATGCCTACGTATTTCATAGCATTGGTGAGATAAACAGCACGACTCTTCAAAATTTTAAAATTTGTAGCAGTGCCATCCAAATTTCGATACAATGCACACTGACAACCATAAACACACACTGCAAACAGTAAACAGAAGGCAAAGTCCATTTGGACGAACACTGATGTATAGAAGTAGAGGTGTTTTAACATGGCAAACACAACAAAGGTTCATCTTCATATGGACTTTTTGAGTTTATGTACATTTAAACAGAATTCCATTACTAGAAACGGATTAAAACTGTTGCCAAAGACATGCATTTCTTTTTCTAAAAATATGAAACTATTCGCACCCGCCACTGGCAGGCTCAATTGAACTCAAAAGGCCATTACCTCTCAATTGCATGCAGTGCTCTTCAGCATCAGCTTGAGCACAGATGATTACCACTGCCAGGCCATTATAATGTGCCTCTTGCATGATGTTAACTGCATTGTCAAGGGTCATTCCAGGAATGACCTTCATTAACACTTGGACAACATACTCCCGCTTGTTGAAGTTGTCATTGTGCAGCAAAACACGGTAAGGTGGGGCCAGTTTCCTTGATTTTCTGAAATCCAAAGCAATGAACATAGTTGAATCTTCTCTTAACATCTAAGAAAAATGATTGTCATCTCTATCTTAGCATGAATTCAGCATGAACTTAGATGATGGAAAACAAATATGGTCAATCAACAGCCTGTAAGCCACGTCCGGTGTTACGGTTCAGGCCATGTCCGGTGAACTTTCCTTTCTTGGAGTGGTCCAAGAAAGGGAAGTTCACCGTCCACTCCTTCTACAAGCCGTGAACATGCATGATAAAAATCCATTCTCATGGAAGAATATTTGGAAGACGAAGGCACCCTTAAAGGCACTCTTCTTTGTATGAACAACTTCCTTGAGAAAGATCCTCACACTTGACAATTTAAGGAAACATAGATTCATTTAGGGGGTGGCAAATCGGGTTGTGTTCGTGTTGTGTCAAGTCATGTATATTATACGATATGGATCATCCCGAACACGACCCATTAAGCTTAACGGATCAAATCTCCAAACCCAAACATGACCCAGTAAAATAACGACCCCGACCCGACTAGTTATGAATTAATTAAAAATATCAACACGATATGACCCGTTTCGACCCATGTCAACCCATTTCAATCCGTTTATGTAAATGGGTTGAATTGACCCAATTTATCCATTGATTAACATAATTTCACATAAAAGTTAAAATCACAATATTTCCAAAAAATATAAAACTAACTACATGAGTCCACAATACAATCCAAGGGAAGTGAGGGAGGCGATTGTGACTCGTGAGAACTGACTCAACTGAAAACTGAGAGAGAGTAAGGGCCTGAGAGAGAGTTAGGAAATACAAAATAGGGTTAGGGTATTTTTGTTTTTAGGTTAAAAATGATATTATTGTAATTTTGAGTAAAAAATTTAACGGGTCTAAACTGGTCACAAACAGGTTAAGTGGGTTGACCCGTTAGTGACCCATTAATGAATCGTGTCTTAACGGGTCAACCTATTTTGACCTAAGCCTGTTAACATCAAACCCAAACCCGCTAGTTTCGTGTCGTGTTCGTGTTGGGTTAACGGGTCATATCACATATTGCCAACCCTAGACTCATTCATTGTCATGGAGTGGTGTTGCATGTGCAAAAAGAGTGAGGAGTCCATTAATCATTTATTACTTCATTGTGAGATTGTCATGGCCTTATGGAATGATTTCTTCACTCGGGTGGGACTAACTTGGGGGATGCCGAGAAGGGTAATCCACCTTCTAGCTTCTTGGAGAGGCCTTCACAATAACTCTCATATTGCAGCAATAAGGAAGATGATCCCAATATGTCTAAGGTGGCGCATTTGGAGGGAAAGGAACGAAAAAAGCTTCGAAGGTTGAGAGTGATCAATGGAAGAGCTTAGGAAATTGTTTTTCAATACTTTATTCCATTGGTCCGTTGTAATTGATTTCGATGAATTGAGTTACCATGAATTTCTTGTATCATTGAACTAGCACGCTCAGGCGATGCTCTTGTATATATCCTATAGGGTTTTTGCCCATTCTTATGATCAATCAAATTTTGTTTACCGATTAAACAAAAAAAGTTCTTTTCAACAAAACCTTTTATTAGTTATAAAAAAAAATGAAGTTTTGGTAGTAACTAGAAAAAAGAAGTCATGAGGACAAACTCTCAAATCTAGGTCCATACTCACTTAAGTCTATTGAGTCACAGAATTCTGATGCTGTCTCAAAATCAAAACCCTCACTACCTTCATTAAGTCACTTACAAAATGTGACCCTGAAAGGAATTCCATCCAAGTTTCCAGACACTAATTTCAAGAAAATATTACTAATGAAATGTATTCAATGAACCCACTGACACAAATCTAACCGAGATTGAAGATTGAGATCATTGACGCCAATCTAACCAATATTTTTTGTTTTAAAGTATGAATGAACCAATCTAGCCAATATTGAAGATAAATGACATTGCTATTTATCTTGATAATTAATATCTCCAGGTAATTTAAGAAATTCCCTATATTTTTTCAATAGTATAAACCTAAAATACTGATGGTCATCCTAAACTCTACACAAGATGTTTGGTATTAGATAATAGATATTTATCTCTAAATTTTTATTGTACATTACATCCAACATCATCCAGACGCAAGAAATCTTGTCATAGCCTGGCTAATACACAAAGGCATTCATCCACAAGACTACCTGGAATTTAATGTCAGACTTTACAAACATGTTGACCCATGTATGCAATATCAGTGCACATAACCATGCTGACTTCATCCTCTTGTAATCCAGGTCATCAGCTTATTGTACACAGATAAATCAGTACAGCAGAATAGAGTATATAGAAGTTTCTCGTTTTGGAAACTTTGAATTGGACCAAAAAAGCAACCTTGGAATTGAGATTAAGACTTTTTTTTTTTTTTGATACGTAAGAGATAAATTTTATTAATATGAATGAAATAGGCCTAAACCATGTACACAGGAAGTATTTGAGATTAAGACTAAGGATGAATGTTATCAGAAGGACTTTGTACAAAAATATATTAGTACTCTTTACTGCGGCTTGGTTAAAGTTCTAAAGGTAAAAAGAATTTGGAGGGCTTTAAAACAAACCCTTTTCCCACCTCTAGTTTTCACACTTATATTTTATTTTTTTATTTTTTTGTGGTTATTCATATATATTGATCTGTTGGTTACATGTCAAGCTCATAAGAGTGAGACAACCATAAGATTGGAAGTGAATAGGTGAACTTGTGTTAAAATATAGTAAAATGATTAAATTCACCATTTTTTTATGACTTCAAACTTTTGGGACAATTAATCATTTACCATCCATGCAGTTGAACCTTAACTCCACTAATTTCAATCAAACATTTCAAGTGTCACCTCAACTTATTAAGGAAGAGTAATGCTAGATTTAGTCCTAAGTGCCTAACAATTTATTCATTAATGATGTCAATTAGATGCTCTATTCAAGGAAAGCTCCGTATGAGGGAAGAAAAAGGTAAACCATAGAACTGGTTATAGTGTGTGTACCTCAAGTCAAACTCGGATTCACGGCCAGGCGTCGTCTTCTCAACCGTAGGCTTCTCCAATAAGCCGCCACCTTTCCCAATCCCGGCGGCCGATACTGTCATCAAAATGATCCGGTTCTTGCATTGCTTGCAAACAGTGTACTTATCCCCTGCGATAATCCGATTTAAACTTCAATTTTAAAATATAAAAACGAATGTAAAAGCTCCCGTTGCAAATAATACAATGTTACAAATGACCCGATTCGATTGAGGTACGAAGAGGAAATCACGAAGAACTTTTCATTGAGAAGTCAAAATTGAAGCAAAAATTGTGTGTTGAGAGTGAGAGAGGTACCGGGTTTTGTAGGGTTAAAGACATGGTTGGGTGAAAGAGGGACTCGACCGCATATGGCAGTTTCCATGGCCGCGTGCTCTCTCTCTCTCTCTCCCTTCCTCGGTGTTCTCTCTTCTCCACCGCTAGACGGAATCAGATATCTGAAATTCTATGCAATTCGGAGAGAAAGTAACACAGTTAACAGAATCCTACGATTAAAGATATTTAATGGTGTCTGATGTCTGTGATCGGGCATTGCTCATTTTAAATCGCTAGCTTTTTGACACGTCACTTAATCTGGAGTGGTTGGTGAACGTCCCCGAAAATGGTAATCAACAGTTAATTATTGCGAATTAACTGTTGATTACCATTTTTCAGATCTTCTCCTTTACGAATTATTGCGAATTACTCCTAATTTACTAGTTAATTATTTTTTTTATTATCCATTGAAAATATCAAAACATATCATTCATATATAATTAAGAAGAAAATAAATTTAATTAACTAATTTAATTTAATTAAAATACATTTAATTTTATAAAAATAAACAAATCAATTTTTATAACAGAAATGAGTTAAAAAGATTTCACGTAACTAAATTTAACACGACGGAATACGGTTAGATTGAAATTGTAGCATTTATCTAACACAAATTTAAAGAGGAGAGTAAATCTCATACTCACATAAAAAAGTATTATTTTTTAATAGAAGATTTGATTTTCTTTTTTTTAAAAGGGTGCATAGAATTTACACACATCTTAAAATTGTATATAATATTATTCTTAGGGGTAGCCCCTACCCTGCCTCCCGCCTCTGCATGGGCGGGGGAGATGATTTTCTCCTTGTCTCCTGCCCTCGGAGTGTGGGGGCGGGATACCTCGTCTCGGATAACGAGGTGTGGGTGGGGGGTCAATCCATCCGCCCCCTCATAATGGCCCAGAAATTGCTGAAATGAGCCTAAAATGGTTCAAAATCTTTTTCTTTTAGGCCCAGAAATAGCTTTTCGGCCATTTTGGACCCATAAAATTAGAAGTTATATAACCAGATTAAAAAAAAAAAGTTACATGAATAAAAATAATATATACATGATACAAATTTACTAATTTAGAGTAAATGAAGTACTACTACACACTAGAAGTCTACTACCTAATAAACTAATAATAATAACTAAGCTATTATAAAATTAAAAGGCTAAATAATTACAAAATTACAAACATAAAAGTGTCCAATGGACATTGTATCAACATTACAAATCATTGAATACATAATACGTACAAATAATTCAAATTTCAATATTCTAAGAATCTAAAGATAGAGTTGTTTGAGTATTTGACTATGGCATTTGGGGCGGCCAGGGCAGGTAGTCTTTTTATCAACTCATTGAGATTTGAGGCTTGAGCACATATTCATATTGCAATGGAGGTAGACGTCATCTGAGTCGTCTTATGTGTTGCTACAATAATGAATACTAAAATTAATATCGATGAAATCGAAATGAATATAAATAAATCAAAATAATAAAATAAAAACAACTATTACCAGGTGGTCCAGATCCAGACTGATCACCACCCTCTTCGTCGGTCTCCTTAAAATCTAAAACATCCGGAACATAAATATCATTTCTCATCGTCCAACTCTGTGTGCATATAAATGCCTTCATGGTTGCAGGAGACAATGAACTACAGAAATGATCCAATATGCGCCCTCCGGTACAAAAGGCTGACTCCGACGCAACGGTGCTAATTGAAATGGTCAAAATGGAGTGGGCCATCTCAGAAAGGATGAGATATTTCTTTGTTGCCGCCTTCCACCATCCTAATATATCGAAACCATCATCATCTTGAATAAGATCCCCTGACAAATAGTTGTCTAACTCCGAAACCACCTCCGTAGATTGACGGACTAGTGTGAGATTCTGTGCGAGGATCTTAGTCCAAAACTAATCTACGCTTCTTTGTTGGCCCGGTATTTGGAGGAGGCATTGGGGTAGGTGTAGGTGTAGGTGTAGTAGATGCAGTATCACCCTTAATTGCATTAAATTCATCATACAATTTAGCCAGAGTATCTCGGGCCATATCACCAATAAGATCAGCCCATGCCTGATCGTGCGCAAGTCCCAAACCATATAACATGCTTGAAATTTTCAGACGGGGATCAAGAATAACAGCCACATATAACAAAATATTTAGTCTACAAAAATCTCCCCAATACATGTCATATTTGACCCTCATGGTCAATGCAATCCCCCTCATCCTTAGATTGGAACCCCTACACATGTCTAATTCTTCTTTCACCCTACATATTTGTTGACAAAACTCATGGGATGTAGGGTACAAAGAACCAAATAACTTAACGTGACATCGTAAAAAAGTCTGAGAAAATCAACAAAAATAGAAACTACCTCCCAATAATTATCATTAGGCTGTCCTAATTTCCCGTGCTCATCAAAGTATTTGACATATTAAATGTCTTCATCACCCAATAATTGAAAGGCTGCCTTATATTTTTGGGCCGCCTCCAACATCAAAAAGGTTGAGTTCCATTTGGTAGGAACATCAATACAAATACCCTTCTTCGATGTTATGCTTACAATTTTCGCAGCAACCCTGAATTTCTCAAATCTAGAAGGAGAAGACTTCACAAATTTCACAACCATTCTAACTCATGCAACCAAGTCATCAACATCTTTAAACCCCTCAGTCACAATTATATTCAAGATATGTGTAGCACATCTAACATGCAAATATTCACCACCCAAGAATGTTTTATTTGCCTCTCTAAGATAAGTCTTCAAATATCCTAAGGCAATATCATTAGACGAGACATTATCAACCGAAACTGTCAAAACCTGTGCCAACCTCCACTCCTTTATTGCGGCCTCCAAGGTCTTCCCAATCGTCTCACCCTTGTGATCAGTTATTTAACAAAACTTAATAATCTTTTTATGAACAATCCAATCAGAATTAACAAAATGAACAATCAAAGACATGTAATTCATATTTTGGACATAAGTCCAAGTATCGATAGTGAGACAAACTACCAAACCAGCCATTTGAAGGGCAGAAAGGCTCATAAAATTTCCAGTAAATTGAGGATGAATGGGAAAATCTTGATATTTTGGAGTGATGATATGTCCTTTGATCCTATTCGAAGCTCTAGTCAAATGATATCTAGCGTAGTGAATTTTAACAACAGTGAAATGGTGTTATATATGTAATGTATGCAAGCTGTGATATTTGGAGAGGAGAAGCCTATGGGAGGACTTGACTAATCTCTTCTTAGTTGATGGAAATTGTGTTGTTAGTGGAGATTTTAATACAATTAGATGTGGTGCTGAAAAGTTGGGTGGTATCCCTAAGCCGAGAGTGGTCATGGAAGACTTCAATGCGTGTATCCAAAGGTTTGAACTGATAGATATCTCATTTAAAGGTTCAAAGTATTCTTCATGTAATGGTAGATAAGGAAACGCAAGAATGTGGGCCAGACTAGATAGAACTCTGGTTTCTGCCATCATTGTTTCCATGAGCAATGTATTACTACAAAAATATCTAGCCAAGGTGTTTTCCGACAATAGTCCCATGGTTATTTAAGAGAAACCTATTTTCAAGGCATATGACCTTGCACCCTTCAAATTCTTACAGATGTGGAGCACTCACCAGGATCTTCATAGAGTAATAACAGAGAGCTGGTATCAACATATGTATGGAAGTGGGATGATTAAGCTGGCAGCCAAATTGAAGAGATTAAAGCAAGTTCTCAAAAAGTGGAATATAGAGGTGTTTGGTAGGATTGATAAGAACATACAAAAACTAGAGGATGAGCTACTTGAGATGGAAGCGACATTAGGGGCCAACCATGCAGTAGAGGTGGATTTTCTTAGAAAGAAAGATGATTTGGAAATGTGCCTACTACAAAAACAAATTCTATTAAAATAGAAAGCTTGAGTGAAGTGGCTAAATGAAGGGGATGCTAATACAAAAATTTTTCATGCCACATTACAACAAAGGAGAAGTAGGAAAATGGTGGAGAGCATGGTGCTGGAAAATGGTGAAGTCTTGTACCTCCAAAGGATATTCACAATGCTTCTGTGGAATATTCTCAAGGAGTCTTGACATCCAATGGAGAGCTACCTGATGGGGACCTGAGATCTTTTGTCACCCTCAATATTATAGAGGACTAGAATATTAAGTTGTGACTTGTACCTACCATGAATGAAGTCTGGGAGGCTCTAAAAGACATTCCAATGGACAACAGTCCAGGACCTTGATATGGAAGCTAACCTTGATTAAACACATGCTTTTAAGTGTACCTATTCATTTGATGTCGGTTATTAATGTCCCTACTATGATCATTAAGTGTAACGCCCCGTTCCCGTGGGTTTGGAGAATTAACTCATGTCAACTAAAATCATCTCCAATAACACTTCTAAAATAAACTAGAGTCAAGGACACAAGAAAAGTACCTCGATAATATACATTAACATTTTCATAAATACTTAGAAATATCCATGACTGGAAATACTAAAGCAACATAAAATATCAACACTACCAAACAAACTCTCAAAAAAAAAAAAAAATCCGTGTACCCTCAGGCACTCAATCTTTTATGATCAACCAAAACTTGCTAGCATTCCCTATTCCTGACTTTCAACTGATGTATCAAAATTATCTGAAACATATTATGGAGATAAGGAGTGAGTTATCAATAACTCAGTAAACAGAAAACATATACTAGTATGCAAACATGAGCATTTACAGATTTCAGAATTCAGAACAAAACACTTTTTATTTTCAGAATGCAGAGTCAGAACATGTTATAAAAAATATTCTTATTCAAAATTTCTTTGGCACAGCATAACTTAAACATCATATCAGAACAGAATTCCATGTTTAACTCCTGTGGTAGGGTTGTGCAAACTCCGGCGGCCAACCGAGCAGAAACAGAATGTGAATCTTCCCCTTATTATTCTTGGAGCCCCGAGTGTGCACATATGAAAGACCACGCATAAAATCACTTTATTTCCAAAGTGGGTGCACCAGAAACAGAAAAGTTGATATCAACCCAAACAGAGGCCACAGTTTTACACCCGTGGTATGGTCAGAACAGAAACAAAATGTCATGCCAAAGGTTTTAGAAATCACATCATATCATGTCAGAGTAAAGAACATTTTCAAAACAGAACAGAATCAGATTACAAAAATATAATTTATGCACAAAATTTTATATTCGCTCTCTTTTGCACAGTTTAGAAACAAAATGTCAAAATAACTCATGTCTCCAGCAATCATGACCGAAAATACTTTCTTCTTATATAGAATTTCATGAGTAATGCAGAACAAATAACTAAGGTTGTTTCCAAAATTTCTTTTCATAACAAAACATGCATATTTTCCAAAATTGACCTCAAATCATTTTATTTTATGCAAAATGTAGCATAGGAACCCCGCTTACCTGAACTTCTTAGCTTTTCAAAATTTTTCCACAACAGTGTTGGACGGATACTAACCGTCACCTATAAAATAGTCACGTAATTTCCATAAATTCTCAATCCACATATTTCGATATTTAAGCCTAACATAAAATAACTCATTTTAATTCCTCAAAAACCTAAATTCATGAAATCTCAAGATATTAACACTTCCCAAATTCCAACTAAATCTCTCACAAAAGTATTAAACTCTAACTTATTTAATAAACAAGAACATAACAAAAATTACAATATTATCACTTACTTTTGAAAGAAAACTTACTTCAAATAAAATTTAACTTACCAAAATAATTTATGTAAACATGGAAAACTTAGTATTTACAAATACATATTAAAACTTTAAAATACAAGAATGCAACTAGTAACTCAAAGGTAATAATGTAATTTTATTTATTTAGTAGACAAACTATGCAATAGCTTCTGTAGTACTTATCATTTGAAAACATGATCAAAGGGCATAACGGTAATAACTCCATTGCTATTAGGTTACATAATTACCCATATAAATATATAACTCTTTAAGTCAACAAACATGAAAAAAAAATGAATTGAAGTGCAGCGATATGGACTTACAACTAAAACCGAGATATGTGTGGAGGGGCAAGGCGCGATGGGCTGGGCGAGTGGAAGGTGGCTGTCCCGACGGCAGTGCACTGAGAGAAAGATGAGAGAATGGAGAGAGAGTAATCACGGCATGAGGAAGAAGTTAATACCGAGAGAGAGAGAGAGAGAGAGAGAGGTGTGGCAGTGACTTACAGAGGCGTTAAGGGGAGCCTTTCGTCAGCGACACGGAGGAGCAGTGATAGCAACTGGGCAACTTGGGTGGCACTCGGAGGGTCACGGTGGCTGAGAGAGAGTTGGTCTGTGGTATTCCAACAGGGACGATACTCTGTTTTCGGGAGCTAAAACAGGGGATAAACGACTGGTTTTCCACGAGATGGGGGAGGGGTGGTGGCGTCGGTGGTTTCTGCTGTGAGAGGGAAGTCTCGTCCTGATGCTCGGAGCTGTTGTGCCGTGAGGTGGAGAAACATTTATTCGTCTCCTAGTGAATGGGAACCCGGGTTGTGATGGAGCTGAGACGGCGTGACTTGTTCACGGTGGTAACGTGGTTGACACCAGAAGAAATGGCTGCTGGACAGTGGCTATGGTGGTTGGCTTACGAAGGTCATACTAGCAAAGAAAAGATGAACACGCGTGAGGTTGGTGATGCTACGGTGCAGAGGATGGTGTTCGGTGCAATATTGTTTGGCCTCGGGTGCTAGCTGGTTAACAACATGAAGAAATTGTTTCACCGATAAAATCTAGTGGTGGCAACACCATAGGAAATAACACCAACGTCTAACGCATAAGTGTTGTGTAAGAATTGTGACAGTTGCCGTAAATGTGAGGGATAGAGATGTGCATGGAGTGGTGAACGTGGACTGCTGCAATTTAAGGGGAATAAAAAAAATAGAAAGGTGGTACGTAGCCAAGTATTTGCTTTACAGTAAGTAAAAAAAAGCCAGGCAGTGGGAACTTTGCTTGTTTACGAACACGTAGGGACGTGCATGGCAATTAGCATGCACTGAGTATTGTGGTGGCCTCATGTTTAAACATAAACCTCTCATCCAACAATATCTTAATTTCAATCATATAGCCTTAAGAAATTTATACATAAGCTCAAAAATATTTAATAGACTTGGCTGGTCCTGGTATTACATTAAGAGGCTTAGAAGGTTGTTCGTAGATTTTTTCTGAGGGGGTTAATGATGAAAAGAGAAAGAAAAGATGGGTGGCTTGGAGGAAAGCAAGCTAACCTACTAAAGAAGGAGATCTCGGGTTGATAGACTTGGAGGTTGTGAAGTCTGCATTGTTTATGAAGTTTGCATGGAGGTTTCTCCATGGCAACTCTTTATGACCAGATTTTTCCAAGGGAAGTATTTACTTCAAGACCAACCTCTACTCATCAAGCCTACAGGCCACTCACACTTCTGGAAAGCCATTCAAACTCTAATCCTTGTGATCCAAAGAAACACCTGCCGGAGAGTTAAAGAAGGAAGAATTTCATTTTGAAATGAGGATTGGACATGATTAAGAGTTCTTAAGGAAGTGACAGAGATTAGGGGATTACAAGAGGGTATGGTGGTAGATTTGTTCAAAGGTGAGGGTTGGAATGTGGGCCTATTGAGGCAATTCTTAGGAGCGGATCTTTGTCAACGAGTCTAGAGCAAATTGGTATGAGGGTTGGACTTGATCAACCTATTTGGAGGCTTGTTGCAAATGGAGCATTCTCTACAAAATCAACTTGGATGGTGAAGGGGGCCAATTGCCTAGTAGGAAAAATGGATTTGGCATAAGCTTCTGTCTAAAAAGACTTCTATCTTCATGTGGAAAAGTATGAACAAAGTTTTGCTAGTAGATTCCAACATTCAGAAGATGAACATAGCTCTTACTTCCAAATGCGATTGTTGTTGTTCTACTGCTCTTGAAGACATAAACCATGTGCCACTCGAGGGTGAAGTGGCGACATATCTATGGAATTACTTTGCAAGTATAATAGGGATGAGAAGGGTACTGACCAACGTTGGGTGGAGATGATTTCTTGGTGGTTTAAAAAGGCGAACATAGCCTCTGAATCAGCTTAGTGGTTGGACTTCTCTCCTCTTATTAGTTGGTTCCTGTGGACTAGGCGCAGTAATGCACGCATGGAGGGTAAGGTGGAAACAGGAGAGACCATGGTTTCAAGATAAAAAGCTTCTTGGCTGAAAGATTGATGGCAAAGCAACACTTGTCATTCATTAAACGTTATGATCCATATATATTGCAGTAATTAAGCATACTTCATTGTCTATCAAAAGATCTAAAGTGTCTTATTCTTAAGTGGATAGAACCCAACAAGGGAAATGTCAAGTTGAACATAAATGGGAGTAGTCTCAGGAATCCTAGCATGAGTGGTCGAGGAGGGATTATCACGAATGTGAATGGAGAGCTTGTAGCTGCGTTCTATAAACAATATAGGATTCAGCCCAACTTAGAAGCAGAAGCACTCGCTTTAGTAAATGGTCTGAACCTTTGCAAGCAAATTCATCTGTATGAGGTGGAAGTGGAATCTGATTCAAAGTTGATTTGTTCAAGGTGGCAAAATGATTATGAGGTTATTAGGCCAATGAGGGACGCATGGGATCAAGCTAAGTCCTTTGCTACCCAAATCATCTACAACATAAATAAGGTAGGCCTAACTTGTCAAGTCTCAGCAAGCCAATGTACATCATGCGTACCGTGAAGTCAATCAGGTGAAGTCAACCGGCCGATCTCTTGGAAATTCAAGACCTTCCTCGCGTAGTAAGGGACTGCTGAGGCTTGACAAGTTGGACCTACCTTATTTACGTTGTAGATAATTATATAAACGAGGGTTGTGCCAAACATCAGGTTTCGATATTTGGTATATGGGATTTTGTGTAACCCAAGGTTTTAAATGCTATCATGGTATTTCTCCACCATAAGTGAGGGTTTTTAATAAAAGGAGTGGTTCTATGAAAAGAAGAAGAAGGAGATCATCATTTTGTATAAACACACTACATTTATCTTTCTTGGTGTTCCCAACTCCTACAGGAGACCTATGAAGGTAACTTAATAGGCTTTTATTCCATTTCTCATACTATCTCCTTTGATATTCATTTGAGTGTGATGCTAGATACAGTTCTAGGATGCGTAAGTCTCGCGCACTCATTTTAAAGAAAGTGAGGTCCATTAAAAAAATAATTGTTTCATGTAAATCCCAAATTTTTTCATGGCACTCGCCACAGTCTTCAATGTTGGAGCTGTTTGAGGCTTTAACAGATTCAATGGAAATTCAAGTATTGAAAGATTTTGTAGTGGTGGCTAGGAGAATTTGGTGGAGAAGGAATAGTTTTATCTTTAACTAAGAGTTCTCACATCCAAACTCTATTGTTAAGGAGGCTCAAACCACACTTGAAATGTTATCTGAGGAGGAAGTGAAAAGCTGTAACAGAACTACAACGGAAGCACAGTAGCAGATATTTAGATCCCTTTCCATCAAATTGTTTTGAATTGAACTGGGATGGGGCAGTAGACAAAATTCAAGGTATGATTGGAGTTGGTGTGGTTGTGAGGGACAGTGAGGGGTAGATCATTGCAACTATGAGACTAAGGAAAAGCATGTCTCCTGATCTTTTGTTGGCTGAAGTTTTTGGAGCTCCACAGGCGATCAAATTGGGACTGGATTTAGGCCTAAGACAGGTTGTCATTGAGGGGGATTCCTTGCAGGTGATCAATGCAATAGATTCCTTGCAGGTGATCAATGCAATAAAGAATGATAAGGAGGCTTGGAGCAGTGCTGGTATGTTTGTGAATGAGACAAGACAATGTTTGAATAATTTTGCCAAGTGGAAAGTTTCTCATGTGAGGAGAAATGGTAACATCATATAGCTCACTTATTGGCAAAAGATGTTTTTTCCATTTCATATGTTATTGTAACAATGGAGGATGCTCCTTGGATTTCATCTTTGTTATAATTGAATGTTACAAGAGTTTCCTTTAAAAAAAAAAAAAAGAGTTCGCGAAATTTACACACAGTAAGACTACAAATATTGTTTCTTTATTTAGAATAACCCCTAGTGAGGAATAGTATTCATTCCTCTCAAACAAAAAAGAAAAAAAAAAGTATAAGCAATATTTTAAAGCACAAAATTCCTAACAATTTGATGATTGTTGAGTACAGGGATGACACAATGGCTGTACTCCAAAAATGTCTAAATAGTTTAATAATAGTAGTTTCCAATCCAGGCTAATTTAGATCCTGTGAATGATCCTCTACTGGTTCCATGACTTGAGGGTTATGAACCTGTACCGTAAGATGCCGTATGGATAGTGAGTTGAGATGAAAACTAAATAAATATTGTTAGAATATTACTTTTTAATATTATTATTGTTTAAGAATTTGAAAAAAGTTAATTTGTTTATTATATTTTGTGTGAAAATTTAAAAAAATTATAATGATGACATAAGATGAGACGAGACACTTTCATGGGCCTTAAGTCAAGCTCTGATCACTAGGTTATGGCTCAACAACCAGATTTGGATTCCTATCTCCTTAGAACTCCAGGGAAAACGAACTTATAGAACAAATGTTGTTCTAAGTAACGTCAGACATATAAATAAACTTTTACTTAAACAAAAAAATTATTTTCATAAATTTCTTGCTAAGACCAAAGAAAGAAGATGTTTACTAGACACGTTTGTATTCAGAGATGAGTTGAAATGAGTTGAGATGATTTGTGAATAGTAGAATAAATATTGTAAGAATATAATTTTTTAATATTATTATTATTTTAGGATTTAAAAAAGTTGAATTGTTTATTATATTTTGTGTGAAAATTTGAGAAAGTTGTAATGATGAGATAAGATGAGTTGATGTGAGTTTTGAATTCAAACAAGGCCGTTATCCAAAACCCCAGTGGGCGATTTTTTAGGATCTACCTATTGTTGTTTCATTTAATGCCTTGCATGGAACATAAATCAAACAAATCAAGACAATTGCACATGTCGATCTCCAACCACCAAAACACGCAAGTAAAACCTGTGACCAAATAGGAATCTTGAAATATTTTAAGGTGCCTTTCTGTCCACAAAAGTCAACCTATTCTTAGCTGTCTAAGAGCATTCACATTGGTCTATGCATCTACTTATGCAAAGTCATATTTGCATAATATGAGCCTAAATTCCTCTACATTAGCTTATACATCTCCAAATATTTAGCTAGCTATGAATAATATTTATGTAAATTTGGAGATCTACTATTCACTCCACAAAACATATTTTATTAATTATTTCTCTCTCCTCCCACACACTTTCTCTCTCTCGACAACCCCCCCAACGAGATTATTTTCTATTTTCTCCCCCATATGGTTTCTGGTTCTCCATTCCTCTCTCGACTCGAACAACCCCAATAGAAGATCAAACTTGTGCACCTCTCTCTCACAACGGCTGTTGACCGAGCTTGTGACGACTCTGGACTCATCACAGTTTGGGTTTTCTGTTGGCTCTCTACATTTCAGGTATGAAATCGCTAGGTTGGAAAGTAAGTATTTCTCCCTCTGTTTCTTCATGGTTTCGATGTGCTGCTATCCCTTCATGATTTTGATGATGCTGCTACTTCTTCATTTGTTGTTCTTGGTTTTTTATTAGGGTTTTTGATTAGGGTTTCCATGATGTTGGTTTTAGATTAGAGTTTCTTCATTTTAGACCTCATGGACTAGATTTTCTATTCTTGCTTTTAGATTTTTTTTCTTGCTTTTAGATTCTTACTTTTACATGTATATTTTAGTCATTGAACTCATTCTTTTTCCCATTGATTGTCCCACTGATTTTTCCACTGATTGTTAAATATTAGGTTAATGTTCATATGGGTTATATTCATGATTTGTACAATATGTGCACCCTGTTTTGCTGGTGTAATATTTTGGTTTGTGCAATATGTGCACCCTGTTTTGATTTGTGCAATATGTGCACCCTATTTTGCTGGTGCACCTTGTTTTGCTTAATATGTGCTATTTTAATAACATTTTATCCTTCAATATTTTGTTGAAGGATGAATGCTTTAATTGATGAGGATCCCTTCTTCACCACATTGTTGAAAAGTGGTGAGGGTGGTAGTAACAACCCTACTATGGATGCTGCTTTCATTGATGTCTAAGCGACACAACCCTAACAGGAAAAAATGGCACCTAAACAAAAATCCCAGCAAGGTGTGTCATTTACTTTTGAGGAAGATACTCTCCTCACTTCAGCTTGGCTTAACGTTAGTATAGATTCCATACAGGGGACTGACCAAACCTCCACACAATTGTGGTGTAGAATTTATGATTACTATTCCACTTATAAAAAAACCTAACTGTCAAGAACGTTCCATGAATTCTTTGACCAATCGGTGGTCAACCATTCAAAAATGTGTCAATTTTTATTGTTCCATGACCCAAGTTGAAGAAATGCATCCAAGCGGTGCAACCGAGCTAGACAAGATATAATCGTTTAAAAAAATTGTTGCTGTTTATTTATTGTTATTGTTTTAATTATTAATGATTTGTCCCACTGATTGTTAAACAAAATTTCAGATTGATGAAGCAAAAATATTGTACCGAGAGACCCAAAAAACCAACTTCACCATGGATCATTGTTGGAATCTTTTGAGGCACCAACCGAAATGGCAAACACACATGGAGAGCATAAGAATAAGAGACAATGTCACATGTTCAAGTAGTACTCCAAACTCAGTACGATTAGGGGAAGAGATGGAAAATGTGTCCGTGGAGTGTGAGAGACCTCTGGGCAAAAAAGCTGAAAAAGAAAGAGAGAAAAAGAAAAGCTAGGGAAAGAGAAGATAATGAATTTAGTGACGCCTTAAGGAAAGTAACACATGATAGGAAGATTCATATGTTGGAGAGAAAATAATCAATAATGAGGTTAGACAATGACAGGTCTGAGTTATTGGCCGTTAAGAAGAGAAGGGTTGAAATAGAAATTAAGGCTCAAGAAGAAATATCTATAATACTAGCTAAAAAGAAGAGGAAAATGATATGGAAATTATGAAATTGGATATTGGTTCCATGAATTTTGTGTAGCAAGAGTATTTCCATAATTTTCAAATGGAAATAATTAAGGAACAAAGGAATAAGGCAATATCTCGTATATAATTGTATGCTTTGTTTGTGTAGTTTTTTATAATTTTTTTTTACTGTGGTGACATGTCTTGGGTATTATTGTACTGTTGGTTCTATGAAATGGAAATCATTTTTTGTACCTCTATATAGAACTGTATTTTGTTGGTGGTTGGTGGTGGGTGGGTACCAATCGATTGTGTGAATTTTGTTGTTGGTGGGGTTTGGTTTTTGTTGCTGCTTGCTGGTGGTGGAGCCGCTAGAGGACCCAATGCCAATGCTGGTTTTTGTTGCTTGATGGTGGTAGAGCTGTTGGAGGACTTGTTGGTGGTTGCTGGATGTGGTTGCTGCTGCTGGAAATTTGTGTTGCTGGAAATTTTTCATTCCATACTCTTGCTGAAAATTTGTGTTGTAATGATCTTGGAGAAATTTGTATTGTAATGAATTTGTATCAAAATCAACTTTTTGGAACCATTAAGTTGACATTACAAACTGTTTTTGAGCATAGAAATTGTCAACTTGATATGGAACTTGACATGGAACTTGTATCAAGTTGATTTTGATACATGAAATTTGTATTAAGATAAACAGTACCTTGATTTAGCAGATCACCTAGTTGATACATGGAATTTGTATTAAAGTGACATGTTAATATGTGCTGTTTATGAGCACATGGAATTCATTTTTGGTGTATTTTAATTTGATATATTTTATTATATATAAAATTGCTAAATTTGGATTCATAAAATTGTATTAATATATGAACTGATGCTATGAAATTGTATTTAGGCAAAAAATTAATAATAATAAAATAATAATATTTTATTATTATTTTGTCTCAAATATGCATAAACCAATATGAGAGTTTTGCTTGAATGGCAAAGTGGATATGCAAAAGAAGTGATTTTACATATGCATAGACCAATACTAATACTTGAAGGAGTTAGCTTCCAATATAACAGAGAAGCATACGTGTATCTACAAAATTAATAACCAAGAAACATTCAATTTTCCCAACATAATGACTGCTAAAATTGACTGGAATGCTTTCTACATGCGCTCGAAAATCAACGAGATTCCCAATCCTTCAATTTCTTGCTACCTTTGGGTTTCGCTATAGCCGCATTCATTCCGGCCATTTTTGCATTGTACTTGGCTCGAAGAGGATCATTGTATGTCCACCTACACATAAAACAAACATTTGAGATCAAGGAATGTGTACGGCACAATTTGCATGAGGGAGCAATCTGCGCGGGAAGATGACAGAAAACAACAACAAAACAACAGAAAAAAAAAAAAAAAAAAAAAAAAAAAAACTTCAAAATGTGCTGATTAAGTTCCGATTCAGATTCGAAGAAGCAGCATGCAAAGGGACAACAAACCCTAACCTCCACATGACATTCTTATGGGATGTGGAGGAGCAATTTGGCCCAAATGCCATTAGAGAATTGGAACATGTACAGATAGATAGTATTGTATACACTTCATGTTTCCCACGACCGATAGTGCAAGTACGAAAAACGATACAACCTTGGACTAACTTCAATATGCCAATATATTTTTTGGGCAATTATGTACTTTAGCTTCCCTATGGTCTGCCCTTAAAACAAAGAGCTCCCTGTGGTTTAGTTTCTCACATATATTAATTCAATTATACTTCGGGGTACCAATAAATAGACATATAGCATGTTATGCACATGATAGATTGTATGAAAAACACTACAACCTAGGACTAACTTCAAGATGCCAATATTGTTTTGGGGCAATTATGTACTCTACCTTCCCGATGGTCTGCCCTTTAAACAAAGAGCTCCCTGCGGTTTAGTTTGTCACATTTATTGAATTCAATTATACTTTGGAGTACCAATCAATAGACATATAGCATGAGTTATGCACATGATAGATTTAACTAGAAAATGAGAGATTAATGAAAATAGCTAGAATGGAAGATTTTGAGTGCGTGTATGAGAGAGAGAGAGAGAGAGACTTTAGGTTTGAGGATAAAAGAAAGCCAGCAGGATGCTGATATGGTCGTAGGGGATGCATGCTAGGCACGCTCTTGTATGAGTATGAGCTCAACAAGAACCCCTTCATTTAGTTCACCATTGTTGATCAATTCATAGGTTCAGTAGCAGCATACAAGTTGGCAGGTTGTAAGCTCCTCTGAGCTTTGTTACAGTGAAAATTATTGGACCTTTACGTGCTTTGGGACCAAGAGAAACAATAAGGTTGTTGCCTTTTTAGTTTTTCTTTCAGAAAATAAGAATTTAGCATTCTGTTCTTTTTTTTATTATCTTGCTGAAACAGCATGCTCCATAGATATGTTAATTATTGTGCATTTTACTCTTGTTATCTAATCTAAAGAACTTCATTTGGTTCACGGGTGGATATGGTACTTACAATCAATCTAGTTGGATGGTAAATTGCTCACAATGGTCATGATGATGTTGGTGAGGAGGGAGCAGATTTTGCCCTTGAGGTGGAGCTTGTGATGGATAGTTAGTTTTGTTTATTAAGATTTCACAAAATATCAAAGACTGACTTTAACAAGTTGTTTCCTTTTTCTTTCATGCGCAATCGTTGTGTCAAAATAAGGAGGTGATGATTGAAGAAAGAGGGAGTTTAGATTTTAGGAGACGAAAGAGGTTGCTAATTTTAGTCCTGTTTTCCACATTTTGTTTTTCTTCCACAATGTGATTGAAACTAGAATCACTGAATTTTGAGGTGGCCAGTGTTGGAGGGGAAGTCTCTGGAGGTGGAACAGCAGTTGGGCTGTGGTGGATCATGGTGGAGGTCAGATGATGATGGCAGGAGTATGGAAAAACTCAGAATCATTCAAGTGAAATAAGATATTTAAATGGGGGCACAATTGCAATTTAATAGTGACAGTCATTTGTTCACTTTCTTTAACCTCAAAGGGAACATCTTTTACAAAAAATATACATTGCATCTTTATGTTCTATAGACAAAACACAGTACTATTTTCCCTATTTCAGTTTCATGAAGTTCAAGTCATAAGTAAAATCCTAAGAACCTGATTGATTCATTTGTCTTTCTTAAAACGAAGGTCCATACAAGAAATCTCATTGACCTATCCTTTCTCCAAAAAAAGAAAAGTACAGATGAGATGATAGTGCTTTCCGGTGTTCCTAGTTTTTCTATGAAATTATGTGGCACAAGAGACATCTAAAGTGAATTTACTATATGACAGAGATATTGGAGTAGCACATAGAAAGGATATAATTCATTAGTTTTAGTATCATTTTCGGTAAAATACAATCAACCCAAACAGATAGAATTACAGTTTCATGGAAGGAAATAGTAATACAGACAACAGATGACATCTAAAAACGTTAAAATACAATCCTATAAAAAAAGGTGGCGGTGGGTAAAGAAAAGAAAGCAATCTTTCCGACCAAGAGACCAGAAAAAAAGCTGAAAATAGTTTCCTTTCAGAATTTATTAGAAAACTAAGTTACCTCTGTTTAAATATGCCGAAAAGCTTACATTTTATATTTTTTAGATGATATAATACAAAAGTGCAGCTCTATGGGAAGTGAATATCAGAACCAGAATAATAAGATGGGGAATCCTACCCCATTAAATTATTATTTTCCAGATCAAGCATCAGATTGGGTTATACATAAAGCTAAAGAAATTCAACAGTTTGTGGGAATTGAGTGTGTTGGGTATGAGGAGCAATTTATAGCCTTGTTAACTGCTATGGAAGCTGGCCATCATCAAAAGAAGAGGGGGAACACAAAGAAGAGTCGGGAATTAAAAAGATTGATGTGGTCGATGAACTCGGAAGCAAGTTCTAGCAGGAATAAGGCGAATGGGAAGGGGCTGAACGTTCTCCAATGAAGCCTAAGATTTTATCTTGGAATGTCCGGGGTCTAAACGAGGTAGAGAAGCGTCTTCGGATTCGTCGTCTACTTCGTGAATGGAAAGTGGACATAGTATGTTTACAAGAGACAAAGCTGAAGTTGATTAGTAGGAGGATTATTCAGAGTTTATGGAGTAATATTTATGTGGATTGGGTATATTTGGCCTCTTCAGGGGCTTCGGGAGGAGTTGTGATAATGTGGGATAGACGGGTAGTAGAGAAAGTGGAGGAGTACATAGAGAGATATATGGTAGCTTGTTCTTTTAAAAATGTATCAGATGACTTCTTGTGGGCATTTGCAGGAGTGTATGGGCCTAACTTAGATGTCAATAGAAGTATTTTATGGGATGAACTTGCAGGGGTACAAAGTTGGTGGGACCTCCCTTGGTGTATAGGGGGGGATTTCAATGTGGTGCGCTTCCAGAGTGAAAGTCTGGGAAGTAGAAGATTGAGACCAGCAAGCCTGGAGTTCTCAGAGTTTATCTTTAATTTAAACTTGTTAGATCTTCCATTAGTAGGGGGTCCAGCTACTTGGTCAAATAATCAGACGTGGTCCCGCTTAGATCGTTTTCTGATTTCTCCTGAGTTTGAAAGCCATTTTCCGGATGTATGGCAAAAGCGTTTTGAGTCGTATAACTTCGGATCATTGGCTTATTCTACTGGATTGTGGAGGTGTTCGTAACAGCAGAAGGTATTTTAAGTTTGAAAATATGTGGTTGAAGTCAGAAGGTTTTGTGGAAAGGGTTAAAAGATGGTGGACTTCGTATCAATTTGAAGGTACATCCAGTTTCATTTTCGCAAACAAACTGAAAGCCTTAAAAAGGGATCTAAAGGAGTGGAATAAACAAGCTTTTGGAAATGTGGAGGAAAACAAAAATTCCAAGTTGATGGAAATTCAGTATTTCGAAAGGCTACAAGAAGGGAGGCCACTAAATGAAGAGGAACAAGCACAAAAAGTTTTGTTGGTTGCTGATCTTGAAAGGTTAATCTTACAGGAAGAAATCTCATGGCGTCAAAAATCAAGAGCTCTTTGGTTGAAGGAAGGGGACCGGAGTACGAAGTTTTTCCATAGAGTTGCAAACTCACATAGAAGAAATAATAACATTGAAGTGCTGAGAATTGAAGGGGTTGAGAATAGAGAAGAAGAGGTTATCCAAGACCATGTGGTTGCTTTCTTTAAAGAGCTTCTCACGGAAGAGGTGGGTTGGAGGCCTACTTTAGATGGTTTGGCTTTTGACACTATTGAACCAGGGGATGTTACCAGATTGGAGAGAGCTTTTGAAGAGGAAGAGGTATTTGAAGTGGTAAGAAAGATGGCAAAAGATAAGGCTCCCGGACCGAATGGTTTCTCTATGGGTTTTTTCCAAGAGTGTTGGGAGGTGATTAAAGCGGATCTTTTGAAGGTATTTCAAGAGTTTTTCTTGTTAGGAAAGTTTGAGAAAAGTCTTAACACTATTTTTCTTGCACTAATCCCTAAAAAGGTAGGGGCCATTGAGATCACAGATTTTTGGCCTATAAGTTTAGTGAATGGTGCTTATAAGATCATTGCAAAAGTACTTGCAAATCGATTAAGCGGGATATTGGGGAAGATTGTTTCCAAACCACAAAATGCTTTTATTAAGGGTAGACAGATCCTTGATGCGGCTCTTATTGCTAATGAATGCTTCGACAGTAGATTGAAGATGGGCAAAGCAGGGATTATGTGCAAATTAGATATGGAAAAGGCGTACGATCATGTTAATTGGGATTTCCTTCTTTATTTACTGGGTAGGTGTGGGTTTGGTGAGAGGTGGAGGTCATGGATCAGATGGTGTATTTCTACGGTACGGTTTTCGGTATTGATTAATGGTAGCCCAGAGGGTTTCTTCCCAAGCTCTCGTGGCTTGAGACAAGGGGATCCGTTATCTCCTTTACTTTTTGTCATTGTTATGGAGGCATTGAGTAGGATGATCTCAGCCTTAGTGACTAATGGTTTCATCAGTGGTTTCCAGATTGGATCACCGAGTAGGGGTAATACAACTGTTTCTCACCTGTTGTTTGCAGATGATACGCTTATCATGTGTGAGGCTGATCACACTCAGTTGAGGGTGGTGAAGGCATTGTTGTTGTGTTTTGAAGCAGTATCTGGCTTGAAAGTGAATTATGATAAATCTGAGTTGGTACCGATTGGAGAAGTTCAAGATATAAGGGATTTGACGGGCATTCTGGGGTGTAAAATTGCGTCTTTACCTATGACTTACTTGGGATTGCCGTTGGGTATAGCACTGAAGTCTCGTATGATATGGGAGACAGTGATTGAAAAAGTAGAGAGGAGATTAGAAGGGTGGAAGAGAATGTATTTGTCGAAAGGGGGTCGGACTACTTTAATCAAAAGCACACTTTCCAACCTTCCCACCTACTTTTTATCCTTATTCCCTGTACCGGCAAGTGTGGCGGGTCGACTTGAGAAGTTACAGAGAGACTTTCTGTTGGGGGGCCTGGGAGATGAGTTTAAATTCCACTTAGTAAAGTGGGAGATGGTATGTCGGCCTATCTCCAATGGCGGTTTGGGTGTTAGAAATTTGAGAGTTTTTAATCGGGCATTACTAGGCAAATGGTTGTGGAGATATACCAAGGAACCAGAGGCCTTACAGAAGACTGTGATCGAAAGCAAATATGGTGATCTAGGGGAGGGGTGGTGTACCAAAGAAGTTAGAGGAACAGCGGGTAAGGGGTTATGGAAATACATTAGAAGAGGATGGGAGGTTTTCCAGAGATACACTAGATTGCATTTGGGGACAGGTGTCAAGATCAGATTTTGGAAGAATACTTGGTGTAATACCAATGTTCTACTAGATCTGTTTCCGTCTCTTTTCTTGATTGCAAGTAACAAAGATGTCACAGTGGCGGAGGTTATGGAAGTCTCAGTCTCAGGTAGAAACATTCACTGGAACATCAATTTCAACCGGGCGGCACAGGATTGGGAGATGGAAAGTTTTGTAGAATTTTATAGCCTCTTATATTCTGTTCGACCGAACATTCAGCAGGAAGATGAGTTGTGGTGGCATCCTGCAAGGAAAGGGGTCTTCTCAGCTCGATCTTCCTATAAGGTTCTCACACAAGAGTCAGAGATACAGTTTTCTTGGAGAAAGCTTTGGCGTCATAAGGCTCCTCCCAAAGCCTCTTTCTTTGTGTGGACAGCGTCTTTGGGTAAGATCCTCACTACGGATAATCTAAGAAAGAGGAGGATAATTATTGCAGATTGGTGTTGTATGTGTAAAAGCGGGGGTGAGTCGGTAAATCATTTACTTTTACACTGTGAGATAGCTAAGGCTATTTGGGACGAGGTGTTTAAAAGGATGGATATGGCGTGGGTGATGCCGGAAACAGTTTTGGATGTATTGGCTTGCTGGAATTCTATCCGTGGGGTGAGACAGATTAAAGCAGTGTGGAAGATGATCTCTATCTGTATTATGTGGTGTCTATGGCAGGAACGAAATGAGAGGACTTTTGAAGACAGAGAGATCTGTGGAGGAGCTAAAATTGTTGTTTTTTAGAACTCTTTGTACTTGGGCCATTGCTGTTGACTTAAATGGCATGGACCTTCATGAATTCCTAGTTTCCTACATGCCTACATAAACAGTGCATTTTCTTTGTATAGTGTTACTTTGATGATTTAATAAAGTCTTATTTTACTTATAAAAAAAAAAAAGTATCTAAAGTAGCTCTTTTGAAACACCATATTTATAAATTTCAGATGTAACCGATCTCCGCATTTTGGACCATTTTAAGGGTCCAAAATAAATACGTGTTACTATGTAAAAATCTAAACTGGTGTATGAACATGGTGACTTCTCATACACAATTAAAATCTAAAAGTGAGTAATAAAGACTCGATTCTGAGTCAGCAGAGAAGCAGATTTGACATACATATATCGATACTATGTAAGGGGAAATAAAAGGAAATTAACTAAAAGAGATCTGCATAAAAATAATTCAAAATGTAGAGAACATACGGATTGTTCCAGTCAGTTGTATCCTCATTGACCAGATGGGTCCATTTTGTCCTTCCACTACGACCAAAGTGCTTGACCTGCATGACTTTGGGCAATATTGTCTTGTCCATCTTATCTTCTCCAGTTGGAGCAGAGAAATCACGATGATAAAT
Organism: Juglans mandshurica; assembly: GCA_022457165.1. Taxonomy (NCBI): domain Eukaryota; kingdom Viridiplantae; phylum Streptophyta; class Magnoliopsida; order Fagales; family Juglandaceae; genus Juglans; species Juglans mandshurica. The sequence continues at coordinate 25,193,614 of CM039625.1, read as the reverse complement.
ATTATTTGTCCCAGCAGTTGGAACACGATCATCAGTATCTGACTGGAAGAATGCACCCTTGTGGTAATATTTCTGCATGAACCTCCATTTCTGCTTTGGAGGTGGAGCAGATTTTGGATTCTTCCTCTCCCACTCCCTTCGCTCTTCCTCTGTCATGTTTCTCACCTTTTCAATCTCTTCCTTCTCCTTTAACATTGCCTCACGATCCTCCCTATCCCTCTTTATCCTAGCAATCTCCCTCGCCTTCCAAGCTTCATACTCCTCAGCCTCATTGACTTCATCATCGGTATCAACATCAGCAATATTTGCCTCCATTTCCATATTCTTTTGAATCTCTTCATCTTTTCGAATTTCCTCAACCACGATCTGCTTTGTCTCCACCTTCCTCTCCTCTAGTCTCTTCCTCTTTGATTCCTCAAGGGCTTGTTCTTCAGCTTCAAGACGCTCGCGTTCAGCAATGGTATCCCTCTCCGATTTAGGAACAAAGACAGGCTTAACCATTGCAATTCCCATATGTTCTTCCTCCGAATCAGTCTCATACTCAGATTCCTCTTCCTCCTCTTCTTCTACCTCCTCCTCTTCTTCTTCTGGAAGTACAGCCTCTTCCTGCTCCCTCTGAAGCAACTTCTCCCTAATTCTTCTTCTCCTTTCCTCTAAAGCATCCGCGTCCTCTTCCTCTAGATCTAATCCCTCCTGCCTTCTAGCTTCCTCCTCAATTGTTGAAACAATTTCAGCTTGTCGGATGCGCCGATGATCAGCTCTCACTTCATCACGATTATCTATCCTACTCTCAGCCAAACGGCGCAGCCTAGCATCATCCTTCTTCACAATATGTGAGTCATCATGACTTGGGAACGCTCGTTCAAGGGCAGCCACCCTATCCAACTGGATATCCCCATCTTCATGAACATCCTCAGCCCATTCTGGAGCTCTACCAGGCCAATATCTTTTAACTTTTGTTTGCCCAATTTTCCCTCTAAGCTTATCCCTAATTGCAATTATAGTATCACTAACACCTGCTGTCACCGACATTGTTAAACCGATACAAGCCCACAAAAATAAACCCTAAGTTATAAAAATTTCAACCCACAAACTAGCCGGTCTGTAATACCCTGAAACCAAAACGAGAACTGAAGAAGTTAGCACGATTTTTCACTAATATTGTTGACAAAACAACCAAATCAGCGTATCCATTTTGCAAATATCTCATTCGTAAAACAACTCCAATATCCATAGAATATTTGTAATACAAGCAGGTACGAAGAGAGCAATCATGTTTCAACTATTATATGTACAATCGATACTAGAAACAAGGACAATAAAATAAAATAAAAAACACAAGAAATTAATGCTCTCCACCAAAGATCTAATCGAAAAACCCAGACCCAAAAATTATTCGACGCATTCTGTTTAGACACGAAGAAATTAAAGGAAAATACACAGAGCATAAGACAAAATTCGTCTTCTATAATTTGGAACCAGGATTATTTCCGATTGGCACAAGTATGTAACTCACGCTTAGATGCTTTGGGTTGGCCCAAACTTATGGGTGTTAATGGCTAAACTCCGATTGGCTCGTCGGAAAGGTGGGGGAGCGTCTTGTCGGCGGGATTGCAGCTTGAGGCGGTTCGGTGGGGCGATTGGGGCGATTGAAGCGAGGAGCAATCGGCCTTGAGGGCTCTAAATATCCTGTCCAAAACGAACGTCTCAGTGTGATTAAGCCCGTTTCGACGGCGAGGTGAGGTGAATGAGATAGTTTGTATAATAAGATTATTAATTGAATTTAGAGTAGACGATAAGAGGTGAGATTATTATTAAAACTTATTTTCTTAAATTATAAATTTTTAAAATTTTTGATATAAAATAAAATAAATAATTTAATTTTTTTAAATTTTAAAATAAAAATAATATTTTAAAAAAATATTTTAATAATATTTTATTCACCTTTTAACTTTTATCTCAATTTATCTTATCTCATCTATGAAAAGATGGGATGGTTTAATCTCATATCATTTTATCTTATTTTATTTTCTTTCTAAATGTCATTTAAATATAAATATTTTTTAATCAAATATTTAACTTTTTTATTTATTATCATTTTTTTAAATTTTTAAACAAAATATAAAAAATATAAAAATAGGAATAATGCTTTTTGAACCGATGAAGTATCAATGATTTTGACCCATTTTTTTTTTTAATGATTAAGAAAGTGAATATTATTAAATTGATATATTTTTATAAAAAAATATTTAAAAATGTTAAAAAATATTTATAAAGAAAGAAAAAAATTTGAAATTACACTTATCTGTCAGGATTATCGGTTGGGACATCGATCCCAGTAGCATCATGTAAAAACAATTTAATTTTTTTAAATATCAAAATAAAAATTATATTATAACAATATTTTAAGTTTATAATATTTTTATTTAACTTTCTCTTCCTCATTTCTTAAAATCTTATAAAACATAATAATTTAAATTATTTCACTATTATTTACAAACAATTTCATTAATATTCACAAAATTTTCATCTTGTATAATTCTTCAAACATCCCCTTAATGCTTTTTGTATGGAGTAACGCTAGATAGGTTAGATACAACCGTTACGTTCTTTTGTAAGAAGAGTAGAATTTATTATTAAAAATTTATTATTTTTATATTTATTTACATTGTTTTAAAAAAAGAATGTGCGACATTTATACCTTTTATAACTGTAAAAAATAATTTTGATAGTTTCCTTTAATAACAAAGAATAAACTCTACAGAGTCCAACTCCGCCCCACTATTGCAATGATCTCTCTCTCTTGGTGCGAACGGGTAAGAGGTACATTTTGCGAATTGCGAAGTCTTGTCATCTAGGTTTTTGAGTCGAAGTTAGCAGTTTACAATGGGATGATTTACTTCTTTGCCTTCTTGAGGATCTGGTGTTAATTGAAGAGGAGCGTTCTGATGTGATAATTGCTGCATCGGAAATGGAAAATACTTCCCACAAAGGGGAATATTGTTTATTTGGGTTCATTGTTTCTGATCAAGTTACTTAAGAGTGAAATTGTGCATAGCACGATAGACAATATTTGACAATTGCAGGGAACTACCCGATTCTCTAGTATGGGTTTGAATGCCTTTTTGATTGAATTTAACAACAAAAAAGACCTCCACAAGGTGAAGCAGGGTTGATTGTTTGATTATTGCCTTTTCTGTATGGGCAATGCTAGGGATCCTGCTGGGAGATCTCGTTGGAGCATCCTGCTCTATTTTTTTTCTTTTTTTAGTTTTTTTTTAAGTAGTGATGATTAAGAAAATGTTGTTTAATAATATTGTGAATTTTCTTCTTTTTTAAAAGTGTTAAAAAATGATGTAAAAAAAATTTAAATATTTTTTTCACATCATTTTTTTAACACTTCTAAATATTTAAAAAAAAAGAAATTCACAATATTATTAAATAACATTTTTTTAATCACTACGTAAAAAAAAACTACAAAAAAAAAAAAAATTGGAGCGGGATGTTTGAACGGGATCCCCAATGGGATCCCTATTATTTTCCTTTCTGTATTAAAGACTTTGATGGGCTTGTTTCTACACTGATTTGCATTATACTACGAAATCCTTTTGGGTTCAATTACACCAATTGGTCTTTGGGTGTATGAATTGTCAAGTTGGAGAGCTTATAGGTGGCTTGCTTGGGACAATGGAACAAGTCAATGTGAATCAAAATGGAATTGGTTGGGGTCAGTTCTTTGGTCAAAGTAGCATTGGATATCACTAAACTATTATGATCTTTGTAACTAAAATAAAGAGTATACTGGCAATTCAAGGAGTTAGTAGGCCTCCAACATTCACTCGAAATCAAATGGGCTAAAAAACTGGAATTCATTTAATCAAACAGTACAATAAATAGACAAACTTCAACTAACTTAATCCCTAAACGCACGGACTAGTGCTGTGACCCATAACCCGACTTGCAAACAGCCCATGATCGATTCAACATAAATAATGACCCAACTACTACACTATAAATGAAATATACAAAAATACCCCAAACAAATAAGTAAATGCCCTATTTGACGTAGCCCTTGGTACATTCCTTCTTGTCTTGACATAGGCTCATAACACAACCTCCCTCTCAAAAGACCTTGCCCGCAAGGTTAAAAACTTCAGCCGCAACTCTTCCAAATCTACCCATGACACATCCTCTTCCGTCGATCCCTTCCATTGGACTAATAGCTCAACACCAGCTCTGTTTCCTCTTCTCTTCAATCGCCTTTCTAATATCTTCTTTGGTTTAAAGTTAGGGTTCGATCTTCCATGACCAACGGAAACTTAGGGCTAGAAACCACTCGAGCTCCAAGCTTCTTCTTGAGGCACGAGACATGAAATATGGGAGTTCTTCGGTAGATCCAGCTTATAGGCGACCTTCCCAATCTTCTGCATAACCAAAAAGGGCCCATAATACCTTGGAGAGAGCTTCAAAATTCTCCTCACGGCCATTGTCATCTGCCAATATGGGCGTAGCCTTAAATATACCTAGTCCTCGATATTGAACACCCTATCCGTTCTCTTCTTGTCGGCATAATACTTCATCCTTGTTTGAGCTTCTTGCAGGTTTTCGCGCACCAAGGTGAGGATGAAATCACGACTCTTCATTTCTTGTTCAACTACTTGCACCGTAGTAGATCCAGGCTCATATGGAAGGAGACGTGGTGTTGGTTGGCCATACACAATTTCAATGGGGGGCTAAGTCCTGCGGAGGTGTGCACTAAAGTATTGTGGAGGTGTGCACTAAGGTATTGTAAGACCATTTTGCTAACGGAAGCCACCTAACCCAGTCTTTTGGTATGTCGCTTGAGAAGCATCAGAGGTAACCTTCTAGCCATTGTTCATCACTTCAGTTTGGCCATCCATCTGTGGATGATAAGCTGAACTTAGTAGCAGATTAGTACCACTCAGGTGGAAGATTTCCTTCCAAAAGTGGCTAGTAAAAATAGCATCTCAATCATTGACTATGCTTTGGGGTATTCCATGAAGCTTAAAGATATTATCCATGAATAGCCGTGCTACTCCCACGGCTGTATATGGATGAGCCAAGGGTAAGAAGTGACAATACTTACTGAATCTGTTAACTATTACCATGATTACGATGTATCCCTTAGACAGAGGCAACCTGTAACAACCCGATCCGAAGTTTAGGCCATAAGATAAGTTTTATTATTATTATTATTATAAGATTTTACATTTACTAGAGTTTTGTTTTATTATTAATTCTAATAACTATAAACCTCCAAACTCGTACGTCTCTCAATATTAGTTGTTAGCATTCTAGTGGAAACCAACTTTGTTGATGATCAATTTCTTCACTCCGCATGTCTCCACTCCCATGCACATGCACGTCTCTACTCCTCTAGGTTTCCTTTTATTTTTCTCAATCATCTACATTTATAAATTTCGCTTACCCCTTATACAAGAAGAGAAAACTCGAAGCCGTGAGCCACCCCACTACTGAACTCCTCCACACCGTGAACCTTCCCCCACTCTCAACCACCATGCAAGGCCAAGAGCCCCCCCAAGCCTCACCGTGCCCCACCCTCTTCATGGAACCATTTTGGTGAACCTCTGTTTTCCACGTCCGAAACAGAGCAGTCACCTCTCTTCCACCCCGAGTTACTTGTTTCGCCAGAGTCTGCCATAGAAGACGTCGAAGCGCCACCACCAGCCACCACAAAAGACAGCGGACCATCCTCAGCGGCCAAGGCACACCGTAGCAGCCACGGACGTGAAGAAGCCTCTGCTTCTCTTCCACAGTAGCGACCTCAAGGGACGCCGAACCACCTCTCCGACGACATAGAAACTGTCGGCCATCTTTGTTCCGTCGCACCCACTCCCTCAGGTAAGCCGCTGTCGTCGCTGCCATTCTCTCTCTCTCTCTTGTTTTCGGTCTAACAATTCTCTCTCTAAACTCTCTCTCCCTCACTCAGCGTCGCACCACACTACCAGAAGACCTAGTCACGCCGCTTGACTTCCAGCCGCCGGAACCACCGCACCGTGTAGCCCCTCCTCTCTCGGTGAGTCCATCGCATAACTTCCCCCTCCCTCGCAATCCCTCTAGTTTTTTTTGGCCCCGTATGTTTTGATTTCCAGAGAAATCCTTAAGTTCTTGATGGGCCCTTGGGCCCTAAGCCCTTATATGCGTATGCTAGGCTTATTTAGATGGACTCATGTAGTAATATTATTATGGGCCAGATTTCAACCCTTGCAGATTCTAATGATCTTTAAATGGACTTGTATTTTAAATTGGGCTTGATCTTATTTTATTTCAATAACAGTTTTAGTAATTTTATTGGGCTTAATATTTTAAAGGACAATTTTTAATTAAATAAATATATTAGTTAAAGGCCATTTTATAAGGAAGTGTTTAAAGAATTTGAAATATATTTTAAAGTATATTATTGAGCCTAATATTTTAGTTAATATTTCCTTTGTCTATTTAGTAGGATTTTAATAAAATTATTATGTTATATTTTAAATGGAAAATTAAGAAATATGTTAAGAGTATTAAAATTATATTAGTTTTTATTTGATTTCTTGTTAAATTAATATTATGTTAATCATGGGAATGTAAATCTATTAATTGAGATTTTTATGACTTATTTTAAGATAGCCCTAGTATCCTACTAAATTATAATATGTTATTATTATTTAAGTAATTTAAATACTAGGATTTATTGATTATTGTGTTAAACAAAAGATTTATTTGACTATCTTTTAGATTGTGAATTTAATTAAATAGGATATTAGTACATGTTGTTCTTAGACAAATTTAGTGATAGTTATTATTGCATATATGTGTCGAGTTATGAAGTGATATTCAAGAAAAAGCGCAGCGAGGTAAGTGATTTGATCATAAATTAGAATAATAACAGTTCAGCTTATATATAAGTATTATTCAAGCCAGTTCATTGACAGCCATTATTTATGTACCACTCATGTCATATGCAAACATGTCATCCAACAAAGCATACAATCATGTCATTCCGCATCATATTCAAATTCAGAAATTATAATTATGTATGTATTATGCCATGTATCTCATGTGTATAAGACACATATGCTATCTTAAGTTCAAAATGCAAGATAAGATTAGATCAATTAATCAGATGACCATTCAGATGCATGATATCAATGCAGTTCAGTTTCAGGGTGGATGTGCAAGCCACAAATTCAGACGTGGTCCACCATAGTATGCCAGAATACTATCAGCGGCTCCCCTCGCGGCCGCGGGATGTGGGGCCGGTGCACAACCTCGCACACAGCGTTAAGTGTGTTGGTCAATCAGATCAGTCAGTTAAATCAGACCAGTCAGTTATTTCAGATAAATCAGTCATGCATAGCATAAGCATCAGTATGAACAGTCATGAATTTTAAGGTCTCAGCATGAAAACTTTTATAAAAATTTTATATATTACGTTTACGTTGTGATTTTCTTATTGAGTCTTCGACTCATTTTAGTTTGTTTTCATGTTTTTAACCACCCAAGTGAGAATGATGATCACGGGCAGGCAGACCAGGATTAGATGGAGCAGTTAATTTAGCTTCAGACCTTCTAGAATAAAATTGTTTTTATGTCATAAATATTATTCAATTTATTCATTTAAGATTTTGGAAGATAATTTATTAGACAGTTTTCTACAAAATAAATCATAATTTCATTTATTAAATATGAGATCTCTTGCCGGGTTTATTTTATGAAAAACACGTGACACTCCTAGCCTACGGGAAGGGGGTGTTACACAACCCCTCTATGAAGTTCATACTAATGTGAACCCATGCCTTGCTTGGAACCGATAATGGTTGTAAGAGCCATGCAGGCTTGATATTCTCAGTTTTATTTCTTTGGTACACCTTAAATTCTTTAATGAATTTCCAGACATCTTTTCACATTCCATTCCAAAAGAATTCTTTCTTAATCCTTGAATATGTCTTCTAGTCCTAGGGGACTATTGTGAAATTGTTGCAGCACTTGCTTTTGGTAGGGTTCCAGGGTTCCTAAGTGTAACCTCCCTTTATAATATAATAAACCATCACATAAGTGATACTTGTGGGGATCAAAATCACCTTGATGGCAGTGGTTAATGAGCTGCTGCAACTAGGGATCTTGGTCATAAGCTTGTTGGAGCCCTTCCAACCAAGTAGCTTTTACTGCACTCACTGCCTTGGCTTCCATGTCAAGGAGTGTAAGCTTTTTGATCTGATTCTTCATTCTCTATGGGTAGTCTTGATAATGCATCAACTGCTTTGTTTTCCCTTGCACTCCGATATTCTACTGTGAAATCAAACCCTAATAGCTTTGCAATCCACTTCTGCTGAAAGGGAGTTCCTACTCTCTGCTTTAGCAGGTGCTTAAGAGCATGCTGATCTGTTCTTACCTTAAAATTATACCCCAATAAATAATGCCTCCATTTCCGAATAGCCAGTACTAAAGCCAATAATTCTTTTTCATGAGTTGACAGAAACAGATTTTTCCTCTTGAGTGCCTGGCTCAAATAAGCCAGTGGCCTTCCTTCCTGCATCAGAACAACTCCTAGCCCATTTTCCAATGCATCACACTCCATCACAAACATCTTGAAAAAGTCCGGTAGCCCTAGAACAGGGGGTGTCACCATAGTAGCTTTGAGAGCAATGAAGGCTTGGTTTGCTTCCTCTGTCCAAGTGGAAGAATTCTTCTTGAGGAGGGCAGTCAAGGGGGCTGCAATTCTCCCATATCCCTTAATAGAATTTCTGTAATACCATGTAAGGCCTAAAATACCCCTTAAAGCCTTAGGAGTTTTAGGTATAGGCCATTCAATCATAGCTGAGATCTTTATGGGATCTGTCTTGATTCCTTCCTTGGAAATGAAGTGACTCAGGTACTCCACCTCCCGACAGCCAAAAACACACTTAGAAGCCTTAGTATATAGATGGTGGTGCCTTAGTATATTACTTGTTATATATGAGAATATTATCAAAAAATACCAACACAAATTTTCTAAGGCAAGGCCTGAAAATTTCATTCATCAACCCTTGAAAAAGTGATGGTGTGTTAGTAAGCCCAAAAAGGCATTATCAAAAATTCATAGTGCCCTCATGTGTACAAAAGATAGTTTTAGAAACATCTTCAGGTTTCATCCCGATTTGATGATAGCTCGATCATAAATCAAGCTTAGAAAATAATTCAACACCATACAATTCATCCAATAATTCATCTATGTTCGGGATATGGAACTTATCTTTAATGGTGTCTTTGTTTAAGGCCTAATAATCGACACACATACGCCAACTGTCATCCGCCTTTCTCACTAAGAGGACTGTGAAGAACATGGACTTTGACTAGGCTGAATGATCCCTGCCCTGAACATTTCTTTGACTAATTTCTCAATCTCCTCCTTCTGGTAGTATGGATAATGCTATGGCCTTACACAAGTGGGTTTGGCTGCCCCTTGGAGCTGGATTTGTTGGTCAGGACTCCTGGGGGGAGGGAGCCCAGTGGGTTCAGCGAACACTGTCTAGAAAGTACCCATAATAGTCTGTATGGTAGGGTCCACAAGTGCCCTTCCTTTGGAGTTGGCAACCTCCATTAGTTGTAGCCAGATCCCTTTTCCTTCCAAAAGAGTAGCCTTACTTAACTTCTGGCCTTCCTCCAAAGTGCTCTCGGGTAGCTTAAGGCCTCGTAACCATAAGTACCTCCCATTGACAGAAAATCTCATACTTAAATCTACAAGATTCCACTGAATAGTACGCAGACTTCTCAACCAATCAATCCCTAATACAATATCATACCCTCCCAGGGTTAGTAAATAAAGATTGGCTACAAAAGCATAATGTTGAAATTTAAGAGTAACCGTCTTACAGCAACCTCGACAAGGAAGGGTCTCTCTATTAGCAACTTGCACTATCAAGTGGCTCCCCTCCACTGGTAGTTTTGCCCTTCTTCCTACATTTATATCTATAAAACTGTGCGTACAACCAATATCGATCAAAACAATAATTGTTTGGTGATTTAGTTTTCCAACTAACCTCATGGTCTTAGGTGAAGGTGCTCCTACTATGGCATGTAGAGAAATGCCTAGCAACTATGCGTGCTGTATTGCTGGAATCGCCTCTGTGTCAGGTTGGTTGGGGGCCTCCTCTTCTTCCCTCTCTTCATTTGCATCTACCTCCAACTCCATACCTTCAAACGGATAAATTTTTGGTCTACTACACTTGTGTCCTGGCTAGTATTTCTCATCACAGTAGTAGCACAATCATTTTTCTCTCATTTCTTGCATTTGATTATGGTTTATGCGTCTGATGGGGTAGGGATTTCTTCTAGGTGGGCTCATATTAGGTTTTGGGTTTATTGGAGGGGATGGTAGTCTAAGCATGGGGTTAGGTCTCGGTAGTTCTAAGGTAGAGGGCTTGGCAGAGGTTGGATATGAACTGGACTGGACATTTGGGGTTCGGTAATTATGATTTATCCTCCATACTTCTTCTTCTTGCAATCGTGCCAGGCCAAAGGCAGCCAAGAGGGTGGTTGGTTTAAATATGGTAACTATAATCCTCAATTCATCTCTTAGTCCACTTAAGAAAGTACTAATGCGAACCCTAGTATTTTTATTGGATAGGATCTCAAATGCAGTTTGATACTCCTCCACACTACCTGTTTGCCGTAGCTTTGTAAATGCTCCCACCGGATCCTCATATGTCGAAGGCCCAAACCAATGCTAAAATCCCAAGAAGTCCTCCCAGTTGACCACCGGGCTTGACTCCATCAACCAACTGTACCACGACAATGCTTTCCCCTCCATGTGGAAAGAAACGATCTAGAGCTTGTGGTCCTTTGGTGTTTGGCAGTAAGAGAAAAACTATTGCGCCTTCAAAATCCACTCATGGGATCTCCTCCATCAAAGCAAGGAAAATCCAAGCAAAGTGTCCTTGCATGAATTCCACCCTGCCCATCAAAAAGAGCATTAGCGTTCATCTTCACATGAGTGTTACCCGATGATCCTTCCCCCGAATTAAATCTAGTAGACATTTGCACTAAGCTATTATAGCTTGAGGCCAAGTTACTGATTTGTAGTAAAACTTTCTCCATTAATGCACGTTGCCGATCCTGCTCCTCTTTCAAGGAGGATGTCTCCTCGAAATGGTCACTGCCTTTGCAAGCTGAGCTATATGAGTTCCCTCCGCCATGTCGTAGGAACGCGACTCTGAGACTAACTTATTATTATCTCTATAATTAAAATAAAGAGTATACTGGCAATTCAAGGAGCCAGCAGGCCTCCAACATTCACTCGAAATCAATTGGGCTAAAAAATGGGAATTCATTTCATCAAATAGTACAATAAATAGACAAACTTCAACTAACTTAATCCCTAAACGCACGGACTAGTGCTAAGACCCATAACGCACGACTTACAAACAACCCATGACCCATTCAACATAAATAATGACCCAACTGCTACACTATAAATGAAAATATAAAAATACCCCAAACAAATAAGTAAATGCCCTAGCCCTTACTACATTCCTTCCCATCTTGACTTAGAGCTAGTTTGGGTAGTGAGAATACTCCACTACTAATATTTATTATTTTATTATTATTTTTTACTTACTTTTCATTACTATTGACTATTATTTAATATTCTATAATTACTTTTTCATTACTATTCACATAATATCTGAGATCACCTCACTACCCAAATGCAACCTTAGGCTCGTAACACAAACCTCTTGTACGAGGGAGATTGGTGGTGGTTCAGGGTCATTCACTCTAGATTTCTTTGCGATACAAACGCCTTCCTTGATTTTGTTTTCGGTGTGGTATCATCAAGTGGGTGTCCTCTTCCTCCCAAGACAACTCTGCATGGAGGATCTTAAGGATCAGTATGGACCTTGGATTCGTGCAGCCACAAATGCTATTTCTTTGATGCTCGGGAAATCTCATCCTCCTCCACATTCAGTTTTTCAGCCTCCAGCGATAGTTATTTGATCAAAATTTACTACGATGGTCACGGATGGCAGTTTGTTGGCAAACCCAACCGTTGTTTCTAACTCATTGAACGGGGATAGTTATGCAGTTACCAAGGACAGATCCCCTTGTCAAAGTGAGGATTTTGTTAGGGGCGCAGACTAGAGTAGCGAAAGAAAAAGGTGGAAGTCTGAAGAGTGAGAATATGAGATGGGGCTAAGGGCTACATATGTAATGTCTTTTTTTAATTATTAGGGGTATTAAAGTCTTTCTTTATATTTATGTATTGCAGTCTTTATTTCATTATGTAATGGGTGGGCTTATTTGACCAAGTCCTTAGGAGTAGTTGTAGTTTGTGGGCCATGTTGGGCCATTGTGGGTCGTGTCTTTGTTATCTGTATTTATATTCAGTTATCAACATAAATGAAGATCATCAGAAAGTTCATTCAAGTACAATTGTGGAGGTTGTGGCTCCTCGAACTGTCACTAAACACATTTTTTTATTTACAGTCATTCCATTGTTCCTAATAGTGGTATCCAGAGCCGCGTTCCTATGCCATGGCTAAAGGTACCCGTCATGCTCAGCTTGCGGAAGCTGTGTCCACACTGAAGGGAGAAACAATACACCTACGAGAAGAGCAAGATAAACATAGAAAAATTCTAGAGGTAGTGTTACAAGAACTTAACAATCTTGCAGCCAGTTATGATCAACTGGCGGTAATGGCAGGGAAGCAACACTCAAGAGAGGGATCATCCAACAGACAGGTCTGTAACAATCCTTTATTTGAAGGGGGATGGGGTATTCATGCTAGATCCCTTAGGTTGGAATTTTCAAAATTCGATGGGACTGAACCTATGGAGTGGGTTCTTAAGGCCCAACAGTTTTTCACTTATTTTAATACACCTAAAGATCAAAAGCTACAGATAACCTTCTTCCACATGGAGGGTAAGGCACTATCTTTGTACTGTTGGTTAATGGAGTCAGGGCCTATCCATACATGGAAGGATTTTATCTCTGCACTTAAGGTGCGGTTTGGGCCCTCCATATATGAGGACCCAGTTGGGGCTTTCACTAAACTAAGACAAATAGGGAATGGAGAAGAGTATCAGACTCAATTTGAAGCCTTATCTATTAGGATTCGTGGGCCTACGGAGGAGTTCCATATTAGCACTTTTATTAGTAGGCTCAAGGATGATCTCAGAATTATGGTTACAATGTTTAAACCCACATCCCTTTCGGCTGCTTTTGGGTTAGCCAAGTTACATGAAGATGAGGTGTATAGGAGGAGTCAGGGAATAACCACCAGAAATTCACTTCAAAATCACACAAACCCACCTTATAACTCGAACCAATAGCTTCAACCCCTATTTTGAGGTTACCTACACCACTCACCAGACCAGATTCATTACCTCAACCCACCAATACTAACCCTACCAACCAATATAAACCACTTTACCCATTAGAAGGATCACTCCAGCACAAATGCAAGAAAGAAGAGAGAGGGGGTTGTGTTACTATTGTGATGAGAAGTTTCACCTAGCTCATAGGTGTAATATGCCTAGATTGTTTCTGTTAGGTTGGGAAATGAAGAGGAGGATCAAAAGGAAGTGGATAGGCTCCTAGCTGTCATACAGTCAGTAGATAATAATGTTCAAGAGAAGGAAATGAGGGGATTATTGGGCATTTCTCTACATGCCCTAGCAGGTTCCATCTCTCCTAAAACTATGAGGGTGGAAGGGATTATTAATCATCAAAAGGCACTAATTCTCATTGATACTGGTAGAACACATAGTTTTGTGGACCCATATGTAGCAAGAAAGTCAAAACTACTAGTGGGGAGAAGCCAGCTATCAGTAAGAGTGGCTAATGGGGATAACCGTCCTTGCCAAGGTTTCTGTAGGACAGTTCCTATCCAAGTACAACACTTAAATTTCATAGCTCATCTCTATTTACTGACTCTGGAGGGTTGTGATATGGTTTTGGGGGTGGACTGGTTAAGGAGTCTGGGTTCTATTTTGTGGAGTTTTTCTGACCTTACCATGCAGTTCACTTTCAATGGTGTGGTAGCTCAACTCCAAGGAATTCACCCATCAAGTGAAGTATTGGAAGAACAAGACCATACCCTTAAGTTACAAAAAGGGTCAGTCAAGGGAGTCTGGTTGCATTTATTGGGGGAGGATTATGCAAAAACAGAGAGGGTACCAGATTCATAAATACAGCAAGTAGTGCAAGAATTTGGAGTAGTTTTTGTTGAGCCACATGGCTTGCCTCCACCTCGGAGTCACGACCATAGGATTCAGCTACAAGAGGGATCTAAACCAGCCTATGTACGTCCCTATAGATAACCCTATTACCAGGAGACAAAAATTGAATGATTGGTTGCTAAGAAGCTAAACAGTGGAATAATAAGGAGCAGTCAAAGTCCCTACTCTTCACTTGTTCTGTTGGTGAGAAAAGCGGATGAAAGTTGGCAGATGTGTGTGGACTATTGTGCCCTCAAGAAGGACACTATTAAAGATAATTATCCTATCCTGAATATTGATGAGTTATTGGATGAGCTCTATGGAGCTGAATTTTTCTCTAAATTAGATTTACATTCTGGTTATCATCAAATCAGAATGCGTCCGAGTGATATACATAAAACTGCCTTTAGTACCCATGAGGGTCACTATGAGTTATTGGTAATGCCTTTCAGCCTCACCAACGCTCTTTCAACTTTTCAAGGATTAATGAATGAGATTTTCAAACCCTATCTAAGGAAGTTTGTGTTAGTGTTTTTTGATGATATATTAATTTATAGTAAGACACTGTAGGATCATGTATAACACTTGCGCACTGTATTGGAGATTTTGTAATCTCACCAGTTTTATTCCAAGGCTTCGAAATGTACCTTTGGTAGCAAGGAAGTTGAGTATTTGGGACACCTAATTTCGAGGGAAGGGTTGAAGGCAGATCCATAGAAGATAGCAGCAATGCAAGGGTGGCCAATTCCTATAAGTCTCAAGGCACTGAGGGGTTTGTTGGGCCTCACAAGATATTATAGAAAATTTGTACAGGGGTATGGTATGATAACAACACCACTCATGACACTACTAAAAAAGAACTTTTGTATGGACAAAAGGGGCTTTGCAGGCTTTCAACAAACTCAAACATGCCATGATTAACCCACCAGTTCTATGTCAGAGGAATAAGGTTGAAACTCTTCACCCTGCAGGATTGCTTCAACCTCTTCCCATACCAAAGATGAACTGGGATGACATTAGTATGGATTTCATAGATGGGTTGCCACCCTCATAGGGTTGAACAGTGATAATGGTGGTGGTGGACAGTTTGAGCAAGTATGCCCATTTCATGTCACTCCACCACCCTTACACTGCCCCGACAGTAGCAAGGCTTTTTATGGAGAACATATTTCGATTACATGGAATGCCACAGACCATAGTCAGTGACAGGGATCCAATTTTTACAAGCCAGTTTTGGTCAGAGTTATTTAGGATCTGTGGGACAGATCTCCTACTGAGCTCAGCTTACCATCCACAGACTGATGGTCAAACAGAGGTTGTTAAATAAAATCTCGAATGCTATTTACGGTGCTTTACTATTGACAAACCCAAAGATTGGAAAAAATGGCTAGCCCTAGCGGAGTTTGTATAGAACACCTCAAAGCACAGCTAGATCCAGATATCACCTTTCGAGACAGTGTACGTGTATCCTCCACCAAGGCTTTTACCCTATGAACTTGTGTCAACCAGAGTTCATGCAGTGGAGGAGGAGTTGAAAGGCTGGGATCTCATCGCCAAGCTAGTTAGGGAAAACCTTCAAGAGGCACAAGTTAGGATGAAATGGCATGCTGATAAAAATCGAACGGAAAGGGAGTTTTAAGAAAGAGAGTGGGTTTACTTATGTTTGAGGCCCTATCGTCAAATGTCTGTGGCTATGAGGAGGAACCTCAAGTTATCTCCGAGGTATTATGGGCCCTTTCAGATCCTCCTTCGAGTGGGGAAGGTTTCCTATCACTTGGATCTACCCCGAGAGTCCCAGATCTACCCCACATTTCATGTGTCATGCCTTAAATAGAAGTTAAGAGCTCATGTGCAGGCTAGTTCTTAGTTACCTCAGGTGACAGCAGATGGAGCCCTGACGCTTGAACCTAAGGCGATTCTGGAAAGGCGACTGAAGAGGAAGGGACGCAGAGCGGGAGTTGAGATTTTAACCCACTGGAAGGGAACATCCATAGAGGACGCGACGTGGGAGGACCACGAGAGCTTGAAGAGGAGATTTCCAGATCTTGTGGGCAAGATCTTCTGAGAATGAGAGTATTGTTAGGGGTGCAGACTAGTGTGGCCAAAGAAAAGGGGGGAAGTCTGAAGAGTGCGAATATGAGAGGGGATTAAGGGCTACGTATATAATGTCTTTCTTTTAATTAGTAGGGGTATTAAAGTCTTTCTTTATGTTTATGTATTGCAGTCCTTATTTCATGATGTAATGGGCGGGCTTAGTTGACCGAGTCCATAGGAGCAGTTGTAGTTCGTGAGCAATTGGTCCACCGTTGAAGATGTACCCACCTTCCTTGCTATCTCCTCATATTTTCTTTTAAGATTATGGAGTTCATGTTCTTCTACTTCTCTTCCTTATTCGGTCTAGCTTGCATATTTCGGGACCTCGCATATTCACAATCGCTGGACTTTGCTCCGCTATCCCGCTTCTGTTGAGGTTTTCTGAGTTCCTCATTTTCCTTACGAAGTGTTTGCACTTCATCAATTAACTTTGTCACTCATTCCTCCATGTTTTTCAATCTTACTTCCATGACGTCTCCCATATCTCTCCTAAGTTGTCCAGAATGGGTTGTTGCAGACATGCAAAGGGCACATAAGAATCACAAGGATGCCACAGACGGCGCCACTGTCAACGTCATGTTTCGCACACCTTTGGGCCAGGCTTCGACAACTCAGGTCTTCCGAAATAGGCCTGCAAAATATGAGAGAGGATGCAACTAGAAGAGGGAGGCCTTAGGGTCGGGGAGTCTTCGATGCCAAAGTTAGTAAATATTCTTGAAAGTTTGTAAATAAGTGAAAGACTTTAAGGATCAGAGAGAGTATTCTCATACCTAGGACCTGCTATTTATACTATTAAGTCCAGGGGGATAGATCGTGTTTGCCCTATGGAGTCCGCGTCCTTCGTATTGTTCCTTATGTTAGAGTCCTTTAATGCAGCGTGGCTTTGTGACAACGTCATTAATGTGGCGTGTAGCCCAGGTAGTGGTGTTATTAATGCGGCATGGTTCTCCAATTTCCTTATCCTAGACCTTGGTGGTCCGTTGATGTCTTTCCTGTCAGAAAATCAAGGATTCCCCGCACATTACGCCTACTATGTGGACGTGCACTTGAGAATTGAACACTACTCGAGGGTCCTTCAGATTGACGAGTCTCATCCCCTGCAGCACCCTCCTTCCTACAGGTTGCGTCCAGAGGACCCTTACCATGGTCCGAGTTGGAGACTGTTTGTTTTGGACTGGACCTTCGGTCATAATTCCCTTAGCTTTCATTCACAGTCCCGCTAGATTTAGTAGGGGGAAAATCCCCTTACAAGTATCATTCTTTGAGGTTGATTGGGAGAAAGAAAATATGTTTTAAGTGCTATGAATTGATGTTTAGCTAGTACCAAAAGATGATTTAATTTGGTTAAAGCTAGCATTATGGCTAAGGTATTTATTTGGGGATGTATTTTACTAGAAAGATATATATATATATATATATATTTATTTATTGTGAAGGGAGTAAATCCCTTGGGTCAAGCTAAAAGCAAGGCCCAGGTTAGAGCCCAAATACGAGGTATGTGCAGGCTAAATAGATTAGGAAGTCTTGGGTCGAAACTTGGGTATGAGATTCGGGTCGAGCCATGCTCACATTAGGAACCTAGTCAGAGGGTACACAAAAGGCTTAAGGAAGAAGGAATGTCGCATTCAATGCAAGCTAGGAAAATATAAGGCAGTTCACACCGAGCATTAATGGGATAGGAGGAACTCAAAGCAGAAAACAAGCCGTATTCAATGGGACCAGAGTAGAAAGCATTCCGCATTCAATGCGACCCAGAGCTCAGACTACATACAGTGAACCTAAACACTTCATAGCTTGGTGAGTAGACAACATAAATATAGCTTGGCATGTAGACGACGTGAATATATAATCTCCTGCAATACAATACCCCACTACCATGGAGACCAGGTCGGCAAGTATAAATAAACACTACCTGCAACAAACAAAAAGGTTAACTTTTACATCCATCTTCATCATTATTTTCTCTTCATCTCCTACATCAAAACACGACATCAACAGTGGCGCCGTCTATGGGATCTCTGATGTTCTATAATTAGCATGTCCTTCGTATGCTGAAAACAACACGCTCTCAGAGTTCGTAGTGTGAAATAGCACAGTCCGAAGCAATGGAAGGAAGACTCAATGAACAAACTGAAGTAATATGAAAACTCATGGAGATAGAGTCCTTTCGACAAGAAAATGCTGTCTTGCGAAGGGGTGACGGAGAACCAGAAGCAGATTGACAGAGCCATTACTCTGAGATCCACCCCCTCCCAACACGACAGTTGTAGATGAAGATCAATGTATGGTCAACTTACAGATCCAGATAGAGGTGGCTAAGCAGATTGGCCAACCTTCTACGGTGATCAACTCTTCACTAGTGCGGAACTGCCATGCAACGCTGAGATTATGGCGGTACCTCTACCTTTATGGTTCAAAATCCCTCAGATAGAAGCGTATGACGAGTCCGAAGACCAGTTGGAACACCTAGAGACTTTCAAGGCCCATGTGACCCTGCACGGTTTCCCCAAGTAGAGCGTTCCCCCTCACTCTGAAGGGAGCAGCGTGAGCATGGTTTGATTCCCTATGGCCTGGAACTGTCGTCAGCTTCACTAAGCTGGCGCGTCTCTTTTTGACACAATTCATGGCCAGCCGAACAAGGAGGAGACCGGCGGCCTATCTCCTGAGTGTTAAACAAAGGGACGATGAGAGCATCAAGTCATACCTTTCTCGATTTAATAAAGAACGAATGACAACAGATGACCAAGATGAGAAAATCACCTTGGCTGCACTATTAGGGGAGGTCTGGCCTCGTAACCCCTTCATGACGAAAATTGCTCGGAAGGACCTCGACCTCACTGAGGGAGTTTATGGACCACGCAAACCGTTTCATAAATGCAAAAGATATGCTTCGAGCCCTAATTGCTCCCAAGCAAACCGACTTAGAAAGAGCGGACAAAAAGACAACTGATTGGAATAGAGGGTCAAGCCGGGATAGTTACAAAAAGGGGACTTATGAAACAAAGGGCAAAGGGGAGCAAGTTCGACGGGGAAAACTCAGACCACGTATCCATTCCAACCTGACGGTGGTAACTGAGGGAGATCCAAACTCCCAAGTAGAGCAAAGACAGGATTCGTCACGTCCCAGATATTGCACCTATCATAAAAGTGGCGGGCGTAATACTGAAGATTGCTACACTAGGAAGTGGAGAATGGAAGAGATAGAGGCCCGAATAGATCACCATGGACACGATAGAAGTGGACCATAACATAACGACCGTCCCCACTCTTGGAGAGACTGGAATTGAAGTCCCGCTCAGAGAAATCAAAGTCCTACTCGCAAGAATCACAATCCAACTAGTAGAGATTGGGACTCTGCTCGGAGAAGTCATGCTCAGAGAAGCCGGAGTCCTATCTGAAGAAATAGAAGCCTTGATAGAAGGAGAACTACAGATCTGCATAAAGAAAGTCTACATCGAAGAAACTTGAGTAGAAGAGAACCCCCAATAGGTGAAATTAGCACAATAGCTAGAGGATATGTTGGGGGAGGAACAACCTTCTCGGCGCGAAGGGCCCATGCTAGGAAGGCCAAGTATGAAGAGGTATTCTCCGCCCACAAGCCATCCCTTAACAACATGGATCAAACAAAGGAACACCTTATAACTTTCGGTGAAAAAGATAGAGAAGGCTTGTCATGCCCCCATGACGACGCTCTGGTAGTAACAGCACAAATTGCTAGCTATCTGACGAGAAAGGTGTTGATCGACAACGGTAGTTTCGCTGACATCCTCTTTTGGAAAACGTTCGTTAAAATGGGGATCACTCCTGATCGGTTGCGACCGGCACCTACGCCCCTCAAAGGTTTCACCAGGGATACGATCCAACCTATCGGAGCAATCACTCTGTCTGTGTTAGCCGGAACAGCCCCCAAGACGACATCTCTTATTGTAGACTTCCTTGTGGTAAAAGCCCCCTCATACAACGCAATTCTCAGACGCCCATCATTGAATTAGATGAAGGTTGTAACCTCCACATATCATCTAAAGGTGAAGTTTCTAACCCCATCAGGAGTAGGTGAAATACGCGGCAAACAAAAAGCTACAAGAGACTACTATGCCCAAGAAATGAAGTCTAAAGCAATAGCTGTACAAACTCTCGAAGAAGACCATGGGGGAACAATCTTACCCCCGCCTCCAGTATTAACAAAACTAGATAGAGAAGTAAGAGAAGAAGAGGCTTTGCAGCAGGTAGAGCCCAACGAACCATTGGTTCTGGTACCAGTGGATCCCGAGAAGCCGTAACACATTGTACGAATTGGAACCAAGATGGCTACAGAGCTGAGCCGATCCATGAGGCAACTTCTTATTGAACATCGAGATGTGTTTGCTTGGATGTGTCAGTGATAGAAAAATGCCTCAGTGTAAACCCTGAGGTGAAAAAGATCAAACAAAAACGCCTCAATTTCAGTGTTGAGAAGTATGCAGCCATTGTCGAGGAAGTAGATCACCTTTTGGTTGTAGGGTTCATCCGATAAGTTCATTATCCCAAATGGCTCTCCAATGTCATGTTGGTTAAAAAGATAAGTGGAAAGTAGAGAATGTGTATGGACTTCACTGATCTGAATAAAGCATGTCCTAAAGACAACTTTCCCCTCCCAATGATAGACTTAATAGTGGATTCAACGGCCGGATACACCCTGCTTAGCTTTATGAATGCATACTCTAGTTATAATCAGATCAGGATGAGCTTTGATGATGAGGAGAAAACTACATTTATCATGGACCGAGGCCTCTACTTCTACAGAGCGATACCATTCGGTCTTAAAATGCAGGAACAACATACCAGCGACTGGTCAACCGAATGTTCAAAAATCAAATTGAGCGGAACATGGAAGTCTATGACCTTTTGGTTAAAAGTAAGAAACTAGAACATAATCTAGATGATCTCCGAGAAGTTTTCACAGTATTCAAAAAATACAAAATGAAGCTCAATCCGCAGAAATGTGCTTTCAGAGTTGAGTCAAGGAAATTCTTAATATGCATGGTCTCCAAGCGTGGAATCGAGGCTAATCCTGAAACATTCAAAGCAATTGTGGATATGCTGCCACCTCGAACAATTAACGAAATCCAAAGACTCACTGGAAGGATAGCTACCTTGAGTCGATTCATTGCAAAATCAACCAATCGGTGCCTTCCTTTCTTCAAAGTCCTAAGGAAGGCACGAGAATGGGATGAAGAATGCGAACAGGCCTTTGACGAGTTAATGAAATACCTGGCCCATCCACCTCTGCTCAGTCAGACCAAACCAGGAGAATATTTAACTGCTTACCGAGCAATATCACCCAATGCAGTATCCACCGTATTGACTCGGAAAGAAAAAGGAGTCCAACGACTCATCTACTACATAAGCAGGGCTTTTCGAGGTGCAAAAGCCAAGCCTGAACGAAAATGTTAGCATTTGCATTAGTCATCACGCCAGACGGTTAAAGCCATATTTTCAAGCTCACCCAATAAAAGTACTTACCGATGTCCCTCTGAGAAAAATATTACAAAAACCTGATACATCTGGTCGAATGACTAACTGAGCGGTCGAATTGAGTGAGTTCAAAATCGAGTATCTCCCCCATACAACAATTAAAGGCCAGGTATTGGCGGATTTTGTAGCCAAATTCTTGAACTTTCCGGAAGAGATAATCATTATGCCCCAGGGCAAGCCCTGACAGGTCTACATCGATGGCTCATCTTGCCGGGCCGGAGGAGGAGTAGGGGTGCACATAATTACAGAATCTGGAGAAAAGCTTGACTACACAATCAAGCTCAGTTTAAAGGTCACCAATAATGAGGCCGAGTATGAGGCACTCTTATCAGGTCTGACAATTGCCAGATCGTTAGGTGCCACCGAAGTCGAAGTAAAAATTGACTCCTAGATAGTAATTGGACAAGTAACCAGGCAATTTCTTACTAAAGGAGAGAATTTGAAGAAATATCTCCAACAGGTAGGAGAAGAGCGTGACCTCTTC
This sequence comes from Juglans mandshurica, assembly GCA_022457165.1. Lineage (NCBI taxonomy): Eukaryota > Viridiplantae > Streptophyta > Magnoliopsida > Fagales > Juglandaceae > Juglans > Juglans mandshurica. The sequence goes on along the minus strand of CM039625.1, from coordinate 25,171,299 downwards.
CAATATTCTTGCATCCAGCAGATCCCGAGAGGAGAAAACCAGGAAGCAAATCGTCTAGCAAAGGCCGCCTCAGGTCAAGAAGAAAAGCCCCTTCCGGATCATACCATAATTTGGACTATTGACGTAGCAGCTGTTGGGATTCAAATGTCCACAACTTAGGTATTACAGCCCCCGGAATGGGCCATTGACATTCTAAAATTCATTCAGGAGGAAGTTCTTCCAAATAATCAGGAAGAAGCACGAAAGATTAGGAATAGAGCGCTTGCTTCACATTAGTGGAAGGAATCCTATAGAAAAGAGGCTTTGCGAGCCCCTCTTAAGATGTATCTCTTTCGAGCAAGCCCAATACGTGCTGGAAGAGATACACGAAGGAGTTTGTGGAAATCATTCTAGTGGAAGGGCACTAGCAACACGAGCTACACGGGCAGTATACTACTGGCCTAACTCTCTCAAAGATGCGGAAGATTTTGTAAAAAATGCCTCAAATGCTAGGAGTATGCTCCTATTCTTCAGCCCTCCCGAAAAGCTCACTTCTGTTACTTCCCCGTAGCCCTTTGCACAGTGGGGATTGGACCTCATTGGCCCACTCCCTACGGTTAAGGGAGGAGTAAAATTCATCATAGTGGGAGTTGATTACTTCACCGAATGGGTAGAAGCAACAACTCTAGTGACGATCACAACTCAAGCAATCACAAATTTCTTTTGGAAATCTATAATCTGCTACTTCGGAATCCCCCAAAGCTTCGTATTGGATAACGGAAGACAATTCGATTGCTCCCATTATCGAGAGTGGTGTTCGGAACTCAGAATCAAAACTAACTTAGGCATCAGAGATACAACAACTCCCAGGTCCCCCCTTTTTCTCCACTGTGCAGGTGACGATCTGAGCATTGTTTGCGTAGAGTTGTCCAAGCCCGTGAAACGTGATTATTTGGTTAAATGATCAAATGAGGAGATTTTTAATACGCATGTTGTTGCTATCATTTAAGAGGGTAGGTACCTATGACCATACATTTGCACCATATTTTATATAAAAAAAAAATGTTCCCTTTATTACAAATTATATATATTTATAAAGTGCTCATGTATATGATATATTGCCCATTCTTGATAGCTCATGTTAGTCATGAAAATATGTATGTGATGTATCTTAAGAATGCTTTCACTTAAAATGTTACTATTTATGGAACATTAATTATTTTGCTAATGCTTAACCGAATATTTATTTATTTAAAGGAAATGAATGATTGAATGAGAAGGAAATTGGACCCCTAACTCTAACACACAGGAAGTAACAATATGTACTGGCTAATGAGGAAAGTGGAAATTAATATATGTATATGTAGATGAATGTTTCTTGGAATTGAATGTCCTTTTATAGAAATGAAAATGTATTCGTTCTATTAATTAATGTATGATGTGGTTAAAGTATTAGACTATTTCTATGTTAGGTAATTTAAAATTTCTAGGTTGGTGGGGGTGATTGAGTTGAGTTATTGCATATTTTATACATTTAAAACCAGTATATTTTATTTATTTCATTACATTATTATTTGTTTTAGATGGAAAAATGGTTAAGATGAATAAATCCGAGTTGTGTTTTAAATTGGTTAATAGCGTGATTTATGCTTAATTTTATAACATGTGATTTAATTGGGCAATGTTTATTCACATGCACAACATATTTTTGATATTCTATTATTCTTTTTATTTTTTTTAGGCAAAAAAAAAATATGCAAAGAAAAGTCAAATGAATTCTCTCATTTAAATGAGTCTTTGACTTGGTCTTCATGTTATGGATGAGGGGCTATGCGGATGCAAAAGGAGAGGGGGTTTTTGGTTTTTGCACGCAAGCACAATAGATTTTTTTTAGATACGAACGTCGCACAAAAGAGAGGTTTTTTTTTTTTTCGGCTTGAAGAAGAAGACACAGCAGCGCCGCACAGTTGAAGAACTCCTCCAGGGTCCATTTGTCGCTGCCTCCATTGCCTACCACCTACATCTCTATTTATTTGGCTTGCTCTTTTCATTCCCTACTTTTTATTTAATTTCAGTTTAAAGTTTATGAAATATTTTTTGAGATATTTGGCTTAGACTTTTGGGCTTTTTATTTGCTGTTTATTTATTTCGTGTTATTTATTTTCTCGCTTCTTTAAGCTTTCATTTAACAGTGATTACGATTGCTATAAATTGATTTTGAGAATTTGTGATTTGAATATAAGGATGAACTCTAGAATCTTGATTTTGGGGCTTCTCAATTCGTATTTTGTAAATTACTTTTTAATCTAGTTTAATTCTTAGATTAGCTTTGTTAATCTCTTAGTTTAATTGCATATTAGATTGATTAAAGTTTAATTAGGACTTAAATAATTTCAGTTTTATTGTTTAATTTTCAGATTAATTAAGATTGTTCAGTTTAGTTGATTCTTTGATTGTTAATTTCAATTTGTTAGTTTTTTACATTTCATTTCGATACTCAAAAATCTAAAAATATGAATCTAGTCCATGACTAGTGCCCTTTTCATTCCCGTTGCACTGTTCCATTCATTGCACTGTTCCATTCATTGCATATATCATCATTTTTATTTTCTCTTTGTGAATATTTTTATCATTTTAAACGAGTTTGATTTTAAGTAACTTTTCCAGAGGAGACGATCTAAGAATTTATTCCTAATTATTACGCGACACCCTCCTGTACTTGGGATAGCCTTTGTGCTGCTCATTTTTTAGTGAGTCAAGTTTTTGGCGCCGTTGCCGGGGATTAGTTGCTTAACGTAAATTTAAACTAGTTATTTTTTTTTTATCTCAAATGTTTCTGTCACTATCTTATCTCTGATTACACATTTCACTTGTCACCTACTACTCAGTCACTTGAATCTTACTTATGCTATTCAGATTGATATTTCATGTCATGGACGATGGACAATTCAAATAGGTTGGTTAGAGTTACATCGAGCACTGAGAGTAGTATACATAGCCCAGAGATAGATAACTCTTCTATTTTTTCTACAGACGAGGAAATTGAAATTGAACAAACCATGGCTGCACCTGCACCACACACTCTTAGGGATTGTTTGCAGCCCACTCGCACCACTACACCATCATGCATTATTTTACCTGATGATGTACCTAATTTTTCTATTAAGCATGTCATGATGTCATTGATACCTCAGTTCCACGGGATGGATTCTGAGAGTCTTTATCAGCATTTGACAGATTTTGAGTTGGCTTGTACTGCTTTTATCAATAGAGCCACTACTGATGAATTTATTAGACTTCGTTTATTTCCTTTCTCTTTAAAGGATAAAGCGAAGATTTGGTTTAATTCTTTGAGGTCTAATTCTATATCTAGTTGGTCTGATATGCAACGTGACTTCTTACAAAAAAAAATTCCTTTTAAGAAAACTCAGTATTTACAAGAGCATATCAGTCAGTTCAATTAGAAATCTGACGATACTTTCTAGGCCAGCTGGGAAAGGTTTAGGGATTTGGTGAATATCTGTCCACATCACGGTTTTGAATCCTGGAGGTTGGTGAATTATTTTTACACTGGTCTCACTCCACAATGCAAGTAGTTTGTTCAGACTATGTGCAATGGAGAATTTTTTAGCAAAGAACCTGATGAAGCATTGTCATATTCTGACTATCTTGCTGAGAGCACACAACAATGGAACACTCAGACTGATCAAGTTTCATTGACAGCACATCCACGGAGGGCTATTACTGGTGGTGGCAGATATGAGCTTAAGGAAGACATTGACGTTCAAGCCCGAATAGCTGCTTTAACTAGAAGACTGGAGGTTATGGAGATGGAAAATGTGAAGGCTGTGAAAACAGTAGAGGTATGTTTTTTATGTGCTGATTCAAACCACAAGACCCAAGATTGTCCAATCATGCCAGTATTTCAGGAGAGTGGCTCTCAACAGATGCAATCATCAAACTGGGTTAATAGAGTACAAAATTAGCCTTTCTCCAATACATATAATCCAGGGTGGAGGAATCACCCAAATTTCTCATGGAGGAATGATCAGCCTGGTCGGTCTCCGCCACCTTCTCAGCAACCATTTCATCAGGCTGCTACTCAGCACCAGTATCATCCATATTAGAGTTCTCAGAGCTATCCTTTTGTAGCACCTCCAGGATTTCAACCTCATGTAGCTGTACAGAGTTCTTAGCCTCAATCATCTGCGAAGAAGTCTCTAGATGACAGTATGGCACAGATGGCCAATACACTTCAGCAATTCATGCAGATTTAGGCCACTACAAACAATCAGAACACTCAGGCCATAAATGACTTGCGAGGCACCATCAATAAGATGAGCACGACATTGAGCACTCTAGAGAAAGGGAAATTCCCAGCACAGCCTTAGCCTAATCCTCAAGTATACCAGCAACAACAACATCAAGTGCATAATGTCTCAGGGGAGGTTTTTGAGACAACGAAGGACGTTCTTACTTTGAGAAGTGGAAAGGAAGTTTCCAAACCAGAGATGACTATGGACACAGGTAGTTGTTCCTACACCTGAAGATGCAACAGAGACTGGTGAAACTGAAAAAGAACAAGAGGTAGTGAGACCAAAGTTGAAGAAGCCTGTGAGTGCAGATGCTGAAACTAGTAGGGGGTACCAACCTGTGGTTCCCTATCCTCAGAGATTGGCAGTTGGCCAAAAGAACAAATATCACATTGAGATTCAGGAGATTTTCAAGCAAGTAAATATTAATATTCCACTCTTGGATGCCATACAACAAGTGCCTTCATATGCAAAATTTTTGAAGGACTTGTGCACAGTGAAGAGGAAGCTGGATGTAAAGAAGAAAGCTTTCCTAATGAAGCAAGTCAGTGCATTGATATTGAGCGAGACTCCTCAGAAGTTTGGAGATCCCGACTCTCCCAACATTTTCATTATGATCGGTGAGTCACGTATTGGGAGAGCTTTACTTGATTTGGGCAGTAGTGTGAACTTGCTACCGTTCTCAGTGTATGAACAGTTGGGATTAGGTGAGCTAAAAAAGACCTCCATCATGCTACAGTTGGCTGACAGATCAATTAAGGAGCTAAGGGGTATTGTTGAGGATGTGCTGGTCCAGGTGGATAAATTTTACTACCAAGTGGATTTTGTAGTTCTTAATATACAGCAGCTAGCCTCCACTATTTACCAAGCTCTTGTCATTTTTGGGAGACCATTTCTAGCTACATCAAATGCTTTGATTAATTGCAGAAGTGGAGTTCTGAAGCTTACTTTTGGGAACATGGCACTTGAGTTGAACGTTTTCAATGCTTGTAAAATGCCATCACATTTTGATGACACAAGTGATTTGAATGCTGTGGAGAGTTTGACACCAACATAATTTATTTGCTCAACTTTTCCTTTCTCTGATAATGATTCCATTTTTCAGTCACATGAATTTTTACTTGATGAAAAAACTGACCATGTTGATGAAAATGTCTTTGAATTTTTGGACTATTTTGCAGATTCTTCTTTACCACTTGAAGTACAATTTGCTGGCGCAAGATAGAAACCCCAGTTTAAAACGCTACTACCACCAGACATACTTAAATCTTCAGAAGAAGAAGTTCCCCAGTTGGAACTGAAACCACTTCCTCAAGATTTAAAGTATGCGTTTCTTGGTCCTAAAGAAGGCACTTTTCCTGTGGTGATTTTCTCAAAATTAAATCAGAAGGATGAAGCCCAGTTGATTGAAGTCTTAAGAAAGCATCGAGGCGCAATTAGTTGGACAATAGCCGACATCAAAGGTATTGATACTGCCATTTGTACCCACAGAATCCATCTTGAAGATGATGCTAGACCGGTTCGTGATGCTCAACATAGGCTCAATCCTACCATGAAGGAAGTTGTCAAAGAGGAAGTGCTCAAGCTGCTCGCAGTGGGTATCATTTACCCAATCTCAGACAGTAAGTGGGTAAGTCCAACTCAAGTGGTACCAAAAAAATTTGGTTTAACTGTGGTAAAAAATGATAAAAATGAGTTGATTTCAACTAGAATGGTTACTGGTTGGAGAATGTGCATTGATTATAGAAAACTTAATTTAGCCAGTAGGAATGATCATTTTCCTTTACCATTCTTGGATCAAATTTTAGAAAGAGTGGCTGGTAATGTATTTTATTGCTTCTTGGATGGATACTCTGGTTATTATCAAATTGCTGTAGCGCCTGAGGACCAGGAGAAAACCAATTTCACCTGTCCTTTTGGCACCTTTGCATTTACTAGAATGCATTTTGGTTTGTGTAATGCTTCATCTACTTTTTAGAGATGCATGATGAATATTTTTTCTGACATGATTAATGATATTTGTGAAATATTCATGGATGACTTCTCTGTTTTTGGAAAATCTTTTGATAGTTGTTTGCATAATTTGGCACGTATTCTCCAGAGATTTGAGGAAAAAAATCTTTTACTTAATTGGGAGAAATGTCAATTTATAGTTACTCAGGACATTGTCTTGGGATATATTGTTTCTTCTGAAGGTATAAAGGTTGACAAGGTACAAATTAAATTAATATCTAAACTTCATATCCCTAGGATAGTTAAGGATATTCGTTCTTTTCTTGGTCATGCTGGCTTTTATAGGCGGTTTATTCAATGGTTCAGTTCTATTACAAAACCTTTGTGCTCTCTTTTACAAAATGATATTGAATTTGTTTGGACTGATGAGTGCCAAAAAGCTTTTGATACCCTTAAAGAATCGCTTACCATTGCCCCTATTATGCAACCCCCGCAGTGGGACCTTCCCTTTGAAATCATGATTGATGCAAGTGATTATACCTTAGGAGTTGTTTTGGGGCAACGTGTGAATAATAGACCTTTTGTGATTTATTATGCCAGTAGAATCTTGAATGATGCCCAGAAAAATTATACCACTACTGAAAAAGAATTGCTTGCAATGATTTTTGCACTTGATAAATTTCAGACTTACATTCTTGGTTCTCCTATTACTATTTTCACTGACCACTCTGCTCTTAATTATTTGTTGGCTAAAAAACATGCAAAACCACGCTTGATTCGCTGGATTTTACTACTTCAAGAGTTCAACATCAACATTAAGGATAAGAAAGGAGTTGAAAACGTAGTAGCTGACCACCTCTCTAGATTGCCATCATCCTCCTCTTCAAATGTCAGCCTTCCTCTTGATGATAGTTTCTCAGATGAGCAGTTGTTTGTGATTAATAGAGCTCACTGGTATGCTAACATAGTCAACTATCTAGTGACTGAGCGAATGCCTTCTGAATGGTCCACCCAAGATAAGTGTCGATTTCTCTATGAGGTACGACACTTTTACTTAGATGATCCATACCTTTTCAAATATTGTTCAGACCAATTGATTCAAAGATGCATTCCTGATGATGATTTTTCTTCTGTGTTGAGATTTTGTCATATGGATGTATGTGGTGGTCATTTTTCAGCAAAGAAAACAGTCGCTAAAATTTTGCAAAGCAGTTTTTACTGACCTTCCATGTTTAAAGATGCTTATAATTTTTGTAAGGCTTGTAAACCTTTTCAAAAATTGGGATCCATTAGCAAAAGAGACATTATGCCTCTTTCCCCTATTCTTACCTTAGAAATTTTTTATTGTTGGGGAATAGACTTCATGGGACCTTTCCAGTTTCCTTTGGAAATACATTTATTTTATTGGCTGTGGATTATGTTTTAAAATGGGTGGAGGTCGTCGCTTGCAAAACAAATGGCCACCGTGTTGTCTTAAAATTTTTTCAATCTCTGTTTGCTCGCTTTGGCATGTGCAAAGTTATCATTAGTAATGAGAATTCACATTTTTGCAACAAATCATTTTTTACACTCATGAAGAAATATGGTATCACACACCGAGTTTCTATCCCTTATCACCCTCAAATAAATGGGCAAGCAGAATTGGCAAACAGAGATATCAAAATCATTTTAGAGAAAACTATCAATCCTAATAAGAAAGATTGATCAGTTAAGCTTCTTGATGCTTTGTGGGCTTATAGGACAGCTTTTAAAACAAATATAGGGATGTCCTTTTATCGATTAGTTTATGGTAAACTTTGTCATTTACCTGTTGATATTCAGCATCGAGCTCTTTGGGTTATAAAACATGTTAACATGTCACTTGATGAAGCTTCAGGATTGAGAAAATTGCAGATCAATGAATTGGATAAAGCTCGTCGGATGCTTATGACAACGTTTAGCTGGCGAAGGAACGCATGAAAATTCTACATGATCAGAAAATTCATCCAAAGCATTTCACACTTGGCCAAGAAGTTCTTCTTTACAACTCTTGCTTACATATTTTTCCTGGTAAATTGAAATCACGATGGAGTGGGCTGTACATTGTAAAGAAGGTTCATCCTCACGGGGCGGTAGACATTGTCAATCCAAAGAATGACAATAGCTTCACTGTCAATGGACAACGTCTAAAACTATTTCTGAAGGTCTTTGATCCACACGAAGAGATCTTGCTTGTGCAAGATTCCAAGGAAGTGTTTTGATTTTTTCTCCCTTTACAGTTTTCTTTACTTGCATTTTATTTGTTTTTATTTGTTGTTTTGCTTTGATTTTATATTTCATGTTGATTTTTTTTGTTTTGCTTGCTTATTCCTGTGCACTTTGTTTTCTTTCGTTCAATTCATTGAGGACCATGTCTCTCACTAGTTGGGGGTAGCGTGTGTGCATAGTTTAAAAAAAAAATTTGCATTAATGTGATGTGCATTGATACATATATGATTGACACACACTCCATTTATGGTATTTTGTGAAATTTGAGCATCTTGGTGGAGTAGCTGAGCGTAATTATTTTGGGAAGATTTATTTTCAAGCTTAAGCATAGAGCATGGTTTTTTATGCATCATATTTTGTTGATGTGTAGCTTGAAACACCGGGATATTATACTTATTGAGATGAGACTTATAAGATTTTTGTAGAACGAATGGTAAATTTTGAAGGACATTTTGCACATGCTTAAGCTTGTAGTGTTCCTTATTTACTATTTACTGATTTAACACATGAGAAGTAAACTGCAGGACTACCGAGCCATGCTTCAAAAAAAAAGATTTGAAAAGATTAGAAAAAAAAGGAATAAAGGCGACTTAGTGAGCTTTCCTAAGTAAAGGGCTAGAAATAGTTACCTAAGACTTTGGGGGTTAAGTGTTCAACCTTTAAAAACAGAGCTGGCGTGAAAACTGCTAGTCCCTTGGGCTTTGAGGTAGTTAGAATCAGAAATGATTAATCTTAAGGTTGAAAAATCGTATGACAAATCATAGTTAGTAATGAGGAACACACAACCAGTTTCGCTCCACACACACATTTGAGTTCTGAATCATTTGTTTCAATTCTACGTGAAAGATTGTTGAGATAGTCTTGGTGGGTATAGCCCCTGGGGGTTGAGTAGTAACGTGTCACTTTTGTAAGAATTCAGAATTGTGTTTGATTGTTTCTGTTTGGATTTCGATCTTTATGTAATATTTATCTCAATTAATTTTCACTATTTTGCTCAAGGATTAGCAAAACACTAGTTGGGGGTGTGATTGAGCTGAGTTATTGCATATTTTATACATTTAGAACCAATATATTTTATTTATTTCATTACATTATTATTGATTTTAGATGAAAAAATAGTTAAGATGAATAAATCCAAGTTGTTTTTTAAATTGGTTAATAGCATGATTTATGCTTAATTTTATAACTTGTGATTTAATTAGACAATATTCATTCACATGCACAACATATTTTTGATATTCTATTATTCTTTTTATTTTATTTTATTTTTATGTTTAGGTAATTTTAAATTTCTAGGTTGGTGGGGACAAAGTTGCACGCCAAGGCAGCTAGGGCTATTTATGGCATTTTAAAGTTTACTTGGAAACTGGCACAAAGACTTATTTTACCAAGTGCTAAATTAATTATTTAAATTTAAAGAAGTTTGACTCATTGAGTATTATCTATTATTTATGGAATCTTTTGATTCAGTACTCTATAAAACTTTTACGAAAATGTAGTAACTCAATCCAAGTATAGGAGGGGACTTTACATAGAATCTCCATTAGGTTGGAGGGTACCCTATTACATGAAATAGATATAATGTCAATTTGTCAAGATTTTTTTTTTTCACGATATATATGGTTTTTTTTTTATTAATTATACAACTAAAACTCTTTTACAACTCATTTTACAATCAATTAATATAATTGTGCCACTTTATTTTAAATATATTTTTTAATTTTATATAACTACCCTTCAAACTATATATTGTAAAGAGTAATGCAACTATGACCCTTAATTTATATCACTCATTTTATCTCTATATTTCACCACAGTGTACTGCCATGTAGTTCATTAAAAAAATAAAAAATACAAACATATATAAATGGGTAGGAGAAGTGCTATAAATACAAAGAAATTATATAAAAGTAAAGCTACAAAGTGACGTGCCTTCATATGATTTGTTAAATCTACCTTACGATAAAAATAGCTTTATAATTTATTATATTATATCAAACTATCTCATTTTGTGAATTTACTTTTGTATGATATTTTTGTGACTAAAATATTTCTCAAATACAGTAGACCGAATTTAGAATTTTCGTATTGGTAGATCAATTGACTATGTGTATAAATTAAATTAAAATATTAATGTTTATTTAAATCATCTTTTGGAAAGTGAAATCTTCCTAAAATGCAACTAATTTCCAATATGTTTATTAAGCACTTATAAATGCAATATTATTGCTCTTTAAAATTATTTGCGGCCAAAAATTTTGACAACTAGTGACCAAAATTAATGTTCCATTGCGGCGGATTTTGTGTCTTTGCATCATTTTGGTTATTGCCAGGAATGTAATAAATCCATTAGTAGTTTGACGAAAATAAACTCATTTTTTTATTGCCGATAAACACTTATTTGCAATCATAAATATGACCGTAATGAGAAAATTTTTGCACAACAAGCAAGTGAATTTGCAATGATATATATATATATATATATATATATATATATATATGATGAAAATGAGGTTATTTGCATCACTATTTTATTTTTGTGACAGTGGATTATGGTCGCTAATAGGGCATTTTCTTACGGTTGGAGTATCTTTTGCAAAGTTGTCATACTTTAATGTCAACAAATATCATTGCAAAAGAATTATTTTTGCGTTGATATTTCATTTTGACGCGAAAAAACTTTTTGGACTCAATAGTACCAACCATATTGTGTCATTTTCAAGCGATGCTAAAATATAATCGCAACACTTTGTGATTTTTGTGACGATTTAGGTGATGCAAAAAGTCATTTTCTTGTAGTGAATTTATGTTTTCGAGCTATTTTATTTTAAATATATATTTTTAATTTTTTTTAATAAGACAAAGAGCAAAATGAGTTATATAAATAAGGTGGCTATTGTAAAAGAATTACAAAAAATTGAAAGATTATCATCTTTCATATTTTTTTTTATTAATGCTTGGATTATTCTTTTTTTTTTTTTTAAATGTTTAAATAGTGACAGATCATCTTTTTACTGTGAGACTAGAGTGTTTTTATATAGAATTTAAAGAAAAAAACAAACAAGTTCTCCACGCGGCAGGGCAGGAAAAGTAGCGAAACGAAAAAACGCGGGTATATTAAAAAGGAGTCGTTAGGACTAGGGAGTTCAAAAACTTGAAGAAAGAGTGATCGAGAAATGGAGGATTCGGGAGCGATCCTCTGCCAGATCTCTTCCCTCAAGGATATGCTCGATCAGGTATGTTTCCTATTCCCATCAATCACACCGATAACTCCTTCCCGCTCTATAATATCCACTGTTCAATCTAGGTGTCCATCTCTACAACTTGTAGGTGAATGAAGAAATAGAGGCGAACATTCAGATTACACGCGAGATAGAAGCGGAGATCTTCAAGTGCTCAGAGATCGAGAGCGCTTTGGCTGTTAGAGAATCGGAGCTTACAAAGACGCTTTACGTTTCGCACTTTGAAATCGATGGATTCGCCACCGTTACTGGTAAGTTCATTCTTCTCGTCATTTCTTTCTTTGATTTGTTTTTTGAACTTGTCAAAATGCATGAGTTTGTTGGCAAGGTTTTTTTTTTAGTTATATTTTTTTAGAGAAAAATCAGGATTATATTCGCAAGAAAAGCCATGCGAATAACGTATTATTGGGATGAACGCGTTGACACTTTATAGAGCCTATGAAAATTCGTAAACAGTTCGAAATTAAAGCAATTATTATTAACAGTGACTCAGGGAAGAAGATGAACCAGAGGCGCAATTGAGACTAACAGAATTGTATTCCAAAAGTGTTTTTCCATGCACGACGTGTGCTGCTATATATAGATTACAAAATGAGTTTAACAATGAATAATGAATAGAATGACAGAACATGCTAGCAATCCTAACAGAATGTACAACGTGCAATGTTACTGTTCTGCCTTTTTATTTCGAGGATCCGCATGCATCAAAGGCAGTTGTGAGTTCAATATCCCCCGCAAGATGGAGAGTAAATGTTGATTACTCCCATCTTGGATAACAACTTATTAAACGTGGGAGAATGGATTGGCTTAGTGAACAAATCGGCTAGCTGATCAGCAGATGGAACATGTGTAGTAGATATTTGACCAGCCGATATCTTTTCTCGAACAAGATGACAATTAAGTTCGATGTGTTTTGTGCGTTCATGAAACACTGGGTTCGCAACAATGTGCAAGGCTGCCAGGTTGTCGCAATACAAGGTGGTTGGGTCTGTGATGGAGATGCATAAGTCTTGAAGAAAGTAACGGAGCCATGTGAGTTCACAAGAGACTACTGCCATGGCTCGATATTCAGACTCGGCGGAGGATCTTGAGATAGTACTCTGTTTCTTCGATTTCCAGGATATTAGGGAATGACCAAGAAACACGCAAAAGCCAGTTGTTGATCGACGTGTATCCGGGCAATTTCTCCAGTTTGCATCAGAGTATGCAATGAGTTCTAGTTTTGAAGAGGCAGGGAAGTATAGTCCTTGGCCAGGGGTGGCCTTAATGTATCGAAGGACTTTCAAAATTGCATTATAATGAGGGACCCGTGGTGTTGCCATGAATTGGCTGAGCAAATTCACACTATAGTTGAGGTCAGGTCTCGTATTCGAGAGATAAATCAGCTTCCCAACTAGTCTTCTAGACAAGGCTAGGTCATGAAATAGATCACCATCATCTTTTGTCAGTTTGAGATTGGGTTCCATAGGTAAAGGAGAAGGTTTAGCAGCAAGTAACCCAGTTTCAGCTAAGATGTTGAGTGCGTACTTGCGCTGACATAGTTGGATACCTACCTTGGATCGAGCTACTTCCATGCCAAGGAAGTTCTTGAGAGATCCGAGCATTTTGATCTAGAATTTGGTTGCCAAAAAAGCCTTGACAGCATCACTGGAAGCAATGTTGGAGCTAAGAAGGATGATGTCGTCGACGTATATGAGAAGAGCAACAAAAGAGGCAGCTGTTTGCTTTGTGAATAAGCTATAATCTGCTTTGGACTGTTTGAAGCCAAATTCAGCCAAAGATGAAGACAATTTGTTGTTCCACTGGTGAGAGGCCTGACGCAAGCCATAGAGGCTTTTGTCCAGGCAGCAGACTTTGTTGGTTTTGGCAGCTAAATGACTAGGGGTAAGCTTCATATATAATTCTTCATCTAGCTCTCCATAGGAAAGCGTTGTTGACATCTAATTGCTAGAGATCCCAACTTTTGATGGTTGCCACAACAAGGAGGGAGCAAATAGAAACCAATTTGGCAACCTAAGAAAATGTGTCATGGAAATCGATTCCTTCACGTTGAGTGAACCCATTCGTAACCAAACGAGCTTTGGCACGTTCAACAGACCCATCAGCTTTGAATTTATATTTATAAATCCATTTCCATGCTATCGGCTTCTTGTTGGAAGGGAGATCAACTATGGACCATGTCTCATTAAGCTCAAGTGCAGTGAGCTCCTGTTGCATTGCTTCACACCATATAGGGTGTTTGATGGCTTGAGTATATGAGGTGGGTAGAGATGGAGGTGGTGAAGGCTTTAAAAGATGGTGAGAGTGATTGATATGAAATAACAGATGAGAGAGGGAAATGTACCTTTCAATCTGGGAGATGAGAAACTCCATTGCCTTTCTGCCTGGATGCCGATTGGAATGAGTTGGGTGTAATGGCTTGATTACAATGGAAGTCTGTGAGGTAAGCTGGGGCTTCGCGAGTTTTGGTGGATCGTCTTGGAAGAAAGGGAAGTGTATTGGTAGTATTGTCGAAGTGGGATGGGTCAGAGGTGGGGCAATTGGGGGATGAAGGTATGTCTGAGATGGTAAGAGGAAGGTCGGGAGGCATTTCTAGGTAAGGCTGGATAGGGGTGGTGTTGATGGGAAGGTTGGGAATTGAGTGTGTGGAAGGGTCTGAGAGAGATGTGTTTATGGGTTATTTCAATGGAAATATGGCTTCATGGAGGTCAAGTAGTTTGTAACCTTTGACTCCATAAGGGTAGCCAAGGAAGAGGCATTTTCGAGCTCGTGGGGCAAATTTGGTGCGAGAAGGGGAAAGTGTGGAGGCATAACATAGGCAACCAAAGACTTTGAAGTGAGTATATGATGGTTTTTTGTTAAAAAGAAGTTTGAAAGGAGTTTTGTAGTGAAGAATGGGGATGGGTGTTTTGTTGATTATGTACACGGCAGTGGTGATGAAGTTTGTCCAGTATTGTAATGATAGTCCTGACTGAAATTTTAAGGCTCTGGCAACGTTGAGTATATGCTGATGTTTGCGTTCAGCTAATGCATTTTGTTGGGGCGTAGCTACACAGGAGAGTTGGTGTAAGGTACCCTTGGATTGATAAAAGGATGGCATGTTGAATTCGGCGCCATTATCGGATCGAATTGTTTTTATTTGGGTGTCAAATTGAGTTGCAACGAGGGAAAAAAATTTTTGAAGTGATTGTCGAGCTTCTGATTTGGATGATAGCAAATAGAGCCAAGTACATCTAGTGAATTGATCTACTATTGTGAGGAAATATTTGGCACCATTGTAAGCTTGAGTTTGATTGGGCCCCCAGATGTCTACCGATATTAAATCAAATGGTTTGTTAACCGTGATTTCAGATGGAGGAAATGGCAATCGATGTTGTTTTGCAATGGGACAGATATCACAAGGATTTTGAGAAGATGCTGTAGCTTTAGAACTATCTTTGAGAATATCTTTTAAAATATGTTTGGTCATGGAACCATGTCCAAAACGGTAATGCCACAATGTAAATTCATCAAATTTGGAAGCATTGGAAATGTTCACAGAACTATAAGGAAATGCATTAAAAAAAGAAGATAAGGCTGTCAGGTGTGGTCTTGAAATTTGGAGGTGATATAAGCCATTAAGCACCTTCTCCAGTCCAATCGTCATCCAAGATGAAAGGTCCTGGATGTAACATAGAGTCAAGAAAAAAATTAGACAACAATGAGAATGAGTTGCTAATGATTTTGTCGAAATTAGATTAAAAGAGAAGGTAGGTACACACAAAACATTTCTGAGAATTAAAAATGCATTAAGCCGAACATCACCAATATGAGTAGCTTGTGTTGTGGATCCATTCAGAAGTTTGACGGTGTGTGAAATAGGATTGATATTGTGAGAAAAGAGAGTGGGGCTACAGATCATGTGATATGTAGCTCTGGTGTCAATGATCCAAGAGGTGTTGGTGGCTGTGACAGTGTGCTGTGAGTGAGTGGAATTGCAGTATGAATTACCAGACATAGGAGAATTAGAGGCGCTGGCAGTACTGGCTGCGGGGGCAATGGTAGGAGGTTGAGGAGGGTGAAGCAAAGCAAGTAGTTGGCTATACTGCCCCTAAGTAATAGGTGGTCCATTGTTGATTTGCTCCTGTTCAAGAGTAGACTGATTAGCATAGGATTTAAATTTAGAGTTATTCTTATGGCCAGGAGGAAAGCCATTGAGTTTGTAACATTTCTCTTTGGTATGCCCTGGTATGCAAGAATGAGAGCACACAGGGAGATTTGGGTTGGCTTTGAAACAACGTTCCAAAGAGTGTCTAGGGATGTTACAATGGGAACAAAATAGTCAATCCTTGCGAGATGACAATGTCGTGCGATGGTCTGGTCCTCTGGTAGCCATGGCAAGAGGTGCTGAGGAAGAGTGAAGCTGCCGGCGTCGTTCCTCCTGTTGAACAACTGAGAGGGCCCGATTTAATGCAGGGAGTGGATCGTGGATTAGTATTTGAGCTCGGATTGAATCAAATGAATCATTGAGGCCCATGAGAAACTGCATGACTTTGTTCTTGTTTGTGTATTCCAGCAACGTCTTCACAGAACCGCACGTACATATTGGCATGGGCTCATAGATTTCCAACTCATCCCAAAAACACTTGAGTTTGTTGTAGTATTGGCTGACGGAGTCATCCTCCTGCATGAGAGAAGAGATAGATTTGGATAGCTGGAAGATGCGTGGAGCATTTTGGATGGAGAACCTCTCACAGAGGTCATTCTAGACATGTGTAGCTGTGTCTGCATGAGCAATGCTTGATTGATGTTCTGAACCAATAGAGTGCTGGATCCAGGCGATTATCATATCGTTACATCGTTCCCAAGGGGCATAAAGTGTAGGCTTAAGAATCGTGCCATCGATGAATCCTAGTTTGTTTTTGATGTTTAGAGCTCGTCGCATGGTTCTGGCCCAAGTGACATAATTTTCGGTGTTGAGGAGATCGGGAACAAGAGGAGATGAAGCTCCTTCTCCTGGTTGGATGAAATAAGGACTGGCCGGATGATGGGGTTTGGTGGCTGGATTGTTTGGCATATTTGAATCTGTGTTTGCAGCTGTTTCTGAATCTGTATTGGAGGTTGGAGGTGTCATGCTCTTGATACCATATTAACAGTGACTCGGGGAAGAAGATGAACCAGAGGCACAATTGAGAATAACAGAATTGTATTCCAAAAGTGTTTTTACATGCACGACGTGTGCTGCTATATATAGATTACAAAATGAGTTTAATAATGAATAATGAATAGAATGACAGATCATGCTAGCAATCCTAACAGAATGTACAACGCGCAATGTTACTGCTCTGCCTTTTTATCTGGTAGATCCGCGTGCATAGAAGGCAGCTGTGAGTTCAATAATTATTTCACTGGTATTCGAGTTTACGGTTTCTTGATTAGAAAAAAGGGTTAATTGTTAACTAGTTTTAGTTAAAGATATTAACTTGCTTTCTTCTTTCTAAAGTTGCCTGAGCGCATTAAGTATCATTTTGTGAAAGATCGGTGAACGTACCTAAATTGAGATGAACTTTGCGACTTTGGTACGTATCACCGAGATGGTTCTACAAGGCACCATTGTCGAGGCCATTTCTTAAGAACTAAAATTGACAGAATCAAGGTCAATTTCCTTCAACTTGTTTAAGATTTAGTTTTTGGCAGAATGTATTCAATTAGACTCCAAGACCAGCTTAGAACAATTGATATGTAAGTGTATGAGACAACTTATTTTGGTTGAATATCTAAGGTCTGACTTGCGCAATTCATATGCCTTTCATCTCAATCAAGACTCTTTTGAATATTGTTTCCTTTTTTTTTTTTGTGTATGTCCTTGAGGCAGAATTGTTACTTTCTTGCTCTTCTAATTCATGTTTAATTTCTTCATTTAAAGCACATGCAAGGACCTCACTGAATTCCTTGGAGAAGGAATTGTGTTGTCTAAGAATGGAACGGGACGAGACGCTAAAAAGAATAAATGACAAGCGGTATTGACCAAATTCTTTGCAAGTTTAGTGTGGAATCGCTGTTCTGATTCTATAGGGCATTTTTAACACGCGTGACAGTCTTAAGTATTTTTATGCCATATATCAGATTATCCTCTCTCTCTCTCTCTCTACAGAACTGAAACGGAATTTCTGTGTGTGGTGTCTAATACTGTTTTCTTCTTTCTTTTTTTTCATTAAATTCTCTTATATCCCCATTACCATGCATCTGTGGTCAGGTAGGTCAGCAAGTGGATGTAGCGGGGGGGGGGGGGGGGGGGGGGGGGGGGGGGGGGGGTGAGGGTGTGGGCGCGCGGCAGAGGAAACATTGTGGTTGGCTGCTTGCTTTAATCCCTTCGCTTGGACTAAAATAGCAAAATTTTGATGTGTCTATGTTGTTGCACTTTTCAGAAGTTGGCATGACATGGTGATGTGTTCCTCTGGAGTTTGAATTTGAATTATTTAAATCATAGAGAAAATTTGAAATTTAGATATCAAGTGTATATTTTTACATCATTTTAACACTCCAAATTTCTGAAAATTGGTAGTGGTTATGCAGTCTCATATCATTACCCTAATCTGCTGAATCAATTGTAATTCAGTTGAAGCCTCTCATAACATTTTTCTTATTTTAATATGTGGAAGTACCCGAGAGATTGGCATTAGAAACTTCGAGCTCTAAGTTTGACTGTTATGTTGCTTAGACGCTGATGTTTCTCTTCAGGGAAGGATTTACCACTTTGTGCTTAGAATTCCAGAAGGACATTGACAAAGGGAAAAACAATGAACTGAGGCCTTTGTTGTTGGAGAAAGAGTTCCTTGAAAATGAAATCCATCTGTTGGATAAGAAAAATAATGGCTTGAAGAATTCAATGTTGGTATTTGTGGAAGAAATCCTTGAAGAACTTCACAATGCTAACTCTGGTAATGTTGATTTTGCTTTACAAGCATAGTTGCATAAAGTTATATAGCTTAATGTCTTTGCTTTCTCTTTCTTTTGGTTTGGATGCATTATTTCTGAACTGACCATGCCCTTATATTACCACTCTACACTCCTTATTTCCCTTCCCCTATGTACTGAATATAGCTCTATGTCTCCTGCTTTTAAATTAATTAATGAGTCCAGCTTATTCTTTGTGTGTAATTTACATCATGCAAGGATAAAATGAGATTACAACTTCCATCGCACCATTTATATATAAAAGGATGATTATTTTTTCTGGAAAAGAAAATTAGGTTGCTTAATGACTGTCTAGTTGTACAACACTCTTTGATTGCTTTCCTCATCCTATTAGGTCTCTCTCTCTCTCTCTCTCTCTCTCTCTCTCTCTCTCATGGATACATTGTGTTGATTGATTTGAAAATGTAATGAAGCGAAAGAATTCCTTAGGGTCTTGAAATTCAAAATTAAGTTGCAAATAAACAGAATGTTTGGTTTCAACTTCCTCACAGATTACAAATACTGCTGCAATGATAGTTGAAAATAGAAAGTAATAAAGTAGCGATCTGCAGAACATTTGTTTAAAATGTATGTGGTGTACAGGACCTAGAGGGAAGATAACTAGGACTTCTTGAAAATACTAGCTGATTTCAACACCATCTGCAGCAATCAATAAATTCCTACGCAGTGTTCATGTAACAATCATATAGATTGCAAAAGCTAACAAGATTAAATATTGAAGGGTGATGAGAACATTCCAACCCATAAGATGATCATTTCAAATATGATAAACCTCTCAACAAACGCAATTATAGCAATAACCATGTATTACATATAGTCTGGAGACCACCACACAAATTTGCAAATAAGATTTTTCACATAGGATATCTAACTGGCAAACCGATTTGGGCTTTGTTCAGCACAAAGAATTTGACGCCGGATAGAATAGTGATTATTCTGCACGCTAGTTTCAATAGATAATCCACAGGAAAGAAGAGAAGAGAATCGCCCAAAAACAAATTCCCACTATCGAATCCTCTAAATGGTCCACAATATCTGCACAACATTTCCAAATTTCATGCTCAATACTTCGCACCGTAAGAAATGAAATGATGGCTTGTGGTAGTGTGGGATTACCTCTAAAAGGGTTTTATTGAGGCACACTGATGGGAAGTAATATACACTCATTTGGTTTTCCATTTCCCAAATTTCACTTCTTTTTTGGAGAACTCTCAAAAAGAGTCCAGGTTCTCACCTTTTCTCTCCCAAGCTCTATGGAATTTTGTAGATAAGTGTTCTCCCTATTTTGGAAGTCTTGTCACCAAGGATTGTCCACCAAGTGAAGGAATAACAAGGCTCTAATATCACAAGATGTGGCACAAGCAATAATGAAGCCACCTTTGAATCTAATAATAACAAAAGAAGTCTCCTAACACCCAATTGACAGGAAGTAAGTGTGGATAAAATCATATTAAAAGCCTCTGTAAAGGAAATAAAACAAAACATAGAAGGTAGCAAAAATATTTAATGATTGCAGAAAAATTCAGCTCTTTCTAATGCACCCCCAGCATTCTAAGAAGCAGCTCAGTTTTTTACCCTTGGGTATTGTGCTGAGATAGATTCAAGTGTGGATATAAATTTTGCTAGAATAATTTTTCCAGGGCAGTAGTTAGATATTGAGTTGTAACAAATTGGATAAACTTTTACACATGAACTTGTTGACCTTTATTGTCCTCTTTCACTGATCAGTATGTAATATGTTGCAAGTTGTTGCTAATGCAGCTTTACAAGTCGAGATAGCAGCTGCGAAAGAGGAGAATGAGAAATTGCTCGGGGATATCGATTGCATGAAGACACAGTTGCTTTCAACTCTCATGATTGATGATGATCATTGGTAAATTTTTGTCTTCATTTAATACATTTTCTTCTTCTTTATATTTTTGCTTTGAGGTTGCAATCATGCTTGTTTTCATGGAATGGTTTCTGTTTAGACTGTTGTCAATGCGAGTCTTCTCTACACTTCTTTCTGGCAAAGATGTGATTAGACTATGTTTTTGGTCCACCATAATACACATACATATATATATATAATTTTCAACATTGCAGTGCTGTCCATCATGTCATAACTAGTTGATGATATAGCGGATCTAAAGGTCTGCCATATCCTCAATTTTTGTAATGACATTGTCAACAATTTAGATGGAGGGCAGATCCATAAGATTCAAATATCGAGTTTTTTTTTTTTTTTTTTGGTATTTTTGTAAAGGGAATTTTCCCATTTGTTATTTCATTGCATACAGGTAAAATGATTGTGCATAGCTGCACTAAAATGAGCACTGCTGATGGTTGAAAGTGGTAGCACTGGTCAATTGGTAATGGTGGTGAGGTGACAATATATGACCAGAAAATGGAACCATTGATCTCTCCAGAAAAGGTTCTAAAACCAAAAAATATATGACCAGAAAATCATTGCAGATGCATGTAATACAAACCCCTTACAAAGTAGTTGGTTTTATTAATTTTCTCTCTCTCCAATGCATTTTAGAGTTTAGATCTGTCTTCTTTCCCCCACATTGAGTAAGTTTACCTCCAAGCCAAAAATGAGTCTAGTGATTTTCTCAAAGCCTTCGTAGCATATTTCCAAAAAAATAAAAGGGTAGTGCTGCTATGCCACCCAAGTTTGCCCACTTGGTGTGCCCCTAGTGCAAATTGCACTTTTTTTTTTTTGCCTTTTCTTTTAAATATTTTTTAAACATCTTTAAACATTTAAAAAAAATATCAATACACGAATAGTCACTTCCTTAACCATTAAATAAAAAAAATATATGAGTGATCAAATTGAGAGAAAGAACTTAAGCGGCATCGTATTATTTTCCAAAATAAAAAGCCTTCATGGCATATTATTGGCAGGTTGAAACTTGCAGTGAGTAGACGTGTTCGTTTGGATACAGAAACTATCTTACATCATCTCATCTCATCTAATCTCATTATTACAACTTTTTCAAATTTGACACAAAATATAATAAATAATTTAACTTTTTCAAATTCCAAAACAATAATAATATTAAAAAAAAAATTCTAACAATATTTTATTCAACTCATCTAAAACTATCTTATCCCATCATCCAAACAAGCCTAATATAATGCTAACCAAAGGCATGCCGGCATGAGAGCATTTTGTGCTGAAAACCGACCGTTATGGGGCCTCGACCCCTTTGAAATTGGTGACACCAACTGATTGGGGGTGGACATTTATCGGCATTGATCCCGACGGTCTGTGGTCCGCCTCTGCGTTACTGGGCGTTTCCGGCCTCAATGATTATTGCTTGTTTTGGGTTTGGTTTGATTTGGAACTTTAAAATGTAAAACATTGGTTTTTTTTTTCACATTTCATTTGGTTTGAAACAACCATTGGCTTCATTTGGTATTTGAAAATCTCAATTTCAAATATTGATGAATAAAAATCAACCTTGGGCTTCACAAGCTATTCGCCATCTCATTGTTTCTTAAATCTATTAGTGTGGAATCGACCATAAGAATTAAAGAATTATCCACTTATGAAGTTTGAAAAGTAAAAGGATCTCATTTAAATGAACATTAAACATAACTAGTAATTGAATTGTTTATTATATTTTGTGTAAAAATTTGAGAAAGTTATAATATTGAGATAAGATGAAACCATTTATATATCTAAACAAAACCGACATCAAGCGATTAGAGAATGATATACGAATCCAAATGGGGTTAGGATTCGCACATGGCACACAAAGGAAAAAGACAGAAATAGGGAAAATGGGAGCTAGGATTTATAAATTGACTACTTGGATATTTAATATGTTAAAAGGGTTTGGGAAAACACGTCGTTTTCAAAGTTTTTTTTTTCTCATTTTCTTAATAATAGATATGATTGTATAAGGCCATTGATTCAGTTTGGCCTCGATTTCTTGAACCATTGAATTGTAAACCAACCAAGAAGCTTCGGTTGGAGCAGTGACAATCTTGTGTATCATTACTCTTTTTAGTATCCAAAACACATACGTATCATGACCCATGTATTTCAAGTGATCTTGTCCATTCAATCAGATTGCATCTTATTTTGTACACCTCTTGTTAATGACAAAAATGACCTCACAAGCCGGAACAGAAGAAATGGTCATTCCTGGCCCACAGAGGTAACCCGAGTCTCGATGAAGCATTGTGAAGTCCACGATTGGCGGCTTGGGGTGTCAGTATGGTACTTGTACGTTCATCCATAGTAATAAATAGAGAAAGAATGCAAAAAATGTGAATAGAGAATGAGGCACACATATTTATGTGAATCGGCATAGGACTTACATCCACGGCTTATTTGGAGGGCAAATATGCTACGATGGGTGTTAATACTGAAAAATAGCACAACGGGCTAGAAATAGGGGAAAGAATCATTCATAGGCCATGGTGACGATTCAAGCCTTGATTAGTGTGGTTTGGAGCCCCTGGCGGTAGTCCGGAGAGGGTGTACAGTGTCCATATATACATTCATAGCAATGAATAGAAAATAAATACAACAAATATAAAAAGAGATAGAGACACACATATTTACGTGGTTTGTCATAGTGTCTACGTCCACGGGTGATTTGGAGGGCAAGTACACTATAATATGAGCATTTTACAATCTCTCATAGTCTCTCATTTCTCATTGTTTAATGAAGGTTAGAGACCCATTTTCTGAAGAAAAACCTCTCTCTGGGGCTCTCGTCGTGAGGTTAAAGAAGTTGACGAAGTATGGAAGAAGTCCCTTTCTCATCCGGTCTAATCCCTTTTTATCCTAGTCTTGAGAGTGATGAGGAATGACATCTTTATCCCGCTTGTGTGTCTGACTCGCTTTCCCCCCCTTTCTCATTTTTCTCTCTTTCCCGTCACCTCCTTTTCCCTCTAACAATTGTTTTTCCTTGTCCCTTCTTCCTCTCTCATTCTCTCTTTCCACTTGTTTATCAAAAGTGGCCCTTTGTTGGGCTGGGCTTGGTTTATTTGGGTTAGAGGGATTTTACCCCCTAACAGATGCTCACGATTCTTAAGGCCGGCTTGCTCAACAAGAAGGCCTTAAAAATCTTCAAGTTGAATTGCGACAGAGATAGCCTGCAGAAAGTTATTGAAAAATAAATTCCGAGAGCAAGTCCTCGATTTTTTGTTTTGTTTGTGTTAAGTAACGAAGATTTTCGAATGTGAAGCTAGGCGGGAGATGTACTCGACCGCGCTAAGTGCAAGCCTGGAGCTCTGCTTGGAGAGCTAGGCTGGAGATGTACTCGACCGCACTAGGTGCGAGTGAGGAGCTCAACTTGGGCAGGAGATGTACTCAACCACGTTAGTTGTGAGCGCGGAGCTCAGCTTGGAGAGGTAGGCGGGAGATGTGCTCAACCGCATTAGTTGCGAGCGTAGAGCTCGGCTTTTCTAGTCATTCGCATGAGAGTCGGGCAGTCAAGAGGTTGTTACCGCCTGTTGGCTCGTGGCGAGCCCATCAACTTGGCTTTGCTTGCTTGAAGGCCAAGCAGTTAACAAACTGTCACTGCCCATTTTTCACGGTGAGAGCATTGACTCGGCTTTGAGTTCGTTTGCATGAACATTCATCTTTAGCAAAGAGTGTATATTCTTCTAATGTTTTTGTTTTTGATAGCGTTAGCAGATTTTTTTTCCCCTTGATGTGAATTGTTTTTAGTGTTTCTATTTTGTTGTTTAGAGTTTGTTTATAGTAACTAGCACTAACTGGTTAGGGAGCTCGTCGAGTCCATCTTTAGCAGTTGTTGAGCCCATCAACTCGTTCTAGAAGGTAGCCAGCGCAAGCTGATTGTGGAGCTCGGAGGTAACTCGCTGGCAGCAGTTGTGGCATGAGTGTAAACACTCGACGTTTGCTGGAGAAGATGCTAGGCTGGAAGTGGCGAGGAGAGATGGGACACTTAAGGGAGGTGTTCCCTCTATTGTTCGCCGGTACGAGCGGCTTCGGCTTAGATAACTAGGTAAGAGATGTTTTTTACCGCGTCGGGTGGCGAGGAGAGATGGGACACTTAAAAGGTGTTCATTCCTTTGTTTGTCGGTGCGAGCACGAAGCTTTGGCTTAAATAACTAGGCAGGAAGGCTAACTCGACAGCTTGAGTGTGGTTGAACCAGGTAGGAAATGTTTTCGATTGCACCACTTTAGCAAGAGACAGTGCTTAACAACATTGTTGTGGTGGGAGATGGATCTCGACCGAACAACTGCAATGAGAGACGAATTTTGCTAGAGTGTCGAGTTTGGTGGCATCAATGGAATGTGTTATGGCAAGTGATGCGGGAGCAAGCTTCTAGTGGCAAGGTAAATGGGAGCAAACTTAATTTCTCCAATTAGATCAACTTGGTACCTGCTCTTTTTTTTTTATTAGTTTTGGAAGTGCCCATCAACTGGGAGAAATTAATTTCTCCGATCAGATCACCGTGAGAGCTGGATATGCCTATCCAAACCAGATCAGATCAAACGGGAGCAAACTTAATTTCTACGATCAGATCAGATCCGAGAGTTGGATGTGCTCGTCAACCTTGCGGTCGACGGTGCACGTTGTATGTCCCCATGCAATGTGCTGTGGAGGGAGCTTGTTGCATGGAAGAAGGCTTGTTACAGACTATGGTGAGCGAAATGTCACCGAGCAAGACTCCATTTGGCCGAGTAAGGCTCCATGTGGCCGGATAAGCTATGGTCATGTAACTCCTTTGGTGGGCAAGGCTTCGTGGCCAAACAACTAGAGTAGCAAGGAAGGTGGTGGTCGAACAACCCACTGAGCCAGAGGTAGTCCCTGTCCCACGAAGGTGATGGAAACCATTGAGGCAGGGAAACTCACTGTCCGAGGAAGGTGATGGTCAAGTGAACCACTATGGCTAAGGAACTCATTGTCCATGGAAGGTGGTGGTCGAGGAAACCACTGAAGCCAAGGAACTCACTATTCAAGGAAGGTGATGGTCTAGCAAACCACTGAGGCCGAAGAACTCACTGTCCAAGGAAAGTGGTGGTCAAGCAACCCACTAAGGTAGAGGAACTCCCTGTTCGAGGAAGGCGATGGTTGAGCAAGCCTGGTGAGGTGATGCCCTTTGTGGGAGGCTGGGGAAAGAGAGTGCCTTGGCGGGGACAGAGACTTGTCCGTCCACGGCGTGTTGTCCGCTGTTGTGAGATCAGTGGGAAAGGTCCCGCTGGCACTTTCTGTCGTCAGGTGAGTGCTCTATTGGGGGGGGGGGGGGGGGCAAAGACTTGTTCGCCTGCAGCGTGATGGCTGCCTGCCAGTGAGTGCATATCCCACGCGGGAGGTGGTGGCCTCCTCAATGGGGCACATCCTAGCATGTCACATGGAGGAGTGACATGGGGAGAGACAAAAAACTCTAGCGGTGTTTTCTGAGGTCTCTCCCCACAGGCTTGTTAGCGCTGGTGTTTTGGCGTGCCTAGCTGGTAGGGATAGTCTTGTCGTCATCGTCTATGTGTGTAATGCCTTCAAGCCCATCGTGGGGCAAGGGGTACCACGTTGGCGGCAGAAACCGCCGACGGTTCAAGTGGTGGCTGCCAATCACCTTGTGGTCTGCAGGTGACATGGTTCCCATGGGCCTCTGGGTGCACAACTACGTGCATCCTCACACCATTGTGCCTGCCATGCACAGTAGGTGCATGCTTCATATTGCATAGTGCACGGTTACACATTTGGTTCTTGCCTCATGCACAATGGTGTATGTCTCACATACACACTTGACTTAAATTGCACAATGCACTTAACTGCATGGGCAAGGAATTTTCTCAGTACTGTTAAGTGCATAGTCCACTCAACAACCAATTAATAAGATAAAAGTAATTAAATATGAAAAGGGTGAGGGAAATCTTATCTACTCATTTAGAGATAACTTCAAAAGCTAGTAAATCTCCTTCTCCCACTTCTAGTGTAGAGAATAAATCAATCCCACAGATTGCACCAACTATTAATGACAAAAATTGCCTCGAAATTTGGAACGGGAGAAATGGTAGAAATGGTCATTCTTGGCCTACAAAGGTAACCCGGGTCTCGATGAAGCGGTCTAAAGTCACGATGGTGGCTTGGGGCGTCGATACGATGCTTGTACGGTCATCCATAGCAATGAATAGAGAAAGAATATAGAAAATATGAGTAGAGAATGAGACACAGATTTACGTGATTCGACACAGAGTCTACGTGCATGGGTCGTTTGGAGGGAAAATCGTAACAACCCCACCTAATATTCTAAGAACAATTTTTATTGGGCCTAAATTATATTGATGGGCCATATAGGAAAGTCCAATTGCAATTTTTGGATAACCATGGGCCCAAAATTATTATGGTGGATGAGAGATTTTTATTGGACATAATACTTGGGCTAAAGTCCAGTTAATAATTATAGACCAAGTGTGCTTATATTTAAATGGTACGAAGCCCAAGAAATTAATTATAAGCCCAAAATACAATACTCAACCCACGTAGCCCATGCACATACACGTCAACTAGGATTTCTACGTCGAAGGGTTTTCTAAATTCGTAACCGACACACGTCGGAATCCTCAATTTCATATATCCTTTTCCCTTTTCCCACGACATTCCTCCCTCAGACATCGGCACATCAAATTGAGCCTTGCACAACACACAATCATGAAGATCACCTACATTCCACTGCGAAACACGCCCCTTCAATACATGAACAAGCCTCTGCCTTTACACCACAAAAGCATAGCACAACCAAAAGACCACCTTAATTGCAAGCTCGCAGGCTCGCAGTCCACTGTCAGCTCCTTCCCCTTAACTACAACCTCACGTAATCCCTTGTTTTAATACACCATGGCACAAAGCAAACAAATGAGAAAGTGTTTGTTTCCCATTCCAAAGCATAGCACACCCAACCACCATTGAGGGACGCATGAAATCACTGCAACCTAAGACAGCGACCACCCCACGCCTAGTGGAGGAACATGTCAGACTACTTACGCAATTCATGCATGTCCAAGCTACCCCTCGCGTCAAGTTCAAGGAACATGTCTTGGTGTTCTTTGATGACATCTTTATTTACAACAGCACATTATCTGATCATTTAAAACACTTGAGGGTTGATCCTTCAAAAATAATAGCTATGCTTGAATGGCCACTTCCTAGGTCATTGAAGGCACTGAGAGGCTTCCTCAGTCTCACTGGGTACTATAGGAAGTTTATAAAGAGTTATAGCACCATAGCAGCACCATTGAGTGATTTGTTAAAGAAGAATGCTTTTGTTTGGAGTGACACTGCTACTCAGGCTTTTATCAAGTTAAAGAAGGCAGTTACTGAACCTCTAGTCTTGAGGTTACCTAATTTTTTCAAGTCATTACCATGGAGTGTGATGCTTCTGGTATAGGCTTGAGGGTTGTCCTTATGCAAGAAAGCCAGCCAATTGCCTTCTACAGCAAGGCCTTGAAGGGTAGGGCTCTCTTATTGTTCACATAGGAGAAAGAGCTTTTAGCTCTTGTGTCTGCTTTGAGCAAGTGGAGACCCTATTTGCTGGCCAAGCCTTCAAGATTAAAACAAATCAACAAGCCTTGAAGTATCTCTTGGAGCAAAGGGTTGGAACAAAATTTCAGCAAAAGTGTCTAACCAAGTTAATGGGCTATGACTTCACCATTGACTACAAAAAGGGCAAAGAAAATTTAGTGATAGATGGACTCTTGAGGACGGATGAGGAGGAGTCTGCTACCCTTGCCTTAATTACTTTTCCTACCCCAATATGAATTGAAGAATTAAAGAGTAGTTATCAGTTGTCACCTACTGTCAATGAAACTATTTCTAAGCTTCAAGAAGGCTTGGAAGGCCCTAAACACTATAGTATCCAGCAAGGCCTGTAGTTGAGGAAAGGCAAACTAGTACTGGTTCCTAATTCTTCTTTTCAAGCTAAGGTCCTACAACATATTCACAACAGCCTACAAACTGGGTATGTGGGGTACAAGAAAACACTACAGAGTGCCAAGATATATTTCTTTTCGGAAGGCATGAAAATTGACATTAGAAGGTTTGTTAAAGAATGTGTGACCTGTCAGACCAGCAAGCATGAAAACTTGTATCCAGAAGGGCTTTTACAACCTCTACCAATTCCTCACTCTTCATGGTTGGATATCTCTATGGTTTTTGTGGAAGGGTTGCCTTCATCTAATGTTTTTTCTGTGATACTCTCTGTTATTGACATACTAACCAAGTTATCCCATTTTTTTCCCTTTGTCCCATCCCTTCACAACAAGTACAGTGGCTCAAGTATTCTTCTTATGAGTTTTCAAGTTACATGGGATGCCCAAGACAGTTGTTTTAGACAAGGACCTTATTTTCACAAGCTCTTTTCGGAAGGAATTGTTTAAGTTACAAGATACCTCTCTTCATTTCAGTTCTGACTATCACCCATAGTCAGATGGGCAAACTGAAGTTTTGAACAAGTGTGTGGAAGGTTATTTGAGGTGCTACACTAGTGATAAACTGAAGGAGTGGATTTCTTGGATAACCATGGCTAAGTGGTGTTACAATACCACTTTCCATACATCTATTGGTATGTCTCCCTTTTGAAGCTCTTTATGGGTATATGCCTCATAAGCTGCTTTCATATGTACCTGGAACAATTGCTAACGCAGTTGTGGATCAGCAATTGAAGTCTAGAGAAAAATTTTCCTTGTTAAAGGATAACTTATAGAGGGCTCGAGAAAGGATCAAGTTATTTGTTAATAAGAAGAGAACTTAAAGGGTTTTTGAGGTTGCAGATTGGGTTTTCTTAAGGCTTTAGTCTTATAGGCAGAAAACAGTTGCTATACAACATTGTTTGAAGCTGTCACTAAGATTTTATGTTCCATTCCAGGTGATTGAAAGGTTTGGATTAGTGGCCTATAAGCTGAATTTGCCAACATCTTCAAGAGTACATCCTATTTTCCAAGTCTCATGCCTAAAGAAGAAGTTGGGTCAAGGTGTTTCTCCACTGCCAGTGTTACCCCCAGTGGATACACAAGGAAGACTTCAACCTGAGCTTGAGGCAATACTGGAGAGAAGATTGAAGAATTTGGGAAACCAAGTTGCAACAGAAGTACTAGTTAAGTGGTATGGGGCACCACTTGAGGATAGTTCTTGGGAGCTATTATGGAAGCTATGGAACCTTTACCCACACATTGTGGGTAAGGTCCTTTGAGAAGAGGAGGTGTCATTGCCTTGTGGAAAAGGTCCTTAAAGGGGTGGAGATTGTAAGGAGCAAGGAGGAGAAGAAGCTGAGAAGAATTGAGGCTGTGTAGTTGGGTTCTTGTGGGTGAAGAGGTGAAGTCGAGGATTTAAAGAGAAGGCAAAACGGTGAGTAGCACCTTAGTGAAACGGTGCTTAGTGGAAGTTAACGGAATTAACTAACTGGAGCAATGGAATGGGACGTTTGATCCTTAAGTGAAGCGGTGCGTTTTGCTTAGAAGGGAAGAAATCCAATGGTTTTTATAATGATATTTGAAAGATTAGATATTATATTAGTATTTAAATTTTAGTAGTAAATCATAATTGTATAATTTTAATTTGAACGTTTTAATCTGAGTAAGTCTATTTTATTAAACGAAATTCTTTTGACTTTGATAGATTATGCTACAATTACGTTACTAAGTTGTGAATTGAGAGTAAAGAAATGTGTTAAGAATATTTAAATGATATTATTAAGAAAAATTTAATTGTTTATAAATTAAGATTTTTGCAATTTATATAGCAACTTGTATAAAGCCTAATTATTCTACTAAATTATATATTTAAAGCGAAAATATGTTATTAGTATTTAATTAATTATATGATATTTAGTATTCAATGATTTTGTATGAAACATAATATTTATTAAATTTTTTCTCAGTTAATATGTATTAATTAAGCAGAATATTATGATACGTTTTTCTAGAAACGTTAGTGAAAATTAGTACTTCGTATAGGTAAAGAGCTATAAAAAAAAATTTAAAAAGCGCAGCAAGGTAAGTAGCTTGATCACAAATTAGGAATAGCACGTTAGTTAGTCAGATTATTATTATTAAAGCCAGTTATTTAACAACCACTTTTTATGTACCACGCATGTCATGATATATGCAAACATGTCATCCAGCATAGCATACGATCATATCATTCCGCATCATGTTCAAATTCAGCAATTATAATTATGTACGTATTATGCCATGCATCTCATGTCGCATAAGACATGTAAACTTTCTTAAGTACAAGTGCAAGATAAGATAAGATCAATATAGTCAGATGGCCATTCAGATGCATGGTACCAATGCAATTTCAAGGTAGATGTGCAAGCCATGGACTCAAGAGTGGTCTACCATAGTATGACAAAATACTATCAGCAACTCCCCTTGCAGCCGCAGGACGTGGGGCCAATGCACAACCTCGCACACAGGGTTAAGTGTGTTGGCTTGTCAGATCAGTCAGTTAATTCAGATAAATCAAGACACGTCATGCATAGCATAAACATCAGTATGATCAGTTATGATTTTAAGCTCTCAACATGAAAGTTTTTTATGAAAACCTTACGTTTATTATGTTTACATTGTAATGAGTTTCTTATTGAGTTTTCGACTCATTTTAATTTTATTTCATTTGCTAACCACCCAGGTGAGGATGATGATAAACACGAGGAGGCGGGCCAGACTTAGATAGAGCAATTGGATTTAGTTCCAGGCTTTAATTATTACTTAGTTGATTTATTAATCATGAAATCTCTTGCATGGCTATTTGTACGTAAGCACGTGACATCCATAACTCTAGAGAAGTGGGTGTTAACAAATCCATTATGATATGAGTATTTTATAATCTCTCATAGTTTCTCATATCTCACTGTACAATGGGGTCAGGACCCCTTTAACCTAGAGAAGATAAAAATGGCGTCTCGCCTCGTCAGGTTGAAGAAGATCTCTCTCTGTCTTTGTAGTAGTCGCTCAGAATTCTAGAAGTCCCCTTCTCTCAAATCTCATATCCCTTTTATTGAGACTCTATCGGTGATCGGTGAAAAATTTGATTTTATGTCACTTCATCCCCTTTTCGTGTCTGACCTGCCTCTCTCCATGGGTAAAGATCTTTTTCCCTCTACTTCTCGATGGCAGCATTATCATGTCTTGGGCTTGGTGCGTCTTAGGCTGGGGCTGGGCTGGTATATATTTACCCCAACACCACTAATTTTTGTAGTTTCTCAAGTAACATTTTGAGAAAGTTGTGGAAATCTATCACCTCGAGGAGATTCAAAGGGCTAAGCAATATAACTATGGATTTGGGGTGCCTGTACGTTATGGCACATGCAAGATGTAGCCCTTTTCTGTAGCCTGAAAAATGGACAGATAATGACAGATGCATAGTTGCTTAATTTCCATCCCAACTTTTACAACATCTCACTTTCATTTTCTTTGACTCACAATGAAGTACTCTTGCCCTGCCCCATGTGCTGTATTTTTGTCCATCCACACACTGTTGTAGATAATGTGATGTTTACCATACACTTCTGTCAGCAATTAATAGTAGATTTGGAGCATTTGGCTATTACAAAGCTTGGCAGAACTGTGAAGGTGTCCATTTTTATGGTCAACATTGTGCTGTTTTGTGAAAGGTATGAAACAGTAATGCATTAAAGTTGGCAGGGAGGCTTATATCTCAAACTGGTGATTTTCTGAGCTGCTTCCTTCAAAGACTAAGAGCTTTTCTGCAGTGATGCAGGTTTGCTATTTTGAGACAGTTTTTTGGCATTTTGCTATTGTCATTTTTGAAAAAGAGAAAAAGATGGTCAAGCTATTTTGAGACAGTAAGAGAGATGAAATGTGACTCAAAAATGGTACCCATCATTGGGGACAAACAAAATTCGATACTCTGCAGTACTTGATTAGTGAGATTCCAAATTTATTTCCAAGTCTTTTCTTTCTTTCTCTTCATGAATTGATGTGTTGGTAACTTGGTACTACTTGGGACTGCGAAATCATGACTCCGTCCCGGGTTTAGATTGGAAATGAACTTAACTCGTTCCAGTAATATATGTTATCCTTATAATTTTTTTAAATTTTTATATAAAATATAAGAAATAATTTAATTTTTTAAAATTTTAAAATAATAATAATTTTAAAAATAATATTCTAATAATATTTTATTCAATTTATTTAAAATTATCTCAACTGAACATCTCTAAATACAGAACTTCACTTTGGACTCTCATAATTTGTTGAAGTAGTCAATATAGTTTTGGGTAGGGGTCCGGCCACCGGCAGTACTAATTTCTAGTTCTATATACGTAGTACAAAGCTTCGGTACATGCCGGAGTTGTCAGATCCTGGTAGGGGTCCGGCACCGGCCATAATCAAGAAGGTCAAGGAGCCAGTCATTTACACGAAATCCATGCATATATATTCTGCCACTACTTCATAGTTTCTTTTTCTTTTTCCTTTCTGAGGCTTTTTTTTAGCAGGTTTTTGCCAACTTTTCAGTGATATTCCTGATTTTGCGACCTCTTTCAGTCATATTCCTGGTAACTATCATTAATATACGTATGTTCGATGGGTAAAAAGTGGGTAATAATGGTAAGGATAGATTATTTGGAGGCGACCTTTTTCCTGATCATGATCTTTAAATAATAAGATTATTCATTTAAGGGATTTTGAATAATTATGTATTGATGAAGATATATTAATATATTTAAAGCAAATCCAAGATTTTGGAGGAAAAAGTAAGATTGTAAAGTGTATGGAAAAATCTAATTAGTCCATTAAATAGATAATTAAGTACTTTATACAGAATCTTCTTCGCTAGCTATTACATATCTTGAAGTAAATAGATAAGTACTTTAATGCACATTTTGGTCAAAATTAATTGGATTTCATGGGGGCATTAATTAAGATTATCATATATGAAAATATGGTAGTAATACTAGATACGAACTTAAGATGTTCACGTTTTAGGGAGTAATCTATTATTAAAAAAATAAATTTTTATGTCGATTCCAAATTTATCTATATTTTTTTCAAAAACAGTACGCGATACTTCCACACTATTATTATTTATCATGTGATGATCTCAAATTAAGAGGCAAACAATCTCTTGAGTAAAGAAATAGGGTCTTCATTGTATTTTGGAAAGAAATAGGATCTTCTGCCAAGGCCTCTTATTAGAGGTGGACCCCACCCTCCCCTCCCATGGTAAGCGCAAGAGGACCCCAACTCGAAATCTTCGATATTTCATTTTCATTTCACTATATAAGACGTGACACATTTATCATTATTTGATGAAATGTGGAATGAAAGTGAGATGTTAATGTGGTGTACAGAATTTTTCTTTTTAAAATGTGTTGGAACATGTTGAAAGTATATATATTTTTATTTGAAGGGTAATATTATTTACAATTTTGGAATATATAATTTTTGTGTACTCCATTTAAAAAAAAAAAAAGAGGCTATTATTAAAAAAAATAATGTTTTCATATGAATCGCTAATTTATCCTATTTTTTAAAAGGAGTGCACAAAAATTATAATTTCAAATATCAATTTTAAGTTTTTTAGAATTGTTGAAAAGAAATAATAAATATATTATTTATAGTAAAAAACAAGATAGCTGCCACCTTCTGGCCACCGGGAGCGACCCAAATAGGGTTGCCGTTGGCAACTAGAGATGCTAGTACTGGCCCAAATTAAGCCGGTCGAGGGAGCTAGAAAACCACAACAACAAGATCACACTGCCTATGGTGGCTAGAGGAGCCTCCATGGGCGACTCCATCTAAGTTGCTCCTGTGTTGGCTGCCACCACGGGTTTGGACTGCATCATAACATATAAAAAAAATGCATTACAATGAATGGTTTCAAGAGAAATGTATGGCATTCATATATAACGTAAGAGTAATGATTTGTACAAATTTTACATAGTTCTTTTGTGAAAGAAAAAATTATTTATTATCATTTATTAACATTATTCTTTGTAAAATATGAGACCCCACCATTAAATAAAATAAAATAAAAAGTGTACAAAAAAAATCTCTTTTTAATGGACCCTATTGGTTTTATAAAATGATATTTGGTCAACCATCGGTCATCTATCTATCAGTTCAAACAACATTATCCTTTACAAAATGTCTAAGGCTACTTAGTGAAAATGTAATGAAAAAATAATTATAGAATATTAAATAGTAGTAAAAGGTATGTTAAAAGTAATGAATAAAGTAAAAAATAGATAAAAAGTAATAATAAAGTAAAGATCATAGTAGCGAGAGTATTTGAAAGTAATTGAATACTCTCATTAGCCAAACCTAGCTGCATTAATTAGACTTGTACCATTACTATCTTACAATAATTGAACAGAAATGGAAAAGATTCATGAATGGTTCAAAGTCATCTTTAAAATGGCATGAATTATAGAAGAGAAGAAAAGTACATGGTTGGTTGGGTCATTTCAGGCATGAAGAAAGTCAAAATTGAGAAAAACAACTCTAGATCTGATGTATCTGTAACCCAGAAAAAAGGGAAAGCAATTAAAGGGCAATGGATAGAAAGAAACAAAGAAAGAAAGGAGAGGTGACAATTTCACAAACAAAAGAGTATGTGGCTCAAAGCAAGTCATGATAAACTAGGTTGTCTGGCCTCCATGCATGCTACAGACACTGACCATGTCCCTCCCGTGAAACATCACGTGCTCTCCCTAATCTTGTCCGTACCATGCATACAGCTATGTCAGTCTTTTCTATATGTTATCATTATTCTACAGATCACTCTCATATACATACACATATATGCATTGCTTTAGAATTTTATGCTAATAGTCGTCGGTACCAAAATCAAAACCAGACCTAACAAATCATATCTATATATAGATACTGCTCTGCATAAAACACTCTAAAAATGGACATTATTATACCCTTTTGATCTCTTTTTTTGTGTGCTTTTTGTTGAAAATGAATATGTTATTATTAATGTCAGGATTCTAGCAAGTTTTGATATATGCAGTCCCAATATTGATGATGGCATATTTTCCACATTTCTGGCTCTTTAACAGATGCATGCAGTCCCATTAAGGATGCAGAAGAGTCTTTGCTGATGGCATATTTTCCACATTTCTCTGCTTTTATCCCTTGTTGCCTCTAACACCATAATGAGAGAGAGAGAGAGAGAGAGAGAGAGAGTCTGGTTTATAACACATTCTATATCTTGTACAAGTGTTGAATGCCAGTAAGTTGGGACCCAAAGTGCAGTGCCTAGTGATTACATGTCCTTGACGCCCAGCCTCTGGTTCTTTTACTGGGGCACAGGTGAGCCTGGACCACATCCTGCCATCCCTATATATAACAACAGAATTTCTTCTTCTCCTTTCATCATTACTTTGAGATTGAGGAACCTCACATCCAAAGTCCAAAACTGATCTATATAAGAAG
Source organism: Juglans mandshurica (assembly GCA_022457165.1). NCBI lineage: Eukaryota > Viridiplantae > Streptophyta > Magnoliopsida > Fagales > Juglandaceae > Juglans > Juglans mandshurica. Next base: position 25,135,228 of record CM039625.1, on the reverse strand, counting down.
AAGCAGAAGAAGAAGAGAGATAAGAGAGCTCTATTGAAGAAACCAAGTGGAAGAAAGAAAACAAAAGAACAAAAAATTAAAGGAATCAGTATCCCCATTATATAGAAGAAGAGATGAAGAAGAAGAATGGTAATATTGGAGGCTCTAAGAGAAAGCTTCCATGTAAAGGGCTTAGTGGTTTTCTTAAAGAAGGAAGAGGTAGGCTTTACATATTCAGAAGATGTATTATCATGCTTCTCTGCTGGCATGATTAAGACTATGGTTCTGTACCTGAATTCACCTTCTAATTATTGGGAGCTACTTGATCTTTTACCTTTCTCCTTTTCTTTAACTTCTCCTTTAGTTTATGGAGCATGTATAGCAAGACACAATGCAGACTAATTTTTTCTCTTCTTCCTCCTGTTAAAAAGACCCTTCGATCACATCAGTTTGGTTTCTGTCTTTGCAGTTGTTTTTGTCTTTTTGGATGGAAAATGTTTGAAGCAGTGACAAGTACTGGCATTAATCTTCAAATTTCTGTAGTCAGCCCAGTACTACTGTTTTGCTGTAAGAAGGTGTCTGTCTCAAAAATCGAGTTTTTAATTTGCACTATCTTGTAGCCTTAGTGAAACAATGAGGGTGCTTTTTGGGTTCTTCTGATCAGGGAAGATAAGGGATTTGAGAGGAGAAACGTCATATCCCATTGTACAGTTTAAATACTTTCGCTGCATCAAAACCAAGTTACTTGAAATTAGGCTCTTCTTCCTTGAGAATTAATGAAGAAGATTTCATGAAATTAGACTCTCATGTCCATGAAAATTTCTAGCCTTGTATTATAATAATCGATTTTCTTTTTTTCGTTTTGAACAACTAACATATGTACGTACGTACGTACATACATACATACATATATAGATATATAATATATATATATAGAGAGAGAGAGAGAGAGAGAAGGGAAACCCCATTTTCTTCAAAATTTGGCGATGCTTTCCTTTTGTCAATAAACTTAGCCAGGTTTTTATTTTTGGTGATATATAGGATCTCTCACTCATGAATATGATATGCTCTAAAAAAAACCAAACACCTTTCACCTGTTCATGAATTAAAATGGATCTCTGTGGAAATATTATGCACTGGTGATTTTTATATCGTGTTGTTTTGGGCTCAATTGTCAGTACCACCAGTACCCAAGATTTAACAAACCCATCTTTTGATCTTTACATATAGTTTTCTATGACAATAAAGATGGGGTTGAGTTCTGGGTTAAGAACTTCGAAGCTCTCATTCTTCATCGAATCATCAGCCATGGCCGATTGGCCTGATTCTCTCACAAACATATATAGAATGAGAGTATAAAGCTCCATAAAATAAAACCGAACCCACAGTTAACGTGGGTTTTGCAAAAGCAAACGTGTTTCGGATGGACAGAACCGGCCCCGAAAACCTCATTGCTTGAAGCCGTTTGGGTTTTAGCACTCTCTGAGTTGCAGGAATACTGATGAAGCATGCACATTGTGATGGCATGCACCGTCGTCAAGAGGCGGATCCAAGATTTCAACCAGCTTGAGGGCGGACTAATGGATCAGTAGTATTACTATTCTATAATAAATGAAAAAAAATGCGCACAAAATTCTTATGATCAAAATTCTCCCTCTCTCTCGTGTCTAATGTTAAAACCCACGAACACGGGAAAACCAGACCACTGGGAAGCCCAACACATATATAGTCGCCACCCCTACTGCACTAGACCCGTCATCTTGTTGAAGATTATAATTTGATTTGATATTATATTGATTCGATGTTCATAATGTTTATTTTATCTTATTTCAATATAATTTGCTTATAAATAGGGATGTATGTTTTGTATTCAATAGCAATTGAGAAAGTAAAAATGTAGCCATCAAAAGTATATTTCCCTCTTTTTCATTTCTCCATCTTCTTTTATATTATATTCTATTTTCAATTATGGTATCAGAGCTCTTGACTAATGCTAGACTCAATCCTGTAGAATATTTATTCTTCCTGCTAGGTTTACATCTCACAAACTTTTTATCGTCATTTAATTATGTATTGTCTCAAATTAATGCATTTAGAGTATCTTTATTACTGAGACATTTTCTATTGGGTTTTGATCTGTCGTGAGCATTGTTTGAAGCCCCATATCCAATTTTGATCTTTTGATTTTGGTCTAATATTTGACCAAGGCCATATATAGCCCATTGTTGGCCCCAGTTTCATATTTGATGGTCTAGTTGCCAGCCACTTCATCACCAACACTATCATCTTATCAACTATCAATTAATGAATATGAATACGACTTTCAAATTTCAAATTCAAGATTTTAAAATTATTCACCTTGAGTTTGAGGGGAATGTTGAAGATAATATCAAATCAATGATATTATATTGATTTGATTTTGGGACATGCATGAACTGGCATGCCTTATTCACAACAAAATTAATATCGGGCCTTGTAAGAGACAGATATTGCAAAGCTCCTACTACACTTCTGTAAAGGGTGGCATCATCAAATGTGGGAGAGTCAAAATTTGACAGTTTTAAAGAGGCTGCCATAGGTGATGACGTGGGTTTAGTATGCCACATTTTGCTCCGAATGAGAAGGTCCTTAATATATTTTCTTTGAGAGAGCAAGAGACCATCACTTAGGTAATTAATTTCCAATCCCAAAAAGTAAGATAAAGGACCTAAGTCCTTAATAAGAAATGCATGGCTCAAGTCAGATATAAGCTTATTAGTTGTTGATGCATGCGAAGATGTTATGACTATATAATCTATGTAAATGAGCAAGTAAATTCTCAAGTCACCATGGGTTCAAATAAAGAGAGAAGGGTAAGCTTTTGAAGTTATGAAACCATACCCAAGAAGCCATGAGCTGAGATGCCCGAACCACGCCCATGGCGCCTGCTTGAGGCCATAAATGGCTTTCTTCATTGACATACATAATCAGGATGAATGGGGTCAATGAAGCCTTGAGGTTGATGCATGTAGACTGTGCCCGACAATTCGCCATGTAAGAAGGCATTTTGGATATCAATTTGATGCAGCGGCCACTTTCGAGCTATGACAATGGACAATATCAAACGGATGGTGGGCGCTTTGACAACGGGGCTGAAGGTATCATGATAGTCGATCCCCTCTTACTGGTGGTAGCCTTTAGCTACCAATCGGGCCTTTTTGCGTTCAATTGAGCCATCAGCTTTGAATTTCGTCTTGTAAATCCACCTGCAAACGAGGACATTAGAGGAGATGTCAAACTAAAGTCCATGTGTGATTTTGAAGAAGAGCATTATACTCCTCAGTCATGGCGTGGGGCCATTCTGGTATGTTTTTAGGCCACCAAAAAACTAGAAGGGGTGTCGGGAGGGGTGGTGGTGATGGTGAAACATTGCCGAGTGGGATAGGATACGATGCCATCAGTGAGAACACGCGGATGAGAGGAATTAGTTTGAGCTCGAGTGATGATTGGGGATCGGGGTGGAATGAGAATGGGTGAGGAAGGAGGATTGCTTGAGGAAGACATTGTTGAAGAGGAAAACACAAGGAGTCGAGAGGTAGGGGATGAGAATTTTGGGAGAGGAGTTGATGTTGGGCTTGGGCCTAGGCCTAGAATGGATGAGGAAAGGATTAGAAGAGTGGCTTCAAACACAAGTGGAAAAGGGGAGATGGATTAGGCCCACGATTTTGAAAAAGGAAAAGAGTCTTCATTGAATAAAACGTATCTTGACACATAAAGCCTATTAGTGGCCATGTCCAAACATTTATAGCCCTTGTGGGAGGGACTATATCCCAAAAACAGACAGGATTTAGATCGAAATTGAAGTTTATGGTTGTTATAGGCCCGAAGATTGGGCCAACATTCACAACCAAAGACTTTTAAGAAATTATAATCTGGGTCTTTGTTATAAACCAGAGAATATGGAGATTTATTTTTCAATATTGGAGTGGGGAGAATATTAATGAGGTAGACGACTGTTTCAAAGGCTTCACCCCAAAATTTAAAAGGTAAAGAAGCATGGGCCAAGAGACCAAGGCCTATCTCAATAATGTGCCGATGCTTCCACTCAACAATCCCATTTTATTGATGGGTATGAGACCAAGAGAAACGGTGCATGATGCCAAGCTTTTTGGCAAAATGGGGTTAATGGTTTAAACTCACTACCACCATTGGTTTGAAGAGTGATTAATTTTGTGTTGAATAATCGCTCAATAAGTGGTAAAAATGTAATGAAAGTATTATAGACATTAGACTTGAATTTAAGAAGAAAAAACCAAGTATATCTGGTATATTGGTCAACAAAAGACAAATAGTACTTAAATCCATTACTAGACATATACGGGACTGGGCCACAAAGGTTGGCACAAACAAGTTCAAGGGGCTTAGTTGCTTGGGCCCGATTACAAACAAAAGGGTGTTGATGACTCTTGGCTGATGAACAATCATAACACATGAACTTATTTTTTGTGGGAAGAACTTTCAAGCAGCTTCTATGCAAGACGTTGGAGACAATAGGGAGTGAAGGATGCCCTAAGCGGCAGTGCCACTGTGCGACAGAGGTTCTCTCGCCAACGTGTGTGGATGGTGAAGGAGAAGATGCCGGCGATGAGGGAAAAACGTAGAGGCCATTACGGTTGGGTCCAGTGAGGAGCAACTTCCCCGCCGAAGTGTCCTTCACAGAGAAATGAGAAGCATGAAATTCAAAGTAACAATGATTATCAATACAGAATTTACAGATAGAAGTTAGATTTTTGGTTATTAAAGGGACATGAAGGAGATTTCTGAGAGAAAGGAAGAAGAGGAGGAAGAAGAAATGATGGAGTCACCGATGTTCTGTATAGGCAGCGCCAAACCATCGCCCACTCGAATTTGGTCACCATTGGTGTAAGGTTCTAAGTTTAGGTGTTGAAGGTTATTGGTAAGGTGGTGTGGCTGCCGAATCAGGATACCAATTTGCGTCGGAGTAAGTGTTTGATGCTATGAAATTGGCAGTGAAAGAGGGAAGAGCTTCATACTGATAGGAATGGTTAAAGTGATGTTGACATTGCAGAGAGACATGCCCGGATTTGTTACAAACTTGGCAAGTGGGTCGGTTGGTGGAGAATTGGGGTTGAGAGTTTGGTGAGGGAATAGTGGGATATCGGCCTCCTCTTTGAAAGGTGTTGAACCTGCCTCTACCATTTTGGCCATGCCTACCACCACGTATGAAACATCGACCACATTGGTCACGTCCTCTAGTAGTTGTGAAGTTGACTGTGGGCTCAATAGAAGAACAAGAAGTCCGAGTATTGTGAGATAGACAGCTCTCATGGATAAGCAGCAACTCAAAGAGTTCATGTGAGTTGATTGGTTCGGCTCTGGTGGTGACCGAAGTAATGAAGGCTTCGCAAGAAGGTCCAAGACCAATGGGCAATTATGTAACAAATTCTTGATCAGGTAAGGGGTTACAAGTGGCTGCTAAGGTGTTAGTCAAAGACCGGACTTTGCCAAAATATGAGGTAATGGATTGATCCCCTCGAGTGAGATTGGCAAGTTGAAACCGGACTTGGAATTGTTTGGCTTGAGAATGAGAGCTGAAAAGAGAGGATAGAGAGGCCCATAGGTTGTGAGAGGTGGAGGTAGATAGTACATGCCCTACAACCGATTCGGAAAGGGAGGAAAAAAAGATGCTGAGCACAAGCTAGTTAGTTCTTTTCCATGAGGAAAAATCGGGGTTGATGGATGTTTGGTTAGGAAGAAATTCGGATGGGCAAGACAGGGACCCATCAACATATTGATAGAGATCTTGGCCACACAAGTAGGCATTGATTTAAACTTTCCATAGAGGATAGTTTTCTATGGTTAGTTTTGTAGTAAAAATATGCGAGAAAGAAGAGGCAATGGAAGGGTTGGGTGAGGGAGGGGCTGAAGAAGAAGATGAGGGGGAGAGAGCCATGGATCAAGACTAGTGGTTGTCAGGCTCTGATACCATATCAGAGTTGCACATTTACTGAAATCCTTCATACTTATCATTATGGATTCAAGTGTATTTATACACGGCTTTATAGGAGAATATCGAATAAAAAAGGAATCAAAGGTAGTTACAAAGCATTAGAGGGAATAACAGCAACATTCCCTACGGTTACTCTAATACTTTACTATCCTGTACATGTGGTCTAATAGTGTCATCTATGCTAATAGAACTTGATTTTATGTGAGGGCCTTGCAGCTTGTCCCTCAGCCTTTAGAAATGCAAGGCATTTTTCTCCCCTCCACTATCGTCTTTCCACTCATTCTATATACCAACCTCACCCCTTACATTTATTGGCCGAACCCTAGCCTCTATTGTCGCCCCTGGCCATTGGCCTGCATTTCCACCAATAGAGGTCGCGCTGGAGTCTGTTCTGCTCATGAGAGCCCATTCCATTCTAGGAGGTAGCTGCTGTTAACCCTATTGTCGAAGGGGCACCCACTCCTTGCTCGATTTTTGAAGGCCATCAATGGTCCTCAACTGTTTCTTGTAGTGAATTGGACTCCGCGGGGGATAGCTTCAACATCCCAGACTCAGTGGCTCTAGGTCTGCCTGACCAACGTCGTGGAGCTGTCAACATGAGGGGTACGACCATTTCTATTGCCTTGTATTTGGCCATGTTTGTGATGGGGCTCCGCTTGCCCTTTGTATGACCTATTCGCGACGTGTTTGACCTCCTAGGTCTTGCTCCAGAACAACCTTACACCACACATGGCAACAACCGTGAGCCAAACGTGCAAGCCTCTATTTTACACCACGAAAAATCGAGCAGAACCGGATAACTAGAAAACTGCACATCCAATCGCCACCAAGGGACATCGACATCAAGCCACCGCGAAACAAAGCATGTCCCATATCCTTCATAACACAGCTCCACTCCGCCACCTATCAGTTGTTTTAGGTCGCAACACCATCGAGCCTTCTCTCCAACCCTCATATAGACCACCCCATGTAAGAACTGTAGGGAATGCTCAGAGGATGCATCACCGAAACCGCCCACCATGCCACACTCTAGGTTGCATATTGTTGTTGCACCATTGAAGAGCTAGCTCTAGAGCTAGTCACGCCACCTCGACACTTAGACACACCTCCGCATCTTTCTCTCCATCATTTCCCTTGGTGCACCTATGTCTTAGTGTCCTCGTTGTAAGAGCATGTTGCCACGTGTAATTGGGCTCGAGTACTGGGAGGTTATGGATTTAAGCCATAAGGCTACATTTAATACACATGAAGTGCAGTACTTGGATTATACGAGGTCACGAGCTCACATGGGTTATCACCAATTGATGTACTGTACATACGTACAGGTTATATGAGATCACGTGTTAAAATTATGAGCTTGCACATGTCACACACACGAATTTGCATGGGCTATGAAACTAATTTACGTATGTATGGAGCTAATGTGATTTTAGGGTTTAATAAAATCAGAACAAATTGTTTGACCAGTAAAATGATGAGAATATAGTACGTTATTATAGTGAAACGATATTTTTGGTATTGCATGGATCGATATTGATTTAATTAAGGGTGTATAATTATTATGAGGTTTTGATGGTTAGTTTGAATACGTACGAAAAATAATGGTTACGTATCGAATATTAATGATTATGGGGCATGGAGTAAAATTAAAATTTTTACGTACGTATGCATGATATTTCGAGGAAATGATGAATTAAGAAAGATGAATACTTTAGGTCATGGCAATATTGATTTTAGCATAATGACCATGCATTAAATCATGAGGTTACATGAAATTATGGATTTACGTGTTTGAGATATGTGGTCAATATGGTACGTTAGGTGTGACAAAGTTGAGGTTAATATATGTTACATATGAATTTTATAGGCTTAGGGTGGGAAGAAAGGGGGTCACTATTATTTTATGAAGGTTACTAATTTTTGGATCTACAAGTTGAAATATGTTAAGGAATTAACATAAAGTCACGAATTGGATATTTAAATATTAATTATGAGATCAAATGGAATTTATTTGAGGATGTATTATGAGTCTAAGGTCACGAGTAGTCTTATTAGGTGAAGTTCTAAGTTTTTAATTTAATGGTGCGCTTAAAAAGGATATTGACAAAATGACATGCTAAATATATGTTCCAAGCAACATGAGTTTGATTTGACTACATGAAACTGATTTTCTACATAAATGCGATCTTTGCATAAGGCTCAAGGTAAGTGACGAAGTTCATACCCGTCTTACTATTTTATGTAAGCAAAAATGTCATTTTTTGTAAACTATGTTATACGTATATATTTTAAGGATATATGTGTGTAACGCCTGTCCTTGTGGTTGGACCTTTAGAAAATGATTTTAAGAAAAGAGACGGGAATTACCGTTCATTTTAAAATAATTTTTCATTTCATGCGAGGATACAAAAAACTCCATGTTTATAAAATAAAACATGTCTCTTAATTTAAGGGTTGCAATAGAAAATATTAAACTTTATAAATTAAAGTCTTTCATACAAAATGTTATGCCTAGGCTTCCGTGCTCTTCTCCTTGAGCTGTGACCGTTCTGATACGTTCTGCTCATTTAGTTCCTGTAGGGGGAGGGGCATATATAAAAACTAAAATGAGTCGATGACTCGTAAGCATTACTTCATACAGTTAAAATATACTAACATAGGTTTTAAGTCATGCATTCATCATTCCATACATATTATACGTACATAAGACATACATTCATTTCGAAAACATCACTAGGCAGGGTTTTTCTTAAAAGGGATTTTCTTTTGGTAAAACATTTCTTCCGTCAGTGCCTTCATTTCTTAAAGAATTCAGTGCATTCATACATTCTTTCTTATCACTTTCTTTTGGCCGGTACACACTGTTACGACTCGTGTGTTGGGGTTAGCGGTCTTCCTTTGGACCTGGATTCCGCCCGTGGCCACAGGTTGGGAATCTCTTTCATTCAGGGGCAGCACTGGGTGCACTACCAGTACTACTTACCTGGCATTGCAATCTGCCAATTCCTTTGGTACCCTTTCATTCAGTCATGGTCGTTATGTGCTTTCATATATTAAAAAATTTACTTTCAATCCAATCTGCCCATTCATTAAAACATTCATTGGCAGGTTCACACTGTTATGCCCCGTGTATTGGGGTTAGTGGTCTTCCTTTGAACCTGGATTTCGCCCATGGCCACAAGTTGTGAATCCCTTTCATTCAGGGGGCACTGGGTGCACTACCAGTACTACTTACCCGGCATTACAATCTGTCTATTCCTTTGGTACCCTTTCATTTAGTCATGGCCATTATTTATTAAAACATTCATTAAAACACTTTTTTCGCATCATTTAAAACATCGGCTCATAGGGACGTTTAAAACACTTTCTTTGCATAATTTAAAGCATCACTTAAAACACAAGGCATAAGCCTCAAGTCTCATTTCGTGAAAATACATACAATACATATTACGTATAGTCATCCATTCACATGCATACACTTAATACTTGGGTTGCATAAAAAGGGGATACCAAGAAGGGTCATTACATACGTATACCTTTGAACGCTTATACTTAGCATGCTTTCATAAAACATCATTTCATTTCATTTCGTAAAGCATCGTAAAAGAAAAGCATTTCATTTATATTTCATATCATTTTAGAAAACTCTAGAAGAGTATGAACATAATACTTACCTGGACTCCATGCTATACTCATTTCATGCAGGCCATTCATGTGCGTGTCAGATGGCAACCTACATGCATACACATATGACATAACCTTAGCGTCATTCTTTATCTAATGCATAAGCAACTAAACTAGAAATAGAACTACACTTCACTTGGACTTTCCTCTCTGAGACACACTCTCCTTCTATCTCTACCTTCTGTGTTTTCGTTTATCATGTTTCCTCTTTCTATGAACTTCTTGAGGTTACCTTTTCTAAATTCAGCGTTCTACTTCGAGATCTTATCCTCTAAAGTGAACCTCCATGATTCACCTTGGGTTAAGACACTAAGACCTTCATCTTATTCTTCTTATTAACCTCATCTCAATGAATGACTCAAACCGACTAAGTCATGCATCTCAATCCTAGACAATACACACGTCACATCCTACATTCGAGCTTACACTTCCTAATTGTCATCATCATTCTCATCCATGCATATCACACGACTCTAAGCCAACTCTAAGGCTCAAACATTGTGTACCTATGCTTAGGACAGATTACCCATTACATATGGTAAATCCGTACGGTATATGTGTCTAACCAGATTACACATGTACCTTACCTCCTTATCACTTAAGATCAACATCTAATACGTTGATCACCTGCTTGTGTAAACAAGCCCATACTCCAATACCAACCTTCTCTTAACCCGGCTAGCATGATTCTTCATGCTACCCATCCCTTTTAACAGTTCATCCCAACACTTGACACGACAAGACTCCATTCATAACTACACTTTATGTCACGTCATATAGCTCGAGACTACTCTCAAGCTACATCGTGACCTTGTCACGTTACCTGACATCCCGCTACGTCATTTCTACGCCAACTCCTAACTTATCATGAGTACGGTCCCTTACGTACTCCTGTCACATCATGATATCTCGTCATGTTCCCGCTACATCGCTCTTACACTAACTCCTCACTCATCACAAGCACAACTTCTTATTTAACCATGTCACTTCATGACATTCCCCCGTCATGCTTTCGCTGCGCTACTTTTACACTATTTTGTCACTTCACACATACTCCCAGCCATAAGTCAACTACATGGTGACACCTGTCACCTCAGACTACAGGCCACATCACAGCTACTTCAAGACACTATTCCATAGTTCCCGACACTACTCATCACGCTCTACGCTCATCAACTACACAACCATCCTTATCTTCGAGACACGCCACACAATGTATCGCTTCATCTCATGGAGTACACTCCACGTGTACTCCCTTCACACAAGCTACGCCACATCACCACTACGGCATACACGCCATATGGTGCATCACTCCATCACATGGAGTACACTCCATGTGTACTCCCTTCACACACACTACGCCACAACACCACTACGGCATACATGACATATGTTGCATCACTCCACCATATGGAGTACACTCCATGTGTATTTCCTTCATACACACTACGCCACATCACCACTACGGTATACTCACCATATGGTGTATCACTCCACCATATGGAGTATACTCCACGTGTACTCCCTTCACACACGCTATGCCACACCACTACGGCATACATGCCATATGGTGCATCACTCCATCACATGGAGTACACTCCACGTGTACCCTTCTCAATCCACACAACGCCATGTCGCCATTACAACACATACTTCATAAACCACACTTCACAGCACAATCCACAACACTACACATCACACTTTCCAACTACACCCAACACTTCCCATACACAGCACATCACATCACCACACTACACAGCGAACTCCACAAATACTAACAGCACAGTTCACAACCTAACCAACCAACTAACATAATAATGAGGATAAAGAGAAAGAGAGTTATACCATCGACAGGATAACCCGTGCGTTGCTCGGTGTCTGGCATGGCCAGTGGCGTTGGAAGCCACTAGCTTGGGCGATAACGATCACTACCGTGACCTTACAACGGGACTATCTCGGGGACCGAATCTAGGATTCTAGTGGGGAGATCTGGGCTATGCAAGGGTGGTCGACATGGTGGGGAGTCTGTGGGTGGCGGCTAAGGCCGAGTACAGTGTCGGTTAGCCACATACAGTGGCTGTCCACCGTGTGTGTTGGCTGTTTGGGAGTTTGGATAGTTAGATGTGGTCTTAGAAGGGCTCATGGTGGCCTCGTGGTGAAGGTGAGGAGCAGAACATGGCAAATTTGGCCGTGTACAGTGCACCCGAGAGAGTGAGGGTTCGTGTGAAGCTAGGGTCGTCTGGGGACTATGGCTGGCCATGGAAGGGCTTAAGAGGTGCCGTGGAGGCACATGGTGGCGATGGAGTAACGGCACGGTGGCTGGAGGTAGCGGATCTGGTCGTGAGGTGGAGGAACACTCGTGAGAGAGTGAGAGAGCGTGCAGGAGGAGGGAGGCTCGGCTGGGCATGGGGGTGGCTAGGGGAGGTAGCCGGTGAGGGAGGAGGCTTTTGGTGGTTGTGCAGTGGCCGTGGGAGGCGGAGCTCGGCCATGGGTATGGTGAACCCGTGCGTGTGGAGGCTGCGTGCGTGCAGTCTAGGGAGGAGCTAAGGTGGTTGGGTTTGGTAGAGGGTGGCCAGGGAAGACTCGTGGTGGTCCGGCATGGAGGCAGGGCTAGCTCACGGCAGCGCTATGGCCGTGCGAGGTGATGAACCCGAGAGGAGAGAGGGGCTCGTGTGGGGGTGAGGGAAAGGTATCGTGTGGGACTTCGACGGTGGGGGATGCTCGCCAGCGTGAGGGGAGGTCGGTGAGGTGGTCGGTGGCGCCACATGGTGGCACTTGGCAGCGCTGGGGCTGAAGAAGGAGATCGGGTAAGGGGGAGGGGGAAACCGTGTGGGTTGAGGGAGAACGGGAGGAGAGATAGGGGAAAGGGAAAAGTGAGGGAGAAAGAGAGGGAGTTAGGGTTTTAATCCCAACCCTTCATCTTGGGATCTTCAAGATGATCTAACGGTGGGTTTTAAATACTGATTTGAAAATACGTAAACATTAACTTAACTAAAAGCACTAAGAGGAATTAAGGTAGAATATTATTTAAACTAAATTTTAGTTTATAAAATAATATTCTTTCATCATTAATAAAATGATGAAATCTTATTTAATATCTTTAAGAGAATAAAACCATCTAATTAATTAGAGTTTTTCAACATAATTTAAATCTTATAATATTTTAAATAACTAAAATCACATTGATAAAATGATTTTCTACAATTATAATATTTTTAGAGTTCTTCAAAAATATTATAATTGTCTTATTTAAAATCGGGCTTGGTTCAATAATACTAGAAATACCCCATATAAATATTTCCAGGACATTTGAAATATTCGAGGGTTTCAAAACACTGGGCGTACTTTAAAAATCAATTGCTAACATTAAAAATACACCTTTGAGGTTCGGCACGCATAACGAGGCTCACAGTTGCTAGAGAGAAGGGGAGGACTGTTACATCCTCCCCTCCTTGTAATAAATTCCGTCCTCGAAATTTTCTTACGTCAGAAAGAATGAGCGAGGTGTTACAATGTGTATAGATTCTTCTTTGATTGCCCCTTTTACATGTACCATTACTATTACATGTTATGCATGAATGGAAATGGAATGCATGTTTCTTACTGTATACATATAGTATCATAGTATATTGAATGAGTGAAAGATAAGGAAAGGAAAAACTAAATGAAAAATAAAGGAAATTGAATGAAATGCATGTTTGACTATTTGAGGTAAAATACTTAAGGCCATGACAGTGAAAATGGTACTATGAGTTTGGGGCAGCTTGCAATGTCGAAACGCATCACTAGTAGTGCACCTAGTGATGATTAATTCAGACGAAGGTTGAGTTCTTATTTGCTAGTCACGGCAAAAGCCCTAACCCCAACGCATTGGAATTAATAGTGTGTACCGACCATGAGGTTAAAGAGGACAGAATGTTAAGGCATAATGAGGCTTTATGGGGTTGAATATGACTAAATATTAATACATGACTAAGCTGTGTGACTAAAGAATGTAAATATAACAATTCATGTGCATGAATGTGGATGTGATGAATGTGATTGCATGACTGAAAGTATATGTTCTTATATGTTTACAGTATGAAGTAGTTCTTTGCTTACAGTGAGGTTCGAGGCTACAGGATGGGTTTGGCTTAGTAAGAAGAGATAGGACCTAGATCATGTACATGGGTTTTATTTTATGCTTTTGATGGAAATATATTTGAGGAGTTTTAATAATGATTCTACAGACTCTTTTTTAGTTTTATAAAGTACGTTTTATTTTATGAAATTGAATATTTTGTACCTAGTATTTCTTGAAGAAGAAAAGATTTGTTTTTAAAATGAGAGTAACATATCGGTCCCTCTATTTTCTGAAACTCACGTTATTCTATAATTCTAGGGGGATTGGGTGTTACATGAGATCTCCCTATTGTTGATGATATAGATCGATGACTTAACTTGAAAGAAATATGTTCTTGTAATGTGTAATATGGAATGAGAGGCATACATATATGTATATATATATATATATGCATAAAGATTAAAACAACATAAATACAAACAACACACACAAAGATCAAACCAATGCAACCAAATAAAGGAATAAACAAATTGTCACATAGTTTCTCCTCAAACGTATAAGAGATAGAACTTCATCTAGTGAGTTTTGTCGAAAGTGTTTATGTCTCAGTTATAATTACACGAACGTAATTACTTTGTATTTGATCTATTGATCACATTGTCCAGGACTATACACAAGAAACATGTGTACAAGAAATTTGAACTGAGAGTTGATGTGGGTTATAAATATCCTCAATTGTGTAGTTAAGAAATTAGGTTTAAAGAAACTTGTGTAGAATAGCATGTTATACTCAAAAAACAATATAAAGTTGTGAGTGATCTAGAGTTTGGATATTATTGTCCCACATGGAAAGGAAATAAATGAATATTTTTAGTTTATAAAATAAACTTACATACAATTTATCCCATATGGGAACGAAATGCAACAGTAGCAACAACGACATGGAGTATCTATAAAAGGAGCATTTTTTCCACAAGGTAAACGTAGTACTATTTGTCCCACATGGAAAAGAAATATCAGAAAAATAATTATTTGAGATTACTAAAGTAGGGGCAAAGTCATATGAAATAAAACCAAAACATGTTATGGCAACTTAGCTCTTTTTATACAAGAGAATAGAAATGGGCAAATAAAAATTTCTACTGCTACATCCATATGTTGACTTGAGTAAAATACCATACAACTTTCATCCCCTGAAGAACAATTCAATAAAATATCATCATAGTGCATGAAAAAGAAAAAAAGGGTCGGCAGACACTCATGACGATGAAGCTTGAAATGGAATATGCCTTTATTTCATGGAATAGTCATTCCTTTTAATTTGTGAATCCTCAACGATCTAAGTTTTGACACAAGATGGATAAAGTGGACTCAATCTTAACATATGGCAGCCCAAAAGGTATAAGTGGAGGCTTAAGATAAGAATATGAGTGACAATTCGAGTTTACGGATTGTGTTTGTGTCAGGTTAAGTTATTAGTTTTAGATTATATGGGTCAACCTAAATATGACATATTTAATTAAATAACTCAAATCCTAAAATCCTAACATGACCCATATAACCAACTGGTGATATGACACAACTCACTTACCATATTTAATAATTAACTTTTATTGCGTTAAACCGAACACGACCCATATAAATAACGGGTGATATGACATGACCCACTTAACCCGTTTAATAATTAACTTTTATTAGGTTAACCTGGACACGACCCATTTAACTTAATTAATCCGTTTATATATAAATGGATTGATATAATCCGTATATATATTAATATAATTAATATAGTTTCATATATAATACAAGCACAACTATATAAATAACTTACATTTACAATTGGACTAGTGATAAAATATTGTATTATCAATATCCAAACCAATAAAATATAAGAAAATGAATATGTTTATAAAATACAATTACATATTAACACAAAAGGCTTGATAGTTTGATTTATCAAGTAGTCAAATACTAATATTAAGTTTTAATATTACATCACAACAATAAAAAAGTTATATAAAATTTGAAAATAGAATTCGTTCATGTTATACAGATTGATTATGGGTTTCGCGGGTTGACCCTCATTTGACTAGTTTGTTAATCGTATCTTATCGAGTCAAACCGTTTTGACCCAAACTCATTTATACCAAACCCTTAATAGGAACAATATTTAGGTTTTATTAGATTTTGTGTTTGAATAATAATTAGGTAATGATTAAATGAAAAAGTTAAAAATTTGAGATTGAAAAGTGTTTTATGTTTGAGTGATATTTAGGAATGAAATTATGAGAACATCTGAGAATATCTCATTACCCAGACAAGGCCTAAGACTTACTTAATAGGAATGGTCCAACTATCTATATCATGTTTGCAGATGATTCGATTGTTTGCTACAAAGCTACTCCTCAAGGAACTCAGAAAATAGCTCAGATCACATAATGATACTCAAATAGGTCAGGACAAAAACCAAACTTAGAAAATCCACGATCACCTTTAGTTAAAATGCAAATATTTGAACGGTCCAAAGTATGTTTGACCTCCTCCCGCTCCAAGTCATCAAGGGTCCAACAAAGTATATCAATCTCCACTTTCCATCCAAGCGAAACAAAAAAATCAATCTTTAGCCTCATAGTTGAAAAACTAAAAGTAAGCTGGTTTCTTGGAAAATGAATACATTGTCCAAAGCAGGGAGAACTTCCTTAATCAGACATGTTGAGGCGTGTTTTGTAGCTACCAGCAACGATGGCACTCATGTACCTGCGAAGGTAGAAGAAAGGGGGTGGCAGGGGCAGGTCGAGTCACCTCTGATGCCAAAGTCAGAATTTCTCAAGCAAATGGAGCAAGAGGTAGTAGAGAGCTAGAGAAAGTGATCGAGTGCGTAACCTACCTCTTTTCTACCTCCAGTTCCCCCTCATAGGGTCTTGTCCCCTCAGATTGCCATGTTGCAACATTTAATGAGGCAGTCCCTTGCCAGCAACTTAATCTCCTGTCGAGATTTTCGCTCGCACACCATGCCAACGCATTTAATGCAATAGTCCCTCCTCACGCGTGGTTCTACGTTTGCCTTGACCCAATCATTCCTTGTAAAAGGTTGGGTCGGGTTGGGCTTACTCAAGTCTCAAGCCCTGAGGCTTTTCGGCCAAGCCACTAAAGAGGGAGAAATATCCCTTCCAATTAGCTCGTCAATTTCTGTCATCCTAACGGTGGGAATTAAATGTTACTCTTTTATTATTTCCCCCGATTATACCTATCTTTGAGATTAGCCCTTTTCGCATCGAATTCCGCGCAACCAACTTTGCAGTCCCTTTAAATGCTTGGTCCATGCCGTCAACTCTTCACCTTCTATTGTTTCACCATTCTTTCTTCCTCCTTCGCGTAAACCCATCCTCAATCTCAGATTAGAGTTCAAGCAATGGCCCCAAAGTCACTTCCTACATCTCGTCTTGTGAATCTCACCCCTAGCACCCTGAGGCTCCTCCCCAGGGTTTAGAGAATGTTCCCTATGATGCTTTGTAGTATTTCGAAGGGTAACACTAGTCGACATCCATTTCTCGGGTGGACAACAACGCCACATGCAACTCGTTTGGGATATCCGACTACATTAGCTTGGAGAGATCAGGGCCCAAGCAGGGGGTCGTGGACTCAGAGGGATTCATCGAGAAAGTGGCCTTGTAATCCAAGATGTTCTCCAACGGGTTGCAGCTACCCTTCTACCATCCCATACAGAATGTTCTGGATTGGCTCCAGCGTAGTTCCACCCTAACACTTGGAGGATTCTAATGTCTGCTTGCGTGGTTTGGTGCAAAGTGTTGTGCAACGGGGATGAATAATATCCATATTTGGCCGCAAGAGATTTTTTCCACACTCACCAGATCTAGCGCCACAAAGGCAATGTGTGCAGCTTCAGCTCCCACTCTAGGTTTCGGATCGCTCGTTTGGAACCCCAGTACAGTCGTGTTAAGGATTGGTTGAAGAAATTATTTTTTGTGTCAGAGCAGGGTTGGGAGTTCCCCCCTCAGGAGATGATCCATCAGAAGTTTTCCGTTCGAGCTGTTTGGGGGGTCATCACTGACGATAAGGACTTCCCGATGAAATTATCTGCCTGGGAGCGGGCTCACATTGGGCACGTCTATGCCTAGGTAGAAGCACCTAGGATGAAGTCTGGATCAAAGCTTTGTTAAGCAGGGTAAACATCGAACAGTTCGTGGTGATGCCAGACCGGTCTGGGAATTTTGGCCAAAAAAATTTCTTGAGGGAGTCTTTCAATTCTCGAGGCTAGAAAAGCCCTCGCAATTTGGGGGCAAGAGAGGAAATGAAGAAAAGCTACTATGGGTCCGCACGGTGCCCGCCGGCCTCCAGTAGTACCTTCGAGAGGCCTCGGGCTTCTTCCCAATCGAGGAGTACGGGTTGGGCATCTGACACCTCACCCATAATTTCGACTAGGGTTTCGACCTCGCCACTGCCGTGGAGGGGTTAAGCCGAGAAGGCAGAGGCATAGCACAACCCGCCTTCACCAAACAGCATCTGGGTCCTCATGGAATAGGTAGAGGCTGACTTCGTGGCCGCCATGGGGGTCGGTCATTCTTCTTCAGGCCCACAAACCGCTCCCCCCCCCCATCATTGGATTCCTGCTTCTACCCCGCCAAGCTGGCAAGGCCCATTCACATCGTCAAATGGCACAGACTAGAAGCTCAACATGGCCTTCTTCTTGACTTTTCTGGATCCTGTGCCAGTGGGCTTGGTTGCCTTATGTGAGCCTTTCAAGGGTTCTGAAGGGATTCCGTTGACTACTACTTCAGGCATATTGTCAGAAAGATCCATGGAGAAGGGTTGCCCTCCGATTCTCTTCCGTCCATAACTTCCAGGGGTGAGACGCCTACCTTCCACTAAGCTATTGGGGACTCACCTTGAAGAGACTGATCGGATGTGGCCCCGGGTGAAGAGGAAGTTTCTTTGCCTCCCATTTGCTCCAGTACCGTGTCAGAGGAAAAGTCGGCCCAAGGGATATCGAAGCAGAGGCTCTTATTAGGCACCGTGATAGCAATGGGACGCCGAGGTCCTTGAGCAGTGAGGCCCAAGTTGGAGGCGTTGTGGAGCATCCATCCAGAGAGACGGCTAGCCTAATAATGGTGGGGTCCCTGATTATGAGGGAGGGTCGTGTCGAGGAGGGCGCTGGTTCCCCACCAGCCTCCCTTTCCCCTACCCCGTAGAGCAGGCTAGTTGGACTGGTGCAGTTCCTGTGAAGGGGAAGGCAGGACGATGCTAGGGTGCTTGGTGTCGTCCCGAAGAGGGGCGCCGCCTAGGCGAAAGCCGTTTGGGAGACAGCTGGCTGACTGAGAGGAAACATGTCCCCAGTATGCCTCTTTCTTTTGCAATGCATGTTGTCTATTGCATTATGTCCCTCCTCTTCTTATAGTCTTGCTACTCACGTGTACCAAGGAATCAACCATGTTGCGGCTTGGATCGTGGACAGATGGGCCGACTTAGAGAAGGAAAGTGCTAGCCTCCACGACCAGGTTGCTCACCTCAAGGATGACATGGCTGGGAGGGACAAGGAAGGTACTCGAGGAGGATTGCAACGCCATTCGAGCCAGACTATCTCATCAGGAAGCTGAGTTGACGGAACTGAGAGAGCGCTACCAAAGCCATGACAAAGTTGTTCTAGAGATTGAGCAGTCCATTTGGAATTTGGAGGAGCAATTCTCACGCGAATCAAAAGAGCAGAAACGGCTCGAGGGTGAGGTCGGGTCGTGGGAGCAGTTGATTGCATGCCTTAATGACTCCCTCGCATAGAGACGAGAAGAAATCAGGTCTCGAGTGGAGGAACTTAGGTCCCTAAGATCTGAGTTGGGTTCAGCCCAAAACAAGATCAATATTTGCGACACACAGGTGGCTTCCCTGATGGCTAACCTGGTTACCTAGCAGGGAAACTGAGAGGGCTTGGAGAAGATGCGGCGCTTTGTCCCTGAGAATCCCAGGGCCAACCTTCTAGAGCTCGACCTGAGGTCTTTGTGGCATGGCTCCTCACTCCAACTCCTCGACTCCTTGGGTTGCTACTTGGTGCCCCTCCTCTGAACCCCCATCCCTAATCAGCCACGAAAATTTGTATATAGTTTTTATTCTTCACTTCTCACCCCGCCTAAGGGCAGGGAACCTTGTACCTTGTACTTTGTAATGTTAGTGAATGTATGTGGTATATTCTTCCTTGTAGCCCATGTTGTGCACTCTTCTTCTCTTTCTCTTTCTTTTCTTTTCTTTACCGCCCAATACTAGAGGTATGTACTCTATAATGCTCAGACTACATAATAAACATAGTTCTTGGCATTCCTCACATGTGCAATCGTTGGTTTAGCATTTTCCCCATTGCTCGTCGCTTTAAGGTTGGGCTAAACTTGTTTCGCCATGACAAGTCTCTCGAGTGAGCCTGCTTTTACAGGGCATAAAGCTGAGAAACTAGGCATGATTTGAAATCGACCGTGCTGGGTAGCAATTGGTAGCCGAGGAGCGAGTGTGGAGCATCGGCCTGAAGAGCCAGAAGGGATCTAGAATCAACTATGTTGGGTGCTAAGGAGGGACTAGGACACTTAATAGAGGTGTTCTCTCTTTTGACCGCCAAGGTTTGAGCAAGGAACATTGATCTGAAAAGTCAGGCGGGATCTGAAATCGACCGCGCTGGGTGGCGATGAGGGACTATGACCAAAGTTTTGAATTTCGTTTCGGTGATCATTCCGATTAAGGTATTGGAATGAAATATTTCGGTATCGATACGTTTCGGTATATTGTTTCGGGATACCCTTTATATAAATAAATTATATATATAAATTATATTCTAATCTTAAAAATATCAGTATAAATATTAAAAATATAATAAAATTGAAAAGCTACTCAAAACTGTTTGAAAATGAAGCATAGTAAAAAGCTAAGAAATTGACAGATTGTCAGTGGTTTTTTCATTTGCACAGAAGGTTTTTTATTTGTTAGTACACATTGCTCAAGAAGGTTAAGAGAGTAATGAATATTTTTATTTGCAGAATACATTTTTTTTCTAAGTTATTTGCAGGAGTACTTGCTCCATAAAGCTAAGAGAGTTTATTTTAAAAAAATAAAGTTAAGGGAGAGAGTTTTCTCGTTGCTCCATAAAGCAAAGAGAGAGCATTAGAGAAAATTCTTTTTTGAGAGAAAGTTGAGAGAGAGAGAGAAAGAGAAGTGATTGAGCTTTTTGTAGGTGGCCATGGTTTTAGCATCGGAGGAAGTTGGGTGCGAAGAAATTGATGAATTGTCAGTGGGTTTCTTTAGCACAATTTCTTGTTTTTAATTTTGGATATTTGTTTTGTTAACCAAGATTCTAGGGATTTCATACAGAGTATTTCTTCCCCTTCCTCCCTCCATCTCTTTCTATTTTACAGACTCTCTTCATCAATGTTTCAGAACGAAATGCTAATTTTGGCCATAATACTAGTCCCAAGGAAAAGGGATTGGTGCGTCACAAAGCACTCATGAGAGGCAAAATACTTGAAGAGGAATTCCATAGAACACTTGGGGGGCATCCCGTTATCACCCGAAGAACATTCGACCAAGTCGCGAGGAATCCCCAGAAAGAAAGTCAAGGCCCTCTTGCCGTCTTTCCCGGACAAAGACGCCAAAGCATCCAAGTCATAAGGAAGTCGCAAGAGCCGTCCACATTCCTCCAAAGTGGGAACAAGCTCAAAGCCTCTAAAGCGGAAACAAACCGCTTCCCGATCCCAAGAACCAAGGATTCTATCAATGGTTGATGAACTCTGACTGGAAGAAGTGAGAGCAAATTGCCGAACCTTTCGCAGAGCTTTTTGGTTGTTAAGTTATAGCAGCAATGAGCAACATCCAACAACTCCAGTTTTTATGGTTTGCACTAAAGTGCCTTAAGTAGCCCTCGAGGAGTCCGTTTGCTGGAATACTGGAATCTAGCCAGAATGGGCCAGAACACGTCGAAATAGGAATTTCAGTCGATACAGAACATCCACCAAAGTTGTGCTGGTTACTATTCTGGCATGGCAAATTTTGACCATTCCGGCTTGAATAGAACAAAAATAAAAACATTTACTAGGACACTAAGGAGAGTTGTTCCCTCCCTTGACTGCCAAGATTTGAGCCCGGAGTATCGACGTGAAGAGCCAGGCATGATCTGAAATCAACCACGCTAGGTGTCGTTTAGACGCCGAGGTTTGAGCACGAAACATTGACCTAAGGAACCAAGTGAGATCTAAATCAACCGCATTAGGTGGGGAGGAGGGACTGTGACACTTAGGAGAGGTGCTCCCTCCCTGACAGCCAAGGTTCGAACTCATTGGCTGACATTTGAATGTTGAGGCACGAGCGCAAAGTAGTGGCCTAAAGAACTAGATGGAATATGAAATCAATCGCACTGGGTGGCGAAGAGGGATTAGGACAGTTAGAAGAGGTGCTCCTTCCCTTGACCGCCAAGGTTCGAGCGTAAAGCATCGACCTTAAGAGTCAAACGAGATCCAAAATCAACCTGGTTGGGTGGCATCTGGACCAGGCATGAGCGTGGATGATCGGCCTAAGGAACCATACAGGATCTGAAATCGACCATGCTAGGCAGCGAGGAGGGACTTGGACACTAGGAGAGGTGTTTCCTCCCTTAACCGCCAAGGTTCGAGCTTGGAGCATTGACCTAAAGAGCCAAGCAGAATTTGAAATCGATCGCGCTGGGTGCCGTTTGGATGCCGAGGCGCTAGCACGGAGCATCAGCTTAAGGAACCAGGCAGGATCTAAAATCAACCGCGCTGGGTGGCGAGGTGGGACTGAGACACTTAGTAGAAGTGTTCCCTCCCTTGACCACCAAGGTTCAAGAGCAGAGCATCGACCCGAAAAGCTAGACGGGATCCGAAATCAAATGAGCTTGGTGGTGATTGGATGCCAAGGCGCGAGCGAGAGGATCGACCTAAAGAACCATACTGGATCTGAAATCGACCGCACTAGGTGGCGAGTGGGGACTGGGACACTTAGGAGAGGTGTTCCCTCCCTTGACCGCCAAGGTTCAAGCGCAGAGCATCGACCTAAAGATTCAAGCGGGGTCTAAAATCAACCGCGTTAGGTGGCATTTGGACGTCGAGGTGCAAGCGCAAAGTATCAGCCTAAGGAAATAGGCGGGATCTGAAATCGATTGCGCTGGGTGGCAAGGACGGACTGAGACACTTAAGAGAGGTGTTCCCTCCCTTAACCACCAAGATTCGATTGCGAAGCATCTACTTTAAGAACCAAGTCAGATCTTAAATCGATCGCACTTGGTAGCATTTGGATGTCGAGGTGTGAGCATGGTGCATCAGCCTAAGGATCCAGGAGGGACTGGAACACTTAGGAAAGGTGTTCCCCCTTGTGGCCACCGAGGCCATGGCACGAGTGAAGGGCTTCAAGTGAAGGGCTTCAGTGTGAATGGGTCCTTCACACTAATGCCCACCTCCACCGGGATGATCGCCTCACTCCCATACACTAATGCGAAGGGGTCTGTCCAGTGGGGCTTTTCATCGTGGTACGATATGCCCACGCCCCCTTCTTGGCCACCAACATTTTCTTCATGATTCCCACTGGGGTCTTCTTGGTTGCCTCCACCTGGCCGTTAGCTTGGGGATGTCCTGGGGACGAATACCTTTACACCCATCTCGCCACACCAACTTCTATAGTGGTCAAGATTGGGTTGTCTTTCATTTTTCGTGATGATGACCCAAGGTATGCCGTATCGGCACGCCACAACTTTCCACAAGAACTAAGTCACGAGGGTGGCATTTATCTTTGCAAAGGATTCTACCTCTACCCACTTTGTGAAATAATTCACCACCACTAAGATGAACTTTGCAATGCCTTTTTCCCACGGCATCGGCCCCACGATGTCCAGCCCCCACTGCGTGAATGGCCAGGGGGAAGTGATGGATGCCATTTCCTCAAGTGGGCAATGCGGGACTAACGCGTGTACCTGGCACTTCTCGCACCTTCATACAATTCCCTCCTCGTCTTTAAGGGCTTGGGGCCAATAGAAACCCACTCTTAATGCTTGTCCCACCAAGGTCCTTCCACTCGAATGGTTCCCACAAACTCCTTCGTGTATCTCCTCCATAACATACTAGGCTTCCTCCGGCAAGATACACCTAAGAAGCAAGGAAGAGAAACCTTATTTGTATAGGCGGCCTTGTTCTTCACTCTCCTCACCTTCTCCTTCTAAGTCAACAACTCTCCAGTGGCCAAGAATTGACTTATCTCACGACCCCATTCAGGTATAGCATCTCCCACTTTTGTTATCAAGGCTCCCACGGCTGGGACCTCCACCACCCTCGTGAATGAATCCCATCGTAATTTAGCATCATCCATGCCCAAATTGGCCCGGGCTAGTTCGTCTACCCTCCAATTATCTTTTTAGGGTTTGATGTCAAAACTCTTAAACCGATCGCTCTCTTCCCATACTTGCTGCAGGTAGAGCTACAGTTTTTTGCTCTTTGCTACATTCTCCCCTTTGATCTAGTTTACCTCCAGTTCAGAATCCGCCTTTACTCTTACATCTGCTAGAGCCAGTGCCCTCACGATGGCTAGCCCCGCCAATAAAGCCTCATATTTCACTTTATTGTTAGTGGTCTTGAACCCGAGCCTTATCGAGTGGTAGGTTTCCTTGCCCTCATCAAATACTATGTGTACCCCCACACCTCCGCCTTTTTGGCATGACGATCCATTAACATAGACATGCCATTGGTTGCCCCTTCGGGGAGGGGGGCACATCCTCAGCGAGTCCCGTCATCTCAAAGATGAAGTCCGCCAGGGCTTTCCCCTTGACCACCATTCGGGGCACATAGTCAATATTGAACTCACTCAACTCGATTGACCAGTTCACTAAGTGTCCGGACATGTTCGAGCGTTACAGGGCCTTTTTTTAGTGGCACTTCTATTAAAACTCGAATTAGGTGTGCTTGAAAGTATGGCCTGAGCCGGTGTTCATCCTAAGCTGGCGTACAACCCTCAACGCCAGCAATTTCATTGGCGGGTATCTTGGTTCTACTTCCCTCAATGCTTAGCTAAGGCAGTAAATGGGCTTTTTCAGCTTGTCCTCCTCCCGGATCAACGCCGCCAAGACAACGATAGCCTTCACCGATAGGTAGAGATACAATGTCTCTACCGGCATCGTTTGGCTTAACAAGGGTTGGTTGGTAAGGTATTTTTTGAGTTGGGTGAATGCCTCCTCAAAATCATTACTCCACTCTTGGGCCTTCTGTAACACCTGGAATAATGGCGCACATTTGTCAGTTGATTGAGAGACGAACCGATTGAGAGACGAACCGATTAAGAGCAACAATTCTTCTCGCCAGTCTTTGTACCTCATTGACGATGCATGGAGACTTCATTTTGATTACAACTTGAATCTTCTCTGGCTTAGGTTCAATGCCCCTTTCCGAGACCATGAACCCAAGGAATTTTCTTCATACCACTCCGAAAGTGCATTTCACAGGGTCGAGTTTCATCTCGTACCTCTGGAGGACTACGAAAGCTTCCCTTAGGTCCTCGATATGTGATCCTTACTTTTAACCAGCAGGTCATTGATGAGGAGAAGACCAATTTGCTTTTTAAACATCTGATTGACTAGTCTCTGCTAGGTGACCCTTGTGCTTTTTAGGCCAAAGGGCATCACTTGGAGAGGTAGAGACCTTGGTCCATAATGAAAGTGGTCTTCTCCTCGTCTTCGTAGCTCATTTGAATTTGATTGGACTCATAGTAGGTGTCCATGAAGGTTAGCATCTTGTGTCCACCTGTTGAGTCAACGATCAAGTCGATACGTGGCAAGAGGAACCTGTCCTTTGGGCATGCCTTATTTAGGTCGGTGAAGTCTATGCACATCCTTCATTTGCCCTTCGACTTTAGCACTAGGACCATGTTGGAAAGCCATTCCGAGTAGTGGGCTTCCCGGATGAAGCTTGCAGTCAGTAGCCGGTTGACCTCATATGCTATCACGACGTACTTCTCCACTCTGAAGCTTCATCTCTTTTGCTAGACTTTCCTCATGGCGAGACTCATACTCAGGCGATGCTCAACAAGGAGCCGTATTAACTGAGATCTCGTTTCACTACTCATCCTCGTCCTTATTCTAACTCTCCTCTCTGAATGTGCGACATCAAAGGATACCAGTTCGAGGAGCTCGTCAATTTCTCATTGTTCCAAGTTTTGTTCATCCTGAGTCTCCACTTCCCAATCAATGAGCTCAGTGGGCATGGGTAGAACTTTCGCTGCAATACCAATATGTATTACTCCTCGCTCCAGGTGTCTCCTAGCTCTTCTTCCCTTGGGGCGGCCCCGATGCTCGCTCCACCGATTTCGGCATTGGGTCTTCCGCTTGCTCCTCCCCTTCTGCAGATACGTCCTCTCGGTTAGTCAACGCAGTTTCTCTGTCGTGAGCCATTTGGGAGTGGGTTGAGACTGGCATATAAAAGGCATGTTGATGATGTTAGACCAAATTAATATTGGATCCCACAGGCGATGCCAACTATTGAGGCGTGTTTTGTAGCCATTGGCAACGATGGCGCTCTTGTACATGCAAAGGTAAAAGAAAGGGGGCGGCAGGGGGTGGTCATGTCACCTTCGATGTCAAAGTCATAATTTATCAAGCAAAGGGAGAAAGAGGAAAGAGGTAGTAGAGAGCTAGAGAGAGTGATCGAGTGTGTAACCTACATTTCCTCCGTCTCCAATTCCCCCCTCATAGGGTCCTGTCCCCCAAGACTACAATGTTGTAGCATTTAATGAGGTACCCCCTTGTCGACAACTGAATCTCCTGTCAGAATTTCCACTCGCGTACCATATCGGCACATTTAATGTGATAGTCCCTCCTCATGCGTGTTTCGGGTTGGGCCCCCCACGTTTGCCGTGACCTGATCATTCCTTGCAGGAGGTTAGGTCGAGTTGCGCTTACTCAAGTCTCATGCCCTGGGGCTTTTCAGGCAAAGGCCAGGCCACTAAAAAGGGAGAAATAGCCCTACCAAGGAGTATAGAAACTGTTATTCTCTCTTATATGATGTTAGTGCTAAAAATCCTGAAAATTATGTGGCAAGATTGACTTTTTATATTGAGAATTTCTAGTGGTGATCAATGATGACAAGAAGTATAACTTCACCCCAAAAGCTTATAAAGCAATAGGTTAGCCAAAGAAAAATGAAAGACTAGGTCTTTGGAAAATGTATGACTATAACCTTATTCTTCTTAGCAAAATAACATGGAATATAAGTTCCCAAGGTGGTAGTCTATATGTGACCTAGCAAACACCTCAAACAACACTACATTCCATATTGCTACTGCTAAAGCTTATGATTCCTAGCTATGGAGAAACCTCTTAAAAGAAAAAGACTTACTTAAAAAGGGCTCTGCTACCAAGTCCTTAGTGGGCAAATTACTAAAACGTGGCAAGATTTCTAGATACCAATTGTAAATGGTTTCAAGCCAAAGCCAAAAAACATGTACATCATAATGGATCAAACTTATATGGTCTTAGATATATTTTTGCAAGAACCAAAGATATTGAATACAATTTTAATAGCCACTTTTCAATCAAGAAGGTGCCAATGAAACCCAAAGAGCCCCCTCTCTCAAGTAGAAGTCAATATGATGTTAGACAAGCTTTGTTGGATAGCAACTACTTTTATGAACTTTTCAACTAGGTCAACATATTGACTACTAGTTCCCTCACCTAATCAGTAAGATCGTAGACCTCAAATGGAAGAAGCTTTGGCTAATAAAAGTCCAACATAGGTTAAAATCCCTTCTCTGCAAAACAAATGATATGCTTCCCACCAAAATGAAAATCAACCAAGTCATTGGTGAGATACCATCTGAAGAACATAGAGGAAACCAGAGAACATCTCTTCCTAAGATGCATGCACACTAGAATTCTTTGGTGATAATCTCCTTGGCCTCTTGACACATGGCAACTGTCTAATTACTCAATCTTGGAATGGACCAGCATTGCAATTGAACCTCATAAAAAGTTGAAGTTACAAGATGAAGAAAAACAATCATTCAAGCACTTTGCCCTGTTAGCTATGGATTGTATAAGGTACCTTCTTAATCAAAATGTACACAATCCAGAACAAGGTAATCTTCCTAATCCTATCAAAGTAGAAAGAAGGTATAATACATAAAAGGAGCATTAATACAAATGGTCAGAAAAACAACTAGAATTCTCAAAACAACCAGACTAGATCCCCCTGACAGAAGCATACTCAATCTCATATGATGTGGCAATAGGATCAATGGGGAGCATATGTTCAACAATTGGCAAAAACCACCAACAAGACATCATCTTTACAATGGACAAGCCAAATGACTACAAAATATTCAAATTAAAGGGAAGCAACAGGAGGTCTTTTAGCAATTAAAGAGGCTTCAATTAGACAGCTCGTGAGAATAATAATAGAAGGTGACTCCAAGGTAGTCAGCAGGGGTAGAACTATGTAGACGCGGTAGCCCCTCAAAAGTTTTAAGAAATAATATTATGTACTGTAGAATTATAATTCAACACTCAAGTATCCCTAAAATATTTGTGATTGCGCCAACACTCAAACACAGTCAAAAGTAGCATGCTAATTTCTAAAAGTCTAAATCTATTATTTATGTTCACACACTCACACACCATCTCTACTAGCCTATGATAGAAAATGACGGAATGAAATTTAAGTTTCTTTTTCCTTTGACAAACCGAATAACAAAATAACTCTCTCTTATTTGTCTTCTACTTTTTTTTTCTTCTTGCTCTTTCTGTTCTTCACGACATGGAGACTACTTTGAAGTTGGAAAATTGTAGAATCGTTTGCTTGCTGGAAACCATGGTGGAGTAAAATGAAGTTTGGGGGAGCTCAAGTGAGAGGTTCAGATGGACGACTTTAATAATTTAGTTTGTCCCTAGATAGCTACCTTATATGGTTAAAGTAGAGGTGAACAGTTCCATCGATTACTGTTCACCCCTACATACGATACACTTTGCCAATCGCCCCCCCGCCACACACAATCCTAATTTCGCCCCTATTAGTCACCATAGCCATCAAAAATCCAAGAGCATGTGAAGATTCGCGAATTGATCCAATTATCCAAACCAGTTTGTCCATCCTTGGGTCTTTCACAAGATGGAAAATCCAAGATATTTATCAGATCCAAAACCAATAAGCGCATTCCCTTGCACAATAGGCCGCTGCTAACTCCAAAACTTGGTAGTATAGCCCTTAAGCTACTCCCCTTGGTAAGTTTTCATAGTGATAAAAATCCTTCTTAGTATTTTAATATATAGTAACTATGGTACTTTGTTTTATTATTATTAATGCATGACGTAATTATTAAAAAGAAAAACTCTTTGCTTTAGGATAGGACTCACTCATGTTTATATCGGAGGTGTCTATTTTTACAATTTTAGAAACATCATGATTAGGGAATTTTTAGTTTTGCCTCCTTAAGTTAAGTTAGGTCTCTTAGCTTTTTATCATTCGTAATTTATCAAGATTTATTTTCAATAATGATGATCTCTTTAACAGTATGTGCAATATATACTCAAATGCATGCAACATGATTCCATGTAATTATAATATAGTTATACAAATATAGATATAACAAAACTTTTAGGGGCTGGCTCAAGTTATAATAGTCTTGATCTTGGCTATATATTCCCTCTAGATTTAAGGTTTAAATGCTTAAATGCAGTCAACATCTAGAGTCCATCGGATTAGAAGAACTTCCCTTTAGGTCATCTGATGTGCACTTGGGAGAAACTATTTGTCGATGGACTGTATTGCTCCAAGATTAGTCAAAACATTGTTCTGGATACCCTATGTGGATAAAAAAAAAGAAAAAAGAGTTTTGCTATGTACAAGTAAGTTTACGTACCAATCTGCGTATTAATGTTGTTGTCTTCATATTCTAAATTTAAATTAGTATTATTTTCAATAAAATCTATTTTCTAACCAATCATATTAAATGGATGCGCGTATTAATTTGCAGAATCGCTTACAATTAAATTTTTTCAAAAAGAATATAGATGTCATA
The DNA here is from genome assembly GCA_022457165.1 of Juglans mandshurica. NCBI lineage: Eukaryota > Viridiplantae > Streptophyta > Magnoliopsida > Fagales > Juglandaceae > Juglans > Juglans mandshurica. Next base: position 25,105,439 of record CM039625.1, on the reverse strand, counting down.
ACGTCAATAATATATTTGGTTGGACAATATTTTTGTAAATAAAAATAGATTTTTAAGATAGAAAAAGAAAGAAAAAAAAAAAAAACTGCATATAGCAACTATAAATTCACAAGAAAGCAAGGCAGAGGAAAAAAAAAAAAAAAAAAAAAGTGAAAACCCCCCAACTCTCTTTACCCAAGGTGTGATGGTAATTCCCTAGGTCACAGGTCGCAACATCGGTCTTCACTGTTCGCCTTTTCTCTGCCATCGGAAGCGACCTTTTCCGATTGCGCCACCCCCAGGTAACGTTCAACTTCAAACTTTAACTTCGTCCCTCAAATTTTATTTTCCCTTTCACTCTCTCTTTTCATTTCCCATTGCTCCCATAACATCTAACGCTTGTATTTTTTTTTTCTGTAGTTAGGGTTTTCCCATCTCTTTGTTTTTTGTTTTGTTTTGTCGTTTCTTTTTTGCTTGTATTGTTCTTTGGTTTTTACTCTATATTCCCTGTCTGTTTGTATATATGCGTGAGTGTGTATGCATTGTATGCTTGCGCTGCTAAGTAGTTTTCTGCATGTCATTGAACAGTATTGGGTGATGTTTTGGATGTTAACAATGAGGGAACGATTCTCCGTGTGAACTCTTAATCCAACATGGCAAGAGAAACATTTCAAATGAGTCGTTTAGCGAATGGCGAGGCTGAGAACAGTCTTCATAAACAAAGTGACCAAACCCCACATCAAGCCCTTAATGGAAGATGTACCAAGTTGGGCTCTGATGGATCCACTGCTGGGCCTTGTTGTGACGAAAATGGTGGGGAAGTTAGCCATGTTATTTGTGTAAGTGGAACACTTGACTACTTGAGGCCATATTTGCTAAAAATTCCAGAAGATTTTAGTTGCCACATGCAATTTACAATGTAATTTCTGTGCAGAAGAAAAAGGCTAGGCAGCAGCAGAAAGAAATGACTTTCCAAGATATGTATAACAATCAAGGCCTCTTTGATGAAGACGATGATGAAGATAGTGACTGGGAGCCGGCACAAGAGCATGTAGAAGTTGTAAAGTGGTTTTGCAACAATTGTACAATGGTCAACCTTGATGATGTTCTTCATTGTGATGTATGTTTATTCTTCATTTCTTCATTTTTTTTAGCTATTGTTATTAGATTTTTATACTTTTTCCTCTGGATGAAGGGGATGTTTGGATGTTAGATTTCCTGAAGATATCTGAAACTTTTGAAAAAAACTCAAAAAATGAGTTTTATGGGGCTTTTGTGAAAGTGTTGGGGCCCATTGCAAATATGTTTGGATTAAGAAAGCTTTTGAGATATGTTTATATTGAGTTTTGAAAAAGTGGTGGGGCTTGTTGAAAATATGGTTGAGAAGAAAATTTTTGTGAGAGGCTTTTCTTGAGTTTGTGAAAGTCTTAGTTTTTTGTTTTTTTGATCGATAAACAAAAATTTTATTGATCATAAAATAGACCACATCCCGAGTATACGAGACATATACAAGAGCGGTTTTTTTTTTTCTTTTTGATCGGTAAAAAAATTCTATTGGTGATAAGGATAGGCAATCGCTCGAGTACATGGGACATATACAAGAGTGTCTCCTATGCTTGATGATTTAGTGATGCAAGAAATTCATGTATGTTCATACCACTAAAATCTATTTCAAAAGTCCAATGTTTTGATGTTTGGGATTGTTTTGGTGTAAAGATGTTTGGATTGAGAGTAACAAAATTTTGAGAAAACTCTCAAAAACTCTTTGTTCCCAGACATTACCTAAAGGCGTCAAATTTGTATACTTAGTAAAAATGACGTACTTTCCTTCATTATTGCATCTTTTATCTTTATCTTTTTCCTGGTTATTATGAAACTCATATATATGTTTCCAGGTGAGTGTTGTTTTCTCCTTACTCTAGATATATTGTTTCTTCCTCATTTGATAGTGTAGTTCTTCATATATTCCAAGGTGATGTGCTTGTCTATGAATGAGTTTGCTTTTCCATGCAGATCTGTGGGGAGCATAAAGAATCTGGAATCCTAAAACATGGGTTTTTTGCATCTCCCTTTTCACAAGATGTAGGTCCAGTAGAAATCGAATTAGAAATAAAAGAAAGAAACAAAGGTGGGAATGCTTACTTGGGTAGTACATTTGTCTCATATCATTTTCAATGATTTTTAAAATTTTTGGTCGAGAATCTTATAAATGATGCTTCTTATTTTCTTGCAGCTTATTTTTTTTATTGAAGCCATTGGTTTCTTATAAGTGCTATGATTATGAACCTAAACTTTGGGTTTTGATTCAATGTCAAAGTTGGGGTGTTCTTTTTTCACGTTATAGCTCCTAACGTGAACCTCTTGTGTACTCAGGCTATGCCTATTTACTTATTTCAATAAATTGTTATTTTACTTATAAAAAAAAGTTGGGGTGTTTTTTTTTTTTTTTTTTTTTTTTTTTTTTTTTTTTTTTCCCTTGTAAGCATTGTATACAGAAAGTATATGATAGGAAACAGCCAACTATAGGGATGAAGAAAAAGAACACAATTCCATAAAGTAATTCTTGTATATGTCCTGTGTACATGGGCGATGCCTATTGCTTTTGTGAATAATAAAGTTCTTGCTTACCTATAAAGAAAATTAAAAAAAGAATTTAGTTTCTTCTCTCTGTTATTCTTGTAGCTGAAATTGAGGACATTATTGTCTTGCAAAACTGTTTGTTTTGGCCATAATCATTTTCTCCTGTCTATGTAGACTCGGGCTCCCAAATTTCAACCTCAAATAGTTCTACAGCAATAGGTTTTGATGAGAGAATGTTGCTACACTCAGAAGTATGGTGCTGCTTTTCTACATATCTCCTTCAACCTCTCTATGTTGCTTAGGTTTTCTCTTGTACAAAGCTTTTTTTTTCTTTGTGCATATGGTTTTGATTTCACAATCATTTGTGCCGTATTGTGCTTCTAATATGTCATTTACTTATTAAGTTATCTCAAAAATGATTTTCTCTATCTTTTTGTGTTTGTTCGCATCTTAGCATTTTTTTAGAGAGTAAATATCATGTCCCTTCAATTTTAGTAATTTTTTATTTATTATCATTTATAACGTGGTTTAAGTTTTGTTTTGTCCAATCTACAGTCTGGACTAAGAGAATAGAGCCTAAGTGATTTTTTCTATCAATTATAAAATAGAAATAATTAGGGTTACATTTGACTTTAAGGATTTAAAATCAAGGGACTCAAACCATAATTGCTAATTTGTGATATTAATTTTTAAAAATATATGATGCACTTGAGATCTTTGAAGGTTTTTCTCTAACAAAATCACCGGTGTTATAAATTTGAAATTACATCTTGCACCTAATCATTTCACATCCTCATACTATTAATGCTTAAACAACCTCCTAAATGAAGCTTTTTTGGAAGTGTATAGTATTGCTTGTGCCAATGATGCTTTTGTAACTTATCATTAGGAGATTTCTAGTAATCTCGTGCAGTGGAACGTAGGTTTTATTAGTCCATAATTGGGAGGTGGATGCCTTCATTACTTTTTTAATATGTTATATTCCATTGGTTTGAGAAGTGGGGGTGAAGACGTTTGGGCCTCTGCCAAAAAAGGGATATTCAATTTTAGTTCACTCTTTAATGCCCTTATTCCCCATGATTATAGTCCATTTCCTTGGATAAAGTAATAGAAGTTTTGAAGATTGTGGATGGTCCTTTTAAGGAGCTCTTCAAGATTTATTTTCAATACTTCTTTTTCTTCTGGACAAACCATACAAAACTCAACGGGTTCAATTTACATGATTTTCTTACATCTTTTTTACTTTTTGGATTGGTGTCTTTCTTGTATGCATCCTTTGTACTAAGATTGGGTTTTTGCGCTATGAAATGAAATTCTTATTAATTATAAAAAAAAGGTTTAAATCCATATATAGAAAAACATGTGTTTTTCGTAATTTGTTCAAGCCATTTAAGTTGAAAAACGAGATCCAAATCCTTCTCTTGGATACTTCATTCCAATGAACCATATGAGCTTTTTTTTAGAAATTTGAGGAAGTATAAGGTATGTAATCGGAATAACGAAATGCAATGGATTGTAACGCCCCAATAGAAGGCTCAAGCCACATTACCGACCTTTATTCCAAAAGGACTAGTCAATGATATAATTGGAGTCCCATTGGAATATTATAAAGAGCAAGAACTTCTCTTTCCCAAGCAATGTGAGATTTCATATACCACATACCCTTATCACTTATCAGAATGGGATATCACAATCTCCCTCTTATATTCCTGACATCCTCGTCGGGCTAGTTCGTCGTAGGTGGCACGACATAAGTCTCATATTTCTGGTTGGGATAGGCCCTGATACCATTTATAATGTCTTAATGGCAGGCCCAAACTACATAGCCTATACTCTAAAAAAATTAGTCAAATGATACAATTAGAGCTCTATTGGGATATTATAAAAAGCAAGAACTTTACATTTCCAAGCAATTAGGATCCCACATCACCTATGTAACGCCCCAATGGAAGGCCCAAACCACATGACCTATACTCTAAAACGACTAGTCAATGATACAATTGGAGCCTCGTTGGAACCTTATAAAGAGCAAGAACTTCTCCTTCCCAAGCAATGTGGGATCCCATACACCACCTACCCTTATCCATATCATATGGGGTATCACAATCTACCCCCTTAAACTCCCGACATCCTCATCGAGCCTGTCCATTGTAGGTGGCATGGCTCAAGTCCCATATTTCTAGTTGAGATAGTCTCTGATACCATTTGTAACTCCCCAATAGAAGGTCCAAACCACATGACTTATACTCCAAAATGACTAGTCAATGATACAATTGGAGCTCCATTGGAACCTTATAAAAGCAAGAATTTCTCATTCCCAAACAATATGGGATCTCATACACCTCCTACCCTTATTTATATCATATGGGGTATCACAATTTATCCTCCTTAAAGTCCCAACGTCCTAGTCGGGCCTGTCTATTGTAGGTGGCATGGCTCAAGTCTTGCATTTCTGGTTGAGATAGGCCCTGATACCATTTGTAACGCCCAAATGGAAGGCCCAAACCACATAACCTATACTCCAAAAAGACTAGTCAATGATACAATTGGAGCCCCATTGGAACCTTATAAAGAGCAATAACTTCTCCTTCCCAAGTAATGTGATATCCCATACACCACCTACTTTTATTCATATCATATGGGATATCACAACCTACCCTTATCACTTATCAAAATGGGGTAAATGAGATGAGATGAGAAATTCTCAAAACTTCGCACAATTTCCTTTCCAAACATTATTCAAACACAGAATACTTTTCAATTTCAAATTTTCAACTGTTTTATCTAATCATTACTTAATTATTACAACTTTTACAAACTTCAGAACAAAACACAAAAATCAATACAACTTTTCAAATTTTAAAATAAAAATAATATTAAAAAATTATATTCAAACCAGTTTTTAAATTTATAATATTTTTATTCAATTTTTTCTCATTTTCCAAAACTCAATAAAACATCTTAACTCAAACAATTTAACTACTATTCGTAGACCATTTAACTATTATTCACAGAATTATGAGATACTGCAAATGTCAAACTGAGCCCTAAATTTTTTTTATTGGCACTGGGTGTTCGAGAACAAAGTTCCGACTAATCTCGGGGATGCACAATCCCTTGACAAGGAGTTTCTCGCCAGTGTACCTTGGGTAATTCAAGGGAAAGTTCTCCTCGTCTGATGATCCCTTGAAATTATTTACACCTAAGAGGATTTGAATTTTAGACCTGGAGAGAGCATACCACCAAGACCAAGGCCTTTACCAGTTGAGCCTACCCCTCCAAGCCATTTATTTATTAGTTTGATTGGTTAATTCTAAGAACAAAGCAATCATAAGTAAAATTGAACTGTATGTGGAACTGTAGGCTTGGTCTTGGTGGTATGCTAACCTATGAAGGATTCGATGACCAATTCACAACACTACTCACTGCAACAGAGGCGGGTCATGTACTTGGCACAAAATCAAGACCTAAGAAGAGCAGAGAGCTAAAGCGTCTTACTTGGACAATCAACTATGACGATAAGGAGGTAGTTCAAGTCGAGGGAGGACTAGAGGGAAGACAAAACCAATTGTATATTGTTAGTAGGACTAGTGTGTTGGGGAATTTACAGTGGCTTGGCAAAATCTGGTTTGGTGGGATAGGCATTGGTGCACTGGTGGTGGTTTGGGGTAGGCGCATTTTTGGGCTTGGGCTAGGGCTTTGTTAGGTTCATTTTCCTAGATGGGTTTGTTGTTGGGCTAGGGCTTTGTTGGGTTTATTGTTCCTTGTATCTTTTTTGCACCCCAACTAGGTGTTTTATCTTGTATACATCCAGTGTACTTGGCTACGCCTATTGGTATTAACAAATTCTTAATTATATATATAAAAAAAAAAGAAGATAACCAGAGCTCTTGAAATCTCATATGTCAAAGTCAATGTGCATATGCTTGTGTGAAACAAGTGTTATATATAGCTAAAAAAATATAAATACCATAAAACTCTCTTCCATATGATAACTACAATGCTGGAAAGAAGAAGTTTTATCTTGTATATATCCAGTGTATTTGGCTACCCCTATTGGTGTTAATAAATTTTTACTTATAAAAAAAAAAAAAAAGATAACCAAAGCTCTTGAAATCTCATATGTCAAAGTCGATGTGCATATGCTTGTGTGAAACAAATGGTATATATAGCCAAAAAAATATAAATACCATACAAATTCTCTCCTCCATATGATAACTACAATGCTGCAAAGAAGAAGTTTTATGACTATGGCAAAGTAGGAAACTTTTGTATTTGGAAGGAAAATTTTCTTTTGAGATGGTTTTATTGATATGTAACTCTTGTATACAGTTACAACTTCCGCTACTATGATATAATTTTAAGACTTGTACTTCCTTGTATCTCTAGACAATCATGCATAGGTGTTGCCCTTGTATATGTCCCGTGTACTTGGATTATGCCTATTTTTCTCATTTAAAGTTCTTCTTTACTGATAAAACTAAGACTTGTCTGTTTTTCTTTTACATAAACGTGTGGCAAGCAATAGAGAGGCTATATGTATCTATGTGCTAACGTACTTATGAAATTGGCCCCTCTGCCCCTATTGAAATTTAAATTGGCTTTCTACCAACTTGTCATGATTTAAATTGGCTTTTTACTTATGACTTGCACACTTTTTGTCAAAGATGAAACTGCATCCTGAATTGAAGCCAGTGGAAAAGGCAAGTTTTGACTAAGAATTGTTGATTTGTGTATGAAATAGATGCAACATTGCAAGCTGTATCATGTTGTGCATATTTGATTATTTCTGGCGAATGATGTTCTATTTCTTGAGCAATTATGGCTTTTGTTGGGTTGGATGTATACATTAGAGCATCCACATTGGTCTATGCATATGTATTTGCAAAGTCATATTTGCGTAATATGACCCTAAAATCCTCTATATTGGCTTATGCATATCCAAATATTTAGCTAGCTACGAACAGTGCTTATCTAAATTTGGATAACTACTATTCACTCTACAAAATATATTTTAATCATTATTTCTCTCCTCCCACTTTCTCTCTCACAATTCTTTCATTTTCTCCCTCCTTCGACAACACAACAAACCTTCATATGCACATTCATTTTATTATTATAATATATTATATATATTTTTTCATTTTATAATATTTTTAATATAAAATATAAAAAAATTATATTTTTTATTATTTCATTTGTATTATTAATGTCAAATGTATGTAGTGGATGCTAATTGCAAAATATATATAAAAAAATTGATTTTAGCAACAAATTAATAATAATAAAATAATAATATTTTATTATTATTTTGTCTCAAATATGCATAAGCCAATGTGGGAATTTTGCTTGAATGAGAAAGTGGTTATGCAAAAAAGGTGATTTTGCATATGCATATGCATAGACCAATGCTAATACTCTTAGTGTAAGGATTAAACAAGCTACTGTGTAATTGATAAAATATGGGGTGTAAAGAGTAGGACACTATAGATTTGGGCATGGACATTTGAATCCAGATAAGTCATGTATCTCTATGTCTGCAGTGAATTCGGTTATGTTCCATCTTGAGTTAGTCATAACACTGGCTTGGAAGAAAAAGGTCTCAGTTTCAAATGAGTTCCTTGTCTCCACAATCATTTAGATTTGGGTTTAGGGCACCTTTGGATTAATAAACTTCTTCAGCCTCCTTCTACAGCTTCCTTACTTCATGATTCTCTGCTGTGAGTTCAGCTCACATATCATTGTAAAATTTTATTGTTGAACATTTCTTATTGCTGTTTATATAATGCTTTACATTTTTTTTTTTCTATTTTTGGGTGTTTGCTATGCTAGAGTAGGTTGAAATGAAGACACATCCACATCCAGAAAGACCAGATCGTCTCCAAGCTATTGCTGCTAGCCTTGCTACAGCCGGTATTTACCTGTGTTGAAAATTATCATGAATTAGGGATTTTAATTTATTTGAACTTTGATTTTATCAAATTTTCATCCTACCGGCAGCCTGTGATTAAGTTTTCTACCACTGGTTAATCCCTCCATCATCAGTCTGACAAGCAATTGGCAAATGTTAACCTGTGCAGGTATATTTCCTGGAAGATGTTATCCTATTCCTGCTAGAGAAATTACAAAAGAAGAACTTCAGATGGTAAGTAAGCACCCATTACCTTGGAGGTATGTGAGAGTGAAGTTATTAACTACCCAACTGTCAATAGGATCTCTGTGGATGGCATCAGGGGTGTTCATCGGAAATATCTGTGGAAATTTGTTGGGCTAACAGAAAAGGCATATTCAAAACAATGGAATCTCTACCTTTTATCTTTGAGCTGACCATGGAAGACCTCTCTTTTGCATTATGCCATGATAATAATAATAAGCAGAACCCCTAGGGGTTGGCTCAAGTAGTAAAGGCCTTGGTCTTGGTGGTATGCTCCCTCCAGGTCTAAGGTTCAAATCCTCTTGGGTGCAAACAATTCTTAGGGACAATCGGACTGAGGGATTTTTCCCTCAAATTACCTGAGGTGCGGAAAACTCCTTGCTGAAGGCCTGTGCACCCTCGAGATTAGTTGAGACGCTGTTCTCGGACACCCGGTGACAATAAAAATAATAAATAATAATAATAAGCAGACTCACCAGCCAATTTATTTTCTGTTTTTTGTTTTTTCCAAAACTAAACATAGAAGATTTTTTTTGTCTATGAAACAAATTGTAATAACTCTTTGTCACTGGTTTTACATTTTGGAATTAAAGGTCCATTCCTTGGAGCATATCGAAACTGTTGAACTTACAGGACAGATTCTATACAGGTATGTTAATCCGCTGGATTTCAATTCTCTCTCATGCTCTTTTGCTTCTAGTTGTTGTGCGTTAGTTTACCTGTTTGGACATACACCCACCCGTTTGCAATATTGGTACTTGGCAAATTTTTCCTGATTCAACCTGTTCTTTACTGGCCCAACAGAGAAAAGTGAAAAGAAACATGATAGAATCCTAACTAGTTAAGTATTATTTAAGGAGAGATGTATTTTTTTTTTATAAGTAAAATTGATTGTATAAATAATAACAGGCATAGCCCAAGTACACAAGAGGGTATACAAGAGGTACCACCTATTTAGGAAGTAGGAATGGAAACAAGAAAATCATGAAGATCAAGGCCATCGAAATCTACAGCTTTGGCCCTTAGAAATAAAGTTCTAGCATAAAGTAATCTAAGCTCCTCTAATGAACGCTCTTAAGGAGATATATTTTGAGTCATTGTGGAAGTCGATTGTGCTTAAGCAAGCTTTTGTAAACACTGACGCTGACAGATTGTGACATGAGATTAGGTTTTTTGTTGATTAATTTGATATGATTGCAGTTATTTCACTCCTGACACATATGCCAATCAGCATTCAGCACACGCTGCTAGGCTTGCAGCAGGTTTGTGCGCTGATCTAGCTAAAGAAGTTTTTTCTGGGCGTGCCAAAAATGGTTTTGCTCTGGTATGAGAAATCTAGTACTTAAATACTGTCTGTTTTAAGCTTATTGAAGTAACAGAGAACTCTTGAAACTCTATGCTTTCTTTGATCTTATTATTTTTTTGAGTCAGGTTCGACCTCCTGGTCATCATGCCGGTGTAAGACAGGCCATGGGGTTTTGCCTCCACAATAATGCGGCAGTTGCTGCATTAGCAGCTCAGGTTGCTGGGGCTAAGAAAATTCTTATTGTTGATTGGGTAATGTGTACTCTTTACTACATTTGATGCTTTGTTTGTATGTTTCGTCATAATAATACTTTGCATATAGCTGTTCTTTTTTTCCAACTTTCTGACTAAGTGTTGAATCCATTAAGTGTTATGCTGTTAAACTTCATGCTAGTTTCTATTTTCTGTTCCCATAGGATGTTCACCATGGGAATGGCACACAGGAGATATTTGAACAGAACAAATCGGTGAGCTTTGTGATAATTGAATTTCATTTCACTATGCACACCAACCCTTTAATGCACTAGTCATTTTGAATGATTAAGTCTTTAATACACTATGCACACCAAAATTGGAATGAGTAAGCCAATTTTGTCTTGTGTTACAGCTTTTTCGGGAGCTTTTTACGTTGGCAAAAGTTCCCATTGATATTGTAAAAGCTTTTTAATGCATTTTTAATATAAAACGTCTCAATTATGCTATAATGGTATAAAAAACACATTATAGGGTTTGTAAGGATGCACTTGACTAATTGCCCCCTTCCATTTCAATTAAAATTCTTTTGTTGAATTTTTTTTGTTGGATTTATTCAAACTTGCTTGTCCTAGTAAGTTATTTTTTGCTTTTTAGTGCTGATGAGTTGGACCGAATTTATAGGTCTTGTATATATCATTGCATAGACATGAGGGAGGAAAGTTCTATCCTGGTACTGGAGCTGCACATGAGGTAATTGATTGCTCTACATTTTTAATCGACTAACTCTCCCAGCAAACTCAGCTAAGTGATGATTATCACAATTTTCTGGTGACGTGATGTTATTTGTAGAAGAGGAAAAAACTGAGATACATGACTTGTTATCTTTGCTTGCTCCTTGATTTTCCCAACTCCTTCACATCCATAGTATTATAAGTACAATAATTGTTTTTACTTGAATATCTAGTTTAATGTACTTTTGATGAATTCCTTGGTTATTTGACGTGGCAGCAAGAAGCTGCCATCCTAAGTATTAGATAGATTAGATACATTATGGGAATATGACATAAGATAGATTATGAATATGTTGGGAACTGTGAATTTATATGCTATTTTTGTAAATTATTTAGTCTTGTATTCTCAAGTAAATTAGAACAATCATGTAATGTGTAGCACATCTACTACAGTTTTTCATGTCAGATAAGAAATTTCAACTTCCTACATTTGTAGACGGATGCCCATAATGGTGTCGTCATAATGATGAAATAATTGAAATATCTAGACCTCCCATTTGGAGTCTCTTTTAAGGCCAAGTCTATATGTCTACATACTTGATATCCTTGTTTCCACTTCACACCAATCATATAGAGAAGTTACTACGGGATTTCTTATGGAGCAAGCTATATGGAGTGTTCAAATTCCACCTAGTAAATGGGGCTAAGATGTTCTCTCCAATGTCTGAGGAGGGCTTGGGATTTTGAAAATTTGTTTTAACCATGCCCTCCTAGGGAGATGGCTTTGGCGCTACCAACATGAGAGCGAGGGCTTGTGGAAAGTCATGGTGAATTTGAAATTCAGTTGTACTTGGGATTGTTGCTGATGAGGTACATGGGCCATATGGGATAGGGTTTTGGAAAACTATTAGGAAAGAATGGTGGGATTTTTCTAGTGGCATAACTCAAGGAGGGCTCAAGGATTTATTTTGGCATGACTTATGTTGTGATGACAGGGCTCTCAAGCAAGTTTTCCCAGAGACATAGAATTGTGTGTACAAGAGGCTTCAATAGCTGATTTATTGAAGCTCTCCAATGGATCCGCACAATGGAATGTGAGCTTTATCAAAGTAGCGCATGACTATGAAATTAACACCTTCATAGAGTTCTTCAACCTCTTGTACTCTACTAGATTATGCCTGGGTGATGCTGATCAGATTCTTTTGGTCCCCTTCCAAGAAATGGAAGTTCGTTGTTCAATCTCTGTAAGGTCCTTATACACCACGAAAGTAATTCCTTTCCTTGTAGAAGTATTTGGCGTACTAAGGTGCCTTGGAGGGCAGCTTTTTTTGCATGGATATCATCTTTAGGGAAGATTCTCGGTGTTGTATGCACAGGAAGAATGGAGAATTAGCAGAGCACCTCTTGCTTTATTGCAGGATTGCCAGCACCTTATGGAATGACTTCCCTGGCTGAGTTGAGTTGGCTTGGGTTATGCCCAAACTGATGGTAGACCTATTTGCCAATTTGGAGAGCTTTATATGACCGCCCACAAATTGAGATTGTATGGAAGATGGTCCCTATATGCCTAATGTGGTATATCTGAAGGGAAATGAATGAAAGAAACTTAAAGGACCACGAGTGCATGATGGAAGAGGTTAAAACATTTTTCTTCAAGACTCTGCTCCTTTGGACAGCCTCTATAGATTTTAATGGGCAGTCCTCCTGATTTTCTTGTCTCTTTTCCTAGTTAGGTGTTCCTCTTGTATACTTCCTGTTGGACTATGTTTTTTGAGTTTATAAATAAAACCTTTTAATTACTTAATAAAAAGAATGCCTTTTGTGAGCATAAACGAATAAGAATAAAAGTTGTCAAGTTATTGTATGATATAACTGATCATTTGAACGGTCTTCCTGCAAGTTACCGTATGATATAGCTAATTGTGGTATCCCTATACGGTGGTGCGACTGAAACTCAATGCTATTGACAGGGGCCTGCACAAGCAGTGGAGCATGTGGTTTAATTCAATACAACACACAAAACCTTACCAGCCCTTGACATACGAACAACAAGACCTGTCCTGAAGGTTTTCTTTCTCTAAGCTAAGTCACTTGACTTGAACAAAGACCTTCTTACCTTTAGGGCTTTCCCGACTGCCTTCCTTCAGATTCAAAGTCTCTAAGTGGCGCTTCTCCTCTGCCAATAGTACCTCAAGAGATCTAATAAGTATGCCCTAAGGCGAGTTCGAATAGCCGAGCAAGGGACAGCCCCAGCAGATGTTACAATAATACGTAGATGAGTTTTGGCTGGTACAACCACTCTATTGTCCTTAGTTTTTCTGAACGTGTTATTTTGCGTTCCTTCTCTATCTCTATTACCTAGCATCAAGTTTGGCATCAGAGCTTTGGTTCCATGGTTGGTTGTGGTCACCATGTGCTGGAAAGTTGAAGGGGCAACTTGAAATGTGACCTTGGAGATGTCGAGATGGATGATTTTGAAAAGACTAGTGAAAGAACTTGTATAGCATCTTGAGTGATACGAGCCTTTGAAATCTGATGATTCGCGTCATGATTTGGAGGATTAGACATCAAATTGATCATGAAGAGGTCTATAAGTTCCATCACATTCACAGCCTGATGTGAGTGGAGAGGCTTCTTTTTGTCATCATGCGCCCAGGAATAATAATTTACAAATAGATGATGATATGAAATTAGATATTCCGAACTTTGAAGAGTGAGTGCAGCTGAAGGAGTTTATAGACCAGTGTACTATTGAAGAGGTTTTAGAGGATGATTAAGTAAAAGGTATTGTGCAGTAGATTGAGATGTTCTTCATCATTCTATTGTGTTTGCTCCTACGATGATAAACCTCCACTGAGTATGTTCTTCCTTCTGTAGTTAGCAAAATGTTAAAATCGAGATCCATGTGAAGTATTCGACAGAATACTTTATTTAGTCAATACCAACTAAAATATATATGTTGATTGGGTTGCTCCAAGAATTTTAATGAAATTTTGGACTTTTTTTTAATGATAAGTATGCAATAATGGGGATTTTTAGATTTGGTTTGAAAAAAATTCAAGAAGCACAAGAGTGAGATTAAAGCCAATTATTAAAATTAGGTCCTATGAAGAAAGATGGTAGCAATTCATTCTTCATGACATCTCCCTTATGTGGAAATGTCAAAAGTAATTAAAAATGCAAGGTTATTGGGCTTAGTTTCTTGTAAGGATGATGATATTAGATACCTATAAAAAAGTATGGTAATACTAGTGGTATATTTCTTGATTCTTGTGAGACAACAAAGGGGATGAAAATAATTTTTTGAATTTAATAGACTTGGAATATTGAAGCCAAAACTGATTGTGATTGAGGATTGAGTCTTCTTCAACCAGGGAAGTACAACATTGGTAGTAATTGGGGTTACATAACAAAAGATTACAAGCACGCATGTGGATCAGGAACATAAGTTGTCAAGTTACCATTCAATACACTCTTGGGAATTCCCAAGACACATTGTTTGGACACCATTTCTAATATCTTTCCACAAAACACCAGAACACCGCATGAATTCCACTTTGAATCTGATTTTTTTTCTTTTTTGTAATTTCACTTGGGGTTTCTTTTGGTTCTTGATATAGAAGAAATCATTGTAGCCACCAGGCACACACAACATTGAGTACTTTTAAAATTTTAGCCTTTTGGGTTTTTTAGAATAAGGTTTTCTTGTTTGCTTTGTATCCTTGATGGATTCATATAGAGTGGCAAGTGTTTTTGCTTTTTATCTAGCAGGCTTCAAAGGGTGGTGAGCATGGTTTTTCTTGGTGCATGGTTGTTTGTTCATACTTTTTTTTTTTTAAAAACTGAGGACGGTACTCCAAATTTATTAATAACCCTCACTTATGGCGGAGGAATACCGTGGTTACAACCCTGATGCCTAGGGGTTACAAATAATCAAGAAAAAAAGAAACCTAGGCGTCAAAATAAGAAAAAGACTAACTCAAGCACTATACAATATTAAATAGACCAAAACAGGATTCAGTTCTACACAAAACAATTAAATCTAAACAAGTCAAAATAAATCAGCCAATAAAACAGCACAGCAAAGAGAGCCTGTATAAAAAAACATGCATAAAACCTGCATAGTCCTGCAAAACCCAAATGATCTAGCCAAATAGCTCCAATAAAGAATAAGAAAAGAAGACAAAACGTGGAATAAAGCTCACCAGCCCGCTGCACCTGCACTAAGCAATTCTCAGTCTCAAATAAGGTAAAGAGCATTTGTCAAGACACAACAAACCTTTAAGTCTTCTAGGAATAAGACTATGAGCACGAAGATCCATACAAGAATTGCGGGCTCCTCCTTTGGCACAAAAAATCTGCAGCCATATTACGCTCTCGAAAAAACATGACAAATGCAACAGTTAAGATTTTGGATAAGTTCAATCACCTCTTCCCAAAAGTCCCATAAGTAACAATGGGAGCATTCACCACGTTGAATCCAGGACAGCACCATCATCGAGTCAGTCTCAACTATTATATCCGATAGACCCAGATTTTTACAAAGTCTAAGACCATCTCTTAAAGCCCAAAATTCAGCTACAATATTGGATTGAGTCTTGTAGTAATGAGAAAAACCCGCAAATAACTTGCCACTATGATCACGAACCACACCACCACCACCCGATAATCCAGGATTGCCAAGCGAACAACCATCTACATTTAATTTCCAAAAACCACAATCAGGAGGCTGCCAAGCATATGCTTTAGCTATAGTGACCCGAGGCATAATGATAGGACATCTAATGCCCCGCAGCAACTCTTGGTCCCAAGCAGAACAAGACTTGACCTTCATAGGAACCACAAACATATTCTGAATCCGCATTTGAATAGCCGACACAATATGCTCCTAAGTAAATTTACCCTCCTCCATACGAATTTTACATCTGAAAAACCCAAGTCCCCAAATAATCATAGTCGGAATAAGGCCTCGCACAATCCCCAGCTGAGAAGAAACTTTAGCTTTCGACCACCAAAGAGAAACTCGATCATAAATACTTTGGCCTCGATCATACTCAACCTACTTTATCCTGCATCAGATTGATTTCAGCAAGATGGAGTAACACTTAATACAGACTCATTTTAAACAACTTGTACTTAAGCATTCTTTTTATTTTTTTGATAAGTAACTTGTACTTAAGCATTCTTATGTTGTGAGAAATTCATTTTTGTTGCCTTTGTAAGATAGGTACGTACCTGGTTTGAAATATATATATATATATATATATATGTATATCTGTTTTCTTCTCTGCAACTCAGCATGCATCAGGATTTTGTACTTGTTTGTTTGCTTGCCCTTTAATCCACTGTTGTCTTTGTCCTGACAAGCTTTACATTTCTCTGTTAATATGTTTTTGTCTTGTCAATTGTATTTCATTCATTATTTTATTATGCTATTTTGTTGGTATTTGTAAGATAACTAATGCTCATTGATAATATCTTGATTTCTTCAGTTTGGTACCATGGGGGCAGAAGGATACTGTGTGAATATTCCATGGAGTCGTGGGGGCGTTGGCGACAATGATTATATTTTTGCCTTTCAGCATGTTGTGCTTCCTATAGGTTGTCATCTCCTATTTTCTTCTTCTCCCTCTCCCAGACCATTAAGATGCAAAATACTGAAATAATTGCTGGCATTCAGTATTTCTCCTTTTATATATAAGTGAAATTATCTAGGACTTGTATATTTGTTTATGCTTTTTTAAGTTCTCATTTTTCTCATGGAAGGTGGAGTTTTCACTTGATACTAGTTGCACTCGCATATTTGCATTTTGTCTTTCAGTATGTGCGATCATGTCATGTCTCATGACAAGTACAATCTTCTGCACTCGGTTATTAGCTGAAACCCATTTAATGGCTTTCCAATAACAAATTATTGCAGCTTCTGATTTTGCTCCCGATTTTACCATCATATCAGCGGGGTTTGATGCTGCAAGGGGTGATCCCCTAGGATGCTGTGATGTAAGGATTTCTCTTGTTGGCAGAGTGAATCTTTTTCCTTCTCGTCATTTCGCTTGTTCAATTAAATGAGCACTATGGCCAGACCTTTTTGGTTCTCTTTGGTGTTTCTAGTGAAACTGTGCAATGTGCTGCATATCTAGAAGCCGTGTAAAGAATTTAAGAAACTTTGAAATTTTTTTTAATTATTGTAAGATAGAAAATTCACTGTATAGTTTTTTTTTTTATAGGTAAAAGAGAAGTAAACAAAAATCCACTCCTTAAAGTTCTGGCACAAAACTTAAGCAATGGATTTTTTGTCATTTTTTCTGTTGTAATTGGATTTAGCATTCCAGAGTTTGTCAGGGATATGTTGATTCCTTTTGTTTTTTTTTTTTTTTGGCATTCTTACATCGCAGAGTAATTTTGTTTATATAGGTTACTCCTGCAGGCTATGCACAGATGACACACATGTTGAATATCCTTTCTGGTGGAAAGTTGCTTGTTATTCTTGAGGGCGGGTTTGTTGCTACTATTTGATACTTAATTTTACAATTAGTTCCCCTCTGTTTCATCCGAATAACTTGTCCGATGCATTTGTTTGCAGCTATAATCTGCGTTCAATATCGTCTTCTGCTACTGCTGTGATTAAGGTGAATATTTTTTCCAACATGTTAATATGCATTATATATTTGTTAGGCCTAACTTCATTATAGAACATCAAACTTTGGTTGAAAGTGATGTTAACAGCTAGCTTTGCAGATTGTTGCAATTGTTAACAATCCAATACTCTATGGGTAGACGGAATATATTTGTGGGACCTCATCCGAGCCACTGAAAATTATATACACCTGAGCCTCACATGTTTACGACCAACCTTACTATTCCTGCGTATAAGCACAATAGACATGCTTATCATGTGCAGGACTCATGGGGCACTTCAGATGGGAAATGGCAACTGGCTTGGTGAGAAACACTTGTAGTAACAGAGATTTCATAAAGGTTAATTCTGCAATATTCCTCCAAGCTTGGGGATGATTTTGTGAAATTCGTACTTATCTCAGAGAGAGAGAGAGAGAGAATGAAGTTCCTAGGGTCAGAGACCAAATAGAAGAAGCTTTTTTGATAGGTAGAGACCAAATAGAAACTTACCATAAAGTTAAGAGGGTATAAAGCATAGTTGCACAAATTTTGTAGGACTGTGAGCAGTACAAACTTTTCATTTAATCAATATTGAACTATGCTTTAGGTTCAACCTGCTTAATTTCCATCATTGACAATAAACTTCTTCAGATATTGGTGTGAGGTGTTTAGGAGATTTATAATAGCAAAACTCGAGGCAATTTGTTCTATGGTGCTATACTACTGAAATACCGACTTCATTGTTATAGCAATTATTTTCTTTAATGTGATGTATTTCTGACTTGGCGTTCCTCAAATAAGGTATTGCTGGGCGAAAGTCCCAGGTGCAATCCAAAAAATTTTTTACCTTCCAAAGCTGGCGTGCAAACTGTTCTGGAAGTGCTTAAAATTCAAATGAACTTCTGGCCTGCTCTGGGGTCCATATATTCAGATTTGCAGTCACAATGGGGGATGTACTGCATGAAAACCAAGAGTAAGGATATCTCTGTCTCTTCCCCATAATGCATTCGAGTGTCATGGACCATGGTCTAAATTTAGTTCTTCCTCCAGCTTAAGAACATAAACTCGATAAACTCCAAGGGGTTGGCCCAAGTGGTGAAGGCCTTGATCTTGGAGTATCACTCCCTTCAAGGTCCAAGGTTCAACACCTCATGGGTGCAAACAATCCTTTGGGGCCACATCTCTTAGTGAAAAGCTAGCGATTTAATCAGTTTCATGTAGGGAAACTTTCAAGGGTGCTGTGCACGGGACCGTGGTTTACTCTGTAGGGTTGGGTCCGAAGGGTCTTGCTTTGGAGAGGGAAAAAAATAATAAAAAAAAATAAACGCAATGGGAAGACAACACTTTCCCATCGCACCTTTTTTTTATGTTCCTCTCACTTTTCCTGCTTTTTGTTTCTTTCATCGTCTTTGCTGGTTTCAGACTTTTGGGGATGGGCCATTTTAAAGTTCCTAATTAGATCTCTCTTACCTATTCCTGCAGAGAAACAGATCAAAAAGAGGCAGCGAGCTGCTGCACCGCTATGGTGGAAATGGGGGCAGAAAAGTTTTTTGTATCATCTACTAAATGGGCATCTCCATGTAAAATCAAAGGGCTGTTGATTGATTTTTGTAGATCATATATGTATGCACCCCTTTCTGTGTAATTTTGTGCACCACTATATACCGGCTAGTTTCTGGATACTATCTCTCTTGCATGTTCATGATGTTTAAAGTTACTGTATGTGCACTTGCGGCTTTAATTTGGAAACAGATTTCCTTCTCATTCTCTACCCCTCATTTTTTTTTGGCTAATGCAATGTATATATATCAAGTGCCAAATCCCAATTTAATGCCCAATCACTCTCACTCCTTCCCTCCCTAGAGTTGAGCTTGAGCAACCCTATTTAGGGTTCTGGCTCGGTCTGGGGAGCTTTTTTCACCTGATTCCACCGCTTTTTACGCAGAAGGACGGAAAATGATGGAATCCAACGTGCTTGTGCCATTATCTATCCTGTCTAACATGGTTAACTCCAAAATCTCTGCCATCATAGTTGGCAGAAACTCTTTCCTCTACATTAAGTGACAGCATTAAATGGGAAAAATCAAACTGAAGTGAGACCATCTATGCTTTTGGCAGAAGCAGGACCACCGGACAAACACCCCCCCCCCCCCCCTGCGGTTGCCCATGAGTTTAGTGCAATTTAAATGCTTGTTGTACTTGTGAAAAATTAGATCCCGCACACCTGGGTCTGGAATTGGATGAGGTGATAAAGAAACACTTTGCTCGTCTGTTTTGAGCATTAAAAAAAACTATTCTGAATTTCATGTTTTGTATAATTTCTTTCTGAACATAATTTTTTAATGGCGCGAAGTTTGTGATGAAAGTTATTCATATTTATCCTAATATATATATAACATAAAGGCTACTAATAGAGTAGTGATAATCTACAAAGCATATTTCGGTTGAAACTTGATACAACAGTGTTGTGATCTGTTCATAGAGTTACCCATGCAATGTGATATTTCCCTGTATAAATCGCTTCCTCTGTATGCAAGCTTGGAAAACTTTGACTACAACAGGGAGGAATGTTATTGGTGCATTGGTGGTGGCGGCATTGGGTAAGCAACTGGGACTATGTAGGGAGGAGGGTGGGAATGGGGATGGTGTCCAGGAGGAAGCATAACAGGAGTCCCAACAGCCGACGCCATATGTCCTGGTGGAGTAGCGACTGGATGCCCAACTGGTGTTCCATACATGCCTAAACCAGGTATATGTAGTGGAGCCGGAGCCCTGTGCTTCACCAGTGGTCCTATGGCGGCTGCACTTGACATATTCATGTTGTTCTGTTGGCCAGTAATGGGTGGTTGATGAGAAGTGACATCTCCATTGTTCAAACTTGTAATGTCATGGATACTAGATCTCCTCCTGTCTCTATTCATCGAATTCAAGCGAATGAAGTACTTTTGGGCATGGCTAGCCACTTGTGTGGGAGTTCTGGAAATGACAAAGTTTCTTGAAATACTCCTCCAATCCCCCTTGCCAAACTTGTCAAGGCCAAGTAGAAACAACCTATAGAACCAAAAGTAGGTCAGTGTCAAGTCTATATAGAGAATTATGGTTTCTTTTATCATATTTCACATTTGATTTTTCAAAGAACACAACTCATTTCCAATTATACAACTTTAATCATTTTTCTTGAGTCAAGTATAGGTATAGGAACTATTAGTATAGGTTTAAATCTAACTCAACTCAAGCTCCAACCTCAACAATTGGAAAGATAACACTGAAGTACCACTAAATTGCAGAGTTTGTTAAATTCAACATGAATCAAAATTCATTGAACAATACCTATGCTCTTCTTCTGTCCATGGAATTCCTTTTCGCCGTTCTTGTTCCGACCTCGACCCTCCTTTCCCTCCATGCCCGGCGGAGTCATTTCCCAATCCTGAAAACCTACTTCCATAGCCACAATTTGACCTCTTATTCGAATCAGTAGCCCCTGAAAGGCCATGATTGTCTTTGCTTGAAGATGTTGCTTCCTGTCCTACATAGTTGGGGAGAGGTATATTTCCTTCCTCTATTGCTCGTACATCGTCCACTAGCATTTGGTAGTGTTGCTTCAGTTCATCCATGCTTTTGCTAGGGACCATTGAAGCAATCTTCTCCCAATGCTCATTGGAGTCCTCATCCACCAAATGCGTAGCAATGGCATTTTCAAAAGCTTTATCTTCTTCTTTGCTCCAAACTATTACACTTGACATGGTTTTGGCTTTGCAGCTGTCCAACTTAGAGCAGGAAAAAAGTGTTCTGGAGACTCAGTTCTTTGGTTGTGAAATTGGAGGAAAGCAAAAACCAAAGGAGACGAAGGTGGTGCGTAGGATAGTATGAAGTGGAACGCAATGTGTGTAGGATAAGGAGAGAAGTAGGCATCAAACTATCAATTTAAGAGGACCACTTGAAGGCATGGGTTATTTGTCATGTTCAGCCATATCAATCTCACAAAAAATTAGTATTTTAAATAAATGTACTTTGCATGTTAAAGTCAGTATGTAATTTATACTTTGCACCTTAAATTAGCAAAATTTCAGAAGTTCTATTTTCAAATTACTAATAGACTATATTTTTACCTATTTTTCATTTATTTTAATGGTTAAAATTGATTGAGCGGCCGTTTGGGAACATAACTGTTCTCAGATCAGATATTCTCAAATATTTCATTTTTAAATATCACTTAAACACAAAACACTTTTCAATTTCAAATCTTCAAAATTTTCATCTAATCGTTACCTAATCATTACAACTTTTTTAACTTTTTAAACAAAACACAAAAAATAATATATTTTTTAAAAGTTCAAAACAAAAATTATATTAAAAAATTATATCCAAAAATATCCAAATAATTTTTTAATTTCATAATATTTTTATTCAATTTTTTCTTTCTCATTTCTCAAAATCCAATATAATATCTTAACTCAAACTATTTTACTATTATTTATAAATTATTTCACTATTATTCACAGATATTTTGAAATATTCTTAATACCCAAACTTGCCTAAGAGTGCAAAGAGTCAGTTTTTTTATAATTAAATATCTAATGTATCAATTTTGTTAGTTCTAAACTATACAAAGTTGTAAAATTCTTGAGAGTTAAGAATAGAAAGTGAAATTTTCCATTGTTTTTGGTGTAAAAAATGAGCTTGTAAATACCATCGTTTTCATTTGGAGGTGAGACATTTCCAATCATGGAGACACGGAATCTTTCAAAATACCATCATCACAAGTTGCCCTCAACCACGCTCCCTTTACTATGATTTTCCTTCACGCCCTCAAAAATCCAAAACCCTTTGAAATCCCATCCTAGGCATTCTACTAGTTACCTTCTTTCTCATACGGAGGAGCTAAAATTAATATCAACCTCAACATATTCATAATTTTACAAAAAAAAAAAAAATAATTCATAACCTTAAAAGAAGATCAAATATTCATAATTTTAGCCTTTAGAGATTTAGAGAAGTACTACGATCATAAAGAGATTTTATAAATTAACATAGTTTCATATGATACGTTATATCTATTTTATAATAAAAGTAGTTTTACAATCTAACATATTATATCAAGTCACGTCAGTTTGTGAGTTTATTTTTTATAATTTCTTTGTAACTAAAGGAAAATTTAAAGGGCTAGATTTTCGATATTGTACATAAACAAAATGTGTGTATATATTTACTAAAATGAGTTTTAAAAAATAAAAGAAAACAAGAAATTATTTTGCAAAATAATGTGATTTGAGATGTTAGATTATAAAATTTTTTTATATATAAAATAGGTTTGAAGAAATAAGATTTTATAATTTTTAATGTTATCATTCTCCAATTTAATTCCAAAATTTGTGACAGAGAAGGGAGTCAGCCTGGGATATTAACAAAATATAAGTATTCTAATCATAAAGTGATTATAAAAATGATCTCATAAATTGATGTGACTTGATACGATTTGTTAGATTGTAAAATTACTTTTATTAGAAATCAGATCTGACAAATCACATAAAACACGTCAGTTTATAGATTTATGTAACAACCCTTTTACTCCTCTTAACAAAAAGGGCTGGTTAGTGGATACAACGCGCTGTTGGGGAACATGGGGAATGACAGAGCTTTTGCATTGCTCTCTCTCTCACAGACGTGGCCAATTCTCCATTTCAACTTTTGGCTAAAATGCACCCACACATTTTGCCCTACCTCGTGTATAACAGCCTTCCTTTCGTTTTGAAAGAGAACTAGCCTTCGTCATGATGTAACTATCCGACTTTCATCAAAATAAATTCGCTTGTTTTTATATATTATATCTATTTTATAATAAAATAATTTTATAATTTAACATACTATATTAAATAACGTCAATTTATAAATTTATTTATGACCATAACACTCACTTGAAATAGTTTCTATGCAATATATATATATATATATATATATAACGATTTTGCTATGCATCAACCACTATTCATCTTTACATCCCGCACCTGACAACTTTTTCTAACTTTTTTCATAAGGTATAGGGTAGTCAATAGTGACTTACGAGAAGAATTATTCATATATATATATATATATATATATTATAAAAAGTCCTGTTATAATCTTTTAGCATACGCACCAATATAATTCCTTCATTGATAATATGGTGTCATCTCAAGATGCTGCTTAGATGGTACTTGCAAAGGTCTTGTAACTATGAACGAAACCTGTTCTTGTAACTCAAAAGTGTAAACACATACCAGCTCATACAGAAACAAACCCTTGTGCTAGATACTGGTGATGATTTTTCTTCTTCTTTTTTTTAAAAAAAAAAAGAAAAAGAAAAATACCAAATATTTAGGTTTCATTTGCCAACTTTTAAGAGGAACTGTCAATGAGAAATAATAATAGCTTTATTAGTTTAAGCCAACCCCCATCACTTTCTTAAAATATAAGTCTGTCTTACCTTTTGTTGAACTTTGTTTATTTTTAATGAAATTGCAATGCACCAGTCTCATGCTGTGGAGAGGGAAGGAGAAGGAGAAGGACAGGACCCATGCAGGATTTGAGAGAATGGTAGAGACTCTTGGGATATTTATAAAGATTTCAACATTTGAAACAATCAAAGAATTTATTAGAAAAAAGAAAGAGACAATCAAAGAATGTCAATTAATAAAGATCTCAAGATTTATGGTGGAGATAAGATTTGCAAGTGGTCCTGTTTTCACAACTTCATTCATTTCTTCTCTTTCATGAGGGATGGAATCCTAGTACAATTGTAGCTTAAAGGTGTCTGCCATACAAAAATAATCATGATATATGAATGAGTTTTGTTATTTACAAACCGGTGTAAAAACGCACCACTTAATGTGCGACGGTAAGGTTTAGATAGTGAATTGAGATGAACGTTAAATAAAATATTATTAAAATATTATTTTTTAATATTATTATTATTTTAAAATTTAAAAAAATTGAATTGTTTATTATATTTTTTATAAAAATTTACAAAAACTGTAATGATTAGATGAGATTAAATGTTTTTTGTATCCAAACTTCCCCTAAAAATGAGTGAAGAGGCTTGTAGGTTTGGCAAGTGGGATGAGACAATTTTTATCTCATCCCATCTCATCATTATAACTTTTTCAAATTCTCACACAAAATATAATAAACAATTCAACTTTTTCAAATCTCAATTCAACTTTTTCAAATTCCAAAAACAATAATAATATTACAAAATAATATTTTAAACTTTCATCTAAAACCAAAAATTCTCATCTCACGATCCAAACTTACCGCGACTTGCAAATAAATATTTCCATATAAAAATGATTTTTTATAGAAAGGACTAGAGAAGATATAAAAGAGAACACACGAAATGAAGTTTATGAATAAAAGTGAGGATATACTGATTAATTTAAATCTGATTTGAGTTTCAATGGTATGTTGTTTCTGTCACTTTTTCGATTAATGAAAACCATACCAACCGAAACAATGCAGTGTAGCCATGCTGGAGTATGCTTTTTCTAGGAATTCTAGGAACCTATGAAAGGTAGATCAAGTATACCATATAGGAAACGGGTTTAATTTGTCATAATCCTTCACATGCTGAACACTGGCTACTGTAAGCTATTGTACTAAAGTGGCAAACACCCAAGAATTTTTGAGGTGCACTTGCAGTGAACTCCTCATTGGCATAGACACCCCTGGGATTAGCCGGACTTGTTTCCCGAATAACTGGTGCCAATAAATTATAAAAAAAGAAAAAAAAAAACCAAACCCCATAAGATTTTGTTTGTGGAGTTCCAATTATCTCAAGTGTGCTTGGGAAAAGGTGATTCAATGAAGAGTTTCGTGATTCTTGTGCATCTGTTTATTTGGAGACCACAAAGTTGAAATAATGATATTATTAGTGGTTAGCAATTAGCAATGATCTGATAAGGAATTCAGACTGTAGATTTTCATCTTACCTTGTAGATCATTTGTGCACAAAAGACAGAACTAATGTCAGTCTGATAACGAAGCTACAAAATAACCACACTTGCTGTCCTTTGGCAGCATGAGAAGCCCATCCATACCTTAGTCAATCAATTTCCCAGTATTATCTGGGTGAAGTGGAAGATACCACACCAACTTGTACCAATGGACGACCGGGAAGTTTCGCCAGTTCAGAACTTCCTTGTAGAAGAGCTGCTCTTTGTGGGTTGAAAAGCAGAAGCTGCTGCATGTCCTTAGGAAGCACCGAGAAAACTGTCCGTAGGTCTCCTTTCAGTTTCTGGCAAGATGATGCAGAGTCTGCACTGGCCCTTCCAGATTGCTGCAGCTGTGAAGATTGCATTTGGCAGGAATGTAAATGTACTGGCATGGCATATATCTTCATTACAAGTAAACCAATCCACATATAACTATATTTCACATAAAGCAAAATGTAGTACTTCTGCCTTTATGAAAAATTCTCTTTGCATAGCCAAATGAATCATCCAGGCATATTGAGACTAATGATCCAAACATAAAAAGAGAGAGAAACAAAGAAACAAACAAAAGATAAAATAAAGACGGTTGACATATTCATGTGAACTGAACAATAAAAATTACTGGCACATTCACTATATAGCTGCTTGATAACGTTACAAATTTACAGTAACATATGGAACTTTGCATATCTAGCTCAATAATTTGTAGTACAAAGGAGAAACACTGTAAGCTACTACCCATTTTGACAGTATCAATATAACGCCCCAATGGAAAGCCCTAACCACATGACCTATACTCCAAAAAGACTAGTCAATTATACAATTAGAGTCTCATTGGAACATTATAAAGAGCAAAAACTTCTCATTCTCTAGCAATGTAGGATCTCATACACCACCTACCCTTATCCTTATCATATGGGGTATCACAATCTACCCCCCTTAAATTCTCGACGTCCTTGTCGGGCCAGTCCATTGTAAGTAGCACGGCTCAAGTCCCACATTTCTAGTTGGGATAGGCTTTGATACCATTTGTAACGCTTCAATGGAAAGCCCTAACCACATGGCCTATACTCCAAAAGGACTAGTCAATAATACAATTTGAGCCCCATTGAAACATTATAAAAAGCAAAAACTTCTCATTCACAAGCAATGTGGGATCTCATACACCACCTACCATTATCCTTATCATATGGGGTAAACACAATCTATAGGTGTAGAAGTTCCTTAGAGACTGCTATTTATTTTGAACAATGAAGATGCAATTGATATTTACAGACTGGTAGGAACTGTAAGAAAAAAAAATTCACTGCACACTCTCAAAGCAATTATTATAAGCCAGATCCCCCGTAAATGGATAATACAAACTTCTCTCTAAGCTGCTCCTCAAAAGTCAACTCAACTTTATTCTATTTCTTTCACTTCCTCAATAAGTCCCGTCTCTTCATGTGGCTAAGGCTCTATGGGATGAAATCTTCTCTAGGCTTGGCATTGCCTGGGTCATGCCTAGGAGGGTGGTTGACTTATTGTTATGCTAGAGAGGAATTCAGGGTAATCATCAAATTGCCGCTGTCTGGACGATGGTGCCAATATGCTTAATGTGGTGTATATGGAATGAAAGGAATGGCTGCTGCTTCGACAACAAGGAACGATCGATGGGAGGGTTTAGGGACTTTTTCTTTCATGCATTGTTACTTTGGGTTCAGCCATTGTATCGAATGGGACTAGCTTTAATGACTTTTATACTGATTTTCACAGCGCTTAGCTTGTAATTAGGTTAATCTCTTGTATACTCCCTGTGTACCTGGGCTATGCCTAATTACGTGGATTAATAAAAAATTTCTTTCTTATCAAAAAATAATAATTCCCATCTCTTCATGTAGTTTTTACAGCATTAGATGGCTACATGTGTGCCATATTTCACACGTACTGTTACCCCATTGAAAGCCAAGTAAACTGCATTGAGTACTCTTGGGATTGGGTCACAAAAAGCAACAAAAGAGAAAATGACTACATATTATCTCTAATCTCAAACCAGGGTAGAACTTATTAAAATGTGGAACAAATGAGTTCAGTCTAACACTGAAAAGTTACTTCAGCCAGCCTATATTTCTAACATCTCCTGATCTCAAAGACTCACCTTTCCTAATTTAGGGAAAGTGGTAGAGCAACTTCTAGTGGTACAGCCGTGAAAGAAAAGTCAAACTGCTGTAATGTTTACTTCGGCAACTTGAAACTTTTCCGGTATAGAGCTCACAACAAAAATGGATTGAGGCAATGCTTGAAGGATTTTGAAGGCTGTATGAGTCATTATGCTACTATACATGGGGTTTCTTATCCAAGACCTTTTATAGATAACTATAATGAAAGGATCATAGGAGTTTTCCACTAGGTATTGGACCAAATAGGATCATCCAATTCCAATAGATCAATCACCAAAATTCATGCATTATGCACATCTTCATCCTCAAGGACATCATCTTAAGGCCTCGTTCACTTTTACAAAACTTTTCATCTCATCTCATCTAATCATTACAACTTTCTCAAATTTCCATACAAAATAAAATAAATAATTCAACTTTTTCAAATCCTAAAACAAAAATAATATTAAAAAAATATATTATAACAATATTTTTTTCAATTTTCAATTTTTATCTCAACTCATTTCATCTCATCTGCGAAAACAAACGAGGTATAAATCTGATAAATTCATGCACACAATGTTAATTTGGGAACAATTTCTCAATTATGTTTGGTGTAGATTATTCTAAAATTTGGCTCGGTTTGAATACATAAAACTATCTCATCTCATCTCATCTCATCTCATCATTACAATTTTTCTAAACTCTCACACAAAATATAATAAACAATTCAACTTTTTCAAATTCTAAAATAAAAATTATATTAAAAAATTATATTCTAACAATATTTTATTCAACTTTCAACAAAACATCTTATCTCATCTTAACTACGTAACCAAACGAGGCCTTAGTATTAGAAGTCTTTATTAGTGCCAAATTAAGAGTACTAGACCTAATGGCTTAAGTAAGACTCAATGACTACACAAATATTGCTCATTGGATTCAAAATTCAAATCCGATTAAGGTAATGATGAGTGTTGTATGTCATTGAAGACATTTTCCTAGACTGTTCTTCTCTCCCTTCCTCTTCTTCTTTAGGCAAAATTGTTACCATTCACATCACTTTCCACGTAACTTCTGAACAGCAGCATATTATCTCCTTTTCTTCCTCTTTACATCCCCAAACCAAGCCCATTCCCAAATACAGCTGCAGACTTATAAAAAATTTTGCTTCAGAAAATAGTGCTTATGCTAAAATTATAATTTTAAGTTCTTAATCCACAGATTCCCCCAACTGTAAGCCGACCAAAAGCACATGTAGACAGATTTTCTCTAGTTTATCCTATATCAGTTTGGTATCAGAGATAAAGATCCAATCCTCCTTCAACTGAAATTTTAATATTTTGCAAAGCAAGAACTGACTCCTCTTGTTCATCGTCATAAGAAACAGTTCTAGAAATTTCACAAAAGCAAGGCTGTGACGTTAAAATTGATGCTGCAAAGGACCAGCAAGAAAAACTGGAAGTGATGACAATGCCTCACTCAATCGCTATATGAAAATCATAAGGTTAGAATTTTAGCTGTAACAAAGAGTTTAAAGAATTCACGGTGATGGAGATTATAAAGGTGCAAGACAAACAGAACATTGGCTGTAAAGATGTCAAATGTCAACATTGTTGCTTCCAAAAGCAAAATAAACGTCCATGAATGTTCCAAGTTCAAAGATTCTTGTAACTTGGCACTTCAAAACTCATGGCCGGCCAAGATTCTACCAATAGGGGGATAATGATGCAGGCATGTAAAGGAAAGTCAAGTTACCGTAATTTTCAGTTTTAGCACTTCAAAACTTTCTTGTGTGGAGCTCACAGATAACAACAGATTGACATGAGTCATATAAGGTTTTGAAGCTTGAGTCTAGGGTTAAAATAGCTTTTAATCTAAGTCATTAATTTGTGAGTTGTGTTTGTTCAAGATTATTATATAATTTCTTATAGTATTAATTTCTTATAGTATTAAGAGTCTTTTATGGGTTTTCCTGAAAATTTCCTTGCTAGTCAAATTAGGATTCCTAATCCTAGTCCTAGAAGACTAGTCATTGGGTCTATATAGCTAATATTCCATCATAATTATAATAAGAACTTGATTAATGGGATTATTAGTATTTGTGACATATATAATTTAAGAAAGAACAACTTTGTTCCTGTTGAGCCACATCATCCATTCTTGTGTTAAATGACAATAAATTTGGTCATTTAAATTTAAAATGATTTGCAAGATCATGCCAATAATTAGACAATTTGGAATTTTAAAGATCTAGAACATTTTGTCTTCTTTCCCATATAACAATTCATCTTCTTTCTGTATCTTTTTTTTTTTTTTAAGTAAACGATTGTGGTAATAATAATAGGCTTAGCCCAAGTACACAAGAAGGTATACAATTAACGCCTATCTAGGAAGAAGAAAAAGAAACAAGGAAGTCATGAAGGCCAAGGCCATTAAAATCTACCCATAAAAATAATGTTCTAACAAAAAGTGATCTAAGTTCCTCTATAGAGCGTTCTTTGTCTTCAAACGTCCAGTCATTTCGCTCCTGCCATAAGCACCACAGGATGCAAATAAGCACCATTTTCCACATAGCTGTGATTAGCGGAGCCCCTCCTAGATTTGTCCAACTGGCCAAGAACTCAACCACTATGGCAGGCATGACCCAAGCTAGCTCTAACCTGCAGAACACATCATCCCATAGCACTCTAGCAACCTTGCAATGCAGTTAAGATGATCCACAGCCTCGCTACTTTTCCTGCAGATACGGCACTAGTCTACTATGATCACCCCCCGTTTCCATAAGTTGTCCATTGTCAAAATCCTACCCAAAGAGGCTGACCAAACCGTTTTAGGAGGCACCCAATTTCACCAAATCCTCTTCCATGGGAATTGATTGTCTTGCAATTGTGTGAGAGGCTTATAGAAAGAGCGAATTGAGAATATGCCTTTACCTGTGGGTATCCACCACAACCTGTCAGCTCCTTGAAAGTTCAGTCTCATGGAGTATAGAAGACGAAAAAAATCCTCAAAGCTACCAATTTCCCAATCTTGGGCAGCCCTACTAAAGTTCACGTTCCACTGGACTTGATCTCAAGATATCACCATAAGAGCAGCCACTGAAGCTTCTTTTTCACAAGCAATCCTGAAAACTGAAGTCTAGTGTGATGGGTAAAACCCTCGTCGAATATGCTTCCAAACTCCCACTCCATAAGCCCCACTCACCTCTCTAGTGCTCCAACACCCCCCCCCCCCCCGCGGGCAAACACACCTCCATATTTAAGGTCAATCACCGACTTCCACAGAGTTTTCGGTTCCATGGTGTATCTCCACAACCATTTCCCAATTAAAGCCCTATTAAATATCCGCAAATTTCTAATTCCCTACCCACCAGAAGAAATAGGAGAGCATCCCACTTGCCCAAGTGGAATTTGAATTCATCCCCCATACCACTCCAAAGAAAATCTCGGTGCAATTTCTCAATCCGAGTCGCCACATTTGCAGGAATTGGAAATAGTGATAAGAAATACATTGGAAAATTAGACAGAATACTTTTGATTAAGGTGATCCGGCCACCTTTTGACAAGTACAATCTCTTCCAACCAGCTAATCTACATTCAATCTTCTCAATCATTGTATCACAAATCGACTTAGCCCATGATGCTGCCCCCCAATGGAAGACCAAGGTAATTCATGGGAAGAGAGGAAGCCTTACATCCAAGAATGTTAGCCAATTGTCGAATGTTGCGAACATTATCAACTGGCACCAACTCTGATTTGTCTAAGTTCACTTTCAAACCAGATGTCACTTCAAAACAAAGTAAGAGAGCCCTCAATGCCCACATCTGGTTTTGTTTTGCCTCACAAAAAATCAATGTATCATTTGCAAACAATAAGTGAAAAAAGTTAAGAGTACCCCTATTGACGTCACCAACCAAGAAACCAGTCACAAAACCACTATTAACCAAGGCCGAGATCATTCTGCTAAGCGCCTCCATAACTATGACAAATAAAAGTGGAGACAAAGGATCCCCTTGTCTTAGGCCTCGCAAGCTATTAAAGAAGCCAATTGGACTGCCATTTACTAACACTGAAAACTTCACCGTTGAGATGCACCATCTGATCCACGGAAACCATCTCTCCCCAAATCCACACCTCCCAAGCAAGTAAATTAAGAACTCCCAATTCACATGATCGTACGCTTTTTCCATATCTAATTTACAGAAAATCCCCTTATTGCTAGATTTTAATCTACTATCTAGGCATTCATTGGCAATGAGAACTGAGTCCAGAATTTGCCTAACCCTTACAAAAGCGTTTTGGGATTTCAAAATGATCCTTCCCAACACCTCCCCTAAATGATTTGCAAGCACCTTGGATATGATCTTATACACCCCATTTACGAAGCTAATGGGTCGATAATCTTTCACTTCCGTTGCCCTAAGCTTCTTAGGGATGAGTGTAATAAAAGTGGCATTTAGGCTTTTTTCAAATTTTCCAACTGAAAAAAATTCCTGAAACACCTTCATTAAATCCTCCTTCACCACATCCCAGCATGTTCGGAAAAATCCCATAGAGAAACCATCAAGACCAATTGCTTTATCTTTAACCATTTTCCTCACCACACCATGAATCTCCACCTCCTCAAAGGGTCTCTCCAACCACAAAACACTCTGTGGATCTATGGACTCAAAAGCTAGTCCATCAAGCTTTGGCCGCCATCCCACCTATTCAATAAGTGTTCGAAAAAATCAGCAACATGCTCTTGAATCATAGGAGTCTCTGTATTAGCCACAGCATTTCAATGGTATTAGTTCTCCTATGAGAATTGGCCACTCTATGGAAGAACTTTGTACTTCGATCGCCTTCTTTCAACCACAATGCTCTAGATTTTTTGTGCCAAGAGGTCTCCACCAATAATATAACCCTGTCTAATTTTGTTATATCTAAGTTATTACAATTCGTAATTGAAGGTCACATTCAAACAACTTCACAATCAAGTTATAAACATATTTAAAAAATAGAATAGATTGATAAAAAGAAAAGAATAGAATTGATAATTAACAATTTTACCCATGTAACACATGGGTGCGAAG
Organism: Juglans mandshurica; assembly: GCA_022457165.1. Classification (NCBI taxonomy): domain Eukaryota; kingdom Viridiplantae; phylum Streptophyta; class Magnoliopsida; order Fagales; family Juglandaceae; genus Juglans; species Juglans mandshurica. Next base: position 25,072,694 of record CM039625.1, on the reverse strand, counting down.
CTAGTTTTGTTAATATTGAAAGCATGCATGTCTAAAGTCATCTTCACCTTTTCCTTCTTTATACCCCCAAATCAAGCCCTTCTTCTTTTACCAAATAGCTTCCAGATAACAGTTTTCTTCAAGAATAGCGGTTTTGCTAGTATTCTCCATTAATTTTGAATCCAAGTCAATCTTTGAACCATAACCTTATTTCCCTAAAATTCTAACCCTAGATCCACAAATGCTCCTGAACCTGACGCAAGCTAGGGTTTGTGCAAATTACTATCCAACCCAAACCGAGGTTTTCAACCTAAGATTGGTAATTGGGGTTCAGGTTTCAACAAACTCGAACCAAAAGGATGTTTGACGAGCTAAGGGAGCTACGGGGTGTGTCTATGTATATGTATATATATACACACACATACTCCTTCCACTTATGAATTCATGCAGAGAAGAGGCATAATGACTGAGTTAAGCAGTGAATTTATATAAATTCACCCCTTCCTCTGACCACTCATCCTCTCTTCCAGTCCCCTTTTTTCTTTTTCTGGTTGCTTTCCACTCAAGACCATTACTTGAGAATCAAATTTACCTACCACCTCTCTCCCATCTTTTAGTTATTTATTCTTTATTACCATCTTTAATAAATGCCATGTTTATAGGCATCACAAGTTGGAAGCTTGAAGGAGAGAGATTGATAACATCAAAGGTTGACTTGGCATTCACTGATACTTTGAAATTCAGAGCAAATGCATCGACTCCTCCTTAGCCCAACATTATTATCTACTTCCACTTTAATCATGCAATTACTAGGATGACAAGTTGAAAAACTAGTCGCAATACCATTAATTAATAAATCGTCTTTCAGATCTTAATCCTCACTGCAGTAACAACAAACACTTGATCCCCGTTCTTCTACCACTCCCATGAAAAGATCACTGCTCCCTTATTATGATTCGGAGCTCATAGAATGTAATTTTTTAACATAAAGGTGCTCACTTGAAAGCTGCAAATGCCTATTTAAGGGTTTGCAGAGACATCATGATTTACTCCAAGTCTGGAGAATATAAAGCAACAAGCAGAATATAGAATATTATCTATGAGGGGAAGTACCTGTAGTTCTTCAAGAAGATGTCTTTCAATAGCATTAAATGAGTCTACAATTTCCAACTCAGACATTTTAGATATGAACTGTTGTATGTCGGTCTTCATCCTTGCCTGTCTCCACAGTTTATGTTGTTCTTGTTCAGCAACAGCACGCCTTCTTTGAAACCATGGCATGAAGTTGGAACCTTTCAAAAAACGCCTGACAGAAATATAAAGCATCTCAATCTCAAAATAATGAAATTAATAGATTAAACTGACAAAAGTAACCAACTAGAGGTGCACAAAAGAATCACTTAATAATGCCATATGTGTTGACAACAACACATAAGAAAGATTGGGGAGGGAGACAGGTAGCAAACAATGTTGTTGTGGTTAATAATAATTACCTGTATAAATCCATCCAATTAGACTTCATTCTCTTCGACAAGAACTTCCCTGGACCCCTTGCAGACAAACTTGCAAGAAATTCATCAGCATTAAATGGAGAGAGAGGGGGAGGGTCAACAAATGGAGAAGAGCCTTCTGAAGGTGTCTTACTCCTAAAATATGGACCGAAAGGGGCCAAAAAGTTTGTAGTGAGTTCCAAGAAATGCCGCCGCAATATCTCATTGTTAACAAGTGACATTGACTCCTCAACCCTAGGTGACATGCCAGCATCTATAAGCCTATTCAAGATAGAAGTGTCTGGCTTCGTTGTTGCAGCATAAGTGCTCCAAATGGCTTCCTTATGTTCCGTCATAAGACAAAGGGGACCATCTCTTCTCAACTTCACAGCACTTAACAAATTTGAAGGAGAAAACTGCTTCAAGGAAAGCTGTTGAAGACCAAATGCTTGGGATCTAACAGAAATTTTGCCACTAGAAGACCTTGCTGCAAGATTAGGCTGGTTTGAGTTGGTAGCAGGGCTTCCAACTGAAACAATGTGGGGGATGTTACGAAGAGCTTTAAGGAAAAAGAGGTTTGTCACACCCAAAACCATTGGAGGAAAGATGTCCCCTTCTTGAAGTGAGTTCAAGTGCACAAATACAGGATCATGGATGGTAAAATAAGGCCTAAAATCAACACTATATAGTAGTGGTGCAACCAAACTCACAAGACTGGCTACAGCCTCACAACATTGGGGAGGCGTTGGTGCAATGATGAGAATAGGCTCACCGATGAGTAACAACTCCCACAACACCCAAAGCTGCAATAGAAGCCCCCGAAATGTACCAAAAATATCGGAATCATGGAAAAGACCCTGGGGTACTGACTGGTTATTAGGAAGTAAAGGAGCCATAAAGGAAACAGACTCTTCAAAAAACATTCCACTTTTTAAGGGCAAGCTATGAGCAGGTGGCAAGCTCACTTTAAGCAAGGCATTCCCTATTGGAAGCTCCATTAGCTGACCTGGTAAAGGAGCAGGCCACATTGAAACATAAGCAGCGATATGCTCAAGAGCTTTCCTTCCAATGTCAAAATACAATGGACCCATGATTTGTAACAAGGGTTTAAACACACTGGAGTAAGGACTGAGAGACAAAATTACCACAGACTTCTGTTCCCCACCTCGCTTTAGCCTCTCATCATGTCTCTGTCTATTAAAAACATAACCATACATGTATCTTGAAGCTTTATTGTTATTTCTCGTATTGGATCTTCTGAGATTTCTTATGTCCATGTTCTTTGGAGACAACTCCTTATCAACTTCTGTGATCTCGGAGGAAGAGACATTAGCCAACTGAGAATCACCCCTTCTTCGAAACCGAAAAAAGAAGATACAGTCGTGAATACTTGAGCGATTCTGGTGCTGGGAAACAGAATCCGGGAATGAACTAAAAGCAATCTCAAGTTCCTCATCTTGTGTAAGACAGTCAGGTGGGTAACACTCTTCAATAAGCTGACCCTGCTCAAGATCAAATCTAATAATACAAAAGGCCACAACCCATTGCTGCAGAGATTCAGGATTGAGTTTTGGACTAAGTTCTGTCTTCACTGTAAATGAAGGAGATCGACTCATTTTCAAAAGTTTCAATCCCGACTTTCAATCGCAATTATCTTCAGCTATCATTTCCATTCAAAATTACAAAGATTCTCATGGGTCGAAAACACCAATGTCAAACTTTCCCAGTCAAAAATTTATGGGTTTTCTCCACGCCAAGACTTGCAATCACGAAATCAAAGCCTAACAAAGAAGAATACATTTATATGCAGAAAGAAAAAAAAATATTAAATAATAAAGAATTATAACAACAATAAACCCCACAAACAAGGAAAGTCATGCGGAGTGACAAAAATGCTTAACTGAAAAGGCAGAAGGAAATAAAGGAAAGGAAGCAACTTGAAATTCTTTCACGTCGAATTCTCAATCGAGGCCATATAATCTAAAAGCTCAGCTTATCAAAGCAAATCAACTATTTGCATTACTTAAGGTTTAAAATCTCTCTCTCTCTGTGACTAGTACTTCAGGTTTACAAACTTACATTAATCAGAAAACCACAAAACACATGAATCGTTCTATTTCTCCACAACCAAACAAAGTATAAAGGCAGAAAAAACAAAGTATACAGCAGTCACGGTTCTAATTCAGAGAGATCTGTATGTGGATTATCGGCATTTTACCTGAACTTGATAACCGGGACACAGCTCTTGCACGGACCAATCTGGATCGGCAAGAATTGGGTACCTCAATTAGTGAAAAAACAAATGGGTATCTATGAAAAATAAGAACATTTGAAGAGAATGAGATTTTTTGTGGGTTGGATATAAGAAGAGAAGGCTTCTGAACCTCGGGTTGCTCTCTAGCTGTACAAATTGGAGGGTAAAGTACAGATTTTGATTTCGATTACATGAATTTCATATGGAAAACTACCTATTAAGGTCTCTTTCCAATCTGACTCTGCCTTGATCGGGAAAGGAAGTGTGCTATTTCCCAATCTGTATTATCTTGCAAATATTAGCCGTACTAAAAGTAATTTTATAGTTTAGCGGTTTAATTTGATAATGAGAAATGTTTGGCTATAAAAATTTTCACAAAAATAAAATTATAAATTAATATTATTATATTATAAATTTATTATATAAAATCATGTCAATTTATAAATTTACGTCTTAAAAAATATGAAAAAATATGAAACCCTGTCACTGCAGGTAAAGAATAAAAAAAAACAGTCTTTGTAAATAGCCCTTTTTATGTTCAAGATATGATAATCCTTATTAAAGAGAGAAATATATACCGTCTATGTAAACAATAATGTTTTATGTCACCATGGATTCTTAAAAAGAACTGTCTTGCCTAAGCACAATGTGGACATTCCCTATGTTGTGATTCCCTCCGTTCTGTTCCCCCACAAAGAACTTTTCTGATGGGTCTAAGATACGAGTGGAGCAACTACAGACTTTCAAAATCTATATGACTTTACACGGATTCCTAAGAAAAATAACATGTTATGCCTTCCCTCTAAACCTAAAGGACACGGCCAAAGGGTGGTTTAGGAGTCTGCAAACCGGTTCAATCATGAGCTTGGTCAGTAGTTCCTCAAGCAACTCATAACTAGTAGGGGAAGGAGACAACCGACCTCTTACCTCCTCACCATGAAGCAGTGAGAAAACAAGCCCTTGAAGAAGTACATGGCACAATTCAACAAAGAATGTCTAACAAGTGACGCTCATGATTAGAATATAAAATTGGTTGTCCTTTTGGGCAGCATATGGCCTAAGAGTCCTTTCATGTCAGAGTAAGCATGCAAAACTCCAACTATATTGCAAGAGTTTATGGATCGAACAGATGACTTTGTCAATATTGAGGATATGTTAAAAGCATCAATTGGTCCATGAAAGTCGAAGGTGGACAGCACAAAGAAAAATGGGAGAAGGGCAACTAGACAAGAGAGCGACTGGCAAACAAAGGAGGAAAGGGGAAGAAATGGTGGGCAGGATGGGCAAAGGCGAGAAAAGGGTTCCCACACTTTTACTTGAAATGCGAGAGCAGCGCATACTAGCATGAATGTGCAAGACGGAGGACGAATATCTGAAGCGTAGGCACTGGCGAGCAAAGGTTTGAAAGCTACTGTGCCTACCTGTAATACCCCCTTCCCTAGTGCTAGGAATGTCACGTGTTTTTCATAATATATAACCCGGCAAGAGATCTCATCTTTAATAAAAATAAACATTTATTTCATAAAAAAACGATTTAATAAAAACATGTCTCCAAATAAAATGAAAAGAGCAACTGAATAAAATTTATGTCATAAAAAGATTAATTTATTCTAAGAAGTCTAGAATTTATCAACTACTTCATCTAATCCTGGCATGCCTGCTCGTGTTCATCATCCTCACCTGGGTGATTAAAAACATGAAATAAAACTAAAATGAGTCGAAGACTCAGTAAGAAACTTATCAGTGTCATCACAATGTAAACATAATAAATATAGGAATTTTGCATAAAACATTTCATGTTGAGAATTAAAATTTATGATCATTCATACATGTGCCCATGTCATGCATAACTTATCTTAAATTATCGGATTTATCATACTTATATCATTGGCCAACACACTTAACTCTGTGTGTGAGATTGTGCACCGACCCCACATCCTATGGCCACAAGGGGAACCACTAATAGTATTCTAGCATACTATAGTGGACCACACTTAGGTCCGTAGCTTGCACGTCCATCCAAAAAATTGCATTGGTACCATGCATAAAACGTGTCGAATATTCTTCTTAATTAAATACATACTAGAGAATTTAATCTAATAAAATATTCAGTTATATATAAAAATTAAAACTACTAATATCATATAATTATTTAAACAATAATACCATATCTAATCTTTCAAATATAATCTAGTAAGAAATATATTTTTATCTACATCTATAAAATAACGGTGGAAATATTTAGTTCATAAAATAAATTTAATAATACTTAATATTAAAATCCTTGTAAACTATTATTATAGTTTAATCATAATTTAATACTTACTAATTTAATTTAAAAAACCCTTAAATATTTTCTATAAAATTGAGTTTCTAGATTAACATATTTATTCAAATAAAACTAAATCCAACTTAACATATTATAATAATTTTTTGAAAATATGAAAAACCAAGCTCAACATAAAATGTAAGCCGAAGATAAGATACAAGTCCGGCCAAAGTCCAAGACATTATTTGCCATGGCTTACATCTCAAGGACAGCAACGTAATAACACAAAAAATAATCTTCAATATATTGTACGGGAAAGCTATATGGCAAAGTTTTAAAAGGCAATTGTGTAAAAGTCTTTAAGGTGTGGGTGCATTTCTGGAACTCTAAACAAAAGAAAGTGCTTATGAAATCACAAAAGGTCAAAGGCAAGATGAAAAGCCTGCGATTACACTAGGATATAATTGTAAGTAAAATAAGAAAGTCTACCCTTATGTAAAACACTAGGTTACGGAATATATAAGGCTCATTTTCACTACTTGAGAGTAACAAGCATGTGAGAGAGCAAAGGGCACTCTGTGGCATAGGCTTACCCAAGGAAATAGAGGGCACCGTGCGGAAGAAGGCAAGGCGCGACGAAGATCAGGTGATTGTACCGATATTCACGATGGTGCGACTGGAGGTCGACAATGGCAGAACTTCAAGATGTAGGAGACATGGCCGAGGACCACAGTGACTGGAGCAAAAAATCGTCGACAACGGAGGCTTTGAGATGGAGTCAACGCCTGGTTGTCCTTTCCTCGGTAGCTTTGGTGTGCGACTGGTTGTTGGCCATAAGGAGCATCATGCGGTGGAGGAGAGAGACACCTCAACTCACGGTGTGGCGTACGTGGTGGCTGCATGGATGCTCTCTAACATGATGGTGCACTACAAGAAATCAGGCATTTTCCAGCGATTTTAAAATCGTCGCAAAAATAATCGCTGCAAATATATGTTATTTCCGGCGATTTTCAAGTCACCGCTCAATCTCCCGTGTGAAGTTGGGAAATTGAGGAATATAATTTTGCGGCGACTTTTTCATCTTTAGCTGCGACTTTTGTCGCCGCAAAAAATAATTTTTAACTGTAGCGGTGTTAATGTTCCGTTGATTAGAAAAATCGCTGTAATTAATGATATTTGCGGCAAAAATTGTCTCTATCTATATGTGTGTGTGTAGTGCATGGTGTGGATTTACAGAAGCTGAAGGGATGAACGCACTGTGCATGTGTCTCTATCTATATATGTGTGTGTAGTGCATGGTGTGGTTACAAACTTACGACTTTCACAACAGCGCATGGTTGGATAAAGGAGCAATGTGGCTTCAACGTGTGCTTTTTTTTTTCTTTTTACGGTGGAACATGGGTGGTGGAGAAAGTGATAGTATGGAGCAAAAGAAATATGATATGCCTGTGGGGAAGGACATGCGACGTGGGCTAAACTCAATTTAGTGGTTTGCTGCGACAGTTTCACGTTTCAAGGTGGTTCGGTTATACAAATTAAAATTAATAATAATAATAATAATAATAATAACCTCGATTAAAAGTACATAGTGTTTGATCAAATTCATAATAGTAATATATGTTAAAATAAAGTATTTTGATAATTCTTTCAAATGTAATTAAATAAATAATATATAGTCTAATTTAGACTCAACATTACACAAATCTAAATAAGTAATAGCCCATCAACTTATTTAAAATTGGTCCATTAAACATAATTTAGGCCCAATAAGATTATCTATATCCCGACCTTACAAATATTGGGTTGGGTTGTTATACTACCATAAGACGTGAAGTCATAGCATTGAGGACTGATATAAAGGAACCGGATAAAAGGAATGTGGAAGGGTGGGGAGCTGGAGCACTTTGTCGCTGAACACCAAGCCCCACCAAAGAGGCGATTGATAAAAAAACGAGAACCCAGAGAATTGTTGCCAAGAACCCAGAGGAAGACAAGTGAGAGCCCAAGGAGAGATAAGAACGCAAGGAGAGGATGCACTCCCTACCATAACTTGGCTAGGTAGCAAGAGTACACCCCTTAGGCAAAATTCGAACTATAGTGGGCGGTTTTACTGTCGGGGGAGCCTCTTCTACTGTGAGGAAAGTACACACCGATGAACAAAGTATAAAGAGGTCATCGCAGTTGAGCAACCCTTGAAGCTAGCAAGAGCATAAGGAATGCCCATCTCCTTTGGAGACGCCGACTGCGAGGGCGTGTTATACCCCCATGACGATGCTTTGGTAGTCCATGCTCATCGCCAACTGCACAAACCACAAGATCTTAATTGACAATGGGATTACAACGAATGTCTTGTACTGGGATGCCTTCAAGAATATGGGAATGGAGGAAGATAGATTGTGGCCAATACCCACAACTTTGTAGGGATTCACAAGCAAGATTGTGCAACTCTTAGTCACCATCACTTTCTCTGTCGTCGCATGTACCAAACCTTGCACGACCACCATTATGGTAGATGTTTTGGTTGGCAAGAACAAGATGAAGGCAGTCCCGTCAACCAACCATCTGAAGATGAATTTCTCAACCAAAGCATGAGTAAAGAAGTTTGAAGTGAGCATGTACTGGCACGAGACTGCTACGTTCAAGAGTTGAAGAATGGAGGAGATGTTCGCACTAGAGGTGAATGAAAGTCATATTCTGCCACCACTCAAATTCATCGATTGGATGATTGAGACTTGGGATGAGAACGACCTCAAACAAGGCAAAGTAATCAAGCCCCTAGAGATGATTGACTTGTACCCTAGGCAACTAGGAACTACTACGAGGATAGGAACACACCTGACCCCAAACTTCAAGGAACAGTTGACACTACTTTTGGTCGATCATAGACATTTTTGTGTGGACCTACAAAAATATGCCTAGCATAAACCTAGAGGTAATGGAACATCGACTGTGAAGACCTCGCGGAGAAAAAAGTCAGACAGAAACAGAGAAGTTTCAGTTCTAAAAAGTATGTAGTGATAGCAAAGGAAGTAGAAAGCCTGCTCGAAGCTGAGCCCATAAGGGAGTCTCACTATCCCGAATTCTAGTCAAATGTGGTGTTAGTGAATAAAGAAAATGGGAAGTGGCGCATGCGCATGGACTTCACAAACTTAAAGAAGGTTTGTTCCAATGATAGCTTTCCCTTTCCGCGGATAGATCTGATAGTGGACTCAACGATAGGGCACAAGATGTTAAGTCTCATGGATGCCTACTCGGACAAAATCTGAGCAATAATAACTCGGAGAAAATCCAAGCAATAATAAAGATGAAGTTGCCCCAAAACCTGTACAAAAGCTAATTGGAAGGATAGCAGTACTAAACAAGTTTGTGTCAAAGTCGACTGACAAATAACTCACATTCTTTCAAATACCATAGAAGGCCCTAGAGGGATAGAGACTACAAGGAGGCATACAAGCAGTTGAAAACCTAATTGTCTAGCCCACCTCTCCTTAGCCAAACCAAGCCCACTTAAACACTTTACCTCTACTAGTCAGTTACGCCAAAAGCGATGAGCATTGCACTAGTAATGGAGGAAGGAAGAAGTTAGAGGCTCGTGCATTACACGAGCAAGGCACTGAGGGGAGTGGAGACGCAGTAGTAGTTGCTACACACAGTTTAAGAGCATACTTTAGTCACGCGTAGTAAGGGTGTTGGCCAAGGCCCCACTAAAAACATGCCTTGTACCGACCAAAAGCATCCGGTAGAATCATCAATTGGTTGATCAACTTTAGTGAGTTTAATTTAGACTATCTACTGAGAAACATAATGAAAGGACAGGTCCTGGAGGACTTCATCATCAAGTTCAACAACTTTCTAGAAGAGCAATCAAAGAGATTGGAGGGGAACTCCCGATAAGTTTAAGTTGGTAACTCATTCTACCATAACGGTGAGGGAGTGGGAGTCTACCTCACAACAGCACAGGACAAAGAATTTAGTTATGCTATCAAAGTGGCATTCAAAGTGACCAACCAAGAAGGCAGATTATGAAGTACTATTGGCAAGACTCGTCGTGGCGAAAGGCTTAGGGGCAAAAGAGTTACAGGTGTGTGAGGATTCACAATTGATAGTGAATTATACTGCAGGGAGCTACTCGGCGAAGGGTAACAAGCTAAGGTTACATCTGCAGTGGGTGTGAAATGGTAAGGTAGGTTCCAGTAGTTCAACATTTGACAGATACCTTGAGAGGAAAACTAGCAAGCTGACAAAATTGCACTCGTCATCTCGGGAACGGAGGAGTGCCTTCCCCATGGGACGTAACGACACAGTTCTAGAGATCTCGCCTGTCCGGGCTGAGGTGTGTAAGGTAGAGGTAGTTGTCCTAGAATGGGCTTGAGCAATTGCCAGGTACTTGGTAGTAGGGGAATTACCAAATGGATAAAATGAGGCAAGAAAGATAAGGCTTGAGGCCACCAAGTTCACCATGGCAGACAACATATTGCACATAAAGGGGTTCTTGAAACTGCTCCTAAGGTGCATTTCAAGGAAAGAATCCCAATATATAATGGCAGAGATCACGAAGGGATATGTGTGAATCTTTTCAAAAATAGGTTCCTAGCGTTAAAATCCATAAGGGTGGGTACTATTGGCCCAATGCCTTGAAGGATGCTGAAGAGCTAGTGAGGAAATGCAAGGAGTGTAATGTACACGCCAACATACCCCACAACCTGCCAGAGTAGCTAACCACCATGTCCATGACATGGCCCTTCATGCAATGGGGAGTAAACATTGGAACCCATGCCACCTAGAAAAGGTGGAGTTAACTTCGCCGTCGTTGCCATAGATTACTTCACGAAGTGGGCAGAAGCAGAGGCCTTGGCAACGATCGCTCTAAACCACATAGTCAAGTTTCTCTAGAAGTCTATCATGTGTAAGTTAAGCATACCACATTCTCTAGTCTTAGACAACGGCCGATAGTTAGACTACGACCCATACGAAGATTGGTGTTAAGAGTTGAGAATCATGGTCAAATACTCATCCCCTGGCAACCCATAGGCAAACGGGCAGGTTGAGATGACTAATAAAATGATATTCTGCATCATCAAGAAGAGATTTGACGATCACAAGGGAGTCTGGGACAAGGAGCTTCCCGAGGTAATGTGGGCATATAGGACTACCTTCCAAACCCTCGCAGGCTGACATTAGTAAGCGAGGTCGTGATACCGGTGGAGATCGGCATCCTTAGCCATCAAGTGCAGCATTATTACAATGAAACAAATAGCATGAGCCTAGAAGGGAATTAGGATCTGCTTAAGGAGAGAAGGGAAGAAGCGAAGGCAAGAACCACCATGTACCAAAAGAGGACTTCTGAATATTTCAACATATGGGTCAAACAAAGAGCATTCAAGATGATCGACCTCATATTGAGAGAGGTTATCACGGCCACTAGAATGCCTGAATATGTAAAGCTCATATCGAGTTGGGAAGGATCGTATGTAGTCCTAGCGATTAACAGGCTAGGGACATACCATGTAGAGGACATGAACAGGAAAATGCTACCACACCCGTGGAATGCAAAACATCTAAAGAAATATTTTGTTTAGACAAGTCGCGATCACGTGTAGTTGAGGAATGCATTAATGAAAAGAATTTTCAGTGGACAATGGACCATTTGGAGCTGGGAGGGTAATGAGTAAGCACTTTACTCTAACACTCGCATTGCGAGGTACTGCCTAAAGTTACCTTGATCTCCTCAACCGCACTGGTAGTGAGCAAGTACTCGAGTTTAACACTTGTGCTGTGGAGTAACACCCAAAGTTACCCTGATCTCTCTAGTCGCACCAGTGGCGAACAAGTGCTCTAGTCAAACACTCACATTGCGGAGCTACAACTAAAGTTGCCCAACCTTCCTAGCCACACACATGGCAAGCAAGCACTCAAGTCTAACACTCGTTTTGGGATACCACCCAAAGTTATTCCGAACTTCCTAGCCACATTGGCAGTGAGCAAGCGCTCAAGTCTAACACTCGTGCTGTGGGGTAATGCTTAAATTTGCCCACAGCTTCATCGATGGTGAGCAAGCACTCGAGTCTAACACTTGAGCTATGGGGCAGCACCTAAAGTTGCCCCAACCTTCCCAGCCATGCTTGTGGGGAGAAACCGTTCGAGTCTACCACTCGCGTTGTGAGGTAACGCCCAAAGTTACCCCAGCCTTCCTGGCCACGATAGTGGCAAGCAAACACTCAAGTCTAACACTCATGCTTCTGGGCAATGTCCAAAGTTGCCCTGATCTTCCAAACCACAATGGTAGTGAGCAAACACTCAAGTCTAAAACTTGCGCTAACCAAAGAAATCCTTGAGTTGAACACCCAAGGTCTTTATGACACCTTTGCTAGAGCCACTAACGTGCGCATAAATGAGAATAACAAGAGAGAGATTTAGTAACCGAGAAACAACATACAAACAAATCTCATTATAGGGTGTCTAGTACAAAAAAAGACTAAGTTAAACCAATGCCAAAAATCAAAGTTTAGGTCTCAAGGTGACCACTAGGTGCAAGTGGAAACAACTTGGCAAAGAAAGCATTAGGCAAGACATCAGCATTCAAAGTGTCCAAGATGGCAAAGGCAACGACATCCAGGAGAATCCCATAGAGGTCCAATGCCGCAAGTTCGTCCTAGGGTCTAACTACCAAGAACCTCCACAGTGTCTGTAGCCCAAAGTTGTAACCAATCCCTCATGCTTGATTTTGAACCTATTGCACCGCAAACAGCAAAGGAGAAAGACAAGTCACCTAATCTCTCCTCTTGCAGCTTTTTGGCAAACTCATCGGCATGGCTGGCAGCTAAACCCTATGTGATAGTTGGGCAAAGTCATCCAACTTCACGTAAGTGGTTTCGGCCTTGCAAACCTCATCCTCGTCTCGTACTTCATTAGGCCATTTCAATTCACCCTCAGCCACATCAAGCTCATGAAAAAGTTAGGCCCTCGCCTCCTTGGTCGAGGTGGCCAAGCCAAGAACCTTCACATATCCAATGCATGCATGTCCGTCCTAGGGTCAGCCACCAAGAACCTCCGTAGAGTCCAAAGCCCAAATTTGTAACCAATCCCCCACGCTCGATTTTGAACCTGTAGGGTCGCAGACAACTAAAGAGAAAACGAGTTCAATAGAGATCTCTCATGGGCTTGCTATACAGGCCAGAGATCACTCACTCCCCTTAGAGTTACCCTGTCAATTCTTATCGAACTAGTCCGATGGAAATTCCTTTTTGCCTTTGTCTTCATGCTATTAGTTTCCCGCAGTCGCAACCATTGAGATCCTCTTCCCTAGAAATGGATGGTTTTGGGCTCTAGGTTATGATCGTATGGTTTTTTTTTTCATTTAACAATGTCAGGCGATGGTTCATCTCCCAAATTTATTGACACATTTTCTAACGGTTGAATTTTGCACTTGATTGTGTTCGTCCAATTCGCTCATCATTGATGGTTTCAGACGACTCCTCCCCACGTCACATCATACAGTACATGTCGCGAGATTCATGCACGTCTTGCTAGCTTCGTGCAGCGCATGCATTCCCACAGCTTTGGGATGCTAACCGTCTCTAGGGTCTATTTAAATCCCCCTCATCGTTGTTGGAGCCCACTTTGCTCTCTCCTCATTACTCAGAGTTCTTCGTGCTTCCTTCCTTTCTATTCAAATTTCTTTCTGCGTGTATTTTTCCTTCCCTTCTTCCATCTTTCCATTCACATGGCTCCAAAGAACCCTTCATGCCCTGCTCCTAAAAGCCCTAAGCTTGCCAAGCCTTATGGTTCCTTGCGGACTCCCAGGTGCCTAGGCCTTCTTGAGGTCCGTACTGAGTCGCAAAGATTTGATAGGTTCTCGTGGCGGTCGGTGGTGACTCTTGGTGAGTTGGAGTAACTTAAGTCAAACTTCAAGGTGCTTGGCATCGTTGAGTTTGAGGTGTCATCCCCCAACGAAGGCGCCGTAGATTCCAAAGGCTACACGTCGAAGGTGGCTTTGTACCCTAGCATTTTTTCCAGTGACCTTAGGCTGCCTTTCTGCCATCCAGTTCGCGATGTGTTAGGCTACCTGCGTTTGGCACCTACCCAACTCCATCCAAATGCATGGAAGATCCTGGTGTCATGTTGCGTCATCTGGTGGCAAGTGCTGGAGGAGGTAGGTTCTGAGTACCCTGATCTCACCACTCACGAGTTCCTCCTTACCCACAATCTTCTGAAGCAAAGTGGCAACACATGCAGTTTCTGATCCATTCAAGCGTTGGCTCATTTAGAGCCACAGTATAACAGGGTAAAAGGGTGGAGTCGGCGGTTCTTTTTCTTATCTAACAAAGGGTGGAAGTTCCCGGTTAGGCAGGTCAACTGGCGCGATTAACCCATTACCGCCATCTGTGGGGTCGTGGGCAATGACAAGAGCTTCAGATCGTCGGCGACTTCTGAGGAAGTGAGCTGGATCGAGACCTTTCGTGCCTGGGTGAAAGCCCATCCGAACGCCATTTTTTTTTAGGCCCTGTTGGACGAGGGCAATCTTCAATGATACTTGCCTCTTCCGGCCAACATGCATATTGCTAACCAAATCGTATTGATGCAGGCGACCGTTCCTCAAGTCCGTAGGCATTCCTCTAGCCTACCGGTGGAGGGGAAAGAGAAGAAGCCAAGGAGGGAGTCTCTTGCCAAAAGTGGCTCTAACTTTGGGCATATCCCCCTTCCGAGGCAATCTTTTGTTGTGGTGCTCATTCGTGGTGCTCATTCAGCAGCCAAAGCCATCGTCAAAGAGGGGAAAGGAGACCGTATCGTCTCTTAATGTCACACCTTCTTCTCCTTCCCAATGAGAAGCGGGCGGTGTCGATTCTCTTTAGCAAGTTTAGATCGATCCTTTGATGGCCAGTCTTACACAGCCTGGGGGGAGTCTCCCAGCTACTTCAGAAGTTTCTTCTCCAACCCCGCCAGGCAATGTGGGGATTTTGGAACTCTCGCCCGAAGAGGAGTTGCTCTCCTTGCGATTTTACGGGATCCTTTTAGACCATCCTATTTAGGATTACCAGATAGTGCCCCTATCCCTAGACATTAACCTCAAGAGGGTTCCCTCACCCTTATCCGAGGAGAGTCCTGTAGGGGCGAGGATTTTCTTGATCGAGTTTCTATCCCAGAGTCTCCCATTGCTTATTCCCCTAAAGTCAAGATTGTCTAGACCGAGACTAGTTTGGAGGGCGATGGAGGTGACGATGTTGTGTCCAAGAGGCAAATAGCGAGGCTCATGTCACGAGCTGAAGGGGTTCTAGCGGATGCATCCAAGACTGAGATCGTGATGGTGTTAGCGGAGGTCAACGAAGCTTTGGCTGTTGACGACGCAGGGCTCCATTGCCTTTCACTAACACCACACCATCCCGGCCTTGTCCTTGACAAAAGTTAGAGATGGGGTTAGAGTTGGCGAGGGAGGTGAGGTCCTGGCTACTTGTGCTTCTTTGTCCTTCATTAACACCATCTTAGACTTGGTGTCGACTGGGGCTGGTGCTAAAGAGGGGATGAAAGCAATGAGGGAGACCAAGGGAGCTCACCTTGGTCCTGCTACAGATACGTCGGTGGGGCTGGCGAGACTCCAGCAGTTTCAATGAGCCCAAGGGTCGGAGAGATTCCTAAACGTGCCGCGAAAGGTGAAGGTGAGGGCGAAGGCTGAGGAGGTCCATCCCCAGCGAAGTTCATAGTAGGTGCTGAGGCATCGAGGTCAATGGCATCGTGATTGAGAACCCTGCTGAGAAAAGGGGGGATGTTACTCCAAGGTCGGCGGTAGGCGGAGCCTGTCCTGTCCTTGTCCAAGAAATAACTAGGAGACTTAGGGAGTTCTTCTTCGACGTCACCTATCAACTTGTTACAATTCCTATTAAGTTTTCTTGCTGCATTTTCCTTTCACACTAACCTGAAACTTTCATGGCAGGGCGTAGAGCGGTTGGCGGCCTTCATTGTGGATGCCAGGAGGGGCTGGAAGGTGAGAACAGGACACTCCAATCTTTTGCATGGTTGACCTTGCATTGTGCCAAGGAAGAGAGGGGCAGAAAAGAGTTCTCTGAATGCATTAATAGCTAAATTCTCTTCTTAAATTTTATTCATCTTTTAAAAACCTCATACATCTTACTCCCTACTTCTTTCTCTATCCAAGAATGTGGGAGGACGTTTATAGAATTTTTTGGGTGTAAATTCATAATTTTTTATTACTATTGTAGTGCCTCCGTCCCTCTCTTACCTCTTTTTTTCCTCCGTCGTTTTGTTTTTGTTCTACATGATCTAATTTTCAAAGATTCATGGTTTTGGCAGTATCAATTTGAAGATCATGGAAGCTTTGAATTTAATCAACAAAGTTCCTCCTACCAATCACCCCTCAAATTATATTATCCTTAGATATTGTGATTTCTCTACAAAAAATATTGTAAGATCATCAAGAAACAATTTTATCATTTTACTTGGTTCAAGTTCTTATTATGTTCGTAGAAACTAGAATTCGTCTAAGTCATATTCTTCTAACACAATTTTATAACATTTAATTGTTTTGGTGAGTCAGATGGTAAAATGAAACAATTTCTGACCATTTCACTGGCTAACCAATGATGTTGTCTTCCCAATATTTATAAACGTATAGAGTTAATGTTCATCAATTGATTTTTGGGCTTGCGGGCAGTGTTTTGAATTAGGTTGTCAAGAGATGGGGTGCAATTGGATAGGTCTTAGGTCCAAATTTCTCCCAAATACAGGAAAAGGGCCAAAAGGCAAGTGAGGGTTTGAGTCACATCCAAAAGAGCTTGATTAGTGTTTTCTATTGGTCAATTTTGCAACTAATTTGAGTCATGTGGTGGATCCCCGTAAGGATTTTACAACTGGACTTATACGAGTGGTCTTACCTGGAGTTTAATAAGAGAATCTTTCAAAACTCTAATCACAATCGTTATGAATAGAAACATAATTAGTTTAAAATTGTTTCTGATTATGCGAGACTTTGGATGTAGGTCTATGGAGTCAAGAGGAACCTGGGCTACTGTCGTTACATGATTGTCTTCCAGTATAGATCTGTTGTTCTATTTAATATTGAGGATCATGAAGCTGAGATTTAACTGGATATAGTTCAAAGACATGCTTCTGGATTACTTCCTGAGATGAGGAAAGATGGTAAAATTCTTTAAGTATGAAATAGTTTTATTGTTATGTGATTTTGTTGGTTGGTTTCTTGTAGTTTGTTGAGTCCATTAGCTTCATCGCCGTGTTGGTCACTGGACATTTCCCCCATAGCCTTATAAATACATTTCTACTTACCATGAGAACAATTGCGTACTTACCTATAGCTCTATATGTCTTAACTCTAGATTATGCTTTAAAATAGAAGCCATCATTGGTTGAGGGTATGCAGGATAACATTCATTTCCTCCTAAAAGTCCTCCAACACAGGAAGTCTGATCTCTTGGAATGGTGCATCATTCTCATGGAAGTAATGTTAGATATAATTTTGATATGTCTAACTCCAATATAGTCATTATGTAAAAAAAAAATAAGTATTTTTATACAGATTACATGGGTACCGTATTTTTTAAAAAAGACTGTATAGAATTTGTACACCTTAAAACAATACAAATATTTTTTCTCAAGAATTACAAATTTAGGATTGACAAATGAATGTGTCTAGCTGTTCCTCGAGTATTTTTCTCCCTCGAAGATGAGATAACCTAAGACTGGAGTTTTTCACTTTTTATGACCATATACTCCACCAATGATCAACGCAATCCATTCATGGAGAATGCATCATGGTTATATGTATCTGCATTATAACAATATTGAGACCTCTCCAAAAGGCTAAATATTATGATGTCCTCTTGTCGAATCAAAGAGTGCTTTATGCCGTCTAGAGTCAAAGTCCAGACTACATTGTGAATATAATGAATTTTCTGATAATTGATGAGTTTAACTATCCATTTGCAAGATAACATCTTACTCCCTCCTTCTTTCTCTATCCAAGAATGAGGGAGAATGTTTATTGGATTTTTCGGGTGTAAAATTCATAATTGTTTATTACTATTGCAGTGTCTCCCTCCCACTCTTACCACTTCTTTTTTCTCCGTCGTTTTGTTTTTGTTCTCCATTGTCTAATTTTCAAATTGTTTTTAAAGTATCAATTTGAAGAGCATGCAAACTGAGAATTTAATCAACGAAGTTCCTCCTACCTCTCGCTCCTCAAATTATATTGTCCTCAGATATTGTGATTTCTTTAATACTATAAGATCATAAAGAAATAATTTTATCTTTTTACTTGGTTCAAATTCTTATTATGTTTGTAGAAACTAGAATTTACCTAAGTCTTATTCTTCTCCCACAATTTAATACTATTTAATTGTTTTGGTTAATCAGATGGTCAAATCAATTTCTGACCATTTCACTGGCTAACCAATGATATTGTCTTCCCAATATTTATAAATGCATAGAGTTAATGTTCATCAATTGATTTTTGGGCTTGGAGGCAATGTCTTGAATTAGGTTGTCAAGAGATAGGGTGCAATGGGTAGGTCTTAGGTCCAGATTTCCCCAATTACAGGAATAAAGCCAAGGGGGGCAGGGAGTGAGGGTTTGAGTCACATCCAAAAGAGTTTGATTAGTGTTTCCTCTTGGTTAGAGTTGCAGCAACTTTGAGTCATGTGGTGGTTCCCAGTAAGAATTTTGCAACTGGACTTATACAAGTGGTCTTACCTGGAGTTTAATAAGAGAATCTTTCAAAACGTGATTGGTTTAAAATTGCTTTTGATTATGCGAGACTTTGGATGTAGGTATATGGAGTCAAGAGGAACCTGGGCTGCTGTCGTTACATGGTTGTCTTCCAGTATGGATCTGCTGTTCTGTTTAATATTGAGGATCATGAAGCTGAAACTTACCTGGACATAGTTCCAAGACATACTTCTGGATTGCTTTCTCATATGAGGAAAGATGGTAAAATTCTTTAAGAATGGGATTAAGTTTTTTTAACAGCATGAATCTTTTATCCAAATGAACGTTGTATTTATCTTCATCTATTTTTGTTCCCAATAGCTGCTTTCCACTATCATTAACTAAGAAATGGTTCTGTAGTTATGTGATTATGTTGGTTGCTTTCTTGTAGTTTGTTGAGTCCATTAGCTTCATCGCCGTGTTGGTCACTGGACATTTCCCCCATAGCTTTATAAATACATTTCTACTTACCATGTGAACAATTGCGTACTTACCTATAGATCTATGTGTCTTCGCTCTAGATTATACTGTAAAAAGAAGCCATCATTGGTTGAGGGTATGCGGGGAGGTCCAGATTACATTGTGCATACAATGAATGTTTTTTATAATTGATGAAGTTAACTCTCCATTTGCAGTGTAACATTCATTTCCACCTAAAAGTCCTCCAAAACAGGAAGTCTGATCTCTTGGAATGGTGCGTCATTGTCATGGGAGTAATATTAGATATAATTTTGATATGTCTAACTCCAATATAGTAATTTTGAAAAAAAAAATAGGTCTTTTCGTACAGATTCCATAGGTACTGTACTTTTTTTAAAAAAATACTGTATAGAATTTGCACACCTTAAAACAATACAATTAATATTTCTCAAGAGTTACAAATTTAGGATTGACCAATGAATGTGTCTAGTTGTTCCTCGAGTAATTTTCTTTTTGGGAGATGAGGTAACCTAAGACTGGAGTTTTTCACTTTTTCTGACCATGTACTTGACCAATGATCCACGGAATCCATTCATGGAGAATGCATCTTGGTTATATGTATCTACATTATAACAATACTGAGACCTCTCCAAAAGGCTAAATATTATGATGTCCTCTTGTCGAATCAAAGAGTACCTTATGCCGTCTAAAGTCAAGGTCCAGACTAAATTGTGCATATAATGAATGTTTTTTATAATTGATGAAGTTAACTTTCCATTTGCTAGATAACATTCATTTCCTCCTAAAAGTCCTCCAAAAAAGGAAGTCTGATATCTTGGAATGGTGCATCATTGTCATGGAAGTAATGTTAGATATAATTTTGATATGTCTAACTCCAATATAGTCCATTATCTTTCTCCTTCTGTAGCTTCTCGGCAAACTCATCGACATGGCTGGCAGTTTTCTCGGCTTCCCTTTGTGATACCTGGGCGGAGTCAACCAGCTTCAGGTAAGCGATTTCGGCCTTGCAAAGTGTTGAACTCAAGATTTCAAGCATGATGTAATTATTTATCTACATATAGATTTTGATGATAACAAACAATTTCAAGCATAAATGAGTCTCAAGCTCAAGTTGATGTTGTACACATAATGAAGCTAAGTATATCAACGTATCAAACATCAGTAAGAAAGGGAACAAGCTTATAAATAAAGCTCTTAGAGTAAATTTTGTACATCTCTTTCAAAACTCAAATAGATTAAAGTTCAAAAAGAATCTTTTCTTATATAGTGTCAAGTTGTATTTTCAACATGTGCATGATATATTTAAAAATTAAAAAATTTAAATTTAAATTTAAATTTTTTGAAAGATGATTGATTGTCATCTTTCACATGTGTATGACATGATTAAAAGTTTGAATTTTGAAAATTTTAAAGATGATTGATTGTCATCTCTTACTTGTGTATGATAAGTTTGAAAAATGATTCATTCTCTTTTTTACATATGCTAAAGGTAGTTGATTTTGTTTGAAAATTTTGAAAAGTGATTTATGCCCTTTTTGACATATGCAAAAAGTAGAAGACTTGGTTTGAAAATTTGAAAAGCGAATACTGTTGTCTTTGATAATTGTAAAAATGAGAAACTTTTATTTGAAATTTTTGAAACATGAGTGTTGCTCCTTTTTGACATTTGAATATTTTGAAATTTGAAAAGAAATCTCTTATGTCTATAAATAGTCATGAGTGCGCAAGTGCCGTGCAATCACTTTGAAAAAATGAATAAATACGGGATCCAAATGAAAAAATAATAATTTTTTAATAGTGGACCACACTCTTTTTCAAAGCGATTTTACGACGCTTGCGTACTCCACGACTGCATGTAGTATTACTCCACTTAAGATCTTCAAAATCACAACACTACACATCAACTACAAGCTTTACAACATTCATTCATCAGAAGCTTTCGATCTCTCTTCTCTAAGGATTAAGTCTTAACACTTGTTCATTTTAAGAGTGATATAGTTTGCGTTGTACTATTTTCATTTCACTCATTAAGGAGTGTACTCTGATAACCTACCCACTATAAGCTACTGTATAAACAGTAAAAGGGTGTGTGAGTGTCGTAGAAATTCTACACAGGGAATAGTTGAATCACCACTCATAAGGTAATTATAAGTGTAGAAGGTGTTTTACACGGATTCTTTGAAGCTGTATTGCTCAAAGGTGTAATAGGTTTCTATCTCTACCTAAAGAAGTTTGAATAGTGAATTTGGAAATCCTCAAGAGGTAGCTCGAGGTAAGGACGTAAGCAGTGGGGCTGAACCTCGTTAAAATACCGAGTTTACATCTCTCTCTTACCCTTACTCCTCTTATTTACTATTGCTTAGTATTTTAGTCACAGTTTACATTGTGTAATTGATTTATAATTGTTAATTTTTTTAAAACAACCAAATTCACCCCTTCTTAGGTTAGTCATCTGGGCAACACAAAGCTCATCCTAGATCCTCTTGTACTTCACTAGGCCATTTTCAATTTACCCTTAGTCACATCAAGCTTACAACAAATTTTGGCCCTCACCTCCTTGAATAAGGTGGCCAAGCTCACAAACTTATCATCCGATTTTTCTCAACCTAAGCATACTTCCTTATCCAGTTGAACCGCAATCCCTCCAAGGACTTGCGCTTGGCAGCTAGCTCCTTCTCCAACAGTGAAATGGTTAGCATTTCACTCAGTCTCCAAAGCTTAGTCCAACTTAACCTTAGTCCTTCCCAATAGGAACCGCTCAAAGGCCAAAGTAGCCATTAACTCTTTCACCTTAGCCTTCATCGCAAAAATCTCCGTGCCTTTCCTAAGGGAGCACTTACCAAGGTGGGTGTAGAAGGCTTCCCAATGACAGCACTGCCTCTCCACAATGACTTGAGAAACCGACCAGAGTTCTCATTCCCAAACATAATTCAAATACAAATATTTTTAAACTAATCATTACAACTTTTTCAAACTTTCAAATAAAAAATAATTTAACTTTTTCAAACAAAAATAATATTATAAAACTATATTCTAACAAAATTTTAACTTTATAATAATTTTTATTCAGCATTTTCTCTCTTCTTTCCCAAAACCTAAAAAATACTCAACTATCTCACTACTAGTCACAAATTATCTTACTACTATTCGTAAAATTCTCATCTCATCTCACTCCCTAAATAATCCCTAGTCTTTGCCAGTAAGAACCGCACAAAGGCCAAAGTAGCCATTAACTCTTTCACCTTAGCCTTCATTGCAAAAATCTCCGCACCTTTCCTAAGGGAGCACTCACCAAGGTGGGTGTAGGAGGCTTCCCAATGCCAACGCTGCCTCTCCACAATGGCCTGAGAAACAGACTGGAGTTCCCCTTCCATAAAGCTTGGAAGGCTTCCACCTTCTCCTCCAAGGCAAAACTAGCGTTGGGCGATTCATCCCGCTAGAAAGGATAAGCCTTGCACAACAATTAACAACATTAGCCCTGACAAATAAATATAGAATTTGATTCCATGGAAGTAGCACGGAAGTACGTATTGGGGAAAGGAATACAATGAGCTCCTTTTTTATCCTCGAAACCAAGGGATCTAAGACTTCACTCAACTCAAAATGGAATGAGGTAGGAGGCACCTTGTAGGAATTGAAAGATCATGGACGAGGCAAGGCCTCTTAATGTACAACCTTGGGGAAGGAGGAGCCTCCTGACATGGCAGTACCTCTTCAAAAGGAACCTTCATAGGGAGTGGAACCTAGTAGGAGACAACATCCTTGTGATTAGGGACCACTAGGAAGGCAATCCTCGTCGAGGCAAAGAAGTAGGGTAAGGTGAATCATATGCGCCAATAAAAGTAGTGCTTAGAGCCGACAGGAATGGGACCTAAGGAAGATACTTCAAGCAAGCTCTCAGATTTCTCACTTGTACCCTTGACGGTCTGGTCAGTGGGAGCGACATTCAATATCCCCATCTTTGGCTAAGGCACTATACTCATAAAATCCACTGCCCAATGAGACATCTTCTATCGAAGTTGCAGCCTTTTCCTCAAGAATCGGTGCAAGAACTCGAGACTTAGCGACCTCATCCTCACTCTCCTTTAGAATACCTAGTATGTCCCCTCCCTCATCAATCCCGATCACCTCAACATAATCCTTGGGTAGAAGATCAGGGCGTCGACAGGAAGAACCTCCCAAACAAAGAGTTGGAGAGCAAATCTGAAAAAGGGTCCATAAGTGAATCAGGAAGTGGATCAAAGAAAGCAAGATCTAGGATTTGAATCGAAGTCTTGGACACCCTATGTGATATCCTCCTTTAGGCGGTCAGCTTTTCCCACGAGCACCATCCAAAAATGAATGAGAAGCCTTGTGTGTTTCTTGCAGGATTCCTAGAAGCCATAGGAAACGCGAGTCGAATGCATGAGATAGAAAAATAAGGATATTGTAACACCCCCTTCCCGTAGGCTAGGAGTGTCACGTCTTTTTCATAAAATAAATCCGACAAGAGATCTCATATTTAATAAATGAACTGTAGGATTTATTTTGTAGAAAATGTCTAAATAAAATGTCTAAGAAAAGTCTTCCAAAAGTATTAAATGAATAACTGAATAAAATTTAATGACATAAAAAGAAAAAGATTTTATTCTTGAAAGTCTGAAACTAAATTAACTGCTCCTTCTAATCCTGGCCTGCCTGCTCGTGATCATCATCCTCACCTGGATGGTTAAAAACATGAAAAAAACTAAAATGAGTCGAAGACTCAGTAAGAAATCCATCACAACGTAAACATAATAAACATAAGGTTTTTATAAAAGTTTTCATGCTGAGAATTTAAAATTCATGATTGTTCATACTGATGTTTATGCTATGCATGATTGATTGATCTGAAATAACTGACTGATCTGATTGGCCAACACACTTAACCCTGTGTGCGAGGTTGTGCACCGGCCCCACGTCCCGCTACAACAAGGGGAGCTGCTGATAGTATTCTAGCATACTATGGTGGATCACGTCTGAGTTCGTGATTTGCACATCCACCCTGAAACTGAATTGCATTGGTAACATGCATCTAAATGGCTATCTGATTATTAACTGATCTTATCTTATCTTGCACTTTGAACTTAAAAAAGCTTACGTGTCTTATACACATGATATGCATGATATAATACATACATAATTATAATTTCTGAATTTGAACATGATGCGGAATAAAATGATCGTATAATATACTGGATGACATGTTTGCATATGACATGAGTGGTTCATAAATAATGGCTATCAATGAACTGGCTTGAATAATACTTATATATAAGCTGAATTGTAATGATCTTAATTTATGATCAAATTACTTACCTCGCTGCGCTTCTTCTTGAATATAACTTCGTAACTCGTCACCTATACGCAATAATAACTATTACTAAATCTGTTTGGGAACAATAAGTACTAATATCCTACTTAATTTAAATTCACGTCGTAGAACATAATTAAATAAATATTTTGTTTATCACAAAAATCAGTGAATACTGATATCTTAAATTATTTATAATACTGGTAGCATATTCTTACTTTCAAAATATACCTTAGTATAATACTTGTGATATAATCAATTCTAAAAAAATAAGTCATAAAAACTTCAATTCTTAAAATAGGTTTCCTTTCTTATAATTAACATAATTAAACAAGAAATAATATTATTATTTAAATATTCTTAACATGTTTCTTTATAAAATTTCTACTAAATAAACAAAGGAATATTAACAAAATATTAGACTCAATAATATACTTTAAAATATATTTCAATTTCTTTAAACACTTCCTTATAAAAATAGCATTTGACTAATATATTTATTTAATTAAAAACTTTGGGTTTAAATTATTAGCCTAGTCTTAATTGAGACAACAGTCCATTTAAAATAATTAGAATAGTTTCTGTAAAAATATAACCTGGCCCATATTGCCTTTAAAAACACAAATCCATTTGAAAATAAGCCCAGGGGCACGTTGTGAATCAAAGATCCTTAAGAAGCTAAAACACACGGGTAAAAACCATGGCCATTCGAGAGAAACAAAGGGCTCACTAAGAGAGGGTATGCGACGGAGATGGGCTGCGCGGTGGTTCTGGTGACAAACATGGGTCACGGCGGCGCAACTAGCGGCTTCTTTGTTGTGGTGCGACACCGAGAGAGAGAGAGAGAGAGAGAGAGAGAGAGAGAGAGAGAGAGACCGAAAACAAGAGAGAGAAAACTGTAAAATCAAAAAGCTAAGGAGAGAAATTGGTGGTCGACGGCGGTGGGCTTACCGGAAGGGAGTGGGTGCGACAAAAAAAGGATGGCCGGCAATCTCTGTATCGTCGGAGAGGTGGCTTGGCGTCTCTTAAGGTGGCTACCATGGAAGAGGAGACTGCTCTGTTTCTGACCTGGAAAGCATAGGCTCACCTAGATGAGTCCATGAAGAGGGTGGCGCACGGTGAGGCCTACTATGTTGGGGGGCTCTTGGCCTTGCACGGTGGTTGAGAGTGGGGAAAGGGCTCACGGTGTGGAGGAGTTCAGCAGTGGGGTGGCTCACGGCGAGGTTTACTGGCTTGGAGTTTTTCTCTTCACGTAGAAGGGATAAGAATAATATATATATGTAGATGATTGAGAAACAAAAGGAAACCTAGAGGAGTAGAGGCGTGCATGCACATGGGAGTGGAGACGTGCGGAGTGGAGGAATTGATCATCACAGAGTCGGCTTCTACTAGAATGTTAACAACTAATATTGAGAGACGTACGGGTTTGAAGGTTTATAGTGTTTATTTCAGAGACTAAAAACAAGAGATAAGGTTTGGTGGAGATAGGAGGAACTGAGAGTTGAATTCAAATCAAAACTTTAGAGGGACGTAAAATCTTATAAAATCTAATAATAATTATTAGAATTAATAATAACACAAAACTCTAGTAAATTCAATAAAAATTATAATAGTAATTATTAAAATAAATAAATATAAAATCTGATATAATAATAATAATAATAATAATAATAGAAAAAAATAACTAGAAGATTTACTTATATATCCTAAATCTATAACTAGTATGTTACAGATATCCAATAAGAGAAATAAGAAAAGTTAAAAACACGGAGTAGGGTGAAGGAAAAGTGAAGGTAAAAGAGAAGATGAAAGAAAAGAATAGAGAAAGCGAACGATTATGGGAAGATGAAATGACAAGGCATGTGAGAGGTTCGTCCAACGGGAAAGTACCACGTGCATTACATGTGAAGGCATGTCAAATAGAATCCCAAGATGTACATTGCACGAAGTGACTAGTGAAATGGTGTCTAAAGAGCAATCTCGCGCACCTTTAAAGGGACGTGTGTCCCAACAAGAGGGTAACAATAGGAATTAAAAAAAAAAAAAATACCCACTATCACGTGTTTGGCAAGAATTCGTGAGGTAATAGCTGGGTAAAAGTGTACAATAACAGCAAGGAAAGGTAATGAGATGACCAAAGAGATGTGCACGAGAAACTCATGGCGAGGAAGGGTCGTACGTAATTTGGTAAAACACATTGTTTGGTGAGTGAGACCAAGAGGCAACACCTGGAGTTGTCGTGATCGACAAAGAGTTCTATCCAAAAGAGATTATGTCGTGAGAGATTTGAGACGATGAAACACATCCCGCAAAGACATCCCACGGAAGGACACTGTGCCCTCTGTGTCGTGCTCAAGCAGGACAGTTTCTCCATAGTGTGCACCCCAAACCCTATAAATACACTTACAAACACGTATTATAGAATATATAGATTCATTTGGGCAGGTTTGGGGGTGAGATGAAAATTTTGTATTTAATTTTGAAGTTTAAAATATTATGTTTTAATATTATTGTTATTTTGGGATTTGAAAAACGTGTATTGAGATTTGAAAAAGTTGAATTGTTTATTATATTTTGTATGGAGATTTGAAAAAATTGTAATGATGAGATGAGAATTTTATATTTTGTCTTGTGTCCCAAACCTACCCGAGATTTTCACTTTTCTCACTAACTTAACCATCGGAGATTCGGAGATATCCCCTACTAGGATTACTCGAGGTTGTTTCTTTGTTTTGTAGTTATCGGGAACGTGGAGGATGTTATCAGCACTGTAGATAATTGTCCCAACAATTAATCATAACCATTATCATGATTATTATTGTTGTGTTGTTCTTGTTCTTGTTCTTGTTATTATAAGTGATCAAGGGATCGAAACTCCAAATAATTTTCTCAAACTAGTTTTTATAATGTTACCGAAAACGAAAGACAAAACTGACCATAAAAGTTTGATGCAATAATCTCTTAACCAAAGCTCAAGAGAATGGCCACATTAACTAGTGGTTGTGACAACAAACTAAAAAGGAAAATGTTACACCCGCTGGGGGCTCCCGCTGGGAGCTCCCGCTGGGCATGTAGTATTTTTTTATTTTTTTTATTTTTATTTTTTTTATATAAATATTTTTTAATAATTTTAAATATTTTAAAAAATAAAATAAAAATTATAATATTATTAAAAAATATTTTCTTAATTACGAAATAGAATAAATAATATTTATTCTACTTCGTGATTAAGAAAATATTTTTTAATATTTTTTTTTTACTTTCTGATTAAGAAAGTATTTTTTAATGATATTTTAAATTTATTTTATTTTTTAAAAGTGTAAAAAAAATCTATATAAAAAATAAATTAAAAAAATATATATAGAAAAATACATGTTAAGCCCAACGGAAGTCACAGCGAGACTATAGCATGTCCATTTTAAATATTTAAAAAAAATCATAATATTATTAAAAAATATTTTCTTAATCATGAAGTAAAATAAAAAATTATAAAAAAATAATTTTTATAATTTTTTACTTTATTTCGTAATTAAAAAAGTATTTTTTAATATATATTTTTTTACTTTCTGATTAAAAAAATATTTTCTTAATAATATTTTAAATTTATTTTATTTTTTAAAATATTTTTAAATATTAAAAAATTTATATAAAAAATTATTTAAATAAAATAACTGTAAAATAATTAGCGGGGCTGTAGCATCACCCAACTAAAAAATGGGATGCATGGAAAAGCAACATGAACCTAATTACTTGAGATGCTAGGGATGCTGACAGTTCTGCCCTTACACACTCATTTGGGTCATTTTTAAGGAGTGGTTTGGATTCAGAGATGAGTTGAGATGGGTTGAGATGGTTTATGAATAGTAGAATAGAAGTTGAATTATTTATTATATTTTGTGTGGGAATTTAGAAAAGTTATTTTGAGATTTGAAAAAGTTGAATTGTTTATTATATTTTGTATAAAAATTTGAAAAAATTATAATGATAAAATGAAATGAATTGAGATGAGTTGATGTGGGTTGAGGTGGGTTTTGAATATAAACGATCCCTAAATTTCTCAAAGAAAGCTTGGTTGGTGTTCTTTCACCTTGCATAACATAAGGAAGACAGAGTATCACACAGCCTAAGAGAGAGAAAAGTCAAAGATAGTGTGGAGCTTGATGTCATTAGGGGTATTTTACTTCCCGATTCTTATGCCAGACAGCCTATGGCATTTCCTCGACATTCCCATATGATCCTGAGATTGAGCTAGGCCTAGGCAATTCGGAATAAATATATCATCAAGACATCTCGAGAATAGACAGGTTTCACTCCTTTTTTTTTTTTTATCTTTTTTTTTTTTCCGGATGCTCAATTGATCCTTTCATAGTCCCAGCTAACATTTGAAGAATAATATTAGAGTAATTCTATATGAGTGCGTAAATATTACGTAATCGTTTTAAAAAATTAATTTTTTTTATATGAATCTCATATTTTATTATTTTTTTAAAACGACTATTGTAACGCCCCAACCCCGAGGGTCCGGAGAGTTAACTCATGTCACTTAAAAATCATTTTTCTTCCACATAGTACATACTCTAATTTTTCTCTAATTACACAAAATACCTATATATTTACATCACTTACTCTAGAATAACCATTCTAAGACATACAAAGTCTTAATATAAACATCAATCTCCCAAACAAACACATCATCAGAATACAACAAGCTTATTGAATGAAAATTTTCAATACTCATATAAACCTTCTATGCTTAAACCATCATTCTTAACTCTTCTCACCCATGCTCCATATCCTTGATCCTCAACTGAAACATTCAAATCATCTGAAAAAGATGGTGGAGATAAGGAGTGAGTTATCAACAACTCAGTAAGCAGAGAACATATACTAGTATGTAAACATGAGCCTTTTCAGAAAGTTCAGTATGCAGAAACAAAAACATTTTATTTTTATATGCAAATCTCATAAAAACGTGTTATCAGAAAATCAGAGCGACTTTTCACTCTTTTCATACTCAAAAATCAACAATTTATATTTAAGGATCCATTTCATATTCAAAAACGTTTTAGCATAACATAACTGAACATTTTCATCTTATCATATACCATGTTTAACCCCCGTGGTAGGGTTGTGCTATCCCCAGTGGCCAAACCAGGCAGTATCATGTGGTGAACTTCCCATTTTTCAATCTCGGAGCCCCGAGTGTGCATACAGGAAAGAACAAGAAAAAAAGATCACTTTGTTTCCAAAGTAGGTGCACTCATATCATGGTGGTACCAACCATATCACGTGAACAATATCATCATATCAGAACCATATTCAAAACAGATAAGTATGCCAAAGTTTTATCATATCCATATCATATCAAAACACGTGCGAAACATATTCATATCATTTCTATTTGATCAAAAACAGATCCAAATCATTTCATATCACATGCATAAAAATCTCAATGATATCATATTCGCTCTTTTGCATATTTCAGAAACATGTCAAATATTGCTCATATCTACACATTTCATGTCAAAACATTTCTTTTCTCTTTCATACGTATCTCATGAGGGAATGCGAAAACATATACTGAGCTTGTTTTTCACTTTTTTCTTTTTAAAACAACATGCACATTTTTACAAACCAACTTCAGTTCATTTATTTTTATGCAAATCTAGCATAGGAACCCCGCTTACCTGGACAACTTAACTTTTCAAAATTTTCCTCAAAATGTCGAGTCGACTATAAATCGTCACCTATAAAAATAATCACATAATTTCCGTAAGTTTTCAATCAATCAAGGATTTCGATATTTAAGCATAACATTCTAAAATAACATATTTTAATTCCTCTAAACTTAAAACCCTCATAATTCCAAAATATATCATCACTTCCTAAAATCACCAATATCCATCATAACCAACGTCAAACTCAAAGCACCAATATTTAACCCCAAAACAGCCAACAAATCTCATAACATAAATCAATCACACAAAAACTCCATCATCCAATCTAACCGACCCCTTTACTCCTCGGACTCAGTCCGGCACAACCAAACAATTAATAGTAAATATGAGTTAGAGCAGAAATACATTTAAATCTCAAAAGTTCTTTGGGAAAATACTTACAATGCTATAATATAATTTTTGAAAGATCACGGAGGTGCTAGAAGCAGCAATGCAGCAACAAAACAGTGTCAAATGCACTGTGGCCGTGGGTCTCAAAAACTCACTTTAGAACGGGTGCAAACGAAGACCCGATATTGATAGGGTAGGGCTTAGGGATGTTGGTGAAGCTAGTGGTGGTGGTGGTAGGCCGTGGGTGGCGACGCAAATGGTGGTTGAAGTGAAAAATACCCAAAACAAAAATGTTGATGAATGTGTTTCACCGATGACGGATCGGAGGTGGAGTTGGGTCCAATGAGTTGCTAGGAGGTCGAGGATAATGTAGTGAAGAAATGGCGGTCAATGGTGGTGCGATGGCGGCGCGCGAGCACAAGAGGTGCCGCGGCTTCAATGGGCTCGTGGTGGCTAACGGCGACGCGGCTGGAGCTGGAAACGAAGGGGTGGTGTCGCCGGCAGCTGGGGAAGCTGGGGAGCCGGGTGGTGTCGACCATCGTCAGCGCACGGCGGCGGGCTGGGGAGGAGAAGGAAACGAACAGAAGGAAGAGAGGGAGAGATGTGGGCACGCGGGAAGGAACCTGGAGAGGAAAAAAAAAAAGATTCAATCCTCACATCTTGAGTCACAAAAATGATCTTACGGAAACGATTTCAAAACAACAAGTGAAATAAAATAATTCAAACGCAGTGATTAAAATGAAAATAAATAATTAAATCCAATAATAAGTTAATTTAATTTGAGAATAAATTTAAACGCATAACAATAATTAATTTAAAAAAAGCACTTCAAAAACAATAATTTTCGTAAACTGAAAATCATAAAATAACCCAATTTAAAAATCTAATAATTTTAAAACAGTCAATAAAAATAATTTCTTCATTAAAAAAAATCCTAAAATACAGAATGTTACAACTATACAACAATTACATAATTCACAATAACAAATATCTTTTCTCGTAATATTAAAGTTACAAATATATTTTCTCGTAATATTAAGACGCGGAGAAGGAAAAGGAAAACCCCGATATATAAATCCCCGCCCGCCGTCCAGCCCGCAGAAGTTTTTTTTTTTTTTTTTGGTCGCAAATTAAGAACTAGACTAAAACACTAGAGAATAATTTCTTTCCTTTTCTTCTACCAAGATACACTGAGCATCAAATATCCCCCAAAATAAATTTCTCCAACTTCCTTGACCTGTAAGAATCTGGAGGCTGAAAATCCTCAAACCTCAAAGTGGAGCTTGCCCAGATTTCATTTAAGACAGAATCCCCCTTCTCGGATTTTATAATTTCCAAGGTGCTTCCAAGAACATCTGCCGCAAGCCCAACTTCTAGAAGATGACCCGGCTCCTCTCCCCCTTTATGTATTAACAACCCAATCTCTCTCAATGGGATCACATTTTCTGTAATGACTTTGGCAAAGATATGACCAAGAAATTCTGGTGCTCTTGGGGCATCATTTATGGCATCCTCCAGAGTAGTCAGAACAGATTCAAACCCTTTGATGAGCTGGGCTTGACTCAACACACCATCCCCGGACTTAGAAAGATAGATCAGAAGCTTTGCCAAAAGATCCCTTTCCATGTCCTTCCTCTCCAAAGAGTCTGCGACCCATAGTGATACCATTGACGGATGGAAGCTTGGGGAATCCAATTCTTTAACACATAGTTCAACTTCTTTCTCGTCTCTGGCACTGTAATATTCTTTAATTGCTGCCATTGACTTATCCCGAAGGCGTTCTTCAGGCCATACTTTTTCTGAAGCAACATTTTGAGGAAAAGCCGTTCCCTGCCCTCGTGCAGGTGGTGAGATTGCAAGAGATCTATCAGAAGTCCGGTCTGGATTCCTTGGGTCTCTGTTACCATAACTCCCATTGCGCTCTTGAGAACTTGAAGGTTCATAAGCAGCTGGAGCTGCAAATCTATCTGGAATATATCTTGGAACAAGATCCTCCCTTGTGCCATAAGTTGTTCGCTCTGGTAAAGTGCTGCAGTCATTCAAACCAGCTGCCATTCTTCTGAAATCTGTGGAGCCTGGAGACACATCAGCTACTGGAGTACTTGGCATTGACGGTGCTCCTCTGATTGACATTCCGCTCCCAAGACCACCTTGAGGTCCCCGAGTTCTCTGAGGCAAGGGAACTGACAACATCCTAGTGTCATGAGATTGTCTGTCCTCCAACCGAACATCCTGAGTGCCAAGCCCACGAACTGGAGTAGACAGTCCACGGAAACCACCCAGCTGAGCATTTGGGGAAGACAATAGTGTTAACCCTCTAGGAGCAAAATCCATAGGTGTCCTTCTAGTTGACTGGTTGATGCTTAAAACACGACTCAACCTACTGGATTCTGCCTGTCGTTCTTGAGCAGCATCTCTGTGCACTTCAATCTTTTTCGGCCCTTCAACTTTTCTTCTCTGTTGCCATTTATTCTTTCTCAAATCCATAGCATCCTTCAACATGAACATGACCCTAGAAGATAAATTCACATTGCTAGAGAGCCTCTTCATTCTCTCAAAATATGCATCCATTTGCTCCTTGGCCTTGGGACGGTCAATCATCTCCCCAATAGTACTCATCAATATGCACAAAGCTTCAACACCTTCTTCATCAGGAGTCTCAGACTGATCCAACAACTTCTGTATGCACGCGTGCATTATTTGCTTAGCTAACATTTTCTTCTTGTATAACTCCCCTATCAATCTAATGTTACCCAGCATTCGTCTTCGAGCCTTAACTCTCTTCTCTTCTCTTTCCTCTGCAGACTGTTTAATCTCCCCCTCTTCATCAGCTTTATTAGCTTCTTCTTGCTCTCTTTCCCCTCTCTCGAATTCCTCCTGGCACTTGTTCAGAAGTACTCTCTTAAAAGTTATCTTTTCGTTGTCTTCATTAATGAAATCAGGCGACTCCACAGCCAGATGACTACAGAGATCAGCATACATCTCACAGAAAGAAGGCTCCATCAAAGCTTTTTCATAGATCTGCGAGACGACACCAACTAGAGTGACAGCATTGTCAATTTTGAAGGCTTTCACTTGAGGAAAAGCTGTTCCCTGCCCTCGTGCAGGTGGTGAGATTGCAAGAGATCTATCAGAACTCCGGTCTGGATTCCTTAGGTCTCTGGACCCGCCGCCGCCACCGTACCAACAGTCACGCCCACTACCGCCGTAGCCTCCTCCACGGCTGTACCCACCTCCACTTTCACGGCGTCCACCACCGCCGTATCCTCCACCACCTCCCCCACGGGACTGAGCCTCGTTTACGGTGATGTTACGGCCGTCGAGATCCTGGCCGTTCATCCCCTCTATCGCATCCCTCATCGACTGCTCATTGCTGAAGGTCACGAATCCGAAGCCCCTTGACCTACCAGTCTCGCGGTTGTTGATAATCTTCGATCCGAGGATCTCGCCGTAGGGAGAAAAGGCACGCTCCAGGGCTTGGTCATCCGTGGCCCAGTTGAGCCCGCCGACGAAGCATCGGTATTCGACATCTGCGTACGCCATTGTTGTCGTTGAAGGCAACGGCTGGAAGCTAGCTAAACCCAGGGGTTAAAAATCGGACAGAATGGGAATAGACTGGATTCTCGTTGTGTCTTGTAAAGGAAAATCTTGTTAGAAAAATGCTATATCGCACGACACTTGTAAAACACGAAAGGCACGACAGAAGATCAGCGGCATTTCTCAGACCCTTATCGGACATGGCTACTCCACCAGCGTCAGACCCACGTCTACATTAGACCATTCATTGTTGAAACCAATGCAGTGAAAGAGCTTCCGGACTAAGCAAAGAGCTTTTCTCCCTTCACTGATCTGGAGAAAGGCAAAAGGTATAAAGAAGCTTTTGATTTAACTTTTTATTGTTTTGTTTTATTTTTTATTTTATTTTTCCTTTACTTATCCACCCGGCAAATTCGTTCGTTTCGTGTCCCTGAAGCAGCTCTCTTTTTGTTTTGTCAATATTGATTTGACAGGAGAGAGAAAATTTGGAGGCAAAATTGATTTGAATTTTGTTATCATTCATTATAACATTAGAGCCCTCGTTATATTAGTTAAAAATGAGTATTTAACTATTAGAGAGTAAAATATGTTCATAATGGATTAGTTAAATTCTAAATATTTGAAATTTAGTTACAGTGACTTTCAAAGATTTTTCCAAATTTAAAAGTTACTGTACATACATCAAATACATATTTTATTAATTATTTCTCTCTTTCTTTCTATCATATATTTTATCACAATTGGTATATTAATTTGAGTTAGTGATATATTAATTTAATAAGAATATGATTATTAATTAATATATAATAGGTAGAATAGTAAAATATGATAAAATAAATTAAATTAATAATTAAAAAAAATAAATATTTTGAAATTATTAGTTATTCATTACTATATAATGAATAAGAAAAACTCTATATACAGGAGAGTTTGTGCAGGTATGCGTATGAATAAAATCCGGGAGTCTACATGGAACTAATACGATGCGTTTTCGATTTTTCTCATTCTCAATTTGTGAAACCCATCTTGTGCTCCCCTCCCCCTCCATCTCCCTCCTCCATCTCTCTGAATTTTCGCCTTCCCCGTATCTGAACCCTACCCCCTCCATGTCCCTCCTCCGTCTTCTTCTTCGTCATGGCTAGCATCAGAGGCTGCGTCGGTGATACCGACTGGAGAGATTGATCATTTGTTCAAGGACTTGAATGAGAAGAACAGAGCTTCCGTCAGTGATACCATCTTGAGATTATAGGTTATTTTTCAAATACTGTGTTTGTGGGGTCATGATTTATATTTGTAGTTATTCTTTTTTTATCTGAGTTATTTTCGTGGGTATGTTTTCGTAGGAAGCTGAGGCAAAAGCTAAGAATATGAAAGAAGAAGTTGGTTAAATATTTGGATTTGGTTTATATTTGGGCACAAATTCTAAAATCTTTATTTGGGTTTGAAAGAAACTCAATAGTGTGAAAGTTTTCGAGTATATTCTTCTCAAACAGTAATGAGAAAATTCGCACTCAAGCAAACCTGGGTGTGTGGGGCAAGGGAATGGGGTTTTTTGAATTCAAATTTTTGTGTATAAAAGTAAAACAATTAAATGAGGGATCTTGGCTGGTTGTGTGGTGGAGGGTCATTTGAAAATGCTATATGTTTTGCGCAGGAGATGGATTACAGCGATGGAGAATGCAGTTTCGAAAGTTCACAAGTCAGAAATTGTTTGAAGTATTTGTGTGTGCAGAGTTTTCTTTTTCTTTTTCATCTATATTTGCTTTTTCCTTCTTTTATTTAGTTTTTTTATTTTTTTAATACACGCTGATATGGCATCCCTGCGCAGCTCTCCTGCGCAAAGTCTCCTGTACGTAGCGGGACTGAATGAATAAATATATAATCTAATGTAGAGATTTGATGTGAATAACTAAAATTAAATTTATCTTATATTATTTTATTGTTATATAATGAAAAAATAGTTATTCTAATGTGGAGATTTATGTGAATAAAATAACTAAAAGTCAAATTTATCTTACATTTATAAAAAATATCATTTAATTTTGACTAATCCAATAAGAGTACTCTTAGCAGTGGACTCAACAAACTTAAAATTTAGTCAATATTTGACTAAGAAGGATAAAAAGGAACCGTAGTGGACTTAACAAAGCTACAGTAATTTTAACCTTCATCAATTCCACTGGCCTAATTTATTGAACTCCAACACTAAATATTATTTTGACATAAAAAACTTCCTCTCCCTCTTGCTTTTTGATTCTACCTGCTGCATTTCCTAGTTTCTGTTTCTTAAACATATATCCTTTGCGTAGCTTTTTACTTTTAATTTGCATCTATACCATACTTGAAAAAATATGGTCATTGAAAAAATATATCAGTTAAAAAAATATGACTGTTATAAAAAAAAACCGTTAAAAAATTTTATCCTTTCGAATAATATGAACGTTAAAAAATAATTTTTTTAATAATGAATAAATATTTAAATTAGAATTAGAATTAGAATTAAAATAAAGAAAAATATCAAAATCAATTTTTTAATAAAATAATGATAGATTTATTGAGTCTGTTATTTGGTGTTGTTGCAAAGTGACTAACTAAATTTGTAAAAGTAAATTTTCTAGTTAAATTGTGGTCAAATTTTATTGAGCCCAATACTAGTGTTCTTAGGTGCGAAAGTGCACGCCACCCAAGGAATGCTTGACACATCACCTTTTCTTTGATTTCTCAAAAAATCACCCAAAACCCATAGGATCATTGCTCATTTTGGAAGAAAAGATAAAGATCCAGTCGAGCCTAATATGGAAATCATCACAGCCCACCCTTCCATTCAAATCTTTGAAAGCTTGTGTTCGATTATAATTTTGAGTGAGATTGGAGGATTTGGTTGTAATGGGTTCAAGGTTGTTGGGGATGTTGGCCTTATTCATCCAAGGTGAATGATAAAGAGGAAGAGAAAGTCATTGAAAAAGTCAAGGGAGGAGGAAGATAACAAGATGTAGAAGAAGTGATGTCTTCGTATTGTCTTCAATTAGCATGGGGGTTTCTCAAGAACGATTTCAAAGGAGGGCATTGCCACTCATTGAAATCTCAAAACCATTTTGAGTAATGCTAGAGCCACCGCTGGTTCTAGCATGTGTATTTTGATGTGTTTTTTTCTACAGTTATTTTTTATAGAAATTTTTTTAATATTTTTAAATATTTTAAAAAATAAAATAAATTTATAATATTATTAAAAAACAATTCCTTAATCATGAAGTAAAAAAAAAATTATTAAAAAATACTTCCTTAATCACGAAGTAAAATAAAATATTTTTTTTTACTTCATGATTAAGGAAGTATTTTTTAATAATATTATAATTTTTTTATTTTTTTAAATATTTAAAATTGTTAAAAAAATCCATATAAAAATAATTGTAAAAAAAACACATCAAAAAACACATGATAGAGCCAGCAATGACTCCCAGCGGGCCAAACCATTTTAACTATATCATCATTGTCTACAAGAGAATTTTGTGGCTTACATTTGACATAAATATTATCTTGAGCATTCATGATTTTGGCTTGTCTTGCATATTATCACATCTATCGTTGAAGCTATTGAGTTTAACATCTTACTCCAATGTTTTCATTTTCGCTATTAATCGCTCCAACGTGACATAAATTGAGATCATCTGCTATTCCAAATGATCCAAGCGCTCTTCTCTACAACACATACGTCAGCCCAGTATCGCCCGCTCTGATATTAATTGTTCCAGCCCGGATGATAGATCCAGTAACAAGGACGTATTTAATGGTAAAAGTAAGTTATTAAAGGTATTCATGCAAGGAAAATGCTAGTTGAACCGATAAAAATGACCGATTGAATTTCTAATTTCTAATTTTTAATTAATTTTTAAGTAATGATAAAGGAAGTGAATATTAATGAATTGATATTTTTTTATTTTTTAAAAATATTTAAAACTGTGTAAAAAATGATTAAAAAAAAGGTAAAAAATAAAAAAGTACATTTACACTTATCGGTACACTTCCTTCAGTTAAATATCAGTACCAGTAGCACTGTCCTTCGTGCAAAAGGTTAATCAGCCTCTATGAACCAAAAAGAAAAGGAAAAAAAAGGATGTGGAGAAGGTATAATAGATAAATCAAACATAAATTAGCAAAAATTAATTAAATATTTTCATCTCGATATGGACTTTATGTCTGGTTTGCAGCATCACAAGAGCTTAAAACCTGCAGACTGTCATTTCGCCTATAAAAGCTCACTATATTTACAATTCAAAAAAGGAAGAGAAAAGATTAACAGCTTCATACAGTTACAACAACTGCAATTACTGTCACCTAATTCTTGTTATGTCAATTCCAACACGCATTACCCAGTTTTGAACAAGTTTCACTGAAAAGTGTGAAACCGTATTAAAACATTCTCCCAACGTCATTTTTTACCTTCCCTATGCACTCCATTTTGTGCTCTTAGAAAAACAAAATGGGGGGGGCAAGCTACGACCTAAACATCATATACAGGTAAGCGCTCCTCAACGGAGACGCGGCAAATCGGGCATTTTTTACATTTCTCACAGCAGGTACTGCAATGCATTGGAAAACAATTAGCTTCACACCAGCAAAAGGGGAAAAAAAAAGTTGATTTACATGAAGTTTGCATGTTAAAAAATTATAAGTATCAAGGTGAAACGGCTACCTGCAAAGGATACGATGCCTGCATGGAAGCAGGACCACACTTATCTCTCCCTCAAAGCAAACCCTACATAGAACTTTTTCCTGAACAGCACATGTAGGCAACATTAATGGATGAAGGTGAATTCAACTTACAACAAGAATTAATTTGGGAAAGAACGGACCCAAACAAGCTAGAATGAGAACATGCAGAGATGCTTCCGCAAATTCAAGAACAAACAACAACAAACTCATCACTTTCTGATTGGACAAACAAAACTAGCATAATTGAGGATATATTCGCAGCACCTTTTGTTTTGGGTGACTGATTACACCAATGAACACCACTGATATTCAATTGACAATCAATGCTTTCAGAGTGACTAAAGCCTTCAGATATCCTAAACTCTATGGTTTTCGCCAAAGGCCACCTTTTGCCATCTCATTTTAATTGCTATTATGGTGAGACTAGCGAGTGCTTACGGCCCTACAGATAAATACGCCTTTGAGACAATTCACTTTCAAGTTTAAACAACAAAATGGAGATAATTATAAACAATTTTATGTGATAAATGTTAACGTAGTTATTCTATTATACTTATTCTTACCATATATATATAGATGCTAATAGTTATTCTTACCGTATATACTCAATAGTTATCCTTACAATGTATAGATGCAAATAGTTAGGAGCTGTTACCATGTATAGTTCTTACCATGTAAAGAATGGCATATTGCCTACTCAATGAGAAAGGAGCTGCGCACAGGGCAGACTGGTTTTTCACAAAAAGTTCTCTTCGAACTCTTGTTTGCTGAGTATTTTGACATGGTATCAGAGCAAGTTCATAATTCTTGACATCGTGTTTTTTGGTTCGGTGCTTGGTTTCGGCGCCTTCTGTTGCATCTCTCTGGTTTGGTTCTTGTTTCGGTGCAGTCTGTTGTGGTTTCTGGATTTCGGCGCACTTTCTAGTTCAGTTCTTGCTGGTTTGGTACTTGTTTCGGCGCAATCTTCTGGTTCAGTTTTCTTTCGGGCCCTTTTGTTCCTGGTTTGACTACAATTTTGGCACTTTCTGTTGTGGTTTTCTGGTGTGGTAATATTTTTTTTTTTACAACTGTTTGATTTCCTGGTCTGGGTTTTATCTGCCCGTCTTTTTTTTCGTGCTTGTCGCTACACTCTTTTGGTGGGCTAATTTATTCTTGGTTCCATCATGTCATCAGATAAATTAGACTCGTTCCATATTTGTTTTACTAGCAAAAATTATTCTGCTTGGGAGTTTCAGTTTCAATTATTTGTCAAAGGAAAAGAATTATGGGGTCAGATTGATGGGAGTGATCCCGCACCTAGAGATGTAGAGGCCTTGTCTAAGTGGGAAATCAAGGATGCTCGGGTTATGACTTGGATCCTTAGCTCAGTTAAGGATCACCTTGTTCTCAATCTAAGGCCTTACAAAAATACCGCTGACATGTGGAATTACCTCCACAAGGTTTACAATCAAGACAACACGGCTGGACTTTTCAATTGGAGTATGAGATGGCTAATTTCACACAGGGAAGTCTCTCCATTGAGGAATATTTTTCTGGTTTTCAAAATCTTTGGGCTGACTATTCAGACATTGTTTATGCTAATGTTCCCGCTACAGCTCTCTATGTTGTTCAAGCCGTGCATGAAATAAGCAAGCGCAATCGATTCTTGATGAAGCTCCGTTCCGAATTTGAAATTGCAGTTCTAATATGATGAATCATCATCCTGTACCCTCTCTGGATGTGTGTTTTAGTGAACTTCTTCGTGAGGAGCAGCATATAGTAACTCAGGCTGCCATAGAACATCGGGGTAATGTTAGTGCATCTGTTACTATGGCATATGCAACACAAGGGAGGAATAAGGGTAGAGACATGCGTGTTGTCCAGTGCTTTAGTTGTAAAGCTTTTGGTCATATTGCTCGAGATTATCCCAAGAAGTTCTGTAACAACTACAAAAAACAGGGTCATATCATCTCTGCTTGACCCATTCTACCTGAAAGGAAGCACGATACTACTTATCATGCCTCTGCTGGTACCTCTAGTTCTGCTGCATTGTCTGATACCTCGTCGATTGTTCCTATTCCTGCTCCTACAGCCTTAGTGAACCCGAACACACTCACTCTTGAAATGGTACAACAGATGATCATTTCTGCTTTTTCTACTTTTAGGCTCTCAGGTAATCATAAAGTTTCTTCTAAGCCATGGTATTTTGACTATAGAGCCTCTAACCATATGACCAATACTGTTATTCCTCTTTTCAATGTCAGAAATTATGATGTAAATTTGAAAATTAAGACCGTTGATGGCAGTTCTCTGCCGATCAGTGCTGTTGGTGATCTTTCCTCTTCCTCAACTGGTGTTTTTGTGTCTCCTGACCTCTTCACAAATCTTATTTCTATTGGTCAATTGGTTGATAATCATTGTAATGTCCATTTCTCTGGTTCTAGTTGTGTTGTGCAGGATCAAGTGTCAGGGAAGATGATCGCAAAGGGGCCTAAAGCGGGACGCCTCTTTCCTATCCACGTTTCTCCTTCCACCATTATTCCTAGTTTTCCTTTACTTTCCTTTGCATGTAATGTTGTTGGTTCTGGAAATAAGATGTGGCATAGACGTCTAGGCCACCCAAATTCTGATATACTTCGTACTTTGTTTAATTCTGGGTTATTGGGAAATAAAGCATGTTTTTCTCTTGATCTTTCTCTTGATTGTACATCCTGCAAACTTGGCAAAAGTAAAGTTCTACATTTTCCTCATCATGCATCTCG
Organism: Juglans mandshurica; assembly: GCA_022457165.1. Lineage (NCBI taxonomy): Eukaryota > Viridiplantae > Streptophyta > Magnoliopsida > Fagales > Juglandaceae > Juglans > Juglans mandshurica. Next base: position 25,031,138 of record CM039625.1, on the reverse strand, counting down.
TGCCTCAAAATGTTTCGATATTATTCATAGTGATATTTGGGGGATTGCACTTGTTGTTTCTCATGCGCATTACAAGTAATTTGTTACTTTCATTGATAACTTTAATCGCATTACTTGGGTTTACTTCCTACGGGCTAAGGTTGAAGTTTTTTCAATATTTAAGCGCTTTCTTGCACTTCTTGAGACTCAATTCTCTGACAACATCAAGGTCTTGCACTCTGATTCTGGCGAAGAATACATGTCTAATGAGTTTCAGGATTTTCTTCAAAGCAAAGGGATCATCTCTCAGCGTTCTTGTCCTTCGACACTGCAACAAAATGGTGTTGCTGAGAGGAAAAATCATCACCTTCTTGATGTAGTAAGAACCCTTTTACTTGAATCATTTGTTCCTCCTCGTTTTTGGTGTGAAGCGCTTTCTACTTCGGTTCATTTGATCAGTCGCTTACCATCTCCTACATTACATCATGTTTCTCCCTTCTTTAAGTTGTTTGGCAATTCTCCTTCATATTCTGATCTTCAGGCATTTGGTTGTGTTTGTTTTGTGCATCTCCCTACTTATGAATGACATAAACTTACTGCTCAATCTGTTAAGTGTGCTTTTCTTAGTTATGCTATATCTCAAAAGGGTTATGTTTGTTATGATCCCGTTGCTCATTGTATACGAGTTTCTAGGAATGTGGTTTTCTTGGAAAATCAATATTTCTTTCCATTTCATGCTGAGCTGTCATTTGCATCTTTATCTTTTCTGTCTAGCTTTTATGATTCCCCGGCAATTGTGGAAAGGTTCAAACCTGGTTTTGTGTATGAAAGACATAGTCGACATTAGTCTGGTTCCACTTCCTTTGCGCCCCCTCACGATCTTGACCCGGCGCCTGATCCTACTCCTGCTTCCACCACTCTTCGCCGGTCTACTCATCTTCTCGACCCCCTAATCGATATGGTTTCTTCTCTCTCGTCTCTCTTGTAGCTACTTTATCCTCTATTTCTATTCCCACTTGCTACAAACAAGCCATGGAACATGAGTGTTGGCAAAATGCAATGCAAACATAACTTCAAGCACTTGAGGACAATCACACTTAGGATATTGTTCCTTGTCCTCCTACAGTCAAACCTATTGGGAGTAAATGGGTTTTCTCTGTAAAGCTTCGTTCTGATAGCTCTTTGGACCGATACAAAACTCGCCTAGTAGCTCTGGGTAACAAACAGGAATATGGGATTGAATTATGAGGAGACATTTGCTCCTGTTGCCAAAATGACCACGGTTCGAACCATCATAGCTATTGCCGCTTCCTAGTCGTGGCAACTGCATCAGATGGATGTGAAGAACGTCTTTCTTCATGGTGATATCCAAGAAGAGATCTAATGAAGCTTCCCTCTGGTATGACTACTTCTTCTCCTCATGATGTCTGTAAGTTAAGGCGTTCTTTGTATGGGCTCAAGCAGGCTCCCCGGGCTTGGTTTGAGAAGTTTCGTAATACACTTCTTATCTTCAATTTTATACAAAGTCAGTATGATTCTTCTCTCTTCCTCCACAAGTCTACATCGGGTATATGTCAAATTGGTCTGAATACCCTTTCCATAGGGTTTGCTTTCATTATATAGAAAAGATTTACATATTGATTGCCAGAATTCTAGCGCCTAAAAGCTAAACAAGGTAAGTATTTCCAACCTTATTTACAGACTAATTATCTTATATATACAATCTAGATATGGAGGAAAACATTTCTAAAATAGTACAAATCAAATCCCGTAACATCCACCCTCAAATTGATGCTGGTAGATCAAGAAACATCAATTTGTCAACCAAGAACTGATGTCGGTGCCAAGAAAGAGCTTTGGTAAATATGTTTGCAATTTGATGTTCAGTTGAAATGTGAGGAAGAGTAATTACATGTTTGTCACATGATTCACGTATGAAATGACAATCGACTTCGATATGTTTCATACACTCATGGAAGACAAGATTAGCGACTATCTGAATAGCACTGGTATTATCAGCATGAAGAGGAGTGGAATGATGCTAAGAAAACCAAGTTCACCCAATAACCCACGAAGCCATGTGATCTTAGAGCATGCAGAAGATATAGCACGATACTCAAACTCAGTGGAAGACTTGGAAACTCTGTCTTGTTTCTTACTCTTCCAAGAAATGAGAGCATTGCCTAAAAACATGCACCAGCCAGTAACAGAGCGACGAGTATCCACACATCCGGCCCAATCAGCGTCACTATACCCCACCAACTGTAAGGAAGATTCCTTAGGAAAGAACAACCCGCGTGTAGAGGTGCCCTTCAGATATCGGATAATGCGGCGAACAGCGGCTAAGTGAAGATGTCAGGGTGCCTGCATAAATTGACTGACCTACTGCACAGCAAAATAAATGTCAGGACGAGTAATCGTCAAGTAGTTCAAACTTCCAATGAGTTGCCGATACAAGGATGGATCTGATAGAAGCTCGCCTTCCTCCTGACAAAGCTTAAGATTTACCTCCAAAGGAGTAAAAACGGAATTACCCGATTGGAGACCAGCCAATGAAATCACTTTCTGCTTGTATTTGTACTGATGTAATAATGTACCAGTCAGAGTAAGGTAATAATGAAATCACATACTTCTTAGGACTGGAAGTTCATCATCGGGCCAATAGTATTTTCTTGAACCAGCATAAGTATATTCAAGATCTTATTACCTTGGCTGGTTTGGAGAGCACTTCTTCTATTGATACTCCTATGGAGGTAAATGTCAAATACAAGAAAGATGAAGGAGACCTTCTAGATGATCTTACTCTCTATCGGCGTCTGGTTGGGAGTCTTATCTACTTGACCACTACTCAACCCTTTATCTTCTATGTCGTTCATCAAATCAGTCAGTTTATGTCTTCTCCTCGGCATCTCCATCTTGCTGCAGTTCGACACATCATCCGCTATCTTTGAGGTTCGCCTACTCGTGGGTTATTTTTTCCTACAGGCTCATCTCTTCAACTTGTTGCCTATAGTGATGCTGATTGGGCTGGATGTCCGGCTACGCGTCGATTTACTACGGGTGGGTGTATGTTTTTCTGTAATGCCTTAATTTCTTGGAGATGTAAGAAATAAGATCGTGTTTCTAAATCCTCTACTGAGGCTGAGTATCGTGCCATGTCTACTGCTTGTTCTGAAATTGTATGGCTACACGATCTTCTTGAGGAGCTAGGGTTTCCTCAAACTACTTCCACCCCTCTTCATGCTGATAACACTAGTGCTATTCAAATTGCAACCAATCCCATCTTCCATGAACGCACCAAGCACATTGAGGTTCATTGTCATTCTATTCGCGACACCTTGGAAAGTGGGGTGATATCTCTTCCTTACATTTCTTCTGATCTCCAAGTGGCTGATGTCTTCACCAAAGCCATAACTCGACAACGGCATCAATTTCTTGTTGGTAAATTGTTGCAGGTTGACTTACCAACATCAATTTGAGGGAGGATGTTAACGTATTTATTCTAGTATACTTATTCTTACCATATATAGATGCTAATAGTTATTCTTACCTTGTATACTTAATAGTTATTCTTAATATGTATAGATGCTAATAGTTAGGAGCTGTTACCATGTATAGTTCTTACCATGTAAAGAATGGCATATTGCCTACTCAATGAGAAAGGAGCTGTGCACAGGGCAAACTGGTTTTTCACAAAAAGTTATCTCCGTACTTTTGTTTGCTGAGTATTTTGACAATAAAAGCCTCTCAAGTTGCAAAAAGCATCTTCAGAGCAACTGTTTTAACAAGTTAACTAGTAAGGCCCTACAAATAAATATTGGAGTTGTACAAATTCTCGAAAGTAACAAGGCTACAACATCTATAGATATCAGGACTCAATTTTTTTTTATCAGTAAAGAATAATTACTGATGAGAAAAGTAAGCATAGCCCAAAATACACGAGACATATACTAGAGCAACACCTATGTATGCATGATTGTCTATCAGGACTGAACTATAATGATGCCTATTAACAAGTGTTGATGCATAAACTATAGCAAGTTTTATAATTGACTATAATGGAAACTCATGCACATTCCATAAATTGAATATTTTCTTGAAATAGTATTCAAATTTAATCTCAAAAACCACATGCACGTATTTTGCATGATTGAGCTATAAAACCTTAATTACAACTAGATAACTAAACCCCGAGGTGAAATTAAGTTGACCACAAACAGAAATTTAAACTAGTTGCAAGTCAATGTTTTTGGATGTATAAGTTAACAAATGCGCAAGTTCACATTAAATATCCATGCCGTTGTTAAACTAGAGGCAAGGATGAGAAGATTACATTTTGAAGTCTTTCAAATTCCTGCTGGCTGTAGTTTGTGATTTCTGCCTGCTCACCTAAAGCTGCTTGCAGTCTCCAAACCTGAGACAAACAAGAATCATAAATTCAACACAACAGAACAGTAATTGTCTCATTTATAATTTAGGGAAGTAGCCGATATTTGGTAAACAACAAAATAAAATAAAAAAGCTAAAGCAATATAGAAAAAAATAATGTATCTATATGCATATGAGGAGATGATTATCTAGCCAAAAGAAACATGCTTAGAGAATTGTGATCACCTCCTCTGCGAGATCCTTTTTAGGCATTTTCTTCACAATCTCTGGCGGATAACCACAGAAAGTGCTATACCTGGGTGGTATATAATCAATGTACAATATCAGCCCAATACAGAGTGCAAAGTCCTTTGAAGAATTTCATATGGCAAATAAAGATATAATGCAGCAGCTAGAGCCAAAACACCACTGACAGAAGGTGAACAAGCCATGTTTTAATGATCTAGAGATGAACGCATTTCACATGAAATAAGGAGAGTCCTCATTCATATTTGGCATCCCTATACATAAACAATCTAATTTATATTTTTTTAAGTACCCATAATAGGATTGTGTGTGAGCAGGAGGCTTCCGTGGCCGAGCTTAGGGAAATTTCTAATGGTTCACCACAGTGGAATGTCTGCTTTATTAGGGCAGCCCATTATTCAGAAGTTGGTGCTTTCACAAAATTTTCAATTTGTTGTGCTCATTAGGAGTAAGTAATGAAGAGGGTGACAAGATGCTTTGGGTTCCCTCTAGGAAAGGAAAAATTTGTGTACATTCATTCTATGAGGCCATCACTACTCAGGACAATAATCCTTTTCCTTGGAGCATCTAAAAGTGTAAGGCACCTCATAAGACTGCCTTCTTTGTTTGGAAAGTTTCCCTAGAAAAGATCCTAATCATGGGCAACCTAAAGAAATGTCGGATCATCGTTCTTCATTGGTGCTGTATGTGTAAAAAGGTGGAGAAACAGTGGGTCAATTGCTCTTCCACTATGAGGCTGCTAGGCCGGAATGATTTTTTCAGCAGAGTTGGGTTAGCATCATTATGCCTGTAAGATCTTTGTGGCAATCCCCAAATTGCTGCAGTATGAAATATGGCTCCCATTTTCTTATTGTGGTGCCGGGGGAAAGGGGGGGGGGGGGGGGGGATGAACAGGGCTTCGAAGATCGGGAACACTATCTAGGCGACCTTAAAAGTTTACTTTTAATTTAATAAAGTTCCTGTGTATTCGGGCTACGCCTTTTTCTATTGATAAAGTTTTACTTTTACTTGTCAAAAAAAAAAAGTTTACTTCTCATTACTTCATTTCTCTGGGCTATAGCTATAGACTTCAATGGACTCAGTTCTCATGATTTCCTTGTATCTTATCCTTAGCTCCTAAGTAGGTATACTCTTTTGTATACATCTAGTGTACTCTTTTGTAGTTCAATTGGTCAGAGCACCGCCCTGTCAAGGCGGAAGCTGCAGGTTCGAGCCCCGTCAGTCCCGACGGATCCCAATCCAATTCCAATAAAAAAAATGGTGTGGTCAATCATATGAGAGAATTCAAAAGGATTTCTTATGGGGGGAACTGTCGAGGAGTTCAAGTCTCATCTAATCAACTAGTCAAGATCCACACTCCAATCTCTCCAGGAGGGTTGGGAGTCAGAACTTTGCTAGTGTTCAATCGTGCTCTAATGGGTAAATGGCTAAGTTCACTATGGCATTATGTGGGAAGGTGGTGTTCTAATGAAATCAGCAGGCTGGGGTTGGTGTGAAAAAAAAAAAAAAAAAAGGTTGGGGGATTTTCTCTAGCTTTATCAGATTCAAGGTGGGCATGGGACTAAGATTTGATTTTCTCATCACATTGGGTGCAGCAATCAAACTTTGAAGGCAGTTTTTTTGGAATTGTTCAGACTTCCTCGCAATCAGGAGGCCTCGGTGCTAGACTCTTAGCAACTCTCCAACAACACTAGACATTGGAATCACTTTTATTCGATCGGCTCAAGATTTGGATTTGGATTTGTTTTCCTCATTATTCAGCCTTTTGTACTCCACTAGGTTAAGCGATGGTGATGAGGATAAGATTTGGTGGGTGCTGTCCAGATGAAGAAATTTTGAGGTCAAAACTTGTTATCAACTATTGTGTGAAAAACCTTTTGTACTCCACTAGACATTTTTCTGAACAAATCTCCATTGCAGACGGCATGCTGTGTGGATAGGTATGTTGGGGAAGATTCTAGCTATGGATAATTTGAGGATTGGTGCTGCATGTGCAAGAAAAGTGGTGAAACAATTGATGATTTATTGCTACACTAAGAAGCTGCTAGAATAGTATGGGCCTCAGTCTTCCAACTTCTTGATGTTCATTGAATGATGTCCCAAAGGGTTGTAGAGTTGCTGACTTGTTGGAGAAGTCCAAACGTAGGTCATAGCAGAATGGTAGTTTGGCGAATGGTTCCATTTTATACCGAATGTAGTACTTGTGGAATGAACATAATTCTAAAAACTTTGAAGAATGTTGCTTGACCTTAGAACCATATTGCTAAAAACTCTTTATTTCTAGATATCAACACTTTGTTTTCTCCTCTTCCAAATCTGGTTCTTTCTCTTATATATAGTAACATACTGCACTAAATAAAACTGACTGATAAAAAAATTAAAAAACAGCATAATGTCTAATGCACATTTACGATTGACAATTTGCACGAAACTATAGTGTGAAGAACATGACAACAACAAACAAGGAGTAGACAATCACAAAATGACACATCTAAGTAGAATTTCTCAAAATCTGGTAGCACATGCACAAGCAGGCCTTAGTATTACTGCCAATGGAAAATAAAAAGGACCAGAAAGATGATCATAATATAAATATAAATATAAAGGCCAAAAGAAAACTGATTCAAACATGTTACTCAAAAAGGAAAAAAAAAATCAAGTGCAAGTTGGTAGATGCCATTAGAAAAAATTCCGTACAACAGAATAATTCTTCCTGTAGCAGAGCAGCACATGGATGTTTTTCTTATTTTGATAAGCAAATGGGCATTTTTATATGATTTGATTACGATCAATTTTAGGGAAGCTTATAACTTTGAAATTCTAAAATATGGGAAAATGACATAGAAGGCTCATGATTCAATTCAGGCTATGAAAGATTTGAGTTGTGAAGGGTCTCAAGAGGTGCTGGAAACAGGAACAAGGCTGCAGAATTTTATTGGCAGCAGGTATTTGAAGGGAATCGATTTTTGAAATTAGGAATTTGTGACTTACCCGAGAGAGAGAGAGAGAGAGAGAATAGGGGTCTGTTTTGACTGGAAAATAGTAGGTTAAGTGGGGTTTCAAATAGGGTAAGAAAAAAAAAATGGTTTGGAGGTGTAACAGGAAGAGATTTCAAGCTCTTGGATGGCTGTCAGGACTGTTTCACAGCAAATCTGGAATTCTAGCAGATCTGGTTTTGTGAGTTGAGGCTAATGAAAGGCAGGTGCCGCTACAGTTTTTATCATATGAGTTTTTGGATTCTAAGGATAAGTTATCAACGTCAAATTGTATAGTCTGAGAATTAGAGAAAGAAAAAGATGAAAATGATAGATCTAGCCATTCCAATCAGATTCAGCTTTTCTTGACAACACAACTTGGAGAAGAATTGCATCATATATCAAGAGCAGAATTGCGGCAAAACGTTCAGGAAACTCTGCATTACATCAATGTTTATAGAAAACTAATCCAAAATTAAACCCAATTCTAATAATAATTGGGGTTCCCTCTCTTATGAATAAAACTTCTTGATTACCTATCAAAAAATAATAATTGGGGCTCCTAACAAGACTTGGACTCTTGATAAGACTTGAACTTTCAGTAAGACTTGACTTCTAAGATGACTTCAACAGTTGAAGCTCTGACTACTTAATTGAAACTAAAGAATTTTAAGACCATGAATGATAGGGGAAAAACAGAAAATAATATTTTTTTTTTATAAGTAAAATAGTATATTAAATCCAGATTACGATAAATTACCCAAACTTCAGCCCATACCCAAAAATCTGAAATTTACAAACCGGATTCTAGTCACTTGCATTAAAAGCAAGCATTTTCTATCCCATGAATATCATACCTCAAGGAACAAGAGTCAATTAGTTGCTGCAATATGTTCACCTTCAGGACTCACATGCCACCAAATTTATTTGACCTGTTTTACGTCAGTGATTTTGCATCTATTGCTAAATTTATTTCTTATAATTTTCCTCTAACACATCCAATTTTTCTTTTAAATTTCTAATTCACTCTTTTGGATATAAATCACAAGGATTCAAAGAACTACAAGGGGGAGAAAAAAGAAAGACTTGCTGACAGGATGTATTCAATCTTTCAAAATGATAATTACCCAATCACATATGTTCACATAAACAATCAAAGCACACCAAGATATGGCAACTTTTTTTTAAAGAAATAGTCAAAATAATTGCATCGAATCCATTTTCTATTTTGGAATGAACAATGACCAGCTTACACTTTGCCTTTTATAATATTTGCATATAGTCCACTTGCAAATACCAAATCAAAAGTAAACAATACTAACCCAGAAGTCCCCTGCTGTAAAAGCCGGGCCTGTTCTTCTCGACTACCTTCATCAATTGACCACCAACCCAAGAGCCTGTTATTGAAGACTTTCAGATTAAGAATCGGTTCATAGCAAATTCAATGACATTATTGATTTGTATGTTCAGAGTCTTGCCTATTCAAGATTTTCTAGGGAGGAGAAAGAAGCCCTTACCTGGAACCATGGTGCAAGAAGCCCAAGCAGTCATGAGCTCTTTGAGAAAATCTAAAATATAATCCTGTGCCAGCTCCACTATGAAGTAAGAGTACAATTTTCTCCACCAACCTAGAGGCAGCAACTAGTAGACCAACACCTTGCAGGAGAAAAACTGGAGAGAAGAGAACTGGCAGTGGTATATGCTTAGCATCAGCAGGTGTTCCCTGAAATCAGAAACTGTTATAGGTCTATTGAGAATAGGGTAATGATACCCTTACACCTCCGTTACTACTGCTTGACTACTTAGCCGTTATTTTTTTCTTTTTGCTATTTGAATCTGGATTAAGAATCCCATAATATGACCTTCTTGCATAATTTAGAAGAAAATCAATTCAATCAATCAATGTAATCATATAAATTAATTCAAAATAAATTCAATTTTATAAAAATTGACTTAGAGTAAAAGAAGGTCAAGTTTTATAAATTTGAATTTATTTTTAATTAAATTACATGATTACGTTAGCTGATTGAATGTATTTTCTTCTAAATTATGCAAGAATGTCATGTTCTGAGATTTTTAATCCAGATTCAAAGAACAAAAAAAAAAAAAATAGATAGGTAGTAAAGCTGTAGTAAAGAAGGTGTAAGAGTATCATTACCCTTGAGAATATATCCCAAATACTAGTCATTTCCACAACTTAAAAACACACCTCTAAGCGCATACAAAGGAGGATTTGAAAACCAATCACTGGAATTTTCATGATATGGCCACCAATGTCCTGCAGACTGCACATTCTATCTTCCTGTTGATCGTCCTCTGGAGAGACTACTAAACCACTGTGCCAGTCAAGATATCTGATAGTCGCAGAAGATGAACTAGCTTCCCTTGTGCGAGAGTTACTATGAATCATCGGATTAGACCACTTCGTACAAACAAGAAAGGCAAAGCATTCTGCAATACTGTAGTTTTTATTAAGAAAAAAAAAAGGTTCAGAATTTCGTTGTCATTCAAAACCTTGAATATAAACAATGAAATGTCAATGTCCCAAGTAACTTTGCTAAAAAAATAAACATTAAACAATATAATGCTTACCCAAAATTTATAAATAAGTCCCACCAGCCAAGAGCACCCACATCACCTGTTACATCATGTGCACGAGTACAATGGATCAATTTAATGTATACAGACAAAGTATACTGCTGAATAATTAACAGAAAGCAAGATACCATCCAAAATGTGACAAACAACAGCAATGCCTAATTACCGAAGATTCCCAGTCCAAAAATTAGTACGATTCAGGAATTTAGAAATTCAGGTGAATTAAAGAAAAATTCTCTGCAAAATCTTAACCATGTATGCAGCAAATATACGAACGCAAAACAAGACATCCAACATGCCATGGACATGTAGGGCTGTCAGTTTTTTACACGACCCGCAGACCCAACACGTTATAATATGGTTAGATTTGAGCATAATCAAGTTCTCATTTCACCCAAATTTGACCAGATTAATTGTGTCCAAGTGACCCAATTAGCCAAAAAAAAACTAGTCAATCAGTCATGGATTAGTCAGTCATCCCGTGACACAATTGACCTGCCACATTTTTTTTCCCAGAAATTGAGTTTTCCACTGAAAAGTATGACACTTATTTTAAGTCTTTTCTTAATTTTTCTTAAATAACCTATGCCTTGTTATCCAATAGCAAGAAGAATTAATTTTTGTGAATATTTTTTCCTCTTTTTCATTTTTAATTTTTTTACAAGTCAAATGGGTTGTATCAGGTCAACCTAACCGTACACAACCCAAATAAATAAACGGGTTGTGTCAGGTCAACCCGTGAAACAAACGTTGTAGAATTTGGATCAGGATTATTGACTTGTTTAATTATTCAGGTCGGGTTAACTCAAAATGACCTGACCCGATTGACAGCCCTACATGGACACATGGAAACAATTAAATAAATAAATAAAGACAGCACAGCGGGGAACCTAAAAAATGGCACAATGAGGCAAATAAGGTACATACTACGTGGTACAAGGTACATGGAGTCAAATGGGTTGTGTCATGTAGATTTGGATGGCCATAAATATGGTGCTACTCGATGCATACGATAAATGTGCAACAGTTATAATACAATGGATCAAGCAACTGTAGCCTAAAGCGGGATCATGAGACTGCAACATAAAGCTTATGAGAGTGTAGTGCATTTTGTTGTAGTAATGCTGAATATTATGGGGAGTAAAAGAAATTACCACTCAGCTTCAGGAGGGTGAAGACTGTAGCAGCAGCAAAGAAGACCATGGATATTGCTACCCAAAAGTGCTACAAGCAACACATTGGCAGATACTTTAGTCCTTTCAAATGTTCATTTTTAAGTTCAATAACAGTACTTAAAAAGTGAACATATGCGGAGGATGAAACCCAGATTATTTTCAGAAATCCTCGACAGGTTCACGGTCAATATCAAATCAACAGTTCATATTCCAAACTAACACGTTCAAAAATTCCCCAAGTTTGTGATCAACATACTTGGATGTTAAAGTTAATATCCAGACATGCATCTCTTACAAAGAACATGAAATGAAAGCACAGGTAGACTGGATGTACCCAAATCATTTTGACAGATGCACTTCCAAAATTTATCCAACAGTATATGTTAAAACCCAATGAATGTCATTAAATAAACAAGAGTTTGACAATCCTGCATTTTTCTAACAAAAAGTTACGTTCCCATGGAGAAGTAAATTTATAGGAGGCATAATTTTGATATTGGAGACGAGCAATGTTTACTCAGTATCGGACACGAAAAAAAAAGGAACGGAAAGAAAAAAGAACACACAAACGAAGGCTGTATCTTTCAATTCTTCCCAATGCAAAACTCAATCCAACTTCAGGTCATTCATACCCATTTGATCGGTTGGCAAGTCTATGCAAACCCCCCACCCCCCTGAGTAAAGACAGGTCATTCCCCCATTATATCTGTCTGCAATATCTACAATGTGGCATTGATTTCATTGCAAAACTTTCTATTATAAAGACTAATTTTTCTCCCTATATAAACTTCAAAAGATTGTAAACTTCCAGCATGTCATAAGTTCTTGAGGTTTAACAGCTCAGAACATTCTTTGGTCATCTTGTTTGACGGTAAAAAAATTCACATTCTCCTCATTAAAATAAGTTTATTACATTAAATATATGTTAATATAGCAAGGATTGTTATTCATAAAAAATATAGCTAGGATTGTCATATGAATCGGTGAATCCACAATAAGTAGTAATCATATACGGAAACCCATTGACCATTGAGAAACTAATCAATAGACCTACAGGAAGCGTCTGCCATACAGCCTCATCACTCATGCTTTCTTCATCTCCAGGCATTAAAGCCCTGCACATTCTGAAACAATTACAGTTACAATGCCTGAACTATACTTATTCAAAACAAATTAACGGTAATTGATGTGATGTAAGCATAAGGTTATACAGCCACATGACAGTGTGTCGAAGGCCTTTGGACAAGTGTTCTTCAAAGTTTTATCCTTTTCCCCTTTTTTGTGTGTGTCAATAACTAAGTGTCCTATTTTATAATTGAGCAGTAGAGGCAATAGAGGCTGCATCACCAAAAAGTTGCAATTACCATATTTAGAGGGAAACTAATAATGACAGTAGTAATAACAGTAAAACTATTGTGCTACAATCAAGGAAAATTGACACATCACGCATAATAAGGAAATAAATTCAGTCTGTAAAGGATGATCTTTGAAATTCAGAAGAAGGAAAGGAAACAAAACTGAAGACCAAGATACCGGGCAAGAGAAACTCCCGTTGGAAAACCTTCTTCCTTCCACCAAACTCTGATCGCAAACAAGATTCTTAAATCTGGATTCAAAAATGAATCCCTAATCTCTCAACCACTCATAGGAGAGATAAATTCTATACTTTTCAGTCATCTTTCACCTAAAGAGAATCTTTTGAGCTGTTGGCAGAAGAAGGGTTCTCGGTTTTATGGATTACTAAGAGAATTAGGGGGCCTAATCGATCAGTGTCATTGGGCATGATCAGTGAGAAAGAAAATACCTGAAATTATCAGCCAGAATAATTATTTCAAGTGCCAGTAGGGGAAGAAAGACCATCTTCAAGTTTACAGCTGCAAAACCATGAACTGTATGAAAAAGTAATGCATTACTTAGCATGATGAATCACTGGATAATTGCAAGCCCAGCAATCATGAATTAGCTCGGATGAGGCCAATAAGTCAAAAACCAAATTCATTCCCAAGACATGAAAAGATATATAAAAGCAAAATAACTGGAAGGCCTTAGAACTAGTTGTCACAACAAATCTTTAATAACCAATAACAAGGTGACAGTTGTTTACCATAAATGCTCTCAAGATATACACAAAGGAGTAATTCAAACGCTACAAGCAATGGTGTCGCAACAATTGCATGGCATGGTGCCCACTGTCCAAAACAGAGAGATTTTATTGGCACCCATTACATATCTAGATCATACTTTGGAGATATCTATATTCACAGAAGTAATGAGGGAATCAGTCTAGTGAAATAATCTTCAGAGCTGTAGATAAGCATAAAGACATACATTACGATTATGCGGAACTGATGGAGCAGGTAATGAGAATCTCCCTCGGGCAACAACTGCATGAAATATCCAAAGCGGGAAAAAAATAATCCTGCACATTGATGTCAACACAGATGGTAACTAAACTTTTTTTTTTCCTTTTTTGTGAGTGGGGATTTGGTACAGTGAGAGTATCAAGAGCTCTAGATTGCAAGAATATATCCCTTTTCAGGGACTAAAATCACAACACGGTACAATTCTTACATAAATGAATTACAATTCTTCTCTATCAAGCCCCAAACCCACCTTGCCTGAACCACACTAGCAGGCTAGCAGCCACCTCTGTAGCAGAGGGAGGAGCTTAGAGCCTTAGACTCATCCCTTCCACCCCCCATCACCATATTTCCCCATTAGCAGCTGTTTCCACCTTTCCAACCTTCTTCTTGCACCTCTAGATTTTTCTCTAGATATTTTAAGGATAACTTTGAAAGGTAGATCTGCAACTCCAAAGTAACCTCTTCCCCACACGCTCCAGCGCGTGAGCCACATATGCTCGTGCTAACGCTTATGTGGCTTATGCACAACCCATCCCCACCTAAAAACATCCCTTCCCCCCACTCCTTCCCAACCACGCAAAAACCCCACCTAACCAGTAGATCTTTGTACTTCCTTTTATTTATTTATTTTTTAATTTTTTTTTGGCTTGTAGGTGTTCGGAAGTTTGATCTACTGCCACAGTTGAAGTGTCAAGCGCTCTCTCAACTTTCCAAACTATGCTGGTGCTCTCTTTTGTAGAGAAGTGGTTTTTATCCATCTACCCTTATCTGAAAACACTCAGGTCACGGATTGAAGATCTTCAGCCATCATCTCAATAATTCAAACTCAATACACACCTTTCTGCTGCAGGATTATAGCTACAACATGTTTCAAAATAATCCAACCAACGGATTGCTCCAACAACCACCTTCATGGCTGCCAAATAGGGGAAATAGCCAATTATTTGATGTCACTTCCCAATTGGGTTTTGTTTTCTACATTGTATTTGTTGTTTTGGAGTGTTTGTTGGACCTCACCCCTCCTAATGTATTTATCTTTCCTCTAGTAATAAAATTATCCAAATCGGAAGGGGGAAAATCACAGCACCGTACCACACTAGTTATCCCCAAACTATTGAAAAGGAGGGAATTGCATAGAAAAGTTTTGGCCTGTTTTTTCAACCACTTCATACACAATGAGCACGGACTGAATACGGGAACAAACCACCATTTTTCTCTAAACCCAGCATAATGTACAAGTTCCTTCTTAGTTAATAATTTAACCAGCCAGATAAGTTGTTCTGCAATACAAACATTGCAAAGTTTGAATAGAGCCATAAGTCAGCTCAATCTTGGTATAAATCTTTAAGAAAAATTCTACTTATTATCCCCTACACCACACACCAACATGTGATTTGTCATTTTTTCCCTTCTATTTAAATACACACATATTGATGTGTAAATATGTGTGTTTAAACAGAAGGACAAAAATGATAAATCACATGTTGGTGTGTGGTGCGGGGATGATAAGTGTAGCATTTCTCAATTTTTAAACACGGTATGCCTGTTCCTCAATTAATAAACTTGATGTGGAAATACTTCTCTTTGGCATTTGTGAAACTATACATCATTCTAGATTTTCGCCTCGAGCATTTTGCCACTTGACTAAAAGTTTCATAAAATTGCACTTTGATTATTATAATTGTATGCTATCCTAATTAACTCACAAATAACAGATAATAACTCCATCTTCAATTATTCCAATGTGTGCTTATAGTCTGTCTAGGTGGGTGGGTGGGTGGGTGGGTGTGGATATGCATGTGCATGTCCGCATGCGTGTGCGTTGTCATAAATGTCCATAATTACCAAATCGTTGGTATCCCATTGTTTATGGTGATTTTCATAGGTTTCAGTTCTCTTATAATACAATCTTTCCAACACAACTGAAGTACACCGCAAAAATGCAAACTTGCAAGGACACATGATGAGAAAGCATAATTGAACTTTACAAGTAGAAGTTAGAACTAGCTAACAAAGCCATCCTCCAATAATCTAGAAGATGATAGGTGTGGGTATTAGCATATTGCTGCTTGAACTGCATTTGTGAACAACTCCTTTGGATCAGGAGAAAGAGAAATCCATCCAACAACAGAGAAACGCAAATTTACCACATATCTAACCCAGTGATCGATCCATTAAGGAGCTCCTGGTATAGATCGGATGATTCTAAACCATTCATGGTTTATCCCAATCTAATACGAATCCTTCATTGCATGAGCATTTTTTACACAATTAAATTTACCACCAACGCATCAGACTAGAAATTAGATGAGGCTAAATCACATATTTTTCTCACTAAACTTGTTTGAGAATTTACAAGCATTCTCCAATTACATTGTTTTGTTTGATTTTTAAAACAACCGAATACACAATTCCACAGTGAAGCTAATCAGGAAAGAAGCTTTTGCACTTTGGCTACCAGCTTTTCACCGTTAAAAGGAAAAAAAATCCGAAACATTCTGAAAACAACAGAACATTAATCTGTAGGTCCCATAATTCATTTTCTTCACTTATATTCCGAAGGAGAGTGGGGTATAGGTTTGTGGGGTCAACTGAAAAAACAGTTTTTACGAGGTAAATAACGAAAAATAAACTAAGCCCATGAGCTCCAACATCAATTAATGCCCCAAACAAAAGGTCAAGCAAAACCCACAAAATTGTAACACTCTTCCATTCCACTGCCATTGCAAAGAAATCAAAATCCATTACCAAACCAATAGAAACCAAAGTTAACAAACACCACAAAGAAATATGTATATATGTACAAATAAAATTTCAATATTATTTCCTATAAATATAGGGAAACTGACCACCAGGAGTAGGAGACGACATGGTCGAGCTTGAAGACGAACAAAAGCGTGAAGCACAAGAGGACGCCATGGGCTGCCACGGCCTGTACGGACTCCAATACTCTCCGCCAACTCGTCATTTGGAAACCCAGAAATTCTCAACTTTAACACAAACCAGAAAAGGAGAGAGATAGAGACCGAGAGACAGATTAGCAATTTCTATTTGAAGATAAACGAAAAGAAATGTATAGGAATAATCCCCAAGACAGTCACTTCCTCTGTGAAGAGCTAGAAGCAGGATTTCTCGGAGGAAAGACGAAGGTTATCAGCTTTCAGTGGGCGCGAGGAGGGAAAGGAATACATCATCATTATTAATGCTATGCTATGAGCTATCTCTTTGATGAATATAAAACAAACAAACAAAACGCATTACTGCTGCTTTCACTCTCTCTCTCTCTCTCTCTCTCTCTGTCTCTGAAGATTTTGTGTACTATAAAATTCCGTCCCTCTTAACTTTCCTTTCACGGCAAAGCAAAGTCTTGTTGTGTTTGTTTTCACATATTTTTTTGTTGGCTTCAAAAGAATTTTCCTCGTGGAAAGATTTTTTGCTCCCTTTTTGTATGATTGTCTTTTTCTTTACTTATTTGGTGAAAATAGAGAAAACAAAAAAGGACTTAATGATGATTGCAACTTATGTCTAGATTATTTTCAGGAAACTTATCATCTCATCTTATCATTACATCTTTTTTAAATTTTTATATAAAATAAAATAAATAATTCTATTTTTTTAAATCTCAAAATAAAAATAATATTAACAATATATATTCTAACAATATTTTATTCAACTTTTAATTTTAATATAAAAAAATCTCATATCATCTCTGAAAACAAACTAAGCTTAGTTCTCCTTTGAAATTTGAGTTCAGTATAATTTTAAACTGAATTTAACATTTAAACACTCAATTATTAAATCATTAAACTCATTTAAACTCAAAATCTCTTTATACATTGACTCACAACCTTTTTCAATTCAACACATATTTACACGTGGGACTCACAATCTTTTTTAACTTCCCATAAATATATCTAAATTCATCTTAACATCCAAACACATCTAAACTCATCTTAGGTAGGCTCCACAAAACTCACTTCACAATCTCAATTCACTACTATTTATAAATAATTTAACTCATCTCATCTTATCATTACAACTTTTCTAAATTCTCGCACAAAATATAATAAGCAATTCAATTTTTTTTCAAATCTCAAAATAATAATAATATTAAAAAATAATATTTTATTTAACTCATCTAAAATTATATCATCTTATCTCACTATCCAAAAAATCCTAAAATTATTCTTCAAATTTTGAGATTATTTAAAAACTGCATCATCTTGATTTTGAGATTTGTTTTTCAAATAACAAAACCATGTCGCCTTAATTTCACTCATAGACCTTCTAGGGTCAACATGTCTATAGAAATTAGTGCAATGTCAACATCTCTTATGATAAAAATAAAAACTAAATTAAATTTCAAACTAAGCAATAAAAAATATCGGCTCAACCCGCAATATGTTGTTAAAGTCATTGTAATGATATAATCCATACGTGGTTTAGATCGAGTTTGATTTGTCAAATGATACTTTGATGTTGCACTTGGCTATGTTTGAAAAGTGAGATTCCAAAATTTTTTATAAATTCATTTCTAAATATCATTTAAATATAAAATATTTTTTTATTTCAATTTTTCATTTAATCATTATAAACTTTCTAAACTCCTAAATAAAATATAAAAAATAATAATATTTTTTCAAATTTCAAAATAAAAATTATATTCAAACAATTTTATAACTTTGTAGTATTTTTATTCAAGTTTTTCTCTCTTATTTTTCAAAATCTAATGGAATATCTTAATTCGAATCATCTTACTACTATTCACAGATATACTAAAAAATTCTAACAAAAATACTATTTAGCATCCCACACGACATACCAACATGTAATTTGTTATTTTTATCATTCTATTTAAATACACATATTTATACATCAATATGTGCGTGTTTAAATAAATAAAATGATAAAAATGACAAATCACATGTTAGTATGTGGTGTAAAAAATGATAAATAAAATTTCAAACCGACATTTTGATAACAAAATTTGGTATTTTAGAACTGAGAAATGATATTTGCAGTCGTGAAATGCGTAAATATTGTACAATTTTTTTTAAAAAAAGTAAGTAAATATGAAATTTACATAATAAAATATTAATTTTTTTAATAATAAACCATATTCTTTTACAAAAAAAAATTACACCAAGTTTGCACACTGATCACGACCAGTGTTGTGAATTTCGTATCGTACCGACCGGTACGGTCGAAATTTTTCGGCATGTACCGGTCGATATTTTGGCCTATACCGACCAATATTTCGGCCAGTATTTTTTTTTTTTTTCATTTTTTCAAGCTACAAGCTTATTTTTTAACCCTTAATTCAGACTAGACTATTTATAATTTTTATATAAATGTATTTATATATAATTTATTTATATATAGATTATTATTTTTATATATAATTTATTTATATATTGACTATCCTGAAATGTTATCTCGAAATACTATCTCAAAACGGTACTAATACTAAAATATTTCATTCCATTGCCTTGACCGGTACAGCGTCAGATACTCTATTCATAAGATTGATTACCACGGTATCTAAATTAATCTTTACAATTTCCACTTAGAAAGTGTAAACAGTACGTGCTTCTACTTTCCACAAAAAAGATGTATGCGGGGTCACGTTTTTGCGTAGAAAAAATCTATTTACAACCGGCCAGAGGAACCGCGGGGGAACCGCGTCCCATGTGGCCGGTTGTTTTAGTTAAAAAAAATATATCTTAAATGGAAGAACGAAACATCTGGGTTTGCTTTTAAGATAGGAAGCATATGGGTTTTCCACCATCATCGTTATTGAACAAATTCGGTTTCCTCAGGATAACGTTGGCTTGGTTTCTTTATCTTTGGTGGCTCATCATCAGCTTTCAAAGTGAATCATTTCTTCCACATAGGTCAAACCAAGTTCAAACCATCCAATGAACTTGATGACTGCAGTCTGCACTTCCTTCGACCCATCAAAAGGAACCTCATTTATTTCCGCTAACTTACCTCTTCTCTTATAAAATAGAAGACTGACCAGCTTGGATTGAGGAGAGCAAAGGAAAATGGAAGAAAAATAAACAAAAATGGGCCATGGCCTCTGATGCTTCTCCTTTTCCCTTTGAAAAAGAAATGAAAAGTGTGGTTTGCGAAGGTAGAAAAAAAATCTGTGTGATCCTTCATTGCTGCAGTGGTCTGCTATCGATCGAAGAAGGAAAATAAAAAATGTTGTTTACTTCAAAGTGTGGTCTGCTGCATCGAAGGAAGAAGAAAAATTTAACATTTGTCGCCGCAGTGGTCTGCCACTCCAATGAAGAAGAAGAACAATAACAAATCTTCAAAGTGTGGTCTGCTATCTAAAGTAGAATAAAAAGTAGAACTCTGTACTTTTCTTTTGCTTTTGTCTTTTGGCCTTTTTATTTTTATTTTTTTTCATGTAGTGTTGCCACGTACAGTCGGTTGCATCTCGTTTACGCATACCGGTTGTACGTAGCAAAACTGTTTTGCGTAACAAGCAACATGATTAATCTCGATCGAAGAGTAAAAAAAGCACCACCTAAATTGAACGAGCAAGTCCGGGGACACACCAATGTCCAATGGTACTCAACCACGTATGACTGTCCCACCATTTTTCCTTGGCCGTAGCCTTTTGTTGTGACTACGAATGGCCTTCGTGAGAGTTGGAGGTAACAGCCTGTCAGCGGATAAGTGAGGTGGAAGTACAAAGAAAAGACAACATGTCAACAAAGAAAGAAAGAAAGAGGTTGTCGACAGTTGGACGTTACCATTTCCCAAACCGTGCTAGCAGTTTACGTACGGATGACACCTGTTAAGTTGTAGTAATAGCAATACAATTTGATTTTGCCCAAAAAAACAAAAAATAAGTAATAATTTATTTTCTTTTGCGTGTGAATGTGTATAAATATGAGTGTACCTACAGCGCACATGCTCGGTTTGAGAATAAAATATCCTAACCTTGTTTAGAAATTAATTGCACATTAAATTGAGTTTAGATGAATTAAATTTGTTATTAATAATAACGAGTTTAGATAGTGGAGTAAGTTTTGTACGATCCACTTAAAATGAGTTTAGATGTGTTTGGGTGTTAAGATGAGTTTAAATATATTTATGAGAAGTTAAAAAAAGTTATGGGTTCTACATGTAAAGAGATGTTGAATTGAGATGAATTTAGTGATTTAAAAATTGTGTGTTTAGATGTTAGACTCAACTTAAAATTAGACTAAAATGAGTTGATCTCAATTCAGTTTAACTTCCAAACTGGGCCTTAAAAGAAATGTTATTGGCACAATTGTTTTTTATAAAAATAAAATAATTTTATATGATACGTTAGATGTATTTTTTAATAAAAATAAATTTACAATATGACATAACAAATTAAATCATGTTAATTTATGAATTTATTTTTATAAAATTTATTTATTTACCTTTATCTAATTAGAATACATGCATGATGTGAAATTTATCGTTGATTGTTTGGCCTTAAAAAGAACATTGGCATCCTTTCTTGAGGATTATTAAGGGGGAAATATTTATATAAGGGAAATATATCATAGAGTTCTAGAAAGAGAAACCAATTAACTTTGAAATTATGATAATACTTCATGTACTTTTTTTATTGCTTGAGATTAAGATTAATTTTTGTTTTGCCAAAATTAAGAACATGATCATGTTTTGAAAGTGAAAAGTCTATAATTTTGAAAAAAATATAAAGTAAATTTAAAACATGTTATATATTGTATTTGTGAAAATTTGTAGGTAGAATAAGAGATTAGAGTAATGTTACTATACCGCCTTATTTTGCCTAATCATTTTAACCGCTCATATATTTAATTTTTTTTAATTTGTTTTCTTTTACTTGCTAATTAAGAAAGTGACTATTAGTGTATTTATTTTTTTTGTAAATATTTAAATATGTTAAAAAAATTAGAAGTGAAATTTATACTAACGTGCACGTCCAGCGATCAAAACTGGGTGGCACACTAGCACTACCCTAAGAGATTATTTGTATTTTGTATTTGAGTTTATGAAAGTGAGTAGGTATAATTAAAAAAGTTGTATTGATAAAAATATTTGTGAGAGTTATTTTTTATAAATAATTTTGTGAAAGTTGCTTTTTAATATTTATGCACTTTTTAAACAGAAATTTAAGTAAATAATTAGTTTTGATTCAGACATGAGTTGAGATGTTTGTGAATAGTAGAATAAAAGTTGAATTATTTATTATATTTTGTATGAGAATTTAAGAAAATTTTTTTGAGATTTGAAAAAGTTAAATTATTTATTATATTTTGTGTGAAAATTTTAAAAAATTATAATAATAAATTGGATTTTAAATGCAAACGAGGCCTTAGAAAAATAATATCTTATATCAGTGTATGGTTAAAATATGTTTCAATTATAGTGAAAAAGGTTTAAAAATGTTTGAAACTCAAGATTTCTGTTTAATTTTCAATCAAGCAAAATTGTTGACATGACAATTTTTTTTCTTTTTTTTTTTTAAAAAAAGAAAACTTAAAAACTTAAAAGAAAAAAATGTCCTTCACGACTACTATCTCACGGCTCCTTCACCGTGCATGTCCCCCCATCAGAAGGGGAATCTCTCCTTCATGCATGCAGCGAAAACGTTCCTTCCCTTCCACGTGTACGGTGTACCACGTGGTCGCATAGTTTTTTTTTTTCATTTTTTTAATGTAATTAGACACGTGTACCATGTGGTCACATTAGTTTTTTTTTTTTAATAAAGAAAGTGAAAGATGGTTGGGACAAAGGTCTCCTTTCTCTTAAAATTGGGTCAGGCTTTGGTACACGTGTAAAAAAAAAAAAAACTATGAAATGGTGGAGGATCCATCGATGCCCTTCCGAGAAAGTCCCTTCATTCAAACGCATCAGGCTTAAGGCGAAACATATAATCGTGAAATGCGTAAATATTGTGCAGTCGCTTTGAAAAAGAGTGAGGTCCACTATTAAAAAATTAATTTCTTTTCATGTGGATCCCATATTTATTTATTTTTTTCAAAACGACTGCATGACGCTTGTACACTCACGACTGCAAGTATCATTTCTCTATTATTATTATTATTATTTTATTTTGTTTGTTTTAATTTGAAAAACTTTTAAATTTCTCGTTTTCTAATATTTTTCTTCCATTTCATGAAATTTCTATTTTCAATTCTACGTTTGTTGTTATTATTTTAATAAAAGTTTGCTTTTTAAAAAAAAATTATAGATTTAAATGGTATTTGTAATGTTTTTAAAATTTTCTAATATACGGGCTATTGTGGAGGTATAGGTGTTAAGTGTAAGCTTTTGATTGGTTTTAAAATAGAAAAGGATATGGAGAAGAGAAAATGAGGGAGAGAGACTTTAAGGGTTACATCTTTTTGTATTTTTTTTTTATAAAACATACTGCATTAATTAATAACAAACATTATAATTTTGACTTAACATACATAATAAGCCAACTACAATATTAATAGTTCCTTAGTACACAACTGTGATTGATATGCTCTAGTCCATGATGCAAACCTCTATAGACCACCGTTTGAGAGATAATACTACTCTATCTAAGATAGAATTTACAAACCTCATACTATGTTTAAGATGGAGTAGATGATACACTCTATGGACAAAAGTCTAAGAGACTGTGTGTTTTTTGTTTTTATTTTTCTAAAACAAAAGATACAACATTAATTAAATATACATGAGAAAAAACGAATTACATCTTAAAAATGCATAAAATCGCATTTTCAACCTTGGATACATGACATTTGTTTCTATTTATATATGAACGAGGCTAGAGAAATAATGAAAATACAATAATTTATTTATATTAATTAATTTACACAATAAACTAAATATAATATAGAATAAGTTATATTACCATATATACTATAATATTATGAATATATTCTAAGTATGATAATATTCTAAAAATAACAAATTTGCACTATATCTACACTCCCAAATGATCAGAGAAAGATCTCAATCATTTTTCTTTTTCTTTTTTGCAATTCAAAAAGCATTAAAGCAAATTAGAAATATAAAAGGAGGGGATGAAGTACCCATATAAAAGTCTCATTACAATGGTATTTGGGAGGTAGAAGTGAGTAAAATTAAAACAAAAGCATAATAAACACACTAATGTCACGTGCATGGTGTGTGGTTAAAGATCTTTAAATATAATCATTCTTGAGAAAATAAAAAGGTGATTTAATGTAATCCAACGATCGAGTTAATCAATTATTTGTGGTTGGAGGCCACAAACAACTAGTAAGAAAATCATTGTGATCGTCTTTTTAGCACGTTTTGTTTGAGATTTTCCATTTTTACTACTTTCATATTCTATTTTAGGAAAATATCTAGCATTGAATGTATGAACTTGTGGAGCTCACGTGCCAATAAAGGTAGCACATGATTAAAAGTCAAATTTTGGCTAATTTTTACTAAAAATGATCTGTATTGAAGTACTCAAAACTCAAAAAGCTCCACTTTTGAGCAACAGTAAAGTCATTCATTTCTCCAAATTTGGCCAGCTACTGTTCATATCAAAAACAATATTTCACTTTAAATTATTTTTTTGGCTTCATAAAATTGTAAATGTGAATGCTGGATAGAAGAAATGTTGGCAAAAATTATATATGTGATTGTTGAGTGTGAGAATGATTGGCAAAATGTATTTGTTGGATAATTAGGTTGAGGGAAAAAATAGTTGAGAAATAATAATTTTAAGTAAATATTAAATTATTAATTAATATATGGACTGTATTTACAAAATATAAAAAATAAAAATTTAAAAATTATTATTAAAATATCTAATATTATATTATTATTTTAACTTTGAGATGGATTGTCAAATGTGAACTAGTTTCTTCAATGATTTTAACTTTAACCAAAACCTCAACTTTTAACCAAATTTTAAACTTGACAATAACTAGACCATTGCCAATGCTCTTAGTTCATTTGGTAAATTGATGTTTGAGAAGTACTGTGGTGCAATGCGTCTATATCTTGGGGGATTAATTTTTCTGAAATACTGGAAAAAAGGAAAACAACATAATACTATAAGCAAGGGAAGGAAATAGAAGATGGAGAGGTTTTTTTTTTTTTTTTAAGTTTTTTAAGGCTCAGTTTGGATACCAAAACCGTCTCAATCTATCTCATCATTATAATTTTTATAAATTTCCACATAAAATACAATAAATAATTCAACTTTTTTAAATTTTAAAATAATAATAATATTAAAAAAATATTCTAATAATATTTTATTTAATTTTCATCTAAAACTATCTCATCTCATCTCATCTCACTATTCAAACCCACCTTAGAGGGAAAAGAACGGTGGGTTCACGATCATTTTCCTTGATTATAGTCAAGTTGCTTAAACTGTTTGGCAAGTAAACTATTATTAGGTATTCTCAGATATTTTCTTTTTAAATATTATTTAAATACAAAACACTTTTTAATTTTAAATATTCAACTTTTTCATCGAATTATTACCTATTCCTTACAACTTTCTCAAACTTCTGAGTAAAATACAAAATACAATACAACTTTTTCAAATTTCAAAATAAAAAATAATATTCAAATAATTTTTTAACTTTATAATATTTTTATTCAAACTTTTTTCTATATTTTTCCAAAATCCAATAAAACATCTTAACTTACCTAACTATTATTTATAAATCCATATAGCGCCTAAATCTACCACACACGTCTTTATTCAACGTACAAAAGTTGTGGGCTGTAAATTTTATTTTCTTAGCAGTCTTTGAATTTAAAGAATGAAAACTCAACCACTCAATTGGGCTTTTATTTAAAAGGATTAAAAGAATGAAAGAAGTCAGGGCTGTTACATATTTTTCAGATACTGAATTGGACAAAATACATTAAGAAGTTTGCCTCTCAAGCAATAATTTTCGATTCAGAATGTATGTTGGCCTAAACGTGGAAGCACCAAAAAACTTGTATATTTGGTGTTGTTACCAATGAATTCATACATACAAAATCTAATAAGTTAGGCATTAATGACGGGTTTTGCTCATCAATAACCAAGCTCGGTCACTTGCAGCACAAGGTGGAGGCTCGGGATTGATGAAACACTTCTGTTGTCTAAGTTAGTTTGTTGATCCTTAGAGAATTTGTTGTATGAGAGAACGTAAGTCATATTCTAACTTGAGATTTGGTTTTTATACCTCATGTTGAGATGGTCCCCGTATCTCGTGTCAAATGCACTTGTCTTATGTACTAGGTACCATGCTGTTGCCTTTAATGCGGCATAGCTTCCTCAAGTCGTGTCCTAAGTGGCAGGATGGTGAGTGCGGCCACATTTCGTGCGTTATGTCAGGAACAAGAATCCTCACCAAGATCTCTGTCCACGTTTTGTATCTGACCCCTTAATGCGGCTTGGTTCCGCTATTACGTACAAGATCGTGTCAGTGAAAATGTCGTCTCATTTTTCCACTTCGACTCCCTTCCCAAGATGGTGACTTTGCTTCAATCGCTGGCCTCCCTGAAACGAGTTAGGCTCAGCCCGGGGGGGTGTAAACACCACTTCAATTAAGATTATTGGTGGTGATGCTACTTTGATACACCATACAAAACTAGTGAGCTTTCCTATCCCTAACCTAGCAATAAAGGAGAGCAGTGGAAGACAAGATCACCTTTCAAAAGAAGAAAAACATAAATCATCATAAAGGGAAGGAAATAAATTAGTTCCTACCAACCACTTGCTGGGACCTGTGTGAACAATCGCCTTTCAAAAGAGAAAAACATTAAAGTAACCTTGAAAAGTCATAAATACAGGAGCAAAATGCTTTTACATAATGTTTAATTTGGCCTTCTGCCAGCCAAAGCAAACCAAGCAAAAGTGCATATGAAGCAAGTGATCTTTCCGGCCGTGTGGAGTAGCACCATCTTCCCAACATAAGAAACTGCTGCCAGCTTTGTTGAAGCCTGTATTTGCATTGAGATTTAGACAGACAAAATTGGAAGACGGGGGGTAGAGGGCATTCTGCCTTAGCCAAAGCCAAAATCCATTTTGAAGGCATGCTATTTACAACATTGATCTATACAGATACCCCAAAAACCCAAGCCTACAACCATTTTAAGGACATCTAGAAGAATTGCTGGAGCCACTGACAGTTTAGTGCATCCTTCTGTAAGCCATCCTTCAATTCCTTAACTTGTTGGAGGGCCTCCTTCAAATCCATTTTGTCTAATGGGAGATCAGAGAACTCTTTCAAAAACCGGTGAGCTCGTGCAGCACCTCTAGAGATCTCATCAGGGTCACTCTCCCTCTTTCGTTTTGATCCCACCTGTGGATCATAAAAACAGAATTAAATGTAAAAATAGACAAATAAACTATTCTTTAGGCCAATTTATTTGTTATTAAGAAATTGGTACTTGTTTTCAGAAAAGGTACTTTTGAAGGGAATTTTGAGCTGGCATCCAAAGTTCAGAAAATCACTATTACAACTACAAGTTCCCAATTTTTCAAAAATGACCGAATATTTCAACTTTATCTAAAGACATTTTCTTCAGAGGCTACAGTTATCACACCAGAAAAGATGACTGAAGAAATTCTATTATGTTTCTTCAGTTAGCAAGTGAAATCGATCTCTTCACACCTTATATTTTTCATGTTACCTCAAGGAAAAATGTGCAGCAATAACAACTTCGATCACAATTTGTAAAAAAGAAATAATAGTTGCAGTCGTGAGTGCGCAAGCGGCATGCAATCACTTTGAAAAAAGTGTATAAATACGAAATTCACATGAAAAAAAAATAACTTTAATAGTGGATCCTACTCTTTTTCAAAATGACTGCACGACGCTTGTGCACTCTACGACTGCATATAGCATTACTCTTATATCAAGTTGATTGAAGAAGGGGTCCCCCCCCCGACTGCATATAGCATTACTCTTATATCAAGTTGATTGAAGAAGGCATAGGCCCCCCCCCCCCCCCCCCCCCCCCCCCCCCCCCCCCCCCCCCCCCAAAGAAGTAAAAAAAAAACAATAGATAAAGAAAAAGTGTTTTCAGAAGACTCATTCACTATGAGACTTTCCCTTGTTCACATGAATTAGTCTTTCTATTCGTTCTTGCCATGAGCACTGAAAGATCATTATAGATCGCACCTCTTCTTGAGCATTGTTTGGAATGATTGCAGCAGGCGAGAAATCTTCCAATTCAGCTGCCTTTTCTCTAGCAAGGGCAACAACACTTGCAGGAAAGTTTGCAAATTCTGCAACATGAATTCCAAAACTTTGATCACAAGCCCCTGGCTCAACCTGGAGAGCATGGTCAAATTAAGGGTTTGAGTGGATACAGTTTTCCTCAACAAGTATACAAAGAATGAATAGCATACAAATAAGCATGGGACGTAGATGGAACTACTATCTCCAATCTTCACATAAAGGAACTTGGAAATGCCAGAAAATAGTAGGAAAAAAAGGCAAAACATCTGAAAAATATATACATGACAAATGACTTGCTTTTCAACGGAAATTTCTGAAGTGAATTTAAGAATACACTTGAAAATGATTATTCCAACACATTTTATCATCCTTGACAACCTGAAGCCAACACACCAGGTTACTAAATACTTAGAATTCTTAATGAACAAAAGGATGGTGGAAGATTTTATCTGCCTTTAAGATGATTATAAACCTCATGGGTATGACTCGCAGCAATCATCCCCAACTTGAAATTTATCATAACTTAAATTGCTATACAGAAAAGGCAAAAGAAACTGTGTTTCAGTTTATCTTTGTCATGACTCTGTTCCCATTCAACTAATTAGAACTAACTACAGAGATGATCTGCCTGCTCCCCTACTTGAAGAGCAGTTCCTTTCAGCACTTAAATGCTCCTTTTTGTTAGAAAAATCCCTCCTTCCTTCCTCATTTTCTTGGTTTTTAAGAACTTAAATCAATCCAAATCTACCACATTAAGCCTTTAAAATTAGCACTTCAAAAGTTAAAAAAGAAGAGTCCTGCAAAATAACCAAAATATTTTTGTAGTGTGCCTCTACCTTATACAGCATAGTCAGCTTGCGACTTGATGAGTCAATGTGGGCACTAACATGATAGTTTGCCACACCAACAGTTTGCTTCTTATGTGGCCCATCATCAGGAATTTCGTGAGCTAACGCAGTCAGTTCATGAAAGTGGGTTGCAAACAAAGTAGGTGCCTTGATCACTTCAACAAGATGCTCACAGATGGCCCAAGCTAAACCTGAGCACCAGAGAAAAGACTTTTGATAATTACATGGCCTAAATAAAACTAAAACCATACTTCAACTAAAATGATTGGATAAAACAGCTATATCATCATTCGGCAACAAGCCTAGCAAGAGAGCCGTGTCTTCAAATTACCATTCTTAATAATAACATGAACAAAAAAAAAGCATCTAGAGTTCTGAATCCTGGCTCTTAGGATGAAAATTTCCTAGAGCATATGCACGGTAGTGATACATGAATACTTAAGAATGAATGTCCCCCCAAGAAAAGTAGAGTCTCCTCGCAACAAAATAAAACATAACCTGCGACACATTGATGGTCTGCAACAAAGAAAAAAGAAATTAAACTAAGCAAGGGGAGTGTGCATTAACTATATATCTAGTGGGGCAGTTCTTTTTCAATGGTCTGCCAGATGAACCCCACATGACTTAGTACGCTGGATGTTTCAAGTGCCAGTGTCATTGATATTTTATTTACTCTTGAATAGATCTGAAAATGGATGGCTAGTTTGGCCTGTTCATGCATCTTAGTTTTTATGAGTACTGCATGTTCATTGATATCTTATTTTATAGACAATATAAAAGTATAAAGTTAACTTGAAGAATGAGTAATGCACGCTAACCATCTCCACACATTTCCACAATATTGATGAAGTAAAAAGACTCAAAGTTTTACATGTATCCCACAACAAATATAAAATTTTCAGCAAAAGGTTGTTTTTAATTTAGAAACTGAACAAATATGCCTACAGAGGTATCCATTATTTCGAAGATTAGACAGCAGGGAAAATAATTAGTGCAAAATAAAAGTCAAAGTAAATTTCTTTTAAGACAAAATTACAGTAAAAAACCACCAAGCTGCATTAGGTGTGAAAATTTCACTAAAGACTTATTGATAACCTCATTTAGTACTGAAAATAGATATTTCAGCATTATATCATTTTCTAGTGTATTTCACACCTATAACTTCATTTTTTTTTCCTTTCGCAACCATGAAAAAAGTCAGTCCTGCTTTATGAGATACTTGGATAAGGTTGATGCAACCAAGACTATGGCCATGAGTCAACAAAAACTAGATGCAGCATCAACACAAGGTTCTCAAATGGTACATACTTCTTTTCTTGGATAAGTGAAAATTATTTGCAGTTATTATATTTCTAATTATTCTCGAAAGTGGTCTTCTAGAACAATAAGCAGGGTTATTCGCCTACCAAAAAAAAAAGCAGGGTTATTCAATCTTATTCTGGAATGTTCTCGTGACTATAATTTAAAGGAAGAGCAATAATATCGAGATAGGGAAACATATAACAATAAAATTTCTTCAAGAGTGATACCAACCAAATCCATCATAAGTTGATGTCCCACGGCCCAACTCATCAATGATTATCAATGACTTGTCTGTTGCTCCTTTCAATATTGATGCAGTTTCAAGCATTTCTTGCATAAACGTAGAAACTCCGCGTAACTACAAAGAAAAAGATCACACTTGCTTAAACTTCTACAAGGAGGAAATGCCATATTCTCTGCAAGACAAACAAGAAATATTTTCGACTGTGATAGAAATTGGTCCAGAGATTGTGTAACAGATGCGTGGCCACAAGATGGTCATTACCTGGGAAATAGTGTAGGAATAAAAAATAAAATAAAGATGCTTAATGAATAGTATCGTATGAAATAAAGAACTCTCTGTATATCTAAATGCATTGAAAAGTATTATGCAATAAAATGGTTACAACAGAGGTACTGCTCCAAGCATATTCACAGGACCGGCCTATTTCTTATAATAATTTTGTCTCAATCCATAGGCCAAACATATCAAAATTTAAATGACCTGATAGGCTACATTTAGAGGGATTGTTAGGGTTAGGATTCAGAACAGGATTTTTTTTTTGGCAAAAAAACCAGATTAACTTGATAGAAATAGAGAAAACATACGTTTCATGAATTATTATAGAGAAATTTGGTGAAAATCAAAGTATTTGAGGAGTGAGGATACTTTTAGGGTTAATAGAATTTTAGGATTTTAATATATATAGGTTATTTTAGTATTTTAGGTCTTAATTAGAAAGTACGTTCTTAATTAGAGATTTATGAAAATTACTTGCCTATTTTATAGGTGATCGACTTTGTGCCGGAAGTATCAGGAAGCGTTACGAGGTAAGCAACTTAATCACAAAATTAGGATTATCATATGTTAGCTAATTAGATATATTACTATTAAAGCCAGTTCTTTGGAAGCCCATGTTTACGTACCACGCATGCCATGACATATGCATGTTATTCATCATAATTCAAGATCATGTTTAATTCTGCATTTTATAGTTATTTATGTATTATGCATGTAATACATCTCACGTTGCACTCGCAAGTATTTACAAGACAAGTATAAGATACAGATTAAGATTAATCAGATGTCCATTCAGATGTATGGTACTAATGCAGTCAGGGTGGACGTGCAAGCCACAGACTCAAGTGTGGTCTACCACTTGTGGTCATAGGATGTGGGATCGGTGCACAACCTTGCACATAGGGTTAAGTGTGTTGATCAGTCAGATCAGACAGATAAGTCAAATAATTCAGTTAAGTCAGATAAATTAGATAATTCAAGACAAGTCATGCATGTCATATGCATATGTATGAACAATCATGATTTTAAATTCTAAGCATGAAATGTTTTATGAAAAATTCTACGTTTATTACGTTTGCGTTATGATGAATTTTTTACCAAGTCATCGATTCATTTTAGTTTTATTTCATGTTTTTATGAAGGTGGAGCTGCAGGATGGGACTTGGTCTAGGGAGGCGTGACTGAGGCCTAGATCATGCACAGAGCTTTTAAGTTATTTTTATAGTACAAAGTTTGAGAAATTTTAATAAATGCTTCCGCGTAGTTTCTTTTATATTTTCAGTATTTTTAATAAAGAATGATTTTATTTATTATATAGAATCTTTGTATCTGGCGGAATTATAAGAAAATATTTTAAAGTCAAGTTCAGTAGTAGTACTCCGGTTCCCAAGATTTCTAAAAGCGACTTTATTCTTAACCGTGGGGAACGGGGTGTAACAAAATGATTGCTAACAAAGCTGCTAATGTTAAAAAATTAGTCCATACTTGAATTGCTTTTTCTATTGATATGGCACCTTATGATATGAGTATGGATGCTAAAATGAGTCATGTAAAGAGTTTGTCTTGAATTACAGTAATACGTAAAATTACGTTTCCCTTTTAGCTGGCAGTGAGTGAGAATATCATAAACAGACTGCAATGAATCCCATGAAAGAGAAAAAATTCTATGTCCATAGTGACTATTTTCTTATATTTAATTGTAGAAGCAGAGAATGCAAATGCATTACAAACTGAGAGCATGAAAGAGGAAATGTATCACTTTGTTCAGGGCCACCGGTCACCTAGACATCACTTATGAGTTTGATTGATGAGTATGTGCGTGCTTAATTGTTCAGTGTTTCAAAAGTTGTACCAACGCTGCTGCCTCAATAATTTTTAAATTCAGCACAAAACCCTATGATTGATGAAAAATAATATAGAAACCAAAGAATTCAAGTTCTAAAAAGTACCCCATCTTCTGAGGTTCATTAGTGAGCCTTTATCAGAAAAGCTCAAGTGGTGGAGTATAAAACACTAGGATAAGAACAGGGTAGCAGATCAGAATGATAAATAGCATGAATACCATCCCTGTGGAATCACTTTATTATACTACTTTAAGGGGGTATCCAGAAAATGCCGCTGAACACACCTGGCAGTCACCAGCGCCCACACGAGCAAAAATGCAATCACGAACAGAAATGCTAGCTTTGACACATGGAACAAAGGAACCAACTTGTGCCATTAGAACATTCACGCCGACCTGCAAGTGTAAATTATACATAGATAGAAAATCAAACCCATATAAATCTTAACTAGCAATTACAGAGTTTGTGGTGACAAGAAAGTTTTTTGTTGGTGACTATAACGGATAGAAGTGCTCGTTATGTTGAAATCAAACAAAATCAAATGTGTAGATAATTAGAATAGATAGAGGAGTTCAATATGATGATATTTATATGTATATCAAGGAATCAATCCCTTAAATGGTAAGCATATCATCGAAAGTATAAAACACAAAATTAGGATCTTATAAGTAAATGGGCTGGAGCAATAACATGGTAGCTATTTACTTGCAACTGGTAGGGAAGAAGCACATATTGAACAATCAATCTCACCTGCCGAATGAATGTGGATTTTCCACCCATGTTAGGCCCGGTAATGATTTGGAACCAACTTTTCCCCCTGACCTGATTTGAAAGGAATCCCAAAAGGCAAAAATTAACGTTTTTATTTAAGAGAGTAGAAAAAAGAATTGTTTTTTTTCCATTATCTTATACAAACTCACCAGTTTACAATCATTTGGTATAAAATTCACCCAGTCTTGAGCCTCCACACAAGGGTGTCTACTCCCTTCCAAGACAATATCTCCCTCATCCTATCATAGTCAATTAAAATCTAACAGTGAGGAAGTTAACTTGTCTAAAAAGAATAATAAAAATTATTTCACTTATCAAAGAAATCAAAAGCTGAAAATAACTAGTAACTAATTACCGACGGAATGATGTCTGGTCTTGTGTAAGGAGTAGGACAGCTACAAGCCAAATCAGCAAAACTTAGTAAGACATCCAACTCAGAAAGCATCCCTGCTAAAGAACCAAACACCTGTAGGGAGGAAGTTCTGTCAATCTAGAACACGAGTCCAGAAGAAGCAACAGGAATAATGAAGTACAACTACCTCAGAGAATGTTGCTGTAGTTCGAACTACACGGTCAACCAGATCTTTCTGACAACTCTTGTATTCCTCAAGCTTCCTTTGATATTGGTCACCCAGCTTTTTGAGTTTTGTATTGGTAAATCTAACTCCATCCTTTCGGGTTTCAAGGACAATAAATTGAGTGGTGAGCTTTTTCCTTATTTTTGGCTCCTCCTTCTTCGTAATTCTAAAAA
Source organism: Juglans mandshurica (assembly GCA_022457165.1). NCBI lineage: Eukaryota > Viridiplantae > Streptophyta > Magnoliopsida > Fagales > Juglandaceae > Juglans > Juglans mandshurica. The sequence continues at coordinate 24,997,179 of CM039625.1, read as the reverse complement.
CATGTCCAAATTGAGAGCCCTTATCTAACTTTAAAGCTTTATCTAGGGCCAGGTCAAGATCATTTGCAGTTTGTTTATGCAAATTATGTATTTGGTGCTCCAGTGACTCTTGTTCTTCTTTCAATGCAGACAGTGTAGTATCATAACTTGGAGAAATCATGTATTCCCCATTCTCAAGTTGATCAAGGTCAACAGAAGTTTCTACAAGTGCAATGAACTTATTCAGGTGCTCATCATCAGTCCATAACTCGAGGGGATCTAAATACCTGTCCTTGATCAGTTTGGAAAACTGTCCCTCATAACCTTCCAGGGCACTTTTAATATAGGGAAGTCTTATACATGACTGCATCCAGAAGATAAGAAGAAAATTAAAAACAGAAGCACTTTCAACTACAAGATACAAACTTGTGGCTGAACAAGTAACAATCTGTAAAGGACAGCAAATAAGCTGGCACTTAATACTACTGCAAGGAGGCATCACGGTAAACTTAACAACAAAAATATTCAGAACAAAGCATTCTATAGCTTCGATACACTGAACAAAAGAGGAAATTTTTCATGATCACCAAAACTATTTTACCACTATCCTTTCATTTTAAGCTCAGATTGGATCACAACAGGGCCCGTACAATTAACAAAAGAAAGTAAAAGGTTAAAGAAAAAGTTTAAGAGAAAATTAATAGTAACAAACCAAGTATTAGGTTTTCCATGAAAAATTTTAGTCTAAGAGAACATTAATACAAACAAACCAAGTATTAGGATTTCCATGAAAAATTTTAGTCAGTTTGAGCAAAAAAGACAAACAGATTTTAGCATGTTATAGCAAATACAAATACCAAACACCCAAACCAACAACACCTGGATGCTTCTAAATCTACAAAATAATAAGATAGAATCTACCTGATAAAGTTTCACAATATGCTGCAAACCAGCTCTTTTCTTCTCAAGATTGTGCACTAGCCGCTCAACATCTGAAATTCTTTTCAGGTGTTGTCTCAGATCTTGGCGAAGTGCAGTATCCTCCACAAATGCTTGTACCAAATCCAGTCTGGAGTTGATCTCCTTTATGTCTAATAAAGGCTGCTTTAGCCACATGTGCAATAATCGCTTTCCCATTCCAGCAGTACAAGTTCTATTCATGAGACCAAACAAACTAAAATTTTTGTTTGCATCTGTTTTGCTTTCCAGGACATTCAGTGCCCTCATAGCAGCAGAATCTAACCTCATGTAGCTATCAAGATTGTACCTACAGATAGTATAATTTTCATAATTGCTCTCATCTGCAAGTAATTCGGCATAAGACAGTAATGCCCCCAATGCACCAGGTGCAAATTCAAATGCAGAAACTAAATCTCGAACCGCTTCTTTAGAACCTTTGACGAGCCTCCCAAGATCCTCTTCTAAGTCCCTTGCTTTGAACTCAGTTTTCTTCCTCTCGGTTAACATCACACCACACCTACTCAAAGCATCATGCAAGTTCCTGATATCACTGGATTTGCCACTCTCAATAGGCAAGAGGCATTCCTTACAACCAAGAGCAACCAAAGCTGACTCCAAATTTGTAAAGTGGCTATCATCAAGAAATTCAGCCAACCCAAGTACTCTCTTAGTCAGATCAATGTAACCTAAGCCAATAGTGCACCCATTTTCACGGAAGGTAGGTGATAGTGCAACCACAACAGGGGAATCCTGCATCTCGTTGTTGGCAAACAAAACATCTTCAAAGCTGCTGAGATTTCCAGGAGTTCCACTTTTCACCAATCTCCAATTTGAACCACTGCCCTCATAGAGTTCAAGAGTATGGTCTGTTCTCTCCAGGAGAAGATCACGGGAAATTGTTTCAAACATGTTTTTACTAATGCTAACACTTGAAAGGGCATCAGATCCGCTACCCAATTGTCGCAAGGAAGTAGTAGTATGATAGTAGGTCTTTGCAATAAACGTTGCATTTTCACCATGAGCAGTATAGTAGTCCTGATTTATTTACTCAAACACATATAATTGACAGCCAAATAATGCAATATAGAAAGAAAAAAAGGTTAAAGGCTATATAGAAATTCAAGAAAGAGGATTCCCCATTAACCAATAAACAAGTTCAGTTACCAGGAAACATCACAGCTGTACTAAGAGCAATTATAGGATTGGGGCAACTCTGTTGAACTTAAAATGAGAAGTGGATCTATCAAAACATAAATACCAAATACAGAAATAAGAATGTAAGGAAAGTAAGGGGAGAGAGAGAGAGAGAGAGAGAGAGAGAGAAGTTTGGCACAAGTGGCCAGAGTCCAAACAGCAAACTTATATTAACATACATCTAAGAATACATTTGAAATACTATTTCATTCAAAATGAAAATCTCGATAGAGTAGAGTAAGCCCAAAACAAGCTACGTAGGAAACAGAAAGCACAGTGCAGGCACATTTTGGTGCTGGGGGAGGAAAGGGGGAGTGTTCCCCCATTATCTTCCGAATTTTTTAAACAATTCAGAATGAAGGGTTTAATTTGAGCAGCAACATAGAATAGTCTAAAGATACTCATACCCCAACCCTAAGTAAAATAAGAGCTGTCCCACCCACCCCACCCCTTCAAAAAAAGGATTAAGTCTTCCTATTATCGTTTAATACAAGGATTTCCATAAGCAAACAAATGCAAAATAAGTCATAACCACCCAAATATGGCAAGTGCTGATATATATCTTCAAGATAAAAAAAAAAAAAAAACCATAATTGATAACCTCTCATATGCATATTTATAAATATTTTGTATTGACTAGATATATTCAACTAAACCCAACACGCTGTGGTACCAACTATGTACTAATGAATAAACAAATGCATAAGAAAATATATGGGGGAAACGGTACCCAGAGTTTAAAAATATGTGGTTAATGGCTGAAGGTTTTCTGGACAAGGTAAAACAATGGTGGTCGTCATACAGTTCTCACAGCTATCCTAGTTTTATTTTGGCTATCAAGCTGAAAACTTTAAAAAGATGGAATGATGAGGATTTTGGTCACATCAAGAAAAGGATACGTCTCCTTTTGAATGATTTACAAGGCATTGATGTGTCGTAAAAAGAGAGGCATTTATCAGAAGCGGAGAAGTTATGAAAGGGGGAGATTATCAGTGATGTGTAGAGGGTTACTCTGTTGGAAGAGGTGGTCTGTCGACTTAATTGGAGATGATAGCATTGAATCTATAGTTGTCAATGGTTTACTGACAACCCCCCCCCCCCCCCCCCCCCCCCCCCCCCTCCCCGGTGGCGATATTTGACAACAGATTGATGGTTTCTAAAGTGCTTTACTCTGAACAATTAAGTTGATGGCCCATGGTGGATGGTCTTTCATTCAACCCTATAGGTGTGGACAAGGCTGAGTTGATGGAAAGAGACTTTCAGGAGACCAAGGACCATGAGGTGTTGAAGGCTTTGATTGTCGACAAGGCCTTCGGTAAGGATGGGTTTTCTTTAGCCTTTTTTTCAAACTTGTTGAGAGGTCATCAAAGTTGACTTGACAAATTTCTTTGAGGAGATCGACACTCGAGAGAAGTTTAAAAAAGCTTTAATGCCACTTCCACGATCCTTGTTCCCAAGAAAGTAGCGGCTGTGAAAATCCATAATTTCCAGCCCATCAGTCTTGTTGGAAGTGTATACAAGCTTATCTCTAAAGATCTGGCAGATAAGATGAAGACAATGCTAGGAAAAGTTATATCACATACACAAGTGCCTTCATCTGGGTGAGACAGCTCTTTGATCCAGTAATTTCTCATGAGTGTCTAGGCAGTATTTCAATCAGGGGTATCATCAGTTCTTTTCAAGAAAGATTAGAAAAGGTGTTCAATCACATCAACTGGGTTTGCTATATTTGTTATGGAGAGAGATTGATTGGATGGATAGCACATTGCGTAGTGCATTTTCTGTGTGGGTAAATTGTTCACCCAGTAGTTTCTTTAGCAGTTCTTGTGGATTGAGACAAGGGGACCTTTTATCTCCCATATTGTTTATAGTTGTGATGGAAACCCTGTGCATGATGTTGGCAACTGTTTTAAATAGGGGTTTGCTATTGGTATTCTAGGTGAGCCATAGCACCCTAATGAGCTGCAAGTTTCACATCTTCTACAAGCGGATGATACTTGGATTTTATGTGAGACTAACTCATATCATTTCTGCCACTTTCAATTTTTTTTTAAATGTTTTAGAGCTTTCAAGTTTGAAATTAACTTGCCAAAGCTGAATTAGTTCCCATACAGGATGTTGAACATATATATGGCCTGCCTAGCATTCTTGGGTCCAGAGTGGCAGCCTTACCAATGAAACACTAGGGACTGCCTTTAGGGGCATCATTTAAGGCCAAACCAACATAAGGCAACATTGTCATGAAGAGGAAACATAGATTGGACGGGTGGAAGCGACTCTACATGTTGGCAAGTGGCTGGCTAATCTGGATCAGAAGCATTCTATCCAATCTGCCCACTTATTACTTGTCAATGTTCCCCATCCCTATGGGAGTGGCAAAATCAGATCGAGAAGCTTTAGAGGGATTTGGGGTTAGAAGTTTGTTGGTATTTAACTATGCACTATTGGGAAAATGGCTATAGCTCTTAGTCACAGAAAGGGAAGCACTATGGCACTCAGTGGTGAAAGCCAAGTATGGCAGTATGTGGGGTAAATGGTGCTCCCATGAAACATGAGGGTCTCATGGAGTTGGAGTGTGGAAATTCAAAAGGATGGGGTGGGGGAAGTTTTCTTCCCACACCAGCTTTGTGGTGGGAGAGGACACTAGGACTAGATTCTAGCAATAGAGACAAGACTCTTAAGGAAGCTTTCCATGATATGTACAATGTTGCACGCTTGAAGGACACTTTGCGGCGGGCCATATGAAGATATCTAATGATTCTCCTCAGTGGAATGTTTAACATCAAAGCAACCCATGTTTGTTCTTTCAATAATGTCCTTACATCTCATAATAACAACCTCTTCCTTGGAAGAATATTTGGCCAATTAAGACCCATTAGATAGCTGTGCTTTTTGCTTGGACAGCCTCCCTAGGTAAAATTCTCACCATATATAACCTAAGGAAAAGACACGTTGTAGTGATCAATTGGTGCTGCATGTGAAAAAGGAGTGGGGAGTCTAAAAGATTGCTAGGGCGCTGCGGAATAGCTTTTTCATAGAGGTTGGTTTAGCTTGGGTCATGCCTAGAAGTATGATGGACCTTTTTTTTACTCTTGGAGAGTGCTAGGTGGCAAGTTGTAGTGGTGTGGAAATGGTCCTTACCTCTCATGATGTATTCGGAGGATCATGAATGACAGTAGTTTTGAGGTCCATGAACGAATGTGGAGGAGCTCAAAACGTTCTTTGATTGCATTCTCTTTCTTTGGACAGCTTCTATAGACTTTAACGAGCTAAACTTTCATTGTTTTTTTGTATCTTTTTCTCCCTCTAGATAGGTGCATTTCTTGTACGTCCTGTGTACTTAGATTGCTCCTTTTAAAGAAGTTTTATTCCTTGTAAAAAATTAAAAAAGCAAAAACATATATGATTCTGATTAAAGTTAAAAATGTTGTAAAAAAAACTTCATTGTGACCTCAATGGCCTTGTAACCAAGTAGAGACAATGGGGTTCATTCAATACCCAAGTAGATTTAGAGTAGATGTTAACCATTCGCCCCTCAATGATGCAAATATAATATTTTGCAATGTGAAGAACAAAAAGATGTAAATGAAAGGGAGAAGTATGCTAATCTTCTTCCTAGGATGATTGAAGCCAAAACCAACAAAATCAAAGAACTCTAATGAACTTCTTTTAAAGAGTTCTATAGGACTAAAAGAAAATTGTAATTCTAGCATGCACACGATTGGGATAAACAATAGAACAAACTCTCGTTCTTTTACCTTCTTTCATGCAAAAATTGACAAACTTCTTGATCAATTGTTTTTGCTCACCATCCTAGCCCCCTATAGCATAGAATTTCCGTGTAAGTATGATCTCTTTTTTCCTTGATGGTTTGAACTCTTTCATGTAGAGAAGAGATGGAGTTAATAAGATGTGTTGTATTCTTCAAGGGACGGAAGACTTTCTGCCATACACTCTTACACTCTTACTCAAGATGACCTCCCTTTTCCTTGGAAGAAGATTTAGAGATAATGCACCAGTGAGGATAGCATTCTTTGTTTGGTTGACAACACTAGGGGAGATCTTAATGGTAGATAACTTAAGGAAAAAAATGTTGCAATAACTGTCTAGTATTCTTTGTTTGGTTGACAACGCTAGGGAAATCTTAACGGCAGATAACTTAAGGAAAAAAATGGTGCAATAACTGTCTAGTGTTGCATGTGTACAGAGGGTGGAGAATGAATCAATCACCTTTTGATTCACTGTAAAGTCGATGAGGATCTATGTGCATCGATATTTCGCATGTTCTGGATTGATTTTTTCGTGCCTTGATGGTTGGTGAACTTGTTGCCATGGTCCTATTACTGGTCATAGCAATTTTGAGGCTTGGAAGATTGTCTCATTCTGTCTGATGTGGCGTATTTGGCGGGAACACAATGCTCGTAGATTTGAAGATGACAAGGAAATAGAAGTAACAGCCCTTATGTTCAACTCTCTTTATGTATGGATGGTGGAGGACAAAAGGCTTTGCTTCTATAGCAGTCTAGAATTGATAGAATTGTGTTCTTCATCCTTATAGTTGTGTGCTCCCCATTGTATACTTTCAATGAACATGGTTGCAGCCCTTTGCGCTTGAATGAAATTTGCTTTAGGTATAAAAAACAGTATTTTGACTTAGATAATCCCTAAAGATGCATGCATGTATATGACAGATAAAGAAAGTTAGACGATACTTTTATTTAACCAACGGTTACACTCATAACATACAGAAACAAAGAATACAAACATGTTTCTTTCAAAGAGATACATGTGGATATTACCTATCTCCTATAGCACTAAGCAACAGTATCAGATTTCCCCAGCCCTACAGCTTGTTCGATGATATTTCAAAATTTTGCTTTGGAAATTTGGAGGATGAAAACACAGTTGAAAATAAACTTGCAAGAATATTGAAAGTAATTATCCCTTCGTTTTACGGGTTACTTCAGAAACTCACTAAATGCAGGATGTATACAAGAAGAAAAGCTGATCTCTTAAGATGCACTGACCACCTCATATGAGTCACCGCTATAATATCATGGAGATGCTTTGAAAACTCAATAAATATTTATCTTTAGAGAAATGATATTTGCAATCAAGGTGTGCTTTGAAAACTCATACGAGTCACAGCTATAATATCATGGAGATGCTTTGAAAACTCAATAAATATTTATCCTTAGAGAAATGATATTTGCAGTCAGGGTGTGCAAGCCTCGTACACTCCCTTTGAAAAAAGTGGGTAAATCTGGGGCCCACATGAAAAAATAATTTTTTTAATAGTAGACCCCACTTTTTTCAAATGGAGTGTGCAGGATTTGCACACCCTAGGATTGTATCTAACATTACTCTTATCCTTATGGCTAGAGGCCAAAATATCGGTTATAATAATAAAAACAGACAATCCAGAAAATACGGGAAAAAAGTTTAGAATTTGAACTGACCCTGCGATCAAAGAACCGTACAGCCCTTGGGTCCTGCAATAAAAAAGGCAAAATAAATTTGGAATTATTAATCATCATTTATATCTACCCTCTTCTTGGTAAGCAAAAGAAAGGTGTAGGGAAGGAAATTGATCTAACACTCCTACTTCTGGTTGAATTTGGTATCATATTATGAAACTAAACAAGTAAGGGCAAATAATGATAGTGTGAAGCCCCCTTGAGAATGATTGTGCATCACCCATTTCTTTGCGTTTATGTAGCATTTTTTAACAACTAAAAACTGTTCAATACAGTAAAGTGATCACTTCTGAGAGGAAAAAGATTGAAAACATAAACTTGATTTTCTCAAAGAAAACTATTCTTTAGTTTTCTCTACTTATTTATGCAATGTTATATGCCTTCAAAAATCAGCCAAGATTTTAAAATTTGATTTCAGTAGTTCATGCAAAATGTGAAATATTTAGATCCTTAATATTAGTATGTTTATGTAAAGGACTTGGATCATTGAGATGGCTGCAAAAAGGGGTTATACACACCCCTATTATAGTTTATCCAAATACAGAAAAAAAGAGAAAAAAGAATACTAATCCTAAATAAGCCAAACATACAGAATCACAGTCAATCCTTTGATCTATTTTCCTTTTCATTCTCTACATATCCTAAGCAACAGAGAGCCAACCCCCAGTATCTGTTCAGTATCTAATCAGAAATGAACTTTGACACGAAATAAAAGTTAAAAAAAAAAATGACACCCAAGTTTCCTTTCCTTCTCTTTTTGCCCCATTTTCCCACCAACGAAACCCTTGAGACTTACATGTGGTAAGGTCTTGAAGAATGAGAGAAACCCTTGAGCTTGCCTAGCATCTGCCAACAACACATCAAATTTATTGATTAAAAACAATCATCACGAAGATTCATCAATGAAAAAAAACACCCAAAAACTAAAATCAAATCAGAAAAAATTAGTTGCAAAAAAGAGGAATCAATGAACAAAAGCTAGGGTTTTCCTCCCCTTCAACTTATACCTAGTTTGAGCTCAGGAAGCTTGTTCTGCTCCTCAAAATTCTCGACCATTGCGGTTGTCTTAGGGTTCCCTTTCTTTCTTCTTCGGGCTTGCTAATTCATGCATGTTATGGACTTCCTGAGTGACAGCATATATCTATGGCCGAGATGGCGGGAAATAAATTGGCGGGTATTTTGGGGGCGCGTGCAGTACACGCACCACGAGCTTATGTACAACTCGGGTCACTATTGGGCCGTAACGGGCCGCCCAAGTCTCCTATATAACTCGGGCCTTTCTTAATTTATCTTGGGGCCAGAGCCCTACCATGTTCTTGAAGAGATTCATTCATGATTGTGATCCACTCGGAATTTTTCCCATTTTAAGGTGAGATTTATAGGGAAATCATGTGTCTGTTGGAGTATTAAATGTTGTAACTATGTCTAATTCTTGCAAATTTCATCCTAAAATTCATATAGGAAATCAAAAAATGAAAGAACACATGCAATTACTTTGCAAAATATGCACTTAGAAATGCAAAATTTATGAGCCCATTTTAATCTCAACCTACTTAATCACGAATGACTCACCTTTTCATAAACGACGGGCACCTCTTCCCTCGCTTTTGGGTAAGTAGTAGGAGACGAGCTCATCTTCAAAAACATATTCCTTTGTCATTAGAGCCTACAATACACCTTACGATTCATTCATTCAATCAAAGGTTGTTCGAGCCTCGATCAATACATCACTTGAAACTATGTGAGTTTTTGCCTTGCTTGATATATAGTTCTATATATAGCAGGTATTTTTGGACATTTCCTATGATAGATCAGAAGGTGCTTAATGCTCCAAAACCACGTTCTTTTTCTAAGCAGTTTGATGAAATATTACTTTTCTTTTGAAAGGAGAGGAGGATGTGGGGTAAGTACTACACCTTTAGGCCCTTGAGCTCCATTAGAGGTTCTTGAGGGCTCCCTTTCTTTGTCCCTCTGACACTTCAGATGCTGATCCTTTTTTTTTTTTTTTCTTTCTCTTTTGGGAAAGGGTTCTCCAACCTTTTGGGATGAACATGGAAGGGGGGCCATAGCAAGTTTGTAAAAACTGTTCCCACTTAAGTATACATACATGTAACATCTCAGTTCTCTGAAAAAGAAATCTGAAAGGGATTGCATATATATATATATATATATATATATATATATATGGAACACTTAAGTATGCATACATGTTTGTAACATCTCAGTTCTCTGAAAAAGAAATCTGAAAGGGATTGCATATATATATATATATATATATATAGCTCTGTAAAGATTTCAGATCACTAATTTATGCACATGTATTTTGTTGGTTTACATTCAGCACTTTTAGGTGCGTGTAGATGTATGGATGACAATAGAATGGTTTTGGTGGGTCTCTTGGTTTGTGGCAGCTATATATATAATAGAATCTTTTGAGATCTCTTACAAAGAAAAAAGGTTTTGGATGGTTTGGGTTTAAAAATTTTGATTTATTTAATACCTATTTGCAAATTTGGTCAGTTCCAATTCTTTTAGAACAATTCATTGGTTCCAAAAAGTATCATATATTAGGCTAAAAAAATAGTTGGACTCTTTATTATAATATTAATATTAAGGCCTGTTTGGATAACAATATGAAATGAGATGGTTTTAGATGAAAATTGAAAATAAAATAAAATATTGTTATAATATTATTATTATTTTAGGATTTGAAAAGTTGAATTGTTTATTATATTTCGTGTGAAAATTTAAAAAAATTGTAATGATAAGATGAGATGAAACAATTTCTATATCCAAATGAGATTTAAGACAATATGATTTTTTTTTTATGAGGGTTGGTTGCATGCATCTTCTTGTAAAGCTGGCATATAATGTAGACAAATGAAAGATGGTTGAATAAATAATTATCTTAATATCCATATTAAGAACGATAATTTTTTTTTTATAACATTTGTGATGAAGCAATTATATAATATTTTCAAGATTGAAAATATTAATTTATAAAGAGATCTTACAATAATACAAATTGACGTGTCTCGTTATGAAGTATTAGATTGTAAAATTATTTTTATAATAAAGTAGATTTAATTACATTAATTTGTAAACTTATTTTTATGATATCTTTTTTATGAATTTAGAAATAAAAAGACTTGAAAATTACAATAAATTTAGTTTTTTTTTTATTGAAATAATAATTTTAAAAAAAAAAATATAATACCTTAACAGTCATGATATCTTTTTTATGAATTTAGAAATTAAAAGACTTGAAAATTACAATAAATTTAGTTTTTTTTATTGAAATAATAATTTGTTTTTTAAAAAATATAATACCTTAACAACTTTTACTTATTTAAGATATGAAAATCTTATATTTAATGAAACAAAATTCTGACACCATCATTATTTTGGAGGTTGATCATGATCCTGCGCCCCACTCAAAATCATTATTATTTTTTAAATATGAAAAATGATAAATACACAATATTTTATACAATAATATTTTAAAAAGAGAGATATTTTTGTAAAATACTTTATAAAACTAACGTCATTTTATAAAAATACTTTTATTTTATAACACGTGTTGTAAAAAGTATTATGTAAAGTGTTGTATGTTTATCACTGCTCTTTAAATATACCCATGATGTGAGAAGGAGAATAATGTATTTACCATTTTTTTATTATTTTACAATTCATTTTAAAATTACTTAACACGATCATGTCACTTTATTAAAATAAATTTTAATTTTATAAAATTACTATTCATTTTATGTGTCTAGAGATGTCTTGGATCAACTCGGAGGGAAACTTCATAATTTATCATGCTAGGGAGAGATCAGGGCTACATTCTCATTGGTTTTTCTACATTTATACATGAAATAGTTAATTAAAAACATTTTTAAATTTTAATCATTTTCTAAGAATTATTTAATTATTTTTCTCTATCTCATTGGAGAAAGATAAATATAAAGACAAAGAGAACCAAATGATAAAAAAAAAAGATAGATGAAGAAAGGAAGAGATAAACATGATGTATAAAGAAAAGGAAAATGCTATTTATACTTGCGATTTTACTTACATAATTATACGTGTTGATATATCAACTACTGCAAATGGTGAAAATTTTAAAATTCGACATTTGAAATCCAAATTCAAAAAGAAAACATTGATAAAATAGAGTTGCTACTCAATCCGAATAATATTGTAAAAAAAGAAGAAGAAGAGGAAAATAGACCAATTTTGTAAAAAAGAAATTATAAATTGATGAATAGTATAAATCCATATGCATTGTACATTTTCTTAATTTGTAAAAGGGATTGTGAATGTTTGTTAACTAGTTTTACATATTTACAAATGCAAAATGTACAACCTATTAGAAATGCTCCCTCAAAATCTATGTATTGGCTAAATCTATAGGTAACTTTTTGAATCAAACAAAACTTCTTTTCATTACTTTGCAACAAAACAATTACAGGCCATCCATTTCTTTTAATACAATAGCACTAATCTCACTAGGTCCGTCTTCTATCCATATTTTCTCCCAATTCTGGGGGGGGGGGGGGGGGCGAGCAACGCCCAACCCCGCCCCGCATCCTTTTTTTTAATATAAATATATATTTATATATAAATATTTATTATTTTTACTATATATAAATATAGTAATATGTATTAAGTAGAACTTTTATTTAATATTTTATGTAAGTTGTAGTGTAGTAAGGTGACATTTTTATAGATTGCCTTGATAATACAAGTCTCACACTTAAGCAATATGTGACTCTAATATTACACTACAACTTACACAAAATATGTACTAGCAAATTTACAAACTACATAATTTTTAAATTATAATTATATTTACAAATTTAAATTTACAATTTGAGTCTAAAAATGTATTTTTTTTTATCACTTTTGGACCCAAGAATAGTTTTTGGGCCTAGTGAACTGTAGTCCATTATTAAAGTGGACGGGAGTGAAAACCCTACCCCACAACCTATGCGGGGAGGGGGCTACCCCGCGCCACATGGTGCGGGTAGCACCCTTACTCCATTCAATTGAAATGCCTTTGGTGTTAATTCATGAGCAGCTGCATTCCCTTCACGATAAGTGAACTGCACATCCCAATTTGTCCTCAATAACATGATGTGTTTTATCTCTATCAGCAACTAGCCTATCCAAGTCCAATCTTGCTTGCTTTCCTTTATAGCTCGGATCACATTTTTTGCATCTCCTTCAAACACTATATCTTTCACCTGTAGATTAAAATATATTTCAATTGCCTTCCACAAAGTACAACTTTCAGCTAGGAAATGTTGCCCTATGAAAGAAGAACAGGTGCTTGATAAAAAAGAATATGACCCTTGCTGTTTCTAGCAATTACACCAATCCCCAGCTTTTTGTTTGCTCTATCCACCCTTGCATCAAAGTTAACTTTTGTATACCCCTCTGCAGGTGGTTTCCATCTAATCATCCTCTCTCTGTTTGCCTCCCCATTTTCTTGATGTCTTTTATTCTGTTTTTGTGCTTCAAAAAAATCTTCAAGGGTAGAAATTGCAGCTTTTAAAACATAACTTGGACTTTTAAACTTATTTTAAAAAACATACATGTTCCTTCTATGCCACAGTCCTCTAAATATCATTACCATTTCTTCTAGCCGTTCTTGATTAAAATTTTCTGGCAACTTCTCCCACAGGTGTACAAAATCTATATCACAATTGCTCCACTTGTGCACCAGGCTTTTCTTTTCTGCCCATATATCACTAGTTGTTGGACAAGACCAGAGCACATGACTTATGGATTCTATATCCTTATTGCAGATCGGACATAGTTCATCTTCTGTGATATTTTTTTTGAACAACATTTGCTTTGTAGGAAGGATGGCTTGTAAAGCTCTCTAGAGATACTGTTTTGTTCAACCAACTACATTTAACTTCCACAATCTCTGCCACATTGCTTTCTGTTCTTGACAAAATGATGTCTCTCCTTTCTTATCTTTCTCCATGCACATTCCCAAGTGGTATGCACTTCTAATCGAAAACAGTTCATCTTTAGTATACCCCCATATAACCAGATCTTTAACATCCCTTCTGCTCAAAGGAATGCTGCAGATCTTTACAGCTTCATCTCTCTCAAAAATCACGTATATCGGATTTTCATTCTAACCTTTTGTTAAGGAAAATATTCCTTCTAGAACTACTGCACCATCACAGTCCTCACAGCCAAGTGAACCAAGCACACTCTCATAACAACTTATTCTTCCAGTAGCTGCCAACTGCTACTTGCATGAGCTGCATCTCTGCATTTGTAACAAACTAGAAACCATTAGTAGTCCAGAGAATATTCTTTGTAAAATTCATTTAGCATCTCACTATAAAATGCCTGTGTAATAAATTTGGAATTAATGAGAATATATAAACATCTTCTTCAACATGGTATCAAGAGCTACACAGGACTTACGTCCATGGCTTTTTCTCCAACTCATTCTTCTCCCACCTTACCCATCCCAAATCTTTCCTACACCATCTCTGTAAAACTCACACCCGAGAACTATCTCCAATGGAAGGTCTAGCTTGTTCCCTATTTCCGTGGTCAACGACCCTACAAATATGTAGATGGCTCTTGCCCAGCACCTAAACCTCTTCTTGATAATTCTTCTTCAAATCCAGAATATGATCTTTGGATCCAACAAGACTAACTTGTAATGTCTGCGATAATTTCCTTTTCCTCGGAACCTTTGATTGCTCAAATTGTCGGTTGCACCTATGCTCGTGTCGTATGGATTTCTCTTGAATCCACCTATGGCTCTGTTTGCCAAGCACAATTAATTCAAACCCAACTCTAGCTTGCTTCGTTAAAGAAAGAAGCTGATTCCATTTCCATATACTTCCGTCGTGCCAAGACTTTAGCAGACACCATGGCAGCAGTTGGGCGATCTCTAACACCTGCCGAGTTTGTTCCTTATTTACTTGCTGGACTGGGACCTAACCATGATGCTCTTGTCTCATTCGTTGCAACACGTCTTGACCTTATTACTCCTGAGGAATTACTTGGCCATTTACTAGCTCATGAAGCTAGACTGCTTCATTACTGTGAAACAAACCTCTTCTCTGGCAATTTCACAGCTAAATCCACCTCTGCTTAGCGTGGTTGAGGCCCATTTCGTGGTCGCAATTCTTATCGTGGACGTGGTGGTGGAGGCCGATACACTCCTAATCGTGGTCGTGGTGGTTTCTCAGGTAAGAACTAGTTCTTCATCTACTACTGACCCTCCACTGATTTGTCAGGTTTGCAATCGTCGAGGTCACTCGACCCTTACCTGCCTATATCGTTTTAATCAAGCATATATTGCTGTACCACCTGCGACTGCAAACTTCTCCAATTACCCATCGGATGCAAACTAGTACTCGAACACCGTTGCCACTAATCACATCACAAATGATCTGGTTAAGTTGAATTTCCAAGCTGTCGAATACCATGGAGAGGATCAACTACGTGTTGGTGATGGAACTGCTATTCCCATCTCCCATTCTGGTTCAGCCTCCCTCTCTTCTCCCACCTCTACATTTCTTCTCAATAAACTGCTTTGTGTTCCTTTTTTTCAGAAAAATCTTATCCCTGTCTGTCAATTTTGCATTGATAATAACATCTTTTTTGAATTCTTCTCTGATTCATTTTGTGTTATGGATTGCAAGTCGAAGAAACCTCTACTTCGTGGTATCACATATAACTAGGGGTGTAAACCGGTCAGTCCGGACCGGAGAAACCGACCGGATCGACCGGTTCGGTTCGGACCGGACCGACCAAATGCATGGTCGGTTTTGGTCCAATAAATAGGAGAATTTCGGTCTTCGGTCCGGTCCCGGGGTGGAGATTTCTCGGACCGGACTGGATCGACCGAATAAAAAATAAAAATAAATAAAATATTATATATATTATTTATATAATAATTGTACAATTAATAATATAAAATTTTAAATATGTTATTAATACTTGTTAATATTTTATAAATTAACAATATTTTATATATATCTCCATCTAACCTATCACTATTAACAATATAAAATTTTAAATATGTTATTAACACTTGTTAATATTTTATGAATTAACTAATATATAATATCAATTAGTTAATTATATAATAATTATATAAATTAATAATGTAATTTATTATCATTAACCATATAAAATATTTTTTTATTGAGTTTGTTACATAATTCACATTAATAAGTCACTTAATTTAATTTAGTATTTTAAATAATTTTTTTTATTAATTGATTAAAAAAAAAAAAAAAGGCCGAACCGAATGGACCGACCGGTTTACACCCCTACATATAACGGTCTCTACTCCTTCTCACCATCATCTGTCCATCCCTCTGCACTGACTAGCACCATCTCCTCGATTCCACAATGACATTCTCGACTCGGCTATCCCTCCATCAAGCTTGTTCGCTTTATTTTACAACAACATGGCCGGCCATATGATCCTTCTTAGCCTTATTCTTTTTGCAATGCATGTGCCCAAGCAAAGTCACATAGGCTTCCAGCTCACACACGGCCACATAAATCTGTTGCACCTTTTGATTTAATTTTCTCAAACCTTTGGGGGCCATCTTCTCATGTATCTAATGATGTTTATCAATACTATATTTCATTTGTCGATGATTTCTCTCGGTTTACATGGCTTTTATTTTTAAAATTTAATCTCAAGTTTTTGATATTTTTCTTAAGTTTAAAGCACATGTTGAACTTCAATTTAAGAACAAGATTAAACAATTCCAATCGGATTGGGGAGGTGAGTTTCGGTCTTTCTCAAATTACCTAGCAACTAATGGTGTTATCCATCGTATTAATTGTCTCCCACTCAAAACGGTATAATTGAAAGAAAACATCATCACATTGTCGATACGGGATTAGCTCTCCTTTCTCATGCGTCACTTCCATTGAAATTCTGGTCATATGCCGTTCTTCATGCAGTTTATTTAATTAACATGTTACCTTCTTCATCTCTAAACAACTCATCTCCTTTTCTCCTTCTTCACCAAAAACACCCTGACTATAAATCTCTGCGCACCTTCGGTTCCGAATGTTGGCCTCTCACAAGTCCTTATAATCAACACAAGTTCGCATACCTTGCCTTAAACCTCTCCCTGGTTTAAACACTTCTCATTCTTTCCCATTTAGCAATACTGAATATGATACTGACTTGACACACTCCATTAGCAACCATATTCAATTTTCATTAAAACCCATCTTTCTCATCATGGCTTCCAAAAACCTCCATTTTACTCTATCATACGCCTTTGATATGTCAAGTTTTAGTGCCATACATCCAGTTTTTCCTTTCTTTCTTGTTTTCATGGAGTGAAAAACCTCATAAGCCATAATTACATTGTCTGTTATTGATATACCTGGTACAAAAGCACACTGATTGCGAGATAATGTTAGGCAGTATATTTTTGCAAGGATTTTTGCAATCAATTTATACAATACGTTACAAAGTGATATTGGTCTATAGTCATTAATAGAATAAGGAGATTTGATCTTGGGAATAAGAGCTATATTTGTATGGTTTAGATCCCTTGGCATACTTCCACCATTAAGAAATTCAAGTACAACCTTACATACCTCTTCCCCCACTGTTACAATGCTCTTGGAAAAAACCAGCACCATAGCCATCTGGTCTAGGAGATTTAAAAGGCCCCATTTATGTTAGTGCCTCATAAACCTCATTATAACTAGAATGCATCCCTAGCTATACATTCATCTCATTAGTGACTCTTCTCTCTACATAATTGACACATTTTTCTATCAATATATCTTCATGTTCAGATGAGGAATAAATCGATTGAAAATGATTCTTGAAGGCTGCTGCAATACCAGACTCCTCATACACTGTTTTTACTTCACTGTCTTGGATTTGCTTTGTAAAATTCTTCTTCCTCCTTTGTATAGGACAAGCATGGAAGAAGCGATTGTTCTTGTCACCAAGATTATACTAGTGACTTTTAACCCTTTGTCTCCACTATAGATCCTCTTTTTGCAGCAGTAGTTCCAGCTCCTCTTGACATTTTTGCAATTCTTTTATGTTGTGTTAACCTTCAACATCTTGCATCTGCTTTAGCTTTTCATATAATGCTTTATTCTCTTCTCTCCCTCTGAACCTTTCTGTTTACTCCACTCCTTTAAAGTTGTACTACACTTTTACAGCTTCCTCTGCATGTCACCAAGCAGACTATTCTCCTCACCTCAAGCTTGCCACTCTTTTTCTACAATCTTGCTACATTCTTCCTCCATACCCTTGCTGCATTCATACTTAAATTTTCTTTCGTAAGTCAACCTATTGAAATGTTCTCTATTGTAGCAAATCAGTAGTGGTATATGATCAGAACAACTTGCTGCCAATGTTTCAATTCTCACATTCTTAAACAAACTAATCCATTGTGCATTTGCAACACCTCAATCCAACATCTCCTTTGTATATGTGCCATCTCTATGCCTATTACGCCAAGTAAACTTGGAATCCCACCATCCCAGATCATGCAGCTCACCAGCTTCTAAAGTGTTCTTGAACATTTCCATTTGACTTTCACTCTGCAGATTTCTCCCAACTTTTTCATTTTGTGAGACTATTTCATTAAAATCACCACAAACAAGTCATGACATTTGATCCTTAGATTTTAAAAGGCCTAAATAGATCCCACGTTTGTTGCCTTTTACAGGCCTTTGGATGCCCATAAAATCCAGTGAATTGCCAGTTTTCCAACCCAATTGCAGCCTTAACTAAAGCATTAATATGATTTTGAGAGTAAGATTGAATATCAACCTCAACCTTCATTTTCCATAACAAAGCTAATCCGCCACTTCTACCACACGGCTCCACTGTAAAACATTCATCATACTTTGACTTCCTCTTCAAAGTCTCCACCTACCCTTATTAAGTTTAGTTTCCAATAGGAAAACTAAATCAGGCATATTTTTCTTCACAATCCAATGAATGTTATTAACTGTTTGGGGGTTCCCAAGCCCCCGACAGTTCCAACATAATGTTTTCATGGCTCTTGGCGGGGCTGCTGCGCAACCTCCACCAATTGCTCATTTTCACAAATATCCACCATAGAGTTAGCCATCTTCTATTTCTTGTTAAGCTCTCCCAAGCCGTCCTCTATCACTTCATCTACTAGACACCTTTTCTTTAGTATATTTGAATTTTTCAGTCATTGTGCCTTTGGCTCTCGCTGTCTTCTTCCACTTTCTTTTATTCTTTATTCTGCTTCATGCTATAGGTTTGGTATGTTGGGATTTGTTGTTTGTCTTTGATCTCATTGTCTTGGACCACTATTGAATCCAACTCCTTTATCTGGTCATTCTTCAACCCTTCTTTACTCTCAACAGCCAACGTATTGTTATTGGACTTTCCTCCCTCCCATTCAACGCCCATACTTTGAGCCATAGGAAATTGCTCAAATTTTCACTCATCCTTCCCGTATCCTTAGCATTTTCAAAATGTATTCCTTGATTGTTCTGTTTATCCATGCCATCTTGCTTATTCTGATCTACTACTCTCTTTTCTCTCCTCATCTGAATTTCAAAAAAATATTGGTTGTTATGTTCCCCTTTTTCCTCTTTTGTGTTTATCTGATCACCAACTTCCAATATCCCTGTTAGATTTCCTCAACAATAATCTCTGATCTCTTTCCCCTTGGGCCAACACTCCGTCACAGGAATTCTCCCCTTCGCCAGCCTTACTTTTGTTTTCATGGTACTACAATTAGCCTCACTGTTTCCAGAGTTTTGACTATCTTCCGCCAATCTTTCTTTCCTGTCCCCACTATCACCTTTTCCTAGGCTACCTTGCATCCTCCTCATCAAACTCATGTCATCTCTCAGCCATAACCCAAACTGAGACTGCTTATCTCCATTCTCTACTCTTTCTTTTCTTTTAGACAGACACCCTCCAGCACCATGTACAATCCATCTACAATCAAAACAAATTCGAGGCAACTTTTCATACTTTAGTGGGATCCATACTTTCTCGCCATGAATGCAGATGGTATGTCCTCTAGCTAGTACACTCTGCAGAGGAACTTCAATTTTAACTCTGAGAAAAGGTCCCCATCCTATCCCATCTTCTTGTATATCCACATCAATTACCTCACCAATAGACTTGCCTATTTGCTTGCCACACTCCTTATTCATGCATGCAAATGGCAGGTTGTGCATCTAAACCTAGAAAACTTCACTATCAAATTGAATTTTGCTAGGTGGGGTGAAAGCATTAATAACTTTGAGTGCAAATAGATTATTATCGAACGACCATGGCCTCCTTGCCATTACTTTCTGTCTATCTGCATGTGTAGCAAATGTTACTGTGAACATATTATCCCCACAATCTTGGAACTTTGCTAGTCTGCTCACCTTCCATATTTTAACCATGGTTGAAATGATGATTTCCTTCCCAATAGTTCTTTCAATGCCCAACCAGACTACATTCGACCTTCCTCTAAGTCTCGATCAAACTATCACCATTTACTTCAATTATTGAGTTTTCCTCTTCCGTTAAGGCTAATCTTCCCCATTGATCCTCCAATTCCTCCATTTCCTTTTCTCAACACTACAGGTGGTAGTGTAAAGATTAGGAAAAATGACTTTTACAAAAACTCTACCCTGTTGACTCGAGAGAGAGAACAGAGAAGAGACTAAAACCTAGAGAAAACACTCTTATTTTGATCCACATTAAATAATTAGCTAAAACTTAGCTAAAATGATCTTGAGAGTTATAGTGCCTCACCAAATATATTGAAACATGATAGCATAAACACATAATTTTATCAAGTAATAGTACATGCACAAAGCCTTTTCACAATCATTATTGCACAACCAAACACGACAGAGTTAGTTATTTGTTACGTCATCGTAACCTAGCCACGTTGTCGACCAAGAGGAAGTATAGTCAACAAACAAATAGTCATGATACAGAAAAAAAATATAGTCATGGTAAAGAAGAAAATGCGAGCTGATTTGGCTAACAAAACAACTTGTAATACACAACAGTTTCTCCCAAATTCTTATAGAAGTTTTTTTATTTATCATCATACTCTCAGCATCTATTGATGTGACATCAAATAATTGGTTCACAAGTACATCTTAACAAATAGTTTTCAATAATTTAATACAACGTTATGAAATAATGAGAGAATGATGATAAAAAAAACTGTGAATAAAATTACTCATTCTTATAAGCACCGATTTTAAAAATTTGACCATTATAGACAATAATTTTTTTGTGTTAAAATAATTTTCTTTTCTTTTTATATTTAAAATTTTTTGACTATTAGATAAAAGAATAAATGTAATGGTCAGATTATGAAAAATAAGGCCATGGGAAAGTAGACAGAAAAATAGACCATTAAACACTTTTAATTAAAAAAAAACATGATGGTTAGATAAAAGAGCAAAATATGACTACTAGATTTTAAAAGATGTGATGACCATTATAAAAGTAGATAAATAATAAAAAATAATAAGAAAATAATATTTTAACAGGATAGGAAAAAAAAGAGCTAATCCACCTCCATTGATGCATTTCATATTAGTTAGCCAAAATAGAAAAAAAGGACCACCTAGATTTTAACTAAAAGTAGGTTAAACTTTTGCCTAATCAAACACTAAAATGCTCAACTGGATCATCTACATATTTCAAATTATTAAAGCTGATTACATTATATATTTGTGCATGTATCCATACTTTTTATACTATATAGTACATTAAATATTTCACTTTTTTCTTTGTAGGCTACTTTTTATAGGAGCATGCAATAATTTATTTCTGTATTGCTACCTTTTCTCTTAGCATATGTGCATACATATACATATATATAGATATACATACACATAGGATTTTATCTATTCCACATCTTTAATTATTAAATAAAAAAAAATAGACTCGTCCAAATTGAAAGATAAATAAAAAAAATACCAAGTCATTGACAAAAGCGGAAAGAGAGGGGTTTGAACCCTTGGTATGAAAAACCCTTAAACGGATTAACAATCCGTCGCTTTAGTCCATTCAGCCATCTCCCCCATCTGAAAAGGATATATAATTACTGAGCGCTGCTACACTTCCCGAATAGTTGTCCCGAATAAATGTCCCGAAAAGCACATTTCACTTTTTTATTTTTCTTTTCATTTTTTTCATGTATTTTTTTAATCATCATAAACATTTTTAAAAAAATAAAAAATTCACAATATTATTAAAAAACACTTCCTTAATCGCTAAGTAAAAAAAAAAAAAAAAGAGATTCAAGACACATTTTCAAGACATCAATTCGGATGTTTAGCATTTCTCATAATTAATATTCTCGAATCAGTAGGCAATCATATTTATGATAGAAACCGTTGACAATTGAATATAATTTTTTCCATTTTTTTCTTATTTGAAATAGTGCAATAACTTTAATGGGCATGATGATAGCACCGTTGAGATAAGAGTACGAGAAATTCTAGGTAGAAGTCTACATTTAATCAATATATAATTTATTATTTTTGTCATTCAATTTTAAAATTTAAATACGTGTGTATTTAAATAAAATAAATGATAAATCACATAGATGTATATGTATATATAAACTTCTTTTTAGCATTTCTCTACTATCGGTATTAATGCCCTTTATATATAGCCCATACCCATTCTAAACTGGATAGATATATATATATATATATATCATCTACCTAATTATTTAGAATATATTCATTGGCAGAGACTGAAAGCGACTTATGACCATAAATCAAGGGATTGGTCCTTGAAAGTTGAACACAAGATACTGAAAATATAAATGATTGTGCAGATCTTGGGTGTGTTATTAGTTTGGTAAAAATGTTTGTTTGTGATCTTACTTTCTC
This sequence comes from Juglans mandshurica, assembly GCA_022457165.1. Lineage (NCBI taxonomy): Eukaryota > Viridiplantae > Streptophyta > Magnoliopsida > Fagales > Juglandaceae > Juglans > Juglans mandshurica. Next base: position 24,974,677 of record CM039625.1, on the reverse strand, counting down.
GACTCATTTTTATCTTTTGCGTATTTAATTTTTTTTATTTAACAATTAAGAAAATAATTTTAACCGCTTAGGATATTTTTTTTAAAAATATTTAAATATATTAAAAAATATTAAAAAATCAGAAAAAATAGAAAAATTCAAAATAACCTAGCGGTCAAATGAAACGGTACTATTCAGGTGGCAGAATAGCACCGCACTTGATACAAAACCCTTTGAAAAAAATGAGTCTTAAAACATAAAAGTCAACCTCATTTTTCTTTTCATAGATTTGCATTAGATTTGCATGACGTTCTGGAATACTTGTATTCAGGGACAGACAGATTTTATGTAGAGAAGAGCAGTAAGACATATAAAAATTTATATATAATAAAACTTAGAAAATTATTTAAAAGCGTGCAAAATATATAAGAAATTTTAATTTTGAATTTAAAATAAAAAATAAAAGCATTTAACATGTGAATTTAGGGGTGGGCAGCGGGGGTGGGCCCCGCTTCCGCCCCGCCCCGCATAGAGAGGGCCTAGCGGGGGGGAGGGGGGATGACCCCAGCGGGGCCCCGCTCCGCCCCCGCCCCCGCTCCATATATAAAAAATTTATTTATTTATATATAAAAATAAATATATTGTATATAGATATACATAATTTATAAAATATTTAAAATTATATTCAAGTTATTGGATTGCTTTGGCCTCCTAAGCCAACCTTTATATAAGAGGTGTCCTGCATATATATAAAACCCCCAACACCCGCATGGTGCGGGGCGGGGGGCGGGGAGGGGGTGCCCCCACCCCGCACCATGCGGATAGCACCCCTATGTGAATTGATCTCAATATTTTTACAACAAATAAAGATCATTAGTATTACATTCCTCTTAAACATAGACTAGCAGATAATATATAAAAAAATAGTATCTTAACAATATTAAAAATTAAAAAATTTTATTTAATTTATTTTTATTTGGAAACCTAATCTTAATAACGTTTACGATAATTTAAAGTTTTTAGGTTGTTTGCTCAACTTTAATTTAAAAAAAAAAAACAGTAAATATAAAATCATGTTATGATATTTAAAATTAATTTAAACGTACGGACAACGTTGTAACAAGAGTGATGCGAATAACAGGACTCATTTTTATGGTTGATGTGATAGATGATGTACCAATATCCGCCAAATCTGGTTGTCATGATAGGCATATCAATATCCTCCAAATCAATGTGTCACGCGTCATGTGCTCATGATCTGAAGTGCAAAATACCACACATTTTTATCTTATAAACTTCATTTAATTAATTAATTTTTTTTTTGAAAAGAAAAAACTCTTGTACCATTCTATTATAACAAAGACGAGATATAATAAGGAAGAGCATCTTCAAAGTTACAATTATATCTAAGATGGAAAGAACATCTTTTAGTCGACATTTCTTCTAATATGAGAAACCTCTCACTTTGCAAAATTTTTTATCCACTGTTTTGCTTCACATACAAACATACTAATACTGCTCCAACCTTTTTTATCACCCTATAATGCATTGATTATTGGCAACGAGTCCCCCTCAATAATAACCTGTCTGAGGCTTAGATCTAAATCAAACTTAATAGTCTAAAGAGCTCCAAACGTCTCAGCCAACAGAGGGTTTGGAAATAATTGTTTTCTAATTAGCTTCATGGTAGCAATTATATGTCCTTCATTGTCCCTCACAACCACACCAACTCCAATCAGACTATGAATTTTATCAACAAATCCATCCCAGTTTAACTTGAACCAATTCGAAGGAGGGGCCTTCCATTCTTCAGCTGATGTGCATAATTGTCTAACTATGTTGCTGCTCTTAAGGTCCTCCTCAGCTAGCACGTCAAGAATGACTCTAGCTTCCTTCACAATAGAGTTAGGATGTGAAAACTCATTGTTGAAAATGAAGCAGTTCCTTTTCCACAAAATCTTCCTTGCCACCACCACAAACTCTTGAAGAATCTGACTATCCATAGAACTTTTAGTGCTTCAAAAAGCTGCAACAAAGAGGAGTGAATATATATAGTTATTATTAGTGTACTACATAACTCAAACTAAATATATATTATCTTCTACTAAATTTTAGAATTGATACAACTCTTCTCTTCAACTCAATCTTTAGGGAAAAATATAGTTTCCACGCTTGAATTGATATGGTACTGCCCTAACTAACTAACTTTTCACCCTAATACCAAAATTGATCAAATTATTAAACTTCTTAATTCAAATCCTTCATTAAGATCTAACATATCACCTTAATTCTTAATTTCCATTCCTCTTATCGGTCATAATAGGAGGAGAGGGTGATATTTATTAACGAGTAATGTTACTATGCCTCCTCAGTTATATATACCACATATCACTTTGACCCATTGACGTCACGTGCTTGGCTTATTAAAAGAAATTAAAAATACGAACATAAAAATGATAGAGGGAATCTATGGTTTCAGTCTTTTTTTTTTTTTTTTTAGATTTTCGGATGCCATTTAGTTTTGAATATATATATTTTTTATATATTTCATTTTTTTAATAAGTCACGTGACATTAAGTGGTGGTGCTATGTCAATAGAACAAAATGAGCGATATAACTAGGACGGCAAAATATCATTTCTCTTTATTAATTTTGGGTAATTGGAGGTTATGCAAAGTGTAAAACACTAGATCATGTATGTGAGTACATAGACGTTGCGCAAGAAAGTATATTTAATTTTGCCTTAAAAATGATAACAATATCAAATTAGGAAGTTTGAAATATTAAAACATATATATGCCACTTTGAGTAATTAGGATTAGGACACACACACTAAACATTAAACAATACATAACTTGTCTTCCAAAACAACAGAAAAAACCTCTACTGGACCCTTCTCTAACCACACCCTTTTACATTCAGTATTAACAACCAACTTAGCTGCCATGTGAGCAGCCTTGTTACCAAACCTATGAATAAAAGAGTCTTCACAATGGAAATCTTGACAACATCTGCTTTATATTATCTATAACTTGTTCCAATGAAGAATTATCATCTGAATTAGACTAAACAACATCAATAACAACCTTGGCATCACCTTCGAAGTGAACCTGATGAAAACTCAAGTCAATACACAGTTCCATAGCTCTTAACAAAGCATAGCTTTTAGCAATAAAAACTGAGTTAACACAATCCTTAGGAGCAGAAAGAGCAGCTTGTAGATTCCCTCCACTATCTCTGATAGCAACTCCCAAACCTATCATTTCCTTTCCCTTATCAAAAGGAACATCAAAATTAACCGTCAAATTAGGCTAAAAAGCTGGTTTCCATCTTTGTCCTTTTGTTTCTATCTGACTTGTCACTGCTGGACTAGAACCCTTTTGATGCACTTGCTTATAAGAAAACAGATCATCTCGAGTCAATTCTAATATCACTACCGGACTTTTAAAACTGTTTTAAAAAACAAAACCATTCATTCTTGTCCATATTCTATGAATTATAAGAACAATAATATATATAAATTATGAATTAGAAGCAAAAGCAGCCCATTTTCTTTTCAAATAGGATGAACTACTTTATCATTTATATATGCATAAATGCTTTCATCATTAAATATTAGTGCTTAATTATGCAAATAATTAATTTTGAGGTCATGATATATATATATATATATATATATATATTTAGTGATAAAATAGATATACCATGTTATCTATATTAATTCAAGACTACTTAATTATAATTTTCCAAATTTTACACCCCCTAGCCTCCTAATTCCCTACTCCTAAAATTGGTCTGATCTCACTCATTAAAAAAAAAAGAAAAAAGAAAAAAGAAAACCCATCTTCGTTCCCCTAAAAAACTAAAAAAAATCTCAGCACTTCTGATCATTTCTTAATTTTCTTTAAATCATAAAGTGGAAAACATCACAGTACTGATCTTGAGTACCATTTAATAATTTCAAGGTTAATTTTTCGATATTATTGTAAATTTGACTATTTAATTAATTAATAATGATCAACCTGTTAATGATTAATACTTTTGGCCTAATTAATTAAAGGCCTAGAATATGAGATGGAGACGATGCTAACTTGGTGGTCTGATTTTCTTTCAGTTTAAATTAAAAAACATTATCACGCGTATTATTATGAAAAAGCATGCTCATGAGAATCAGGAGATCATTATATATTACATAAAAATACACACACACATGTGTGTATATATATATATATATATATATATATATATAAATAAACTTTTAATTAAAATAAGTTTTGTGATATATTTTTTAATAATTTATTTCAATATTTTTCGATTCAAATTGATTTTAATTGCATGACTCTTCATGAATTGTTTGTATCACTAAACTAGTATATATAGGCGATGTTCTTGTATATATATGTCATGTACATAGCTTATTAGGCCTTAATTTATCTCTTTTTATGATCAATAAAGTTTTGCTTACCAATAATTTTTTTTTTGGTGCTCTGATATCACTGGTGAAGATAAATAATTTCCTATATATTTAATAAATGTTTTAATATAAAATAAAATATATCTATATATATTATAATTGTAAATCAAAGATAAAATGATATTATGATCAATTAATATATATATATATATATCGACCTATGGTAGAAAATTAATATCTTCACTTTAAAATATATTCAGCGTTTCTTCTCGGAGTTGTGGAGAAAAGAGAAATTAGTAGATGAGAACATGGAATTAAAAGATTGAAGGGGACTCGAGAAAAGAGATAGAAAAATCAGCTTTGCCTAATTTACGAGTTTGTTTTTAAATATTTTATTTTTCATTTTAAAAAAATTTAGGGTAAAAAAACTTTTGAAATCTAAGAAGGAATAACAATATTTCTTCTAATTTAGGGCTAAATTCTTAGTTAACGAAATGTAAAATACATGTCTTTTTTATTTCGAAAGAAAAAAAAATATTATAGATATTTGGAGGCTAAAAAACCTTATTTTAAAGGATAAAATACTTTAATCACAAAAAAAGCCCACAAAAGTAAACACATAAACAGACGTATTGGATTGATGTTGTATATTAGATTATAAAATTAATTTTATTGTAAAATAGATTTAACGTACTACATCAATCTATTTGTATATATATATATTTATATATATATATATATATATATATATATATATATATATATTTAGAACTTGTCCTACTCCATGGCATTAAACCACATCATAAAAAAACAAAGGAAACGACAACACTTTGTAATCAATCAAGATTCAAGGACATGATGATAATAGTGTCCTTTTGTGAGAAAAAGATGAATAGTAAATGTTTAGGCAGACATGCGCACCCATTCATCTTATCTTTTAGTCAGATCGAACTTGGTGCGAACATAATTGTACTTTTAAGGATAATTGTTGTTTTTCATCTTAAATTTTATAATTTATGGTTACATTGACTAATGTATCACATTTTAAGTTAAATTTATTGAAAAAAATGATGTACCAAGTCATTTAAAATGTTTCATATCACCTTATATGACTAATCATAAAATTCAAGATGAAGAACTATATTTCATCTCTCCTATTTTTCTCCGAATTAATAGAAAGTTGAGAGCAGCTAGGGGATATATGTTTCTACATTAGAAACTCAATCTAACAAAGTCCATTGTGCTAAGTAATCCTAGCAAATTCAATTTATTGAAATAACTAACGTACCAAGTCATTTAAAATGTTTCATATCACCTTATATGACTAATCATCATGACGATAAAATTCAAGATGAAGAACTATATTTCATCTCTTGTATTTTTCTCTGAACTAATAGAAAGTTGAGAGCGGCTAGGGTTATATGTTTCTACATTAGAAACTCCAACAAAGTCCATTGTGCTAAGTAATCCTAGCAAGTTCAATTTATGGAAATAACTAACGTACCAAGTCATTTAAAATGTTTCATATCACCTTATATGGCTAATCATCACGACAATAAAATTCAAAATGAAAAATTATATTTCATCTCTCTTATTTTTTTCCGAACTAATAGAAAGTTGAGAGCAGCTAGGGGATATATGTTTCTACATTAGAAACTCCAACAAAGTCCATCGTGCTAAGTAATCCTAGCAAGTTCAATTTATTGAAATAACTAACGTACCAAGTCATTTAAAATGTTTTATATCACCTTATATGACTAATCACGACGATAAAACTCATGATGAAGAACTATATTTCGTCTCTCCTATTTTTCTCCAAACTAATAGAAAGTTGAGAGCAGCTAGGGGACATATGTTTCTACATTAGAAACTCCAACAAAGTCCATTGTGCTAAGTAATCCTAGCAAGTTACAACCACCTATAAATGGCTACATATTGGTATGCTATGATTGGCAAAAGTGGGCACATCATGATCACATTATAATATTGAACATAGATCTCATATTAGTGTCCTTTTGTGAGAAAAATATAAGTTGTGAATGTTTAGGCAGACATGCCCACCCATTCATCATCATCCTAATTTAGTGAGATGGAGTAGTATATAGTGCAACCATTGTTTTCATGATCTTTTTTTCTTTGTCTAGCAACAGAAAGTTCAAAGTAGGGGATCTTTCCAAATAAACTCCAACAAAGTCAAGTGCATGTGTTAATTAATCCTAGCTAGCAAGTAGCTCAACCACCCCCTAAAAATGGCATATTGTTGTGGTATTATTGGCAAATGTGAGCATATCATGACATATAACATTATTCATCATGTACATTGAGATCAGAGAGGCATTTGGTTTACCCACCCTTTCATATAACTTTTTGGCGAAAATGATGTGAGGGACAGGGATATTGGGGCGTTGTTGTTTGAAGGTTTGTGAATCATCCATGCAAGCTAGCTAGCCAGCTAGCCATGCACCCATTGCATGTATATATGCATTCTTATAATTGATACCTCGATCCATATATTTATTCCAAGGCCCCACTCATGCATAGTGGAGGTATATTAATGTGATTACAACTTCGAATATTTCGATTATTCTCATGATCTCCTGCATTATGCCATATTTTAAATGATTAATTTTGTTTCAGTGGTTAACACATGATGCACTTACATTAATAATAACCAAGGTACTGCTAATTAAAGCAAATTAAAGAAACTAGAATTGAAAGAACTTAATTCATATAGGTCGGTGTGTAAAGTACATAATTTGCTATTCATGTAGCCCTTATAGGTCTAAAAAAAAGCCAAAATACATTTTTTTTTCTTTTATGTTAAGTTGTGATGTGACAAATCTTTACATTAATATCAAGGGTTAGTTTGAATTCAGAGATGAGATGATTTCATATGAAAAATAAAAGTTAAAAAAAATATTATTAGAATATTATTATTATTTTGAGATTTGAAAAAATTGAATTGTTTATTATATTTTGTATAAAAATTTAAAAAAAATTATAATAATGAGATGAAATACTTTCTGAATCTAAACGGTGTCTAATATGTTTGCACGAGAGATAAATAAGCAAGCTTGAAAATAGATTTTTTTTATACAAATATAACAAATTACTAAACTTATCCACTTAAGCAGATCTAGAGATCAATGAGTGCAATCAAGCTGACAAGCGTGGCATGAAATTGAGAGAAGTGAGAACAAGCTGTTCACAACATTTCCATCAAATCTTAGCTAAGAGTATCTGATCACTACACCTGGATCGATCTGAGCCATGACTGTTTGCAACGTACAAATGGAATCCAAACCCTATCCACTGTCAAAAAAACCATAATTAGTACGTAGTACGTCTTCCCCTAAGCTGGAGTGGTGTCTTGATACGTACAAAAGTTATTCCAGGCTTAGCACCTTGTTTGGCCAAAAACTGGCCAGGTTACCCTAGAAATATATAATATGCATGAATCAAAGTGCAGAGAAATTTGTTGGCAAACACAAGTACGTACTTATGTTATCCAGAGTCTCCCTCAAAGCCCAACATAGATACACAATCAATCCCTTTCAATCAATTAACCAATAACCAGGAGTCCGACTCAACCTCCACATCCATGACATTGAGTTAGTTGCACACAGAAAAGTATATTTGGTATTATCTCCTTGACGGCATTACTTGCAAAGCAGCAGCTGATCAGATATGATCAGCTAGAAAAGGTACTGGTTTAAAGCTTAGGAGCCGGGGTCCCTGCAAAGTTGGGCAGCATGAGTTTCAACAATGGAGTGAAGATCAAAGCTTGAGGACATCATGCAATGGAGTCAAGAATATCATAACAGAAGAAGAAAAAACAAAAGAAAGACCAGCTCATGCATGTTATATATATATATGTTTTCATGATCTAGACAGAGAGAGAGAGACATGCATCTTTCTCAGAATGGGCCAAGTTGGGCTTTTCAATTTGCATCAAAACGACAATAATGGACACATGAGTCAGATATGAAAGAGTAAAAATAAAAGATAAAAATCTAAGCGCATGCAGATGAACCAAACAAATACTGTTTGGTCACAACATAGACAAAAACAGTCATGTCAGGCTGTGTGAGAAATGGAAAAGCAATATTCCCATATAATAGCTCCTTGTTTGGCTCACTGCTTAAATGCTATTATATATATATATATATATATAGATCTTTCTTTTGCATCATATTTTCTTTCTCTATCTTTTTGCCCTGTCCTGTCCTGGAATAGTTTCCTAGAAAGCATTCACAATTTCGATGGTTTCTTGGCCCTCTTCCAGGCCCACACAGTGGGATGGTCCTCCAAATATGCCCGGTTGGAAATCATATGCCACAAGATATTTTCAATGGCATAAGGATAAAAAGCAACACGAACTTTCTTTCCCATCACTACCTGTATATAATATGCAGGAATGCTATATATATATATATATAAACTAATATATAGCAATTATACATGAATAAATACTTCAAACAAATAAACTACCAGCAAAGACTCATCATGATCAAGCTGGACCGGATTAATACTTCAAGTCAAGAGGTTGATGAGATCCGTTTAACAGGTAAAACTCACCAAATATTAAAGCCACTCAAAAAGAAATCCTTGTCGTACAAGCTGCTGGAATCCGATTTTTCTTGATCGCCTTCTCTGATAAAATGGTGCAATATGATCCCCTGAGAAAAAAAATTGAAATGAAGCTGAAAAGATGGTGAAAAATGAAGGAAACAGTAAAAATAATACTGTGAAGCCTTGTTATTTCAACCACATATATGGGGTGTTGGTACAGCACATGAGACCACAGAGCGGCAAAGAACTCACCAAGGAAGTAAACGCACTTGGGGTTTTGTTTTTGGGTTTGTTGGTATATTCTCATATTATCAGCCACTCTAATTGATGGCACATTCATCTCCCTTTTTCTTTCATAGTTATCTCCTCCTTGAAAGCAACCTTAGAACAATCCTAGCTTTGCCATATCATGTGGTCCTTGTAATTATGCTAGTCTAAAGTAGTCAGGGTCAGTTCTAGAGAGAGAGAGAGAGGTGGTCAGGCTCATGAGCTCTAGCTAGGGAGGGAGAGAGCGATGGTTTGAGATGAGTGGGGATCAAGGACGGCATGTATAAATGGAAAGAAAATTCAAGAAAGAAATGGAAATATAGTTGAGGTAAAGATGGCTTTCAAGTGTGGATGGGACTATTGCCATTTTGAAAAAAATAAGATGAGATGGGATAATTAGTAGCTAGGGCACTTGTTGATTGGCTAGGTTTTGGAGAAGGTCTATGTATATGGCAGTGGCAAGTACAAGCACAAGCACAAGCAAGTCTTTCTTGACAATGTGAGAGAAAGAAAGAATGAGAGAGAGAGAGCTTTTCTAAGAAAAGTTAAACAGATAAGCACGCATGGGAGGGAACCCAACGACATTCTCACATATAGAGAGAAGAGAGAGAGAGAGAGAGAGAGAGAGAGATGGGATTTCTTCCTTTTGATGAAAGGGACGTTTAATTAGAAACCCAGTCAAAGGGTGCATTACCTGAGAATTGCAGGCTCATCACAGTGCATTCCCCTTGGAGGGGTGAAATAATTGTCCTCGATTTCTCATCATGTTTAGATACAGCTACGTGTAGGTTAAGAAATCCTTTGTAAAATCATATATGCAAACATGAATCGTCCAATGAAAAAGTCACATGAGCCTTTTAGCAAACCAATTACGGTGACACATGATGATCACTTCCCACTTGATCATGTTCTCCCGGCCCCTAAAACACACAAACACAAATACAATGTGGATATGATTAATTATGATTATTATTATAATATATTATTAATTTGCAGCATATGTCTTAATTAATTTGTGATTGATCATGAGGGGCCTGTTGAAGAGTAGTAGTGTTTTTGAGGGTGGAGGAAGTAGTTCATGATCATGAAAGCCTCCTCATCACCTGCAAACCACGTGAAACGCCACAATTACTTGGTATTTTCCCATCCACTCATCACTTCCCAAATATCGCTAAAGTAGCCAGTGCTACTGTTTGCCCAAAAGAGAGAAAAGATTAAGAAAAAGATGGCTCTTTGTCTGCAATAAATTCCCCCTTCCAGGCCATCTTATTGATCAATCTCTCTCTCTCTCTCTCTCTCTCTCTCTCTCTCTGAAGCCCTTGGTCGACGTACAGTATTTGAGCTCTGCTGTCTTTCTCAAGCTGAGGGGAGGTAAATGTACCCTCTCTCTCTCTCTCTCTCTCTCTCTAGCACACACGCACACACACATGATCACACACACACAAAACGCAAAGACAAGCAAATATACATACATACACATATACATTCATGTACATCATCAAGAGGCTGTCCTTCTCAAGCTCGGGTAGAAAGTATTAACTCATCAAGGGTTGTCCTTCTCTTAAGTCTCATGGTTTCCACTTGCAGAGAGAGGTAAAATGATGAAATGAATAGGAAAAATTGAAACGACCCACGTCATTCTTCTGCTTTAATAGTCCAACCGGCCACCGTCAGGCCTAGTTAGGGTTGTCCAGTGCAATTCATATTCACAAATGTATCCCTCAAACAGTAACAATATTGGCAGTGACCCTTTCTCCTATTCTGACCAACCATTTTTCCAGCATCCTTTTCCAAATCATGACTTCAATATCATCTGCAATTCAAAACAAGGAGACCCATCTCCTTTATCCTTCTTCGGCCAATACTTTTCTTCCCCTTTCGTAGATGACGATGTTTTCCTCCAACAACACCATGACCTGTTGTTTCAACAACAGCAATCCTTAGCGAAGGCTGCTAATAACACTGCCGGAGCTGTCACCAACAATATGGTGGATTCCAACAAAAATCACATGAATGGACAAAAAATGGCCGAGCAGATCCCGAGAAAACGATCTTGCAAGAGAGATCGGCACAGCAAGATTAACACTGCGCGAGGCCCAAGGGATCGGAGAATGAGATTGTCCCTTGAAGTTGCCCGCAAGTTTTTCGGCCTGCAAGACATGCTAGGCTTTGACAAGGCTAGCAAGACTGTTGAGTGGCTACTCCTACAGGCAAAACCTGAAATCAAGAAGCTAGCAAGAGAACTGAAGCGCAGTTGCAGCGTTAGTGTCAAGAGTGCTTCCTCTACTTCTGAGTGCGAAGTCGTGTCTGGCATCGATGATGTCGCAATTTCTTGTGAAAATCAACAAGGAACGGCTTCAGAGGAGAAGCCCTCGACGTGTGCTGTGAAAGAGAAGAAGATAAGGCAGTGGCGGAAGAGTGCATTTCACCCTCTTGCTAGGGAGTCAAGGGAGAAAGCTAGGGCAAGGGCAAGGGAGAGAACGGAGAAACTGAGGCGTCGGAGACTTGATGAATCAAAATTATGTGAAGAGGCGACCAACTGTGACTTGAGCCGGCTAGGTTCTTGGAGTACCTTTGAAACTGGGGAAGAATCTGCTGGAACTCAAAGCCATAACATGAACCTTTCCTTGGAGGTGCCACCGCCTGAGGTTGAAGAAAGAAGCTCCCATGCTCGAGATCATCATGATTTAGGGGCCGCAGAAGCCATGGTTAATGACGATTCATTTCTGATTATTGGAAGATGGAGCCCATCTAATAATTTGATTTTCAATTCTCTGAACAATACTGCAATTCCCCAAGAGGTAATTACTTCCAAAAAACAATATGAGTTTACTGAATTTTGCGAACAAGGCACTCAATCAGTCTAGCTAGCTTCCTATATATGTCATGTGCTATGACAAGCATATATGTATCTTCAAATGGATATATAGTATCATAGATGAACTACATTTTTTCAGATGACTGAACTCCTCGTACAATTTTTTGCAGCATCAATTTGCAGACTTTCAATTCTTTGGCAAATCGTGGCCGGAAGCCTGCAACAATCATAATCTATCAGACAAGGACAATCTCTCGTATGTCTGATGTGTCGAATGAATAAACATTAATTTGCAGCATGATATGTGGTGCATGATCTCTTTCCGTTTGAAATGTAATATACAAAATTATCCTATTTGATCATTGTGCAATTAATCTTGTTTAATACTATGATGTGAGTGATTGTTGTGTCTTAATTATAAGAATCTCATGTTTCTTTTGCTTCTGTTTCAAACATATCAGAATTGAGTAGAAGAAGACCATGATAAACTATCCACATGATCAGGTGGATTAGCAGCAGGTTGGCCGCTTGATAAAACTAAATTATGCTGAAGTCTTCCGTGGTTAAGATGGATTAACAATTAAGTACTAATGCCAATAGATGTATTCTTCATTTATTTTTCATCCCCAGTACTTTTAGGCTTTACCTGCAAATTTTCAAGGCGATTTGCTTTTCTATATAGGTTCACTTGACAGATTGCCATGTTTTTTTTCTATGTCTTCTCTAGTCTATCTTTATTTGGAGTTAAAAGGATTAGGGTTGCTTCTCTACATGAATATCTTTGTTTTTTTTATTTGTGAGTAGCTAACTTCCTAAGTGCATTAATCCAGGGAATGAATTCGGTTTATCTTTTGAGATGTGATTGAATAGACGCTTGAGTGATCCACCATCCACTTTCAGGTCATGTTTTCAAAGTCCATTGACACCTAGGTAGTGAAATTTCAACACACCAATTATCTCATTACTTTACATGACAACAAAAACCTTGAAGTAAAGACAAGGAGAAAATGAATGATATAGTAGCTAGATGTGAAATTTATCTGTGACACATGACACAAATAATTTATAAATTAGTAAGGAATTAAACTTTTATAATTTGCTAAGGTGGGGATCATGATCATGTATTGTCATGATGAGCTGCTGAGGTTTCCTAATTATTAATAGCTAGGGGATAAATCAATGATAGGACACAATTAGCTTCATGAAAAAAACAAATAATAAAAAGCTGGTTGAAAAGCTCAATTGATGATATCTGACCAAGGATCAAGTGGAAGGAGAGGGAAAAAAAAAAAAAAAAAACCCTATTACTCATGGTACGTACTGCTGCCATAGTGCATGATCTATTACTTCCAAGTACTTTACTTATTCCTAATGATACTAGAGCTAATTTTGGACATATACTGCATGATCATCTACAAATGCATGGGGTTTGTCCAAAGAATAGTACCATCACAGGCCAGTAGAATAGAAATTTGTATATATAACATCAAAGAAGCAAAGCTGAATTGTTCTCATCACTTTAAAAGATCAATTGAAGTCATCAGTATTGCATGGTAAGCTATAATATTATAGGAGGAAGAAGGTTGTAATATGCAGGCCAGTCGATCTAGTACTGGAAATCTGGGTTTTCCATTTTCAATCTGTTTTTGTTGCTGTCGGGACTGCTCAAGATATATATATATATATAGTTTATTGCTTATATTAATAAGTTTTTATCTTCAAGTAAAGGGAAGTATCTATGAGCACATCATGATGTATCACAGTGAGTAAAATCCTTTACAATTGCAGATCATGTAGTAGTGCTAGCTAGCTAGATATGCAACTCATGAACAACACAAATTGTTAATAGCAAGGCTTTAAAGTATTAATTTTATCATAAACTTATCAATCATATTAATAAAATTATATTTTCCTAATCTGAACTATTATATATATTAAAGTACTGCTATTTGATATATTATCTTAATTATTTTCTGACGCCTCCTATATATATAGCTGCATGCATGCATCTTCAAAGTAAAATTTTCCATTAGACACCCAACATCTTACATATATCAAAGCTCCCTTTGCTGAGTCGTTTGGATCTTTGAAAAATGAGGGAAAGCAAATTAAAATTGTTATATTGCTGCTGCTCAATCTGCTGAGCCAATTAATACAATTGCTACTGCATGTATGGCTGTCAGTCCTAGAGGGTGTAGCTTAATTGCTAGCTATGGCTTAGAAAAGTTTTCCTAAATAACCAAACATGATATATAAGGTGAAAACACAAGAAGCTGGTGATCTAATATTTAATTAAGGTCATGAGACTACTCAAGAATCTCAAAAGCATGCATGTTGACAATAAATTTAATAAGATCAGACTCAAGAAGACACTGATAAAAAAAACAATATTTAAGGAGACAGATGATCAGCTGAAATTAGCACAGTTTCTTTTTGATCTGCTTCGCATATTCCTGTATTTTTTTTTTCTATTTTCAGTCAACATATAGCTAGGAATGGGAGCTAGTAAGAGGTTTTGGGGAGGGAATTGTGACATACATATAGCTAGCTAGCTATAGGTGGTAGATTAGGCAGAAAAGATCTGAATATATGTCTCTTCTTGACATTTAGTTTTATGAAATGAACCCTCCTTTAGACTTAAGAGACATGTGACTAGAGAAAAACGGATATTTGAGACTATTTGTTAATGATAAAAAGATTATTTGTGATCAAAACAGACTCACTTATAACTAAATGTATTATAGCTAAATGTATTATTAATGTAAAGGCAGGCCCTAGCTAGCTAATTAGTAATTTAGTAAACACTTAAAAATATAGTCATGTTTTCCTTAAAGAAGTCACTTGTGTTAGCCCCACAAAAACACACACACACACATATATATATATATATATATATATATATATATATATATATATTAATATATGCCATGTTTTCAAGAAAATTATCAAAATGTCTTCAAGATGAATAATTAACTGATCTTCTTCTTTTGAAATTTGATAGCCAAACAATTATTATTTTGCAATGTGATCATATCCGAAGTACTGTAACTTCTGAGATTAATTTGGCATTTTGCATCCTTAATTTATTAAAAAGTCTTCTTGATATGCACAATAGTTTTAATACGTTAATATCGTATCATGTATATACCAAGCACCTAGAGTGCTTAATTCAAGTCATCTATTTTCGTCTAATATCCCACAACAAGAAATCAGACATTTTCCAACGTTCAAAATTAGATAATGTATCCTATAAAAAAAAACAAAAAAAGAAGAAGATAATGTGCATTTTGAGACAAATGATCATGATAGGTTAATGTTGAAATGCATGAAAAAAAAATGATAGTTTAAATACCACAATATTACACAAATATGATAATTTAAATACCCTTTTACTAAAAAATTCTTGGAACTTTTTGAGTTTTATGTTTTGAGTTTTAATTAATATTAGTCGAGTCTCAGACTATAACGGCTCAAGAAAGGTTGAAGAGCCCACATCTGAATTTATGTTAATCCAAAAGAAGTACTATATATTATATATATATATATATATATATAATGATCATGAGTACTAGCATTAATAATGTAATATTCAAGTAAGTACATTACATATATATATAATTCCTACACATGATGATGATCCAAACGAAACGTCTTGATCTAGCTAGCATGTATATATAACATCGGAGTTGATCGTTGGAAACAGGTAGGTAGGCCTAGCTAGCGTGCATGCGTACGTCTAGACTACGGGCCCCAGTCAAGCCTGTTATATTAAAATACATTTTCTAATCTTCAATTGGAAAGTCTTTTCTCTGGTCGGCTTGATCAGTCATGAATATTATTATTTGATGGCAACATTCTTGGGTTGGCTTTTGTCCAACTTTTCAGCCGATATTGTTGAATGGGCAGACGTTTCTTGTAATTACTCTCTATCTTTCTGGCCGTGTATGAATTCCTCAGAGCTGTGGTTATATATAAGAGCTGCCTTTCTATCTTTTAGTACGTATTCTATATTCAAATTGGATAAATTCTTTCGGATAGCGAGCTATCTAGCTAGCGTGGTTATCTTTTTTATTCTTTTCCTTTTTTTTTGGGTTGGTTCTGATCAGCAACTGGCTAGCTAGTACTTGTGCGCATAGGCTTGTCTTTCCTTCTTCTAATTTCTCTACCTACCTATATTTTTACTGTTTAGTAGTTTGGCCACACACATGATGATCAGATCAGATCAGATCAGATCAGATCAGATCGATCCATGGCTTTGCATGATGATCTTGTCATGAAGAACAATATTGGCCGGCGCCACCAAAATATGTTCATGACCAGAACACTAATTAATGAACATATTGAGTCAAACGTAGCTTATAAAGAACAGAGAAATATATAGCTTGCAGGTTGGAGCAATTTTCAAAGTCTTTTAAGCTTTAGTTGGCAAGAAAGTTCTTTTTTTTTTTTGTTAGTATATCAATGAAAAATGAAAGCCATTAATTCATAATTTGTTGCAAACTTTTTTGTAAGACCTCAATTGTTTTCGCAGATTAAGATAAGATCTGAGATGAGATAATGAGTTGAAATAAAATTTAAAAATTGAATAAAATATTGTTAAAATATATATTATTAAAAAATATATATTTTTAATATTATTTTTATTTTTAGATTTAAAAAAGTTGAATTGTTTATTTTATTTTGTATGAAAATTTAGAAAAATTATAATGATTAGATTATATAAGACGATTGAGTTGAGAAGTTTTGTGAAAGTGAACGGAATCGAATTTGGCTGCATCTAGGGAAAGGAATTACAAGATGAATATATTCTTATATATATCGTCCTGCTCATGATGAAATATATATAGTTTCCTAGCTGCTGTGATGTTTCTCATGTCTAGGTTGAATATTAGGATCTATGTTTGGTATTTGTTAAGAGGAACCATGCATCTGAAACATACAAATTAAGTACTCGAGAAAACTGCAAAGTTGGGAAGAAAAGTCTTTTAGGGATGACAAGTAGTACTATATGTTCCTAGCTCACTGTTACAGAACAAACGTACCACTGCACCTAAAATCATCCTCTAAGTGAATTCATGAGCCCGGTCTCTAGCTAGGCTACATTATATATATATATATATAGAAGTTACTATTAAAAACATTTATTTTGCATACATGATCTGGTATCATCTAGTCTACACATATCTCCAAGTGAGTATTGGGAACAATCAATTAGAAGTAGCCACACAGTGAGTGCAAAATATATACTGCTATAGTGACTTCTCTCTAGCATTACTCTATATATATTATGAGAACCAAACTACATACTCCTTATCATGTGCATCTTCTTCTTCTTATTTTCAAGTACCAAATTGAACATTGCTGCTATTCTAAATGTTTCTTTCATTTTATAGCACCCCAACCCCAAAAACCACTACAGAAATTAGCAAATGATTTCAATTTATTTCAGTGTCTTTTAATGGAGGTGTGTTCTGCAGTTCTGGGTTCCTTTTCTTTCTCTGGAAAGCAGGCCCTCAACAAATTTCTGCAGCTCAGCTTTAAAAAAACGAGTTTATTCTGATCTTCTTTATAATTTTGGCCTTGCCCTAAAAGCGTGGGGGCCGGGCAGATCCAAATCCCAGAAGACCTCTAAATACAATGAATCCTTTCCCAGTTATTCAAAGAGATTTCACTACTGTACGTGCTAAACTAAACCCACAGAGAGAGAGAGAGAGAGAGAGAGAGAGATCAGTGCCCGAGTGATGAACATTCAACGAGATAACCTAGCTAGGAAAGAGAGAAGAGAAACAAGAAACTATATATGGAAACCTAAGATACCCTGCAGATTAGGACTTACTATTATTAAGCCTCAAGATCTCTATCATTCCTCCAACCCATTTCCTGAAAAATGAAAAAGATCGAAATAAACAGGAAATATTCAAATATGATCGATCCAAGTTTACTAAGCCGTAAATAACCATGTGAGTACTAAGCTGGGTGGGAATTAAGCAAAAGAAAAATGGGAACAGTGAAACCCCAATTGGAAACCACTAGTACTCCTTGTGGAAGCAATTATATAGACAGTACTATTCGTTTGCTTCTCCGATTCTTGAAACAAAAACAGGATACCAAAAGTACCAGTACTACTTTTGAGAAGCGAATTCACATTTTTTGAGATTGAAAACCTCCAGAAAACATGATTTTCCCTCTATTAAAAAAGATGCAGTTCAACCACAGATCATGAAGATTCATAAAACCCCAAAAGATGCAGAAAGATTTACTGAGAGAGAGAGAGAGACAAACAGGTTCTTCCAACCCACTTCCTGAAAAACCCAGAAAGGAATTAAGTTGGATCAAAGTATGGATAAGAAGTGATGATGATGAGAAACCCTAATGGCATGGTGATGGAAAAAGCTTGTCTTGGAGTGGTTGGAGGAATTTTAACAGTGGGGAACACCCGAAAAAGGGTTGGCTGATTACAGAAATGAAAGCGCACTGCTGGTGCATGTTGTATAGTACAATGGGCATTACCCAGCTTTGAGCAGATTGAAAATGACCACTTTGGTTCAGGGTGGCTGTAACTCATTATTAATGAAAGAAAGTAAATTTCACTAGTACATGTAACATGCCCTTTTCCTTTGGAGCATCTAATCTAGATTTACCACCACCTTAGTCCTTTGCATGACCCAGCCCCTGCCCTGTGTCTCACTTTTTTGTTCTTGTTTTTTAATTCAAAAATTATTATTTTGTAGGCAGCCGTACCCACTTCTTCCTGCAGGACCACATGATGCAGAGGAAAAACTACTGATGATTCTTTAAGAATTCATGCTATTGGCTTGGCTTGGCTTGCATGCATCTATGGATCAAGAGGATAGGCCTATTGATCATGATGTCGATCTGTTATTTTTTAGCAGGACACACATTCAGTAACGTACGTTTAACCAGATATATATTAGATATATACGAATCCAACCAAACTTTAAGTCCACCACCACATGATCATACTTCATCATGTACAGTACTTCGTGGTGAGAAATAATTAAGATCAGGACTTGAAATCTTAAACATGACAGAGGAGAAGAAGAAAAAATAAATAAATTAAAGAGATACATATATATATATATATATATGTATGTATACATACATATATTAGGGAGTTTTGGGCGAGAAAAATGTCAAGAAAGATCAGCGTTAGTACTCATGAATTTGAATTTCTAAACAACGCTTGAAAGCCAGTCTGCAGAGCCCTAGAGAAAGGAACATCTATTATATATATGATTATCACCGTTGGCTGCACTTATATGGTACATATATATATATTAGATTTTGTGGGTGTCATCAATGTTAATGGGGATCATATACATATATATATATATATATCTATATACGAAAAAATTAGAAAATGCTAATTAATGTGCTTAAGAAAAACTTATAAAAAACTTACTTCTGCTTATAAGTGGTTGTATTAATGACTGATCGAAGACCACAACTGCGTTGTGGTTAATTTTACTCATAGAATAGTACTGTTCTTAGAAGGTTATAAATTGACCACAAATTGCTAATTAGGATACTTAAGTTATAATGAGAAATTATATATATATATATATATATATATTTTTTTTTTGGAACAAAATACATATTGTGTATCTTATACAAAATATTACCTATATTAACTAGCATTTGAACCATATATATAAATATATATAGATCTTTGTGATAAAAAAAAAAGAAAAAGAAAGTTCAAACATCAAAATAAAACAACTTTCACAAAAATCAAAATAAAAACTACAATTAAAAATTAAATTCAAACAAATTTTCAACAATTTACCCATTCAGTTCTTTCATCTACAAGCTCATGATGTCCTAATACAAGAAATATTTAAAAAAAAAATTATTTAAGTCCTCTTATCTATTTTTACAAAACCCATCAAACAATACTTCTAAAAACAATTCACAAAATTTCTCTTAAACCAAACACACAATATTTGTCTATCTCCCGTTGGCTAAGATACTATAAGCTGCATTCATTTTCCCGAACTATTTGGTTTGTTCTTCAGCTCAAAATTAAGAGATGATCAGCTCAAAATTAAGATGAGAAATATCGGAGAAAAACATATATAAAGAGATGATCAGCTCAAAATTAAGGAAAAGATCAGAGACCAAAGGCAGGCAATAATATAACCCCGTACTGATCATAAATCGATCGAGAACATAATAGCTAGTATACAGCTTAGAGAAAATGAATATATAGCTAGTATTCAGCTTATCTCATATATATAGATTATACTCTTAATTAATTAAGCACCATAATTTCTAGAAACCACAATTGTTTCTATATGTTTCTATATATATATATATGAACCCGGTGTAAGGGGATTTCCCTCCCCCCCACACTAAATCGAGCGGGCGTGTGAATGAAAGTTAAGGGAATTGAGACCAAAGACCAGAACAAACAAAGTCTCAAACCCGGCTCATGGGTAGGGTCCTCTAGATGCAACCTGCAGGAGGGAGGGTGCTGCAGTGGATGAGACTCGTCGATCTGAAGGCCCCTCGAGTAGTGTCCAGCTCTCAATTAGTACATGTCCGCATAGTAAACGTAATGTGCCCGGGACCCTTGATCTTTTGATAGTTTAGATATCAATGGACCACCAAAGATATTATTTGGAAGAAGGAAATCGGAAAACTACGCCGCATTAATAGCACCACTATCTAGGCTACATGCCACATTAATAACACCATCGCAGAGCCACACTGCATTAAATGACTCTGACACAAGGAGTAGTACGAAGGATGCGGACTCCATGGGAGCAAATACGATCTGTCCCCCAAGACTTTTAGTATAAATAGTAGGTTTCAGGTACGAGGATACTCTCTCCGATCCCTAGACTCCTTCACTTATTTACAAACTTCCAAAAATACTTGCTAACTTTGGCATCGGAAACTCCCCAGCCCCAAGGCCGCTCTCTCTTAGTTGCATTCTCACCATCTTTTGCAGGCCCATTTCGGAAGACCCGAGTTGTCGAAGCATAGTCCAAAGATGTGCGAAACACGACATTAACACTAGGGTTATTCTATTCTCAAACCGATGTATCACACCATCCACATCACTTACATGATAAAATTTGATGTGTAAGATTCAAATTTTAAAATTAATCTGCCAAATCAAATCATGGTAGCTACGATATATCCAAACCAAAGTCATAATAAAAGGTTTTGTCTGATCCTCATGATCATGTCCTCGATCATGATCCAGCTAGACTCTGATATTAATATTCATGGTTGTGTCTCAGGTAAACAAGATATAATATTAAGTCTTGTATTTATTCTTTAATTTCAAATAACCATATCGTGATGATCGATCTAGATCCGGTAAAAATTAAAAAAATCTCTGTATCATGCCCCACATGCATTATTCATTGCATCCTGTGCATCTTTTACTTACGTTAATGTATCTTTGACAATCAACACATGCCACAAGTTTTGGTAATTGGTGCAGTACACATGGTATATTGATTAGATTAATGATCTAGATTTTGTAAATAATTGTGAATATTCAGTGCATTGGGACTGAAATAGTTTGAAATGACCAGCTTGATCATGATCATTTACAGCAGCTTATGATCTCTGCTTGCTGTAGATATCATCATTAGCCATATTACAGCTGTTGTACGTAGGGTCGTTAACGTTTTTTTGTTGAACATCTATATATAATTATAACCAATTGGCCGGGTTTTGATCATCTGTCCTTTGAATCGTCTCCCAGCTTGCACTACAACCAGTACTGAAACATCGAGTCATGTGCAAGCAACAACGAAATGGATGCCATGTCATGCCATATTGTTATGATACGTGTGGCAATTATGATAAATAATATAAAAAAGAGAAAACAAGAAAAATATACAGAATTTAACGTTATTCCGCTCCGTTTTATTCGGTACATTACGTTCTCTTCATTTTGCTTTGCTTCACTCTCGACATCAGCCTGCTTTCTCTATGTATATATATGTTCTACTCAATATGAGCCCATACATACCAAGACATGCATATATATACGGTTGTTTAATGCAACATACGGACGGATATATAGAAATTTCCGATGAATTAATGTATAAGGATATATAGTGGGGGAAGATGATGATCACAAGAAGAAGAGTACTCTTTTTTGATATCAGATCATTGATCAGCAGGTGAGCGAATAATTTGAAGGGACAGCAAGCTTTACAGCAAATCAATTCCTAGTTGTCGCTTGGAGGATGATTAAATCGAGGTATATTAGTAGTACTAGTGTCGGCTAGCTACATATCTAATAATCTGCATCATGTTGCTGGAACATTGACATAATCTTTCTGTGCTGTTCCATCTTGTTTTATAGATAAAATGACACTTGCTGGTCATCATGTACAGTTCAGGTTGTAATAGCTAGTACTACTGGAATGTAGCTAGCTAGGTAACATACAACAGTTTTTATGTAGTACTGGTTGAGATCATGTTTTGTTGAGTGGCCCTTTGGATATTTAAATTTTAAAATTATTATTCGTGAATAATAATGAATTATTATAATAATAAATAATAGTACTAAAATATTTGTAAATAATATATAATAGTGAATCGTGTTTAAATAACAATGAAGTAATCTGAAAACAGTTGCGTTCCCAAACATACAACTAATTTGAATATCTCAATATATCTGTAAATAGTAATAAAATAATTTGAGTTAAGATATTTTATTGAGTTTTGAGGTGAGAAAGAAAAAGTTGAATATAAATATTATAAAATTAAAAATTTTTTTTATCAATATAATTTTTTAATATAATTTTTATTTTAAAATTTGAAAAAGCAGTATTGTTTTATATATTTTGTTTGAGAGTTTGAGAAAATTGTAATGTTTAGGTAATGATTTGATAAAAAAATTGAAAATTGAAAATTAAAAAATATTGTATTTGAGTGATGTTTTCGATCGATATTAAAATATATGAAAATATCTGAAAATATTTTAGAAGAATTGTGTTGGCAAACAAAATTTAATTTGTAGTTTGGGAGCTGTTCATGTATATATATTTGATGGGATTTCCTAAAAATTCTTTGTGCATGGTCAAAAGAATGCAGCCTTCTGAACAGTGATCAAGAACATTGGTTTAAGTAAAAGACGAAGAAAATTCAGGATATCCACTGGCCGGAATATAATCTTTCTTTGGTGGGTACAAAATCTATCTAGAAGGAATATATATATATATATATATATATATATATATATATATATATATATATATATATATAATGAGATCACAATAAACCCCATGTATTTTAAGTGAGATTTGGATATTGAAATGCGATGAGATGGTTTTAAATGAAAATTGAATAAAATATTGTTAGAATATTATTTTTTAATATTATTATTGTTTTAAAATTTAAAAAAATTGAAATATTATTTATTATATTTTTAATTTTTTTATGAGATGAATTGAGATAAAAAATTGCACCCAAAAGATTTGTTTTTTTCCTTTTTCTGATCTGCGACCAATTATTTTTCTAAATTAATTAATTCTTAATCGTTTCTGAGCATTGTAGGAAGTGCATGCAATTAGAGCTAGCTAGCAGGAGTTCTACAAAAAATGGGTTAACTGATAATTTATAAGAAGAAATGATCTTAATTAATTTATAATTAAGGAGATCAGCTTTTGGGTTGATTTTCAACTCTATACCTTGAAAACTCGAAAGCTTAATTAGCTCTTTCGCCATTTCCTTATTCTTCTTCTAAACCTAATATTCAAAATTGGTGGCCAAAACCTGATCTAACAATATATATACCAATATCGACTCCATGCCAATTTTGTCACTCTAATTAATTACCATCATGTACTAATTAATTAATGATTTCCATGCTTCAGCAATCCAAGCCCCATCTTGAAGAATCAAGCATGAAAGCAACTATATATATATATATATATGAAGATATATATGAAATACAATCGACCCTCTAAAGTTTACGGAGAAGGATTAATTTATAAGTTTGAAGATAATTAATTAAGGGCTTGTTTGGGAACGAAAACCATCTTATCTTATCTCAAAATTTTTCATAATTTCCTTTCCAAACATCACTTAAACTCCAACATTTTTCAATTTCAAATCTTAACTTTCTCGTATAATCATTATCTAATCATTACAACTTTTCAAAACTTTCAAACAAAATATAAAAAATAATACAATTTTTTAAAATTTTAAAACAAGAATTATATTAAAAAATTCTATTATAACAATATTTTACTTTTATAATATTTTTATTTAACTTTTTATCTCTCATTTCCCAAAACATAATAAAATATCTTAACTTAAACTATTTCACTAATATTCACATATTTCTCATCTCATTCCTATCAAACATCTCTAAAGCTGTGTTTTGTAAGTGAAATAGTTTTAAGATTACTTCACTACTATTCACAAATAGTTACTATTTATAAATTATTTATTATTTTTTCATTACTATTCACTATTATTTTTCATTATAATTCATTACTTTTTATTACTATTCACAGATAATCTAAAATCTCAACATCCAAATATTACCTTAGAATTCTAAGTCCTGAGTACTAGCTGCTGCTACTACTACGACTGCAAAAGTCATCTAAATAATATTAAATCGTCTCATGGTACATTTGTTTTAAATTCCCAAGTAGGCTGCATTCCCAAAGTACTAGTTTATATTTAATTAAGAGTTTTTCAAACGGTTTTACTACTTTTTCAACAATTTATAGATAATGTGTTTTTATTGTTATTTTTTTTATATGAATATATATATATATATTTACGTGGTTAATGAATTAATTAATTAGCAACTATTAATTCTCGATTTGTGATATTCGTTTTTCAGATTTTTGAGATCTATAACCAAAATAATTATAAAGAAGACAAGAAATTAATATGGAGAGCTAGGGGGTACCTTGATGATGCATATCTTGATCATAGGCTACACATTCATATGCATGCATGCATGCATGCATATACATCGTCCAACACAATTTACTTCGGTCGACCAAGAAACCATATCATCCAATTAAGTGGCTCATGATGGACAATTAAGTCCTGAAATCAACATTATTGAAATTATGTCACTTACATTAATACAAGAGTTTTGCTATATATATATACATGAGTCATCAGTGTATATATGTATTAATGCATGAATACTACTATTTATTGTGGATTCCATTATAATTTTTTTTATAATTAATAAAGTTTATTGATTTCAAAACTAAGCATAACCCGAATACACAGGTGGTATACAAGTAAGAGATGCCTAATTACAACCTACGAACGAAAAAAGACGTATACGTACAAGTCACTAAAATTACCCCCATCTAATACAATAGTCTTAGCCCAAAGTAACACAGTTTGGAAGTAATTAAAGATTAATTATAAGAAGTAATAATTAAAAAATTAATTGAAAAATACCAATTAATTAAACATGATAATTTTTTTAATATAGACCCTTTTCTCTTACACTGTATAATTCTCGATAAAAATATGAAATATTTAAAGTGTTTTGTTACACAATATAACTTTAAAAAACCAAAACACTAATAATTTTTTAGCATAGTTGAGCTTCCACATCAGCCATGTGTTCGGTGTACATGTAAAAAATAAGGTTTATAGATAGATTTTCTCATATTTAAAACATTCTTATCATGCTTGTAAAACCCATAATTTTCTGCTTTGCATAATTTACAACCCCAAATTAAATCTTATCCCATGATTAGTCAAACCTGCTCTCACTTTAAAATTAGTGAAAGAAATGCCTAATTAATACACAAAAATAATCGATGGTTTTGAATTCCATATATACTAGGTATCAAAAAGTTAAAAGATCAAAAGACAAAAAAAAATGCATAAAATTAATGAAAATGATGGGCAAGGTGGTGGAGAGGAATATTAACCCCTCCGGCCTCCACCCGGCCATCTTTGCAGCCGACTGGGCACACAATGGGGACAAGTTTTCTTGCAAATCAAGTTTTGTCATGTCAGCGACATAACGGGTATATATGCTTTACACGCTTTACACATCGACTTACGAATAGAATTTCTTGTTAGTTAAATTATGCAAATGGCCCCCATTCTAACCCAATTCCCATTACTTTTGTGAGGGTCAGGACCATTTGAGTTTCAAACCATCATGTGTACATGATGATTTCTGCTTTGAGCCCATCCATCATGTCTACATAATTTGTTGGTTTAATATTGACAGTATCTCTGCAACCAGATGGGCTTTTATAACCCCCTATACTACTTTTACTGTGTGAATCAGTGACTATATATAATGGTAACTTTATAGCGGTAGGCCCACTAAAGATGGTCATGTCCTACCTACACCCATATTCGAAGCTGACATTTTACATTGGGAAAACAATGCATGTTAAGCTTTCCATTTGCTACGTAAAAGAAACCCTAAATTTTCAGTTGGGGGCCCAATTTGCATACATTATTCTGTTCACTAAAAATTATTTGTATAGTTTCATTTGGGTAATTAGAGGATTCCGAGAATACTTCACTACTATTTATTATTTTCTTATTATTTTTTACCTACTTTTTATTACTTTTTACTACTAATATTCACAACTATTTAATATTTTATCATTATTTTTTTACTACTATTCACAGAATATCTAAGATCACCTCACTACCCAAATGCAACCTTAGAGTCATTGAAATCTTTGCATGCACTTTTCGACAAATTTGGAACCCACATAAAAATAATCACTATCCAAATGCAACCTTTGAGTTCTTGGACACCCGACGCGAGCCAATAAAAAAAATATAATAACCTTTTAGCTAGTTTATAAAAAAAAAAAAAAAAAAATCCACATAAAGAGGGAGGGTGCAATTGATCAAACTCTACACAACCATTATCTTATGCCCAAGCTAGCTAGATTAACCCAAAACAACTGCATTAATCTAGCAATTAATGAGAAAGAAAATATACAATTGAAATTAGTAGTAGTACTGATCAACATAATCATTAATTATATCCTAGATTAATGATCGATCTACTACAAACCCAATGTGAGATTTCCAAGATAATTAAATATTATATACAACATCTTATTAATATATAATACTACAATATTCTCCCTGTCCCACACAGAAATTCTTGACATTCTCTTCAAGATCTCGTACGTGCTCATGTGTTTGGTTGCTTGATATATACGTACACCATATATAATTATTAATGGTGTACTTGTCAAGTTGACTTCGATACTAGTGATTATAATATTATAATATATCACAAGTGAAAAATGCCATTATTAACAAGCAAAAATGTCAAAAATCATTACAGAATTCTTTGGAATTAATCTAAAGAAATCCTAATATTTTTTTTGATATAATATTTTATGAAATATAATAGTACTTGATCACTACATGGAACGAGTATAATATGTAATTGCTTTGAGTGATATTCTGATCTAACACTAGGTGAATATTGCATAATGATCATGTGGATTTAAATAGCTTTAGTAGTACTTTTAATTTGCTCCTCAGTATATAATATTTTAATATATATATATATATATATATATATATATATATATAGTACTATTGCCTTAGAAATCATAAGCTAATGATTTGTACAATTTTAAAATAGACAAGTCTCGTGCAGTCTCTTTATAAAAAAATAGATCTCATCATGAAAAGTATAAAATAAACCTAATCTTTTTTAATGAGACTCATTTTTTTCCAAAGAGATTGTGCAAAACTTATTTATTTAGGGTTTGTATATAACATTACTCTTTTAACTTTTATAGTCATTATTTATGTCCAAAGATTGGAAGATGAACTTTAGAAGGAAGCTATATAAAGCTAGCAGATTATTAGGTTGAGATTTATATATATATATATATATACACATTTCCTTTAACTTCAGCTTGTTATTTTCTAGCATTAATATGTTTGCATGCTTGCTTGATAGGAATGTAGATGAATTGGACAAAGTGAAAGTGGTATTCAAGTACCTTTTAATTGTAAATGTCAAACCATCATTTATAGTAAAATTTTAAATTGAGAAGGTGGATTTAATTATTTACATTATATCCATAATACTCTCATGTTTGGACAACCTCCCTCTCAATAAGTGGGTTCATCATATATTTAATTAGTGAAGTCAAGGTTCTAAGTTAAGACCCATGCTATGATATCATCACGTGAAGTCACCACTGATTCTAAAAATTCAAAACAATAGAAAAATATATATTTAATTATTTAAATTATAGCCTTAGTGATAGAATCTTGATAGACTACTCAGTGTCTGCAATTTCTATTAGTTCAATTTATCTCTCTCCCTATAAATATAATATAAATTTATATAAGAGTATCTCAAATGATCTGTAAATAATAATAAAATAGTAATTATGAATAATTTGTGAATAATAATCAATCGAAGTAATCCGAGGATATCTACTCAAATAGGCCAAAGCCGGCCTTATATTAATTTATGAACAGTAAGTTTACTGTACTTTGTACTTGGTTGCTGTCTACATAATACGTACACCCACATGAGGCTGTCCTTTCATGTTGACTTTAGTTTACAGATACACACCCATATCACCTACATTAATTTCTGCTTGCTAACTTATGTTCAACAAGTGTTTAAGGGGCTAATTAATTATTCTATATATAATTAATGGCTTTTTAATCTTACTACACGTGCCTAACTTGTGACACATACAATTACAAATTGCACAAGCTGAGGGGCTAGCTTGGGCAATATGGTAATAATTAATTAGATAGACTGTTTAATTCAATGTTTCTGTTTTTCCTAATTTAATTTGTCCAATATCAGTCCTGATCTTGATCTTCGATCTCTCAAACGGTCAGGCTTGAATCTTTATATTAAATTCATAATCTCATACATACATACATACATGCATGCATGTATGCATGACTAATTTGTACATGATTAAGTTAATTTAGAACTGTGCATATAAAGGAATGAGCTTGTATTTGTTTATCTATTGATCATAATCTCATGTGCTGTTTGGAGAACAAAGAACAAAGAACAAAGAGAAACAAAGAACAAACTTTTTTAATAAGAAAATAAAAATTCTTCTCATCAGCCACTATTCATCATCCCACACCTCACACCCTATGAAAAATACTCTAACACCCTATGAAAAATACCGATACACCTATGAAAAAATTATAGGTGTGAGGTGTGAGAGTGAATAGTAGCTGATGATCCATAGTAAATCCCTAAAACCTAATTTAATTTTTTTTACAAAGAACATTAAATCCATTATTTATATATATTTTTAAGGTGACATCCTACACATTTAAGTAAAAACCTATAAAATGTTCACAAAAACTTCCTAAGATTTTACATCCAAACATCCCCTAGTTTGAATAAGGGGCATTAATTAATTTGTACAGTGAAGCTGAACCTATATATCATGCATGCGTACACATACAAAGATTCAGTATCTATTCATTCATAAAAAGCAAATCTTAATCCAGAATGGGGATATTACCATAATTGGAATGAGCTAGGGCAATGATATATAACTATTCCTCTTTTGAGAGAGAGAGAGAGAGAGAGAACAGCATGAAGGTGAGGTGACGGTGGTGGCACAGAGGGTGAGGAGTACTTCTGGGAGGGATCGAAGATCAGAATCGAGGTGATCATGATCATCATATTGTTTTATTTCCAATAATTACGGAAAAAAAGAGCAAGTGGAGACAAGATTGTCCCAATACCCAAGGGGTGCATGACGTAGTACAGCTATATCCAAGCTAGGATTACTGCAAATCGTCCTATAATTTGTACTCCGCACAAACCCAGCGAATTTAGAGGCTTTGTTTTTCACACAAAATCCAAAAATGAAATTGGGAGTACTGAGAATTAGGAGAGGTTCATCCATGGTAGTTGTAGTACTGCAGCGCGCCGTACTACTACCACTCTACCTAACGAGTATCCTTTCCCACAACAATCTAAGCCAATGGCCTCCATTCTCTCAAATGGCGACACGAGTAATACATGGAAACTCGGGGGGAAAAAAACCATCAAAAAGTGAAGGAAAAAGAGAAAAGAAGCATGGTTAATGTCTAACAGCAATAAAGAGAAGCATGGACTTTGTATTTTACCTGGGATATCAATCAAATTTTGGCTTCGTTTTGCTTAGAAGATCATGTTCTTCTTCTTGTCCAGCCATTGCAGTCTGTGCTTAAAATGATCTTCGTTCAACACAATGCAGAAAAAGAGAAGAAAAATTGATGTCATCTGTAGAACTCTATAAAGCACTAGCCCTAGAGAGAGAGAGAGAGAGAGAGAGAGAGAGGGAGCTGAAGGGTATTTGAATCTGCAAAATATATATGATCTCACCTTAGAATTCAGCAACTTTTCCTCAGCACTTTTCAACACAAGCACCTTTCTTTCTCTGCACATTTGATTCGAAGGAAAGTCTCCTCCAAATACAGAAAGTTTATGCCCATCGGCATCTTCTAATGTTTTCTTTTTCTTCTCCCTCTCAGAAGTTGTGTGATAGGGAAAATGGTAAGTGAAAGAAGAGTAACAGTAATGATTTAGAACAAGTAGCTTGATCCATGGAAATCATTTTAATTCTGAAAAAGAAGCCAAAAAGACGACGAGATTAACGGAAAGTGAAGAGACAAATCTAGAAAAAGGAAGATACAGCAATAAATAATCGATACGGACTAGCAGTTCAAGGATCCACAACACTCCTCCTGCTGCTGCTGCTGCTGCTGCTGCTGCTACATGCTAGCTAGGGTTTTATTTTATGGATAGAGAGATAAAAAGGGCAGGTAATTCGCACTTCCCCAAGAAAAAAATATGAAAAAAAAAAGGCCATAATATGAGCATGGTGATGAAGTACGTACAAAAGATAGAACAGTAACATGAGTGTCAGATTCATAGAGATGAAGTTATGGGGGCTCTACATGGGTTCAGCAATGGTAGTTACCTTGGAATGTGTGAGCTTTTTGTGTGTTTTGTACCGGGCGGGGGCTAGCCATTGGTGGAAGGAAATAGATCATAGATTACCTTTTTCCATAGGACGTACGTATCCCGGCCAGGCCAGCAGCCTGCTGCAGCGAGCTAGGGCTTTAATCTCTCTATCCGAAGGATTGTGTTTGTATCTAAAGATTGAGACATGAATTTGCCCAGATATAACATGATCATCTAATATTATATTGACAATGATGTACTTAGGGGATGCTTGGAGATGAATTAGATGATATTTTATGAAAAATAATAAAATAATTTGTAAATAATAGTAAAATTGTCTAAATTAAATATTTATTGAGTTTTGGAAAAGAATAGAGAAAAATTAAAAAAAAATATTATAAAATTAAATATTATTAGAATATAATTTTTTAATATATATATATATATCTATGTATCGCTTTGAGTTGCATGAAGTAGTGTAGGTCATGTAGAAAATAATGTTAGAGATTGCATGATCTTTGAACTTTTAGAAATGTTTTCAACCAAACTACTTTTGGGTCTTATTGTTTTAGATCAGAAAATATAGATCATGAACAATTTTTGGCAGAATTTATATATAGCATTTTCTTTTTGAAGTTTGATGATCGGTACCATTTAAGTAATTAATTAATTAATCAGATGATGAATGAATTAATTAATCCGAGATGCCAAACAGGACTTTTAATTAATTGATGATCTACGTCCTTTTTGCCCTAGTGTGCATGTTTAGTAGCTCAATGTGACAGTCCAATCCTTTTCAGATTTTGCTTTAGGATGAGAAAGGATATACAGTAGTCTGTTTCATGTGGCTGACACTTGTCCATGCAGTTGCATGCTGAGTTAATTTGGCTGCTCCACCTGCCCTGCTGCTTAATTCAAACCTTTTCAGATCTTGCTTGCTGCAGCTTCGATCGATTCAGTTTTTGAGGGTACGTACATGATCAGTAGTAGAAGACAAATGTCAAGCCGACCATTCAGATGATCATTTTAGTACTACTACATCTGTTCCCTTTATCTCTCATCATCTTTTTAGCGTCTGGGTTTCATCATTCACTAGTAAAATTCTTTCAATGGAGTTCATCACATGAAATAACGCTATTATATTTTATTTAAAAATTTGTAATGAATAAATGAGTTGAAATTATACTTTAGCTGCTCAAACTTATTTTTTTTAAAAAATTTTTCTTAATAATTAAGGTTGTTAAAATATTTTTTTAAAAAAAAGTTTACACAAAAACGAGTTTTTGTGATCAATTTATTGCAATCAAAAAACTATTCGCAATCAATTTTAATTGCAAATAGTTATTTCGTTGGAATTAACTGGTCGCAAATAAACAATTTTCTTGTAGTGACTAGCGATATACCCAGCGGTAGATGCTCCGACTAGCACTACCCAAATTCTTTCTCCCAAGGCCTATCTATCACCAATAATACTGCATCTTAATTATGATAAACATAAAAGAGAAATAATATTTATCGTTATAGAGTGTGCAAACGTTTTATATTCTTTTTCTAAAAAAAAAATAAATATAAAAATTATATAAAAAAATGCAGTAAGTTTTTAATTATAATATTCGAGATTGCATCTTGTAAATTATTTGTTAATAAAACAGTCTCGGGAAGTAGTATTGTGTTCTCGAGATCATCTCATTATATATATGAGAAGTCTTACCATCATAAATATATAAATTAATATAATTTCATATTATACGTTATATTTATATTATAATAAAAATAGTTATCTCTAAATATATATATATTGACATTCTTTTAAATAATATTTGAGAAAATCAAGAGACATGTCACGTACACTCAAATGCAGAAGCTGTGCACGTGAGAGAAAGAGATCGGAGTGAGAGATCGGAGAGAGAGAGAGAGTAGCTGCACTTTCTTGACCAATCGCTTTATGCATATGGTTGCACAGACCATATATATATATATATATATATATATATATATATATATCCGACCAAATTTCAAAGAAGAGCTAAAAGATAGAGCAGCAATTAATAGTCTAAAATTCCTTACAGAAAGATTCCCTGTAAATTAAACTTGCTAGCTACCTACTGGCCATGCCCACTAGTCACTACCTACTACTTCTGATCTCTTTCCCATGCTTCGTACGTACACATACATATAAAAAAAAAAAAAAAAAAAAAAAGAAAAAAAAAGATATTTATAATTATGCAACAGTCATATAATCGTTTTAAAAAAAATAATAAAATATAAAACCTATATGTAAAAAATTAATTTCTTAATAGTAGATCCTACTATTTTTTAAAATAATTACACGACGTTTACACACTTCACAATTATATGTAGAATTACTTGATAGCTAATTTCTCTCTTCTTTTTCCTTTTTTTTATTTTTTATTCTTTATTTTTTTATGTTTTTTCCAACTTGCATGTCTTGTTGTCTGCCTACTACTTACTCTAATACCAACAAGTTTATTTGCCACCAATCTCCGTAAGCAACAGTTGCCTATAAGCTACAAGAGATCAGACCTCCTACGGCCTACTCACTTGGGCATTTTGTATGGAAGATAACTCAACTTACTCTACCTCTCATTTATTTTAATTTTTTTATTTAATAGTTAAAGAAGTGATTATTAATATATTAATTTTTTTTATTTTTTATTTTTTAAAATGATAAAAAATATGAATAAATAAATTAAAAAAAAAATGAAAAGGCTAATTTAGCCTAGCGGTTACTTGGAGCGGTACTCTAAAGATAATGATAGATTTATTACTTTTCTAACATTCTTTTACTGCTCTATAGTGTATTTGAAATTTTTATTTTCTTATTATTTTCTTTTAAGTATTTTTTTACCATCCTTAAACATTATGAAAAAATTAAAAAAAATATACAACTTCACTAATAGTCCGTACTTCCTTAACCATTAAGTAAAAAAAAATTACAAAAAAATAAAAAGAGTAGTAAATAGCAGGTTGTAAGAAATAGTAAGCCTATCATTATCATTTTATTAAAATAAATGCATCATACAACAATATTTTGTCTTAATAATATTAATTACAGTTTTAAATTGTGAAAATATTCTATATTTTTATTAAAAAATAATAAAATTGTAATTTTTTTATTCATTTCTCTTTCCACTTTGTCTTCCTAATCTTTAACACTTGCTATATGAAATTGACTTTAATATTTTGCTAGATGCATAACTAGGAATGAATTGATCTCCCATGCATCTAATATTTCTAATTTTTTCTCATAATTATATAGTGGCACTTTTTTCATCTTTTGATTTTATTTTTAGTTTTTTTGTTATAATTTTCTTTATTTTGTGTATAGAAGAAATTATATTATATTGTATATGAGTATTTATTGCAAATTTATTGGTAGTTAGAAAGAATATATAAAATTAATAAAATATTTAAAAAAGAATATTTAAATGATATAGAAAAAAAAAGATAATCACTATAAGAAAAACAAGTATTTGTGATGTATTATTTGCGACGAAAATATACTACTTTTAGTAGTAAATAGTCATTTTTGCAAGAAATAGCTGACCATAAATAAACAATTTTCTTGTAGTAAATGTATGATATATTGTTATAAAAGTCATTAGTTAAAATGAAAAAAGTGAATTCTGATGATATATTACGAAGAAAATATACACAAACCATCTAGAGTGCTCTAAGAAAGAGAATGCATGCAAAGTATATGTACATTTATTAATGCTTGCATGCACTTCACATGCTGTTGTACGTTTGCATGCTTAATTGTACACTTGGGTGTATTTTGGCATGCGTGGATAAGAGTATGGTTCAGGCATATATCCGTGGCTGTGGGGTGCTTTCGTAGCGCCTTGTTGGTGCAATTGGCACTTACCACGAAGCATCAAAGTGATCCTAATTGTTTGTTTTTGGACGGTCCTTAAAATATTACATTTCATCTTTCACTTCTTCCTTTTCAATTTCCTTTTCCATTATTCTGATCTATTACTGATCATTAGGGTTCTTTATCAAAATCGTAAATCTTTTGGTATTTTGATTTGATTTCAAGAAGTGCCTAATGCAATCAAACAACTATGGTTGTTCGATTCGAGCACCCTTTTCTTTATGATATGTATTACCTATATGAGCTTTAAATAATTAGTTAAAATTAATTGGGCAACTATTTCAAGCTAATGTGCATTCACTACTCCATTTATAATAATACGGTCGATCGCTCGGACCACGACATGGCTTCCATTGTTATTGGGTTGATCTCCTACGTGATCGCCATTGGGTCGTCTGTTAGGCGAAACTCTCGGTTGTACCATACCAAAATCCTACCACACAAATCCAAGCATATCACTCTCCTGCCTGACCCTAATTTACTTACTGCTAATCAAGCCTGTAGTACTTAAATATTCAAGTCTATTGTGCTATAGATCGTATCATATTACTCTGGTACTGATCCTAAGTGACATTATGGATTTACCCAGAGCTGTAAAGCTCTGATACCAAGTTGTGGCGGCCCCAGCCAAGGATGCTAGACAATCAGCTATATCCCTCGCATTCATGAGAAAGATGCGTGTCCATATGCTAAGCACACGAGTCGTAGTAAATCACTGTTGAATTTGTGAGAGGATTAGTCAAAGACTAATCTAATAGTACCAGAGAAGTATAACAATACTCTTTAATAATAATAATAATAATAATATCCAATCGTCACTATCACTTCGTCCCAAATATAGTTACACACCATCATAAGGTCATCGCTTACATCAAAATATAGCAACCCACAAAGTGCTCGTCGCCCAACTACAATGAACATCTTAATTTACGAAGTGTAAAACTAAAATGGAGACAGACTTTTGTGGTTACTCTCCGGGCTAGGCTAGGCTGGTCTATCTTCCTTAGGAAAATCTTCTTGGGTTACATTTACATCAAGGTCTATGACTCTAAAGAACGAACCTGCTTCGAAATCTCAGTAAGTTAAAACCTATGATAGTATTAAGAATGAAAGATAATGACAGTGAATGTGCATGCATCGATTCATATAAATAAGATTAGAGGACATTTTAAATATGGCAAGGAATCACCTTTTGAGCCTAAAAACATATTCCCAAGCCTGGCGAGGAATCATCCTCTAAGCAAAACATATACATCCAAAAGTATCATCAAGTATGGGGAATCACTCCCTCATTCGACATGGAGAATCTCTCTACTTGGTCAACATGTGAATACATTCACCAAAAACCAATAGAAAATCACTCCGCTCATTAGACATAGGGAATCTTCTACTCGGTCAACACGTGGAACACTTCCACTAAAACACCACCAAGGACACTCCACTTGGTCAACGTGGGGACTCTCTCTATCGATGATATCAAGTGAAGTCAATACGGAAACACCTCACCCCGATCATCACGGGGAATCCCTCTACCCATATGAAACTCGTGGCAACGTGCCATTTAGGAATGGTACAAAGAGTCTTCAACCCGATCACATGAGTATAGAGCACATTGAAAACACATCATGTTAAATCACATCACTAAAGTATTCCATAAATATAATGAGAAAAGTTTTCACTTTCATGAGAGAATGAGATAAGAAGTGGAATATGCAAATCCTAATATACATATAAGCATTTACCCCACATTTCTAGTATGGTCGTAAGAGTGAACCTACCTTGATAGTATTCTAAATACTAATGGCCACGCTGGAGTGATGATCCTTAGGTTGACAAAGACTCTGAGCTCTTGGATTCCTTGAAGCCTTCAAATAGAGAAGAAAAAATGCGTTGAAGTCCTTTACGATCTCTAAAGTGGGATGTTGACTATCGTCCATTGCCTTTTATATGGCAAGACTACCAGTTACAGTCCCCATGAAACTTGATGTTACCTTTGACTTTCTTCTTATTTGAATGAGAGACATTCGAATTCGGCCTCCCATTTTTCCTTTGGACTTGAAGAATGGTATAGACCGAGTGACTGATGAGACAAGGCGTGCACATCCCTGCAACCTACCTTAGGTCCAATTCTGCAGTCTCCCTCCTTATGAGAGTCTCCCACGTGGTGTTCGGCCTTACTTATGAGATCAGACGATATGTCCTGCAGGTACATATTCCTTCTTCCTAGGCGTGCTTCTGTTGTGCCGTTTGATGAAGCATAGGCCTTGGGTATGACACATGCTGCCTCCTGAGCCTCTTCATGTTATCTCGAAGTGCTCTCAGTTATGTATCGGGCTTGGCCTCACCCTTTGCTTGCCCTTTGTACGGTTAACACATCCTTTGCATGCCTGGTGTTGGGCAAAACTTCCTCCACCGCCCTATGTTGTACTGTATTTGCCAGGCTCTCTACCACAAGTTGCTCGCCCTACTTCTACCTTGGCCACAAGTTGCTTGCCCGGCTGCCTCCTTGTCACCACATTTTGCCCACGTGAGGGGATTCCTTCCCTCAGTTCGGTATAATCCTCACATTTATGACTCAATGGGTTTCATTTTTTAATGATACTTCCAAAGAGCTCCTAGTACTTGTAATCACAGTATTCCTCCACCATAAGTGAGGTTCCAGTAATAAATTCAGGGTGCCGTCTTCTTTGCTTAAAAAAACTCTGTTCGCGAGTTTGAACTAAGTCGAGTCGAGCCTTATGAGTTTGGCTCACTTAATATTCAAACTAGTATTAGTATTTACAAACATCTCACTTATTAAATATCGAGCATGTCACACCCCAAACCTAGAGGGTTAGGGAGTGAGGTCCTTTCACTTAAATCAAATTCCAACAATAATAGTATAGATTCCGACTAATATTAAAAACACCTTGACAACATGCAAATATCATTTATTCCAATAATATATTCCTAAAAAAAACATAGTTGAACTCCTCCAATTTATAAAATTGAACCTCAACAAAATCTCAACAATTGCATTATTATCTCTAGATATCGTTCAAAATAAATAACTAACTTCATAAATAAAATCCTCTAATAATTCTCATGTGCCATTTGAAACTTATTCCAGTATGCTCAACTAATCCCACCTCTGCTTCCTATCCCTGATCTTCAGCTGGAACCTCAAAGTCATTTGAAAAGTATGAAGATAAACGGTTGAGTTATCAACAACTCGCTAAGTAGAGAATCTATATTAGTGTGTAAACATGAGTAAGTTACAAAATGTAGAACAAAAAAAAGTCTCAAAAATAACGAAGTCATATTTTAAAAACATTAAATATAGGTTGACAAAAAATCTTAGGCTATAACTGAAACAACATCATAAACTAAAACGGGGGCCATGTTTACCTCGTGGCAGGGTTGTGCATATTTGTGGTGTGCCAAGCTGTTGGTCGCTCGGGTGATACACCCCTCGCACAATGTGATAATAAATTGTGTGCTCACATGCTTAATATATGTGTATAGTTAATTCGTTGTGGAACGTAAAAGGATGGTCATTTAAAACTAATTAACAGTACTAGAAATATTTAAACACAACACAACCCAAATTATGAATAAGCCTCTTGTCCCCAGAATATAGGCAAAGAATATTACAATCATTTGATCTTTATATAATATTCAAAACACAACAAGTTAACGAGGTGGGAAAAAGTCTCAATCCTTACTCCTCAGGGAGGGGGGGGGAGGGGACAGTTTAGGCTAGCTCCTGAATCCCAGCCCCACCCTCGTGGGTGGGTGCCCTTGTCCGGATGCTGGGGGTGGATTGGCCATCTGCTACCCCTTCCAACAATGCATTACAGATTCCTGAGGACCAGAATACAAATCTTACAAAAAAAAAAAAAAAAAACCTCCAAAAAAATCGTAGAAAGTATTAAAAATATCACATATCCAAACTAAAACCAAAAATCAAAGAAACCTACAGATAAAAAGAAATCTAACAAACCCAACAAAAAAACCAAAGAAACAACAAACCTAAAAAAATACAAAATTAATTCAAAATAACTGCACAAATCCACTAGCCGTGGGCGCATTCATGGGTCTTACATATATGCGCACAAATCTTCAGAGATCTGTGGGCAATTCTGTATGGCCCATGGTCGCGATCGTGTGTTATTAAGCTTGCATACTCGTCACGGCATCATCCACAGTCGCAGGCGCCAATCACAAAAGTTAGAACTCCTAGCTCATAGAGTTCTAACACAATCCGTGACCCAAGACAATGGAGAGAAGTTTGTCGACTTCGATGAGGAGGTGGAGGAGAAGAGAAAGGAGAGAGAAGATAGGCTGATGGTTACTAGGAGAAGAGAACAAGGAGAAGAGGGGGAGGGGAGAAGGAAGCATGGGAGAAGAGGGGACCACGGTTGGGAAGGGACAAGAAGAGAAATGTGAGGCAAGGGAAAATTTCCCTTTTATACTTGGGGTTATGTTTGAGAAACAACACCGATATCGTTTCTTTCATTACAAAGCTATTATATATTTATATATATATATATATATATTATAGATGCGGGCTGGACGGGGTATATCCCGGTGGGCCTAGACCAAACCAGGACCCCATCCTCGCATGTATTTAACATGCGGATGGATGTAGGGGTGTCAAATCGTGTTAACGGGTCGTGTTCGTGTCGTGTCAAGGTATGTACATTATACTTAATGGGTCAACACGAACACGACCCGTTAAGGATTTCGTGCCAAAATTCCAAACCCGAACACGACACGGTATGATAACGGGTTGACACGATACGATACGACACGACCCGTTAATGAATAAGAAATAAATTGACACGATACGACATGACACGACTCGTTCGTTTCAACCCGTTTACGTTAATGGGTTGAACAAACACGATATGACACAACGCAACCCGTTTGACTTGATTGATTTTATATAAATATTTAAATATAAATAACATCTATAAAAAATAAAAAATTAACTACAAGTCTAAAATTACAATCCAAACAAATATGATGCACACAATTTGTAATAACATTCATTATTAAAATCACATCCCAAATATAATAAAAAAAACATACATTGTAAATATATTAATGTTACAATCCCAAATATAATAAAAAATTAAAAACACAAATTTAAACAAATTTAGAACTCGAAGAAAAAAGTGGGTTAGGTAGTCTAGGGTTTTTTGAATTTGTTTGGTCTAAGGATATAAAGGTAAATTCAATTTTCTTAACAGGTCATAACGAGTTGACCCATTAATGACCCGTTAAGCAATCGTGTCTTAACGGGTCAACCCATTTTGACCCGAATCCGTTAAGGCTAAACCGTAACCCACTTTTATCGTGTCGTGTTCGTATTGGGTTAACGGGTCGTGTCACATATTGCCACTCCTAAATGGATGCCTCGCAGCCCACATCTGACAGGCAGGGGCCCCCGCTCCGGGCAAGTAAGGTTGGGCGGGGGGAGGGAGGGAGGACGGACATGTGACGGGGCCCCGCTGCCCACTCCTAGTTTGTAGCTCTAACAATGGTCTTGGTTTTGCCTATCCATTTGAGCTACAATTACTTTATGTATGGTATGTGCTTTGAATGTACTGTAATATCAATATTTATACAATGGACGGATTATCGAACGAATTGATTCATTTACATCTCTACACACCGTTGACTATCATGACTTGATTTGCAAAAGAAGTTTAAAAATAAATTATCTTGCAAATCTAATCTTTTCATGTAAGCAAATGCATTACATATTCCTGAGGAAGGAGAGAGAAAGCATTACAAATTTACAAAAAAAAAAAAAAACTCCAAAACAATCATAGAAAGCATTACAAATTAAATATCACATATCCAAACAAAAACCAAAGAAACCTACAGATAAAAAGAAATCTAACAAATCCAACAAAAAAACCAAAGAAACAAACAAACCTAAAAAATAGAAAATTAATTCAAAATAAATGCACAGATCCATAGCCACGGGCGCATTCATGGGTCTTACAGATATGTTTACAAATCTTCAGAGATCTGTGGGCAATTCTGTATGGCCCATGGTTGTGGCCGTGTGTTATTAAGCTCGCATACCCGTCATAGCATCATCCACAGTTGCAGGCGCCAGCCACAAAACTTAGAACTCTAAGCTCATAGAGTTCTAACACAAGCCGTGACCCACGACAATGGAGAGAAGTCCTTTGTCGACTTAGAGGAGGAGGAGGAGGAGAAGAATGGAAGAGGAAGGAGAGAGAAGATAGGCTGATGGCTACTAGGAGATGGAAGCATGGGAGAAGAGGGGGAAGGGGAAGGAAGCATGGGAGAAGAGGGGACCATAGTTGGGAAGAGACAAGGAGAGAAATGAGGTTGTGAATAGTAGTGAAAAAGTAATGAAAAAATAATAATAGAATATTGAATAGTAAGTAAAAAGTAGGTGAAAAGTAATAATAAAATAAATAATAGTAGTGAGAGTGTTTGAGAGTACTTGAGGTACTCTTGTTAGCCAAACAAGAGTGTTATATTTGGGAAACAACGCCGATATCATTTCTTTCATTACAATATAGCTCCAGAGTTTATCTTGGATAACGTTCGAATAAGTTGGTAGGATAGTTTTCCTAATCCATCGAATGCGTTATCTATTCTCTATATTATCCATTACGTGTCCATAGGTTCAATCTCTGGGCTTGCAGATCAGAACTAATTCTTGAGGCCTCGGACTTGGGCCCTCCAACACATGGGCTTATTCCTCCGAGGCCCTAAATATCCATTCCAGTTGGTAAGCTCGTGGGCATTTTCAGTGGTATTAAAATCCGTAGATTTACCAAATACGATGTAGGAATTGGCTACAAGATCAAGTTTTGACACATTGTATGGTGTAAAAATAAACCTCCCAATGGCCTTCATGGTCTTGTTCAATACTGGAAAAACATTGGAAAGAGGGTGCTCTAGCTAGTGAGGTTGATGATCAGCCTATGGAGGTTTGTCTATGGAAAAAAATTAGTAGATTTTTTATTTGTTATTCTTCTATAAGTACATAAGAATTATATTGAAGAAAACAAAAGTCATACTAGATCATGTACATACTACGCATTGAAAAGAGACTTGAATACGATGATCAATAGGAAAAGAAAATCATGCTTAGATCTATCTTAATCTATTGCAATGCGAGAAAAGATAGTGTTGAAAAAGAAGTCAAAGTTCATCCATTATCCACTCACGATCTTCAAAATTTGTGTCGTTCATTTTCCAGTAACTGCACCACAATAAGCATGACGCTTTATTATGTCTCCACTTATGAATGGTCAAGCCAATACAATAGGGTGCTTCTTTACTTCCTTTTTTTTTGTTTTTTTTTTTAATTATGATTCAGTGGTTAATTAAAATGGGTATATTTCTGAGAGTGAATGTTTTCGTTAGAGAGAGGACTTTTCATTATTCATAATAATATAATTATAATAAAAATATAAGTGTCTGTACTAGCTCATTAAAGTGTATTTTTTTTTTTGAAAAAAATACCTCATTGTATTCATTAACATCTTGTATCAGTATCCATGTACAATTTATCTATGAGTAATTGATTAGTTATCAAGTCAGGACCCTCTTCTACCCAATACATGTCACACTCCCCATGTAAAGCCAGTTTTGCCAATTGGTGAGCAACCTCATTGCCCTCTCGATGCACAAAGCCAGTTTCCCATTTGTCAAACATTCCCAACTTCTGCTGCAATCCTTCCACCAGGTGACCCCAACATGAATCATTCTTCTCCTCTTTGCTCACAGCCTCAATTACACCCTTGGCATCCCCTTCAAAGATGACAGCACCTAGCCCCAAATCTTCACAGAGGACCATAGCTTCCCAAAGAGCATAACATTCAGCAACAAAAGCAACACTACTGAACACTCTTATAGCAGAACAAGCAGCAACAAGCTCCCCTTTATCATCTTTGATAACCACCCCAATACCCAGCTTCTTTGAAGAGATATTAATTGCAGCATCAAAATTAGCTTTTAGATTAGAGCCAACTGGCTTTTTCCATTCCTTTCCTCCAGTTACCCCCCTCTTGACACACTGGTTTATTGCACCTTCCTCCCTCCCTGTTGCCAACTTAAACTCCTCCCATCCTGACAAAGACACCTGCAGAACACTAGCAGGATGCAAGAATTTTTTCTCAAAAACATACTTATTTCTTCTATACCAAATATTCCTCATGATCATAACCATTATCTCTATATATTCAGTTGAAATCTTGCTGTTCATTTCCTCCCAAAGTTGAAAAAAATCCCCTATCCCCACCCTCCACTTATGTACTGGGTTACCCTTCTCTGCCCAAACATCAATAGCAGCAGGGCATTCCCAGATAGCATGCATTGTAGATTCATCTTCATTTAAACAAAGAGGACACTTAGCATCCTTAACCACCCTTCTCTGGAATAGATTCATTTTAGTTGGCAAAATGTTGTTTGCAAATTTCCAGAGAAAGTGTTTCACTGTCCCTGGGACACCAAGCTTCCAGATCTGCTTCCACATAGGAGAATCCCTATCACCTTCTGATGTTTCCCCCTTCTCTTACCTCCTTGCCATCTGCAGCATATGATAAGCACTCCTAACTGAGTACTTACCATCTCTTGTGAGGTCCCAAATAAGTCTATCCTCTACACCCATAGGATTGATAGGCAAAGAAATAATCAACTCAGCTTCATCTTCATCAAAAACCTGCCTTATCAGATCCCTCTTCCAGCCTTTACCAGAATCATCAAACAGATCACACACATAGGCCTCAGCATTTAAAGTGTTCACTTGAGTCTGCACACAACCAGTCACACGTTTTGGAAGCCATTTATGACCCCAAATTTTAGTTGTTTTCCCATTACCAATCATCCACCTCATTCCTCTCTTTATAATGCTCAAAGAAGACCAAACACTTCTCCAAATAAAAGATGGTGATTTTCCAAGTGGGGCTTCCAATAAAGAAGTACTTCTGAAATATTTTTCCTTAAAAACTCTAGCCACAAGGGAAGTGGGATCTTTTAAGAGTCTCCACCCTTGCTTGGCTAGCATTGCCAAGTTAAAGTCTTCAAGTTGCCTGAAACCCAAACCACCTTCACACTTTCCCATTCCCAACCTACCCCATTTCCACCAATGAATCCCATTATCCTTTTTATGCTGAGACCACCAGAATTTTGCAAAAAACTGCTCAATTTCAATACATAA
Organism: Juglans mandshurica; assembly: GCA_022457165.1. Classification (NCBI taxonomy): domain Eukaryota; kingdom Viridiplantae; phylum Streptophyta; class Magnoliopsida; order Fagales; family Juglandaceae; genus Juglans; species Juglans mandshurica. Next base: position 24,930,608 of record CM039625.1, on the reverse strand, counting down.
CCTTTGAGGCAACTTGAATACACTCATCGTGTATGTAAGAATGGCTTGCAAGACAGCCTTGATTAACACTTCCTTTCCAGCTTTTGAGAGAAATCCATTTTTCCAATTTTGCATCCTACTCCAAACCCTTTCCTTCACAACACGCAGAGCATTGTATTTTGATCTCCCTACTATGGCAGGAAGACCAAGATACTTCTCATATCTGTCACAAATAAAAGAGCCAACCTCTCTAAATATTTCACCCCTCACCTTTTCTTTTGTATTTCTACTAAAGAAGATAGAAGTTTTGTCCTTATTAAGTTTCTGCCCTGAGGCCCTTTCATAGCACTTAAGCACTTCATACATTCTCTTCCATTCATCAGTTGTTGCCCTTCCAAAGATCACACAATCATCTGCAAACAGCAGATGATTGATCCTTACACCTCCTCTCACAGCAGCAACACCTCTTATAAGCTCATCCCTACCAGCCTTCTGAAGCATATAACTCAGGCCTTCTGCACAGATCAGAAACAAGTAAGGTGATAGAGGGTCCCCCTGCCTTAGCCCTCTTGATGGAATAATTTTATTTCCAGCCTTGCCATTAATCACAACTGAGTAGCTCACTGATTGGACACATTTCATGAGCAAACCAGTAAATATCTCACCAAACCCCAGTTGGATTAGCACGAGTTTCAAAAAGGGCCACTCAATTCTGTCGTATGCTTTTGACATATCAATTTTCACAGCCATACTACCTATTTTTCCTGCTTGCTTTGACTGCATCGAATGGAGCAACTCAAAGGCAACCATGATGTTGTCCGTGATAAGCCACATGTAAAACCTTTTTGATTCGATTGGCTAAGACCTTTGAAATCAGCTTATATAAAACATTACATAAACTGATTGGTCTGAATTCCTTCACTGACTTGGGCTCCTTCACCTTAGGGACCAATGCTATATGAGTATGGTTTAGATTTGCCACCAAATCCCCTCCTTTTAGAAATTCCAAGACAGCCTCACCTACATCTTTACCAAGAACATCCCAATGCTTTTGATAAAAACCAGCCTCGAAACCATCAGGCCCTGGGGATTTCCATGGTGACATCTGCTTTAAAGTCTCATCCACCTCATCCCTTCTAAAAATCCCTTCCAACCCTTTCCTCATAGTACTAGAGACCTTAGGTTCTATATCAGCAATACATCTCATATGTCACTTTTTGTAGGGTTACTAGAGGCATAAACATCAGAGAAATACTCTTCAAAAGCCCCTTCAACTTCTACCTGTCCCTTTTGAATAATTCCTTGAACATTAGAAATTTCAGAGATGGCATTCTTTCTTCTTCACTGGTTTGCACAAGCGTGGAAGAATTTTGTATTACGGTCACCCTGCTGCAACCAATGAGCCTTTGCTCTTTGCTTCCACCAAATATTATCCTGTTCTAGCAATGCTTCCAGCTCCCTACTTACCTTTCTTATCTCTGTGACATGGACAGGCCCTTCATCATCTTTAAGCTCTTTGAGCTTGTAAGAAAGAGATTTAATCACAACCCCTCTATTCAAAACCCTACCAGAGGACCATTTCCTTAGTGCCTTTCTGCACATTTTTAGTTTTTCCTGAACCTTAGAGAGTCTGCCCCTTTCCCCCTCATTCCTCTTCCACACCTCCTTAACTTTTTCACCACATTCCCCATCATCATTCCAACACATTTCATAACGAAATAGCTTAGTCTTTCTCATCTTTTTGAAACAATCTGTTGAACAGCAAAGAAAGATAGGAAGATGATCAGAACACCAAGCAATTAGTGTTTCCACTTCAACATGATTAAATGTCATTCTCCAAGCCTGATTTGCTGCAGCTCGATCGAGTCTTTCTTTCACAAAGGAGTCATCACCATGGCCATTACTCCATGTATATTTGATCCCCCTCCATCCAAGGTCAAACAAGCCCCCTGCATTTAAAGCATTTCGAACGTCCTCCATTTGGCTCTCTCTTCTTTCATTTCCCCCCTATTTCTCCTCTTGAGATACTATCTCGTTAAAATCACCAAGCACACACCATCCCACCTCAGAGGGTGGTTTTAAAGCTTGTAAAAGATCCCAAGAAATCTTCCTCTTTGCAGCCTCGGGATGCCCATAAAATCCAGTCAAAAGCCATTTTGAGCCCTCCCTTTTATCCTTCACTCAGCCCCTTCAATATCCTTCCATAGCATCACCAAACTATCACTCCTTCCTCTCGGTTCCACCACCAAACAACCATCAAAACCTAGTTTTTTCTTCACCAACTCAACTTTATTAGAACTTAATTTTGTTTCCATGAGGAAAACAAAATTTGGCAGCTTTTCCTTTGCAAGTTTGCAAAGGACCTGAACTGTCCGAGGGTTGCCAAGCCCTCGGCAATTCCAACTTAAGATCCTCATTGGTCCTGGCAGGGCTGCCCAGCAGCACCTGCCAATAACCTAGATTCCTCAGAATTTTTAACTCCCTGCCTTGTCCTCTTTAACCCCTCACCTTCTCTACCCTCCTCATCTTCCTCTCTTACCATGAGTCTTTTCCCCCCAATTGCCCCCAGTCCTTGATCTGCATTTTTTCCTTTAACCCTTGCTCTCCTCTTCCATGTTTTCCTGACATTACCTTGCCCCCTGCTCTCTACTATCCCCCCACTTAACCCATCCCCTTTACAAGACAATGATACCCCCTCCACCACCTCCCACTCCTTTTCAACAGACTCTAAGTTGCCTACTGCCCCACCTTCCCTTTTACAGCACAAAGGAACCTCCTCCACCTCTGCCACCTCTCCTACCTTGCCTTCACTCCCATCCTTCCCCTTCAGCACCTTAACCAGCATGTTATGCCCTCCACCATCTTCCTCAGCCCTGCTCCCATCCATCTCTCTTTCTTCCTCCCCAAATGACTCTGCCACCTCCATATCAGAACCGTCAGGAACTTTCCTACCCTTATCATCATCATAAGTTGAACTCTCCTAATCCCTACTACTCCTATCAAATCCCGTTTTCCACCACCTCCTCTTATCATCACCTCTCTCCTTATATAGTCTTCTTTTTGGACCCCACTCAGCTCTGAGCCATGATCCAAACTGCTCATTAGCATCCAGTCCATCATCAAACCCCTCCTCACCTCTCGTACATCCATTTTTCCCGTGAATTAGCCAACCACACTGGAAACACAACTTAGGCATTTTTTCATACTTAAGGTTAACCCATACCTCCCTTCCACTCATCTTAATCCACCTACCTCTAACAATCGCCCTTCTTAAAGGTATTTCCACCCTAACTCTCAAGAATTCACCCCACCCTATACCATTCCCAGCAACATCAACCTCAATCACCTTCCCCAATGACTCCCCAATCAATCGACCTTTCTCTTTTGTCATACAAATCATTGGTAGATTATGGATCTGAATCCAAAATAACTCACTGTCAAAGTTCCACATATTCGGTTGGGTAAATGCCTCAAACACCTTGAGGGCCAACAGATGGTTATCAAATAACCATGGCCTTCCATCCTGTACCCGTAGCTTATCCATTGTAGAAGAGAAGGTGATAACGAATTTATTATCACCTACCTCACGAAACTCAGCAGGCTTACTGATTTTCCAGATCTTCCCCATCGTAGATGGTAGAATTTCCTTACCATTTTTCCTCTTCGAGCATACCTTTCCAACCACACTACGTTCGCCATACTCCCACACCCCCTCCTCAGACTTCTCCCCAACATCCACCACTATTCTTTCCTCCTCAGATAATCGTAACTTCTCCCATTGATCCTCCAAACTCCTCATCCTGCCACCTGAAGACTCTTCCATGGCTTCCTCCTTCACCCTCACTCACAGTCGCAATTAGTTATAACTGTTTTCATCACCTCTATTCTCTGTTATAACTGTTTTCACCACCTCTATTCTATAGAGAGAAAAGAGAGGAGACTCAGGCCAAAAGCTCATTAAAGTGTATTAATTCCGCTTGTTTGTGCATGAGAGAAAAATATCTATTAATGTAAATTATACTTTTATTTTTTTTATTTTAAATATTTTTTAAAAAGAAAAAAATATACACAACTTCACTAATAATAACTTTCTTAACCATTAAAATAAATAAAAAATAAAGTACACAAAAGGTAACTTTAAGGAGACAAACTCATAAACAAAGTATCATTTTCCATCTATAATAGAATGGTGGTGTGGTTACTGCAAGATCAAGATCCTCTCGAGTTCTTGTCCAAAACTCACAGGAAAAGATCTGAAAATCTCCCAGATCAGTACTTTATAGATTTTCTATGTTTAATACAAACTTAAATACTTGAAAGAAAATTTACCAATTCTTTGAGAGGGGCATAGTTCTCAACTAGTATAGTTAAAATTTCACATAAACTGATTAATTGGAAGAATAAATGACAAACAAAAATGCATCTAAGACAATTATTATTGTGTCAATACAAAGCAGTCCCTCAAATGAACGCTCTACTTCTACACACTGCCGGAAATGAAGAATCTATAAAGAGAAGAAGCATAAAATACAAACATCTATGATTTGTTAAGCGTTCGGTTTTTTATTTTAATTCGAATTTTTGGAGCAGCAGAAGTGCCTTCCGATGCCTCAGGCTTGACATCAACCCTTTTTGTCATACTATCCGATCCCCGGCGTTCGTTTGCAACCCTTTTGGTCACCGCATCAGATGCACTGGGTTCATTTGGATTCAATTGCGCAGAAGCCAACTTCATTCTAGGTTCCCCTTTCTTAGTTGGCTCTACAGAAGACGAATTTGTCTCCTTGCTCAGTAGCTTTGCCATCTCCTTTTCTTTCTGCTTTTTCTCCTTCTTCAAACGCTTACGTTCCAAATACTCGGGGTCATCTCGGCGTTCTTTATGGTCTTCCCGCTTCCTTTTCTTCTCCTTGCCCTTCTTCTTTTCCTTCTTCTTCTCCTTTTCATGCAGAGAAGAATCTGTCAAGCCAAGTGAACCACCATCAAGACCACTTCTACCAACTGAAAGAGTTTGAAGAGACGCGAATTTTTGCGCATAAGCATCTATATTGTTATCTTGGATGAAGCTAGATGATAATGGAACATCAGCCTGAAGTTGTCCTGAAACTTTGCTTGAATCTGCAGTGCACTGGAGTTCTTTTCGAATTTCGTCACCATCACTTGCAGGTTTTGCACTACCAATGCTGGCAGTCATTCGAGAACCATGATCATGGCATGAGTTAACTTCCTCAAGATTTTGGTTGCTGATGCTTACAACCTCCGCAAAATTCCTTTGGGGTGCATCCACAGACACAGAACTACTTGCCCCATGATCAGTTCCGTGTTGCCCACCCTGAGATTTCTCAACAGTTTGGTTATCAGCATCCTCAGTTCTACTGGTGGCAGCAGATTGCTTGACCCTGATTTTAATAGATGGCATCTTACGTTCATGACCGCTGGAAACAGTGTCTGCCTCCTTGGAAGCATGAGGAATAGCCAAAACTTCTTGTGAAGGGTTCGGGATGTCAGGAGGTGTCTCCAGAGGATGCCGCATGTTAGAAGGTGGTTCTGGATGGTTCGGGATATCAGAAGGTAAGTCTGGAAGTTTCATTTCAGGAACAAGAGATGAAATCATGTTCTTCTGTTCAATGGAAGTTTCTGCATCACCCATAAGCAATGTTCTAGTTTCTCTGGGCACTCCGCATAGAGTTGGGGACCTGAAAAATAAGAGTTCACGTTCCGCCCAAAATTAATTTTATAAAAAAGAAAAAGAAGAAAAAAGACAGTGCTATCCTCCATTAAGATGCAGAAAGCGAAAAGCTATTTCCAGCATACATAAGCCAAAGAGAACCAAAAGAATTGCAAGAACATTGGAAAACAAAGGACCAAGTAACTTAATATAATTTTTACGTAAAAACGCAAAAATACATTGTTGAACCCAATACGACCATCAAAACAATTGGGGACCAGGAAAAGAAAAAGCAAATTAGACAAAAGAAGAAAGAGAGAAGAAGTTCCCCCCTCCCCCCTGAAGAAGGAAAGGGAATTCCTACCTTCCTGCAAGGATTTGTATAATGCAGAACAAGTGGTGCCGAAGAAAGACATTGTTGAACCCAATACGACCATCAAGTAGGAGAAGTAAAGACACAAGAACCTCGCTCTTTATGTTATCATTAGAATCAGATCCACCACTTATCTGACATAACCGCATAGCATGTACACCCAATTTCACCTGTCCTGCAATTGGGAAAGGGAAATACTTTAGCCATAAAGGGATTATAAAAAAGTAAACCCACAAACTGACGTGGTTTGATATGATACGTCACATTGTAAAGTTACTTTTATTGTAAAGTAGATCTAATAAATCCCATGAAACCATGTCAGTTTGTGGGTTTAATTTTGTATAATCTCTGTGTCTGTTGTAGATCTCATTGGGAAATTATTAATAAGAAAAATAACGCCTCATCATATAAACCACTTCCCCCTCCCCATAAACACCCAAAAAACTAATAATAAAAATCTAGGATCCATTGAAACAAGTATTGAGGGAAAAAATAATTCCTAGGATGTAACCAAGGGAAGGCCCAAGCCACACTTGGGCCTATGCTCCAAAAGGAATAGTCAAGATTGCAATTGAAGCCCCTTGGAATCATATATAAGACAAGGTTTTCTCATTCCTAAGCAAGGTTGGATTTCATTCATCACATTCTGATACTAAATTCGAGATATTACAATCCCCCCATTAAATTCTCAACATCCACATCGGGCCATTTCATCATATGTGGCATGGCTTACCCACATTTCTTGTTAGATTTGGCTTTGATATTATTTGTAACCACCCAAGGAAAGGCTTAAGCCAGATTTTAGCCTATACTACAAAATGACAGGTCAAGGTTACAATTGAAACCTTTTGAAATCATAGAAAAGATGAAAATTTCTCCCTCCTAAACAATGCAGGATCCCATTCACTACCTTTTTATACTTAATCCGGGATATGACATAGGAAACCACCAACACAAAAATACACAAGCCCATGAAAACAACGTTTGCACCGCAGAAATTAGTGCATACCTCTGAAAGATGGCTCTTCCTCTAAATATTTGATAAACAATGACAATGCTGCATCAATGCCTTTACAGTGGAATTCTAGATCAAGAAGTGCCCTACTTGCTTCAATTCGAACTTGCCATATTGTCTTGAAATCCCGAAAAGGTCTTATAAGTTCTATGACACGATCCTGCAGCCATTCCGATAAAGTGAACTCGAGGGCCAAGAAATCTTAAAAGCAGTACGATGGGGACAAGAAAACACATACAAGAGGTATGAACTCTGAAAGCTTTAATGCAATCTGTGTCAGGGTCCGGATACAACTGACTGTTAAGATCCCATTGTGGCTAGGCATCAGCCTGGTACATGTCAATCCCAGATAAATGAAATCAATTACAGGTAATTATGGATCATAGTCCACGATATCAGATATGCAAGGAGTTAAACGCACCTGTCAAACTGTAAAAGTCTGTCGATGCGCTTGAGAAGAGATGTTAAAAATAGAACACTCTGGAATAAATTAAAGGACGACCAGAAAGGTAAGTTCTCAAAACATATGGTAGCAGAGAAAACAAAAATTGGAATCCTAGAGAAGTATTTACCATATATGTTCATACCAGAGACAACAGGAAAGAGAAAGGAGTAACATCAAATTCTTGTGAGTTGAGCAATAAATGCAGTGGCAGCTCTAACAAAAATTTCAGGCAAGCCAATAACAGACCAAAAGAAAACTATACCACCTTTGTATAGATTAGTCAGTCAAAACTCTGTAAACATTAAAGAAAATGCAACAAATCCTTAAGAACACCAAACCATAAAAGATATAGAAAATAAAACGATTTTCTCTAGAATCCAAGCCCAAAAGGTTGTTAGAAGCTGCTCAGACATTTAGTAGTTAGTGTGACATTGTAAGTATGAACCAAACACAAGACAGCTTCTTGGATCATCATAAGCTGTATATTGACCAGGATGCACCCGTTTATTAGTGAGTCCTAATCACCCAGTATTACAAACACTTTGGGCATTCATATCTTATGCAACCGACAAGACAGCAAAGTGGAATGCTAAAGAGAAAAGGGAAGTTCAAACTCTCACATGTATGATTGTCAGAGTGCAAGAATCAAAACACTTCAAAAGTATTTTTGGATAAACTTATATTTCAGCGTGAATTAAAAGAAAAGTAACTGGTGATCTTAACAAAGATCATGAGTAAGCATGCAAAGATCTATTTTGTTAGTACAGATACATCAAAGGTCATCCAGCAAAAAGCTTTGCGATATGGGCCAATTCACAAAAGTGATCAGTTTAACAGCAAGTAGAAACATAACCTCATTTACTTGCCAGAGTCAATATGAGGATTGCCGTCAAACCCTTCATTATGGCAGATACAGATTTTTCAAGAAATGCATTTGACTGCATAACTATAAAACCATTCTTCAATCCATTTTCACACTCTAAAAGAAGAAACCCTAAAGCTGCTTTAAGGAGGCCTTCCAAGACAAAAAATTGAACCTCACGATGCTCAAATTTGAATCACTAACAAGCTAGGTTTATAACTCCCCTATGCATTCTTTTATTTTTCATCTTTTAAGTAAACATGCCTCAATGAGTTTGATAGAATACTGCAGACAACTACCAACACTACCAAATACTAAAGAAAGATTAACAGACAGTTGATCCACTTTAGCGCACCATTAGCAAAAAAGTTGGAAGTATTGAATAGGCAATGAGATACAAATCTCTCATAAGCACTATGTACAGTTCGTGCTGGTTGTTCAGAATTTTTTATTTTTGTCAAATAAAATTACTTACTTTAGTAATCAATAATCAATATAATTTAAAAAATGAATTGGATTCGAATTGGATACCGTATACAAAAGTATGGTCTATTTCTGTATTCACAAAAACTAAAAATAAAAATAGATCTTCAAATAAATAAGAAGATTTTGTTGATTCATTTCTAGAACGAATTAAAATTAAAAATATAATACAATGACTCCTTAAAATAGTAAGTATTGTGTACCAAAATGAAATGTAAGATAATGGGTATGTTTATTTTAGGGGTGAAAACCGACACCTTCAGCGCGGTTTCTCGGTTTGAGCTAGCGACGATGGTAGTCTGAGAGAGTAGAGAGAGAGAGAGAGAGTTGCAAAGGAGAGAGAGAGGATGAGAGAAACTGGAAATCGATTGGGGAAGAAGAACGGAGGTTGAAGACGATATAACATCGAAACGACGCCATTTGATTTAAAACAAACAGCGTCATTCCACTTATTTTTTTTTATACGTTAAGGCTAAAACGACGTTGTTTGGTTTAATACCAAATGGTGTCGTTTCAGTGGAACGGCGTCGTTTCATATATAAGACTGAAACATAATATACCATCGGCCGGTTCGGCGGTTTGACAGTGGTTCAAACCGGGACCGAACTAATCAACTTTGGTTTGAGCAAATAACCACTGCACGCCGGCCGGTTCTCCACCAGTTCCAACCGGTTCCTGACGCGGCCGGTCGGTTCGCATTGGTGGCAGCCGGTTTCGTCAGTTTCTGTTCAGCCCTAGTTTATTTCTTTGTCTAGAGAGAGAGAGAGACATAGAGAGAGTAACAAAAGCCAACAGTGAAATAAAAGGGCTATTGAAAGAAAATAATAGGCAGATTGAAATGGGATACTACCTAGCAAAAAAGTTTGTGAAAGGTGAGCATTGTCCACTTATTAAAAAAATTACAGCATCTAAGAAAGGAGAACCAAGGAGAATAACAAGATTCACAAACCTGTTGCCCAAATTCAAGCTCACCGATCGACTGGACCAGTGCAGCAAGCCAGAACACATCAGAGTAAGTATTACCGTTGTTGTCGTTATACTGTCAGTAAATGAACCAGAAAAAAAGGAAAGAAAAAAAGATTAAATCAGGTCAACCACAGTGCATAGTGAAGATTTAATGGGATGGAAATATGAAATTGTTTTTTATAAGTAGGGTGGAAATATGATAAATTAATGCTGGCTTTGCACATTTCGGGGGCAAGAGGGATGCGAACTAGAACAATACATTACAATGATACTCCAAAAATAATAATCATCTTCTAGCCAATCTCTTTGGTGATGTGGATACTTTAGAATGGGTTATATTTGAATCAAGAACCAAATTAGAGATCTCTTGGTCCCAAAAGTATTGCATGTTCAAGACCACGATGGTGCTACCCTGGTCGAACTTGAGTTTTCAACATGCCCAATTTCTTCAGATACTGAAGATGCAAAAATAGTTACAGAGAATGAGGCAAATGATTACCAAGGAGAAGACCAGTGTGATGATCAAACCGATGGTGGGTTATTGTATTATGTGGTTTATCACAAGTGATTCATGTGATTAAATTCACCACGATGTAACAAACAACTTTAGCAGAAGGTTTTATCTATGGCTAATTCAGCCTAATTGTTCTAATTGGAAAATGTAGGGAATACATTGACACTTCATGAAAACCTTTTTGATAATTTTATTCCAAGTCCAAAAAGGTTTCAGCCATCACTGAGCAAAAACCCCACGCGGAAACCGTTTCAAATATAGACAAACTAAGTAAATGGGTCGAATCGAATTCTCTTTTCCTTTATCAGGCTTAAGCGACTTTGCCCCACTCCTGTTATCACGTCGACTTTGATTCTTATTCCCTTCCTCCAATTTAAAAAATGGGGCCAGTTTTGTTCAATTTGATGTTAGCCGGGCCTTTGTTGCCCTCTGTGCTAACCTTGAGCCCCCCACCCTTGGGCCCCTTCTCAGCAGGCTGTGTGACAAACCCACTCTTGCCCAAGTCCACCTTTGTTGATAAAGAAGCAATAACCTCTTTCATTTCAAATTCTTTCTCATCTTTCTTAGTATAATGTATGCTCTATTTTTGCCAAGCCGACATTGGAATGACCAAACTCAGCTCCTGCTCCCTAAGAAATGCTTTTGTAAGCAGAAGATGAGTCCTCAACGGCTACTTCGCCACCTTACTTGTTCCCCTTACTGGCCCTATTAGAAATCTCTGTCACTGAGGCTGGACCAAATGCACACAAGGCCACCACTTACGATCACTTTATTAGCTGTGACAACAGTCAGATCACTCGGATCTTTCTGCTCAACTCCACTTTGCATCCCCCATGACCCGCTAGCTTGTGCAAGCTCTTCCCTCATGATGCAAAAGCTTATAAACAAGTTCTTCCCCAATGATCCATTACCATGAACCAAGAAAACCAGAGCAGTGGCTTGGCATGGCTCAACAGTGAATTTCTCCCAACCCAGACCTTCAAAACCGTTCAGTATAACCATAAAACTTTGCTGGACGACTCCACCATACTTGGCAAATGCTAAATAACACCATGAGCGTTGGTGCTATGTTGGGCCAAGTATGCTCTGTTTCCATCACTGAGTGAGTTTTATGAACTCTGGATATCCCTCAGCCTGTAGCACCGCTTCCACCATTGGCAGTAGTCACCCTATAACAATACAACTCAGGGAGGCAAACCACACAACCCCTCAAATCTTCTCCTCAATATTCATTGTAGCAACTCCCTGTTTCCATTTAAAGCTCAAAAAGGCTTCGATTCAACCCAAAAATGGCTCAACAGACCGAGAGAAAAGAAGCTATTTCCAGCAAGAATCACGGTTTTATGATTTTCACACAATTAAAAAAGAAAAAAAAAAAGTTGTTGCTTAGCAGTCACCACCATGCAAAGTACTAAAAACACAGAATTTGGCGTTGCTACATTCAGACGATTGCAGCAAAGGGATATTAACACCATTTTCTTTAGAGGTTTACCGAAATCAAATTGACTTACAAGAATGGAGTCTGTCAACCACAATAAAAGGAAAAGAAACAAGAGTGTGTGAGGCTCCCTTTATTTTAAGATTGATAGAATTTATTTTAAAGATGTATCTTAAAACAACTAAAGGGTACCTAATGCCATGTTATGAGATATTAATGTGTTATTAGCAAGGTCAATGATTCTTTTTGTTTCAAACATAACTGCATAAATTATTACAAACTAAATATCTAAGGCACACAGAAAAATAAAACAAAGTGAAAAAAAGGAGCAAAAGCAAAAGGACTTCAAAGACCAGTAGGGAAGCTATACTTAGCATGAGGAATTCAACCAATCCAAACTAAGATATCAATGTCGTAAACAAGTTCAAGGTACGGAACCTCTGGAATGGTAATATCACTAGAAGGCTGCAGTTCAAATAACATACATTTAATCACATTTTCCCCTCATCAACTACCTCTCCACTTTTACTTTTTTTTGTAATCGGTAAACAGATATTTTATTGATGAAAATGATAGGCATAGTCCATGTACATGGGAAATACAAGAGCAACATCTAGGCATGATTAACAGTTGTTACAAGAAAATCGTGGATATTCAACCCATCAAATTCTACCACAATTCACCAACAAAGTAAAGTGTTAAAAAAGTAAGTTCAAGCTCATTCATTGACCACTCGTGATCTTTGAGACTTCTATCATTCCTTTCCTTTCAAAGACGCCATCATAGGCAAATGGGGACCATTTTCCTTATAGCTGCAAAATTTGTTGATTGCCAAGTAAACCACTCCAATTTGAAAGAAAATCAACCACCCTTTTTGGCATCAACCATGCTAAGCCCACTCTAGAGAGAAAAGCATTCTATAGGGTTGTAGCAACCTCACAATGAAGTAGTAGATGGTCAACGGTCACCCACTCTTCTTGCACATGCCACCAAACCATCACGATGATATAACCCTTTGACCACTTACCAGAAAGTTTGGAAGAAGGCCATGGGGAATCCGAGCCTTGTCGCTAGCGATGCATTTACCACTTTACATATACCTGGCTCATCAAAAGGCCTCTCTAACCATCCCACTTCCTGCTGGTCTAGTGACTCAAATACAAGTCTGTCAAGCTTCGGTCTCCAAGTTTATTGTTCAGAGAGCAAGTAGTAGGTAGTATTGTACAATATGTTATAAGATCTAAGGCAGATTCGATGATAGTACACCATACACTATCATCATCTCAATGGTATTATTCCCCTTAAGCAAGTTAGCTACATGATGGAAAAACTTTGTGCACTTGTCCCCCTCCCTCAACAGTAATGCCCACTTATAGTACTCCCCCCGCCTCCACACCCTCAAAACACTAAAGTTCCTCGAAGAGAGTTCTTTTGCCATTACACATTATCAAACGCGTGTCCATTCCAAGAATCTATCAACTCTCGACCATGCTGGACCACATGAATGTGCCGCCTACAAGAGGGATATCGAAGTGATCTTGCTCTAAGATGAAATTAGAGAAATCCACCATAACTGAGTTGATGATAGAGCCTCCCAATCTTTCACTCAGAAACAAAGTGATGCTAAAGTCGCCACCAATGCACCATGACATGCCCCACAGGCTACACAATCCTGCCAATTCACCCCCACAATAACGTTACAGTGTTATCTAGACTAGGTCCATAAACTACTGTGAAGGCCCACAAAAACCATCCACAACATTCTTAGATGTATAAGCCACTGTAAATTTGCCCACACAATCTTCCATTTTTTCAAACACCCTCTTATCCCACATTGCCAATACTTCCTGAAGCCCCATCAGATTGTAAGTAAGATCAACCCACTTGATGACAACCCCACAACTTCTAGTTGGGCTTAAAGAAATAAAGCCCAACTCCATCTTCTGCAAGCATACAATGACTGCTTTCCACTGCAGAGCTGATTTTCAGTTATAAGTAGTTCATTTTCATTTTCAACTTGAACCTTGGTTTAAAATTTCATTTTCAGCTACCCCGCTCTGTAAAAGACCAATTTGGCTATTACAGAAATGTGTAGAACAATGAAATGAATTTTCATGCACTATTGATAGGCTTAGTTTTAATATGCATAAGGGTAATTTTGCGTTTTGATGCATATTTCCATTAAATCAAACAGTAATTGGAGCTTAACTGATATTGAAACTTTAAATTAGGGTCCAAGTTGCACAGATTTGAACCTACAACCAGTAAGTTAACAGTCGACCGCTCTTACCACTGAGCTACTGAGGAACAACGGACTTAAGGAAGCCGACTCTCGAACCTATGATTCAATGTTTATGGGTAAATTAAGAAAAAGGGGAGGGGGGGGGGGGGGGGCATATGACAGGAAAAGGTAAATAATCCAATAAGATATTACCACTTTCTTGTTCAAAAGCTCCAGGACTTCAAGAGGAAGTTTATACAATCTGGCTATAAAACCTAAGGGCTGGTTTGGTTATACAAAACCAAACTATTTCATCTCATCTCATCTTATATAATCATTACAATTTTCTCAAACTCCTACACAAAATATAATAAATAATTCAACTTTTTCAAATCTCAAAATAAAAATAATATTAAAAAATTTTATTATAACAATATTTTATTCAACTTTTAACAAAACATCTCATCTCATATTATCTGAACTGCGTAATCAAACGAGGCCTAAATGTTTGAGGTTTTGACCACATTAAACTTGTAATTTTTTTATTATTATTATTATTTTTTTTATGATGAGGGAACCATCCCACGGTAGAGCCCTTAGGACTCACCCATGGAACCTAAACCCCCAGGGAGACAACCCCAGCAACCCACCGCCATGGTCTCCCACTTGAATTGCAGTCTGATCCCAGGGGGAATTGAACCTGTAACATGGGGCACGCACACAAGTTCGCCCTTATCATTTGGGCTACCCTCGGGTGGGTCTTGTAACTTCTATAAAGATGAAATAGAAAAATCGTGAATGGGGATGGGCTTCTCTTAGTATAGACTACTCCCACTGTTAAGCTTCCTTACCCTACTCATTCCATACTGAATTACTAGTTCTTTTAAATCTTCCATTACAGAAATGCAAACAAGAGGCAATCAGGTAAGATATTCTTTGTGGTTGTTCTGTCGTGTGAATATTGCTGGCCATGTCATACAAGCAGTACCAAAAGAATAAGTACCTTCAAAAGTTGTAATATAAACTCAACAGCTTCTCTTGGACTTTTCTTGTCTGCAGCTCTGACCATAGCTACAGCATGTGGTATGGCCTGAGAAAACCAAAATTAAAAAAGAAAAAAAGGATTTTCCTAGTTGCTATGAACTCGTAGAAATTTTGTTCTGTAATATGTGGCAAGAGAGTAATATCCTAAGTATTACTCATAAAAATTTAAAGTAATATCCTCTTAAGTTTTTTAAACAATACATTTTTATTAAAAAGTGCCAAAGGTGCAATCCTAGTAGACAAGATGTACACAGGAGAGATAGCTATCTAGAAAAGAAGAAAAATACACAAGAAAATCATGAAAGCAAGGCCCATTGAAGTCAATAGAAGATTTCCAAAGGAAGAGAGTATTGAAAAAGAAAGTTCGCTTGTTCAGCATTTGTTCACGATTCTCAAAGTTTCTATCACTCCTTTATCTGAAAATACACTAGTTTTTTTTTTTAATTAATAGAAAGGATGAAATGAATGTGTACAATCTAAACAGGGCATCTCTTTTATCTCTTCTCTGCAACAGTTGATGTCAGCCTAGAGAAATGAACGAGCATCTATTATGTTCTACGCTCCTATATTTGATCATAGTTTCTAGGTCAAGCATCAGTATGAGCTGGTCAAATTTAACTTCCAATTGCTTCATTCAACTCTAACAAGCCATGAAAGCCGACAGGTGATAAATTGGACATTAGCAAATTAACAACTCATCGTCTAATCACCAACAATAATCAGACGAAGGAATTAAACAGCCTTGATCAACTTCAGTAACTGAAGAAAAATTTAAACTGTGAAGCACAATTCATCAAAAAAGTTCAATCATATATATGCACATCAACTAGGGGTATAAATCGGTCCGGTCCACCGCCGAGGGGGGGGGGGCATCATTTTCCCGAACCGGACCAGACTGAACACCCACAGGGACCGGACCGGTAGCTATCGGTCCCAATTATTTTGTTATTTTGTTTCATTTTTTTTTTCAAATAAATTAATAAAAAAAATATTTAAATTAAAATTAAGTGAATTAATAATGTAAATTATGTAACTAATTCATTAAAAAAATATTTAACTATAATTATATTTATGATGTTGATAGTTACTACTTACTAACTTAGACTTTACTCTTTAGTATGCATAATTATTAATAATGTCATACATTTTACATATGGTTAATGAATATCAAATAATGTTATTGTACATAGATTATTCATGCTTGCTTGCAACTTAGGTATTTAAAAAAAATTTACCTAATTACTTTAATTAAGTGTAAATAGTAGAGTATGTATGAATGTATGATGTATTAACTATTTACATATAATGACATAAATTATCACATGATTTATTATTTATTATTAATTGATAGCATATATTATTTTATATGGTCAATGATAATAAATTAGATAAAAATTACATCATTAACTTATATAATTACTATATAAAAATAATATATTAAATTATTAAAAATATTTTTAAAATATATATATAGGGGTTCGGTCCGGTCTAGTCCGGTCCAAAATTTATAGATGGG
Organism: Juglans mandshurica; assembly: GCA_022457165.1. Lineage (NCBI taxonomy): Eukaryota > Viridiplantae > Streptophyta > Magnoliopsida > Fagales > Juglandaceae > Juglans > Juglans mandshurica. The sequence goes on along the minus strand of CM039625.1, from coordinate 24,914,087 downwards.
ACCGGACCAAATTTCTTTGGTCCACAATTTGTGGGACCGAGACCGACTGGTCTCAACTTCCGGACCCGGTTTTTTGGGTCCGGACCGAACTCCTTACACCCCTAACATCAACTCTTTTGAGCTACCCCTAGCAGCCCAGTCTACAAATTATATGATGATCTATCAGTTAACTGAGAACTACAATAAAGAGAATTAATTTGAAAGAACAATAGCCTTGCCTAAAAATGGATAAGACTAATGTCATGAAAATTCTTATCCATAAATGTACAAATCTAATTTGGCAACTAATGCCAGAAATTTTGCTTTTAACAAAACTGTAGACTTATGTAGGATTATGCCTTTAGTACATCACAAAAATTTGTTCAGACAATTTTATAGTAGTTGCAGTTGTATGGAGCAAGGAACTGATTGCCCAAATAGCCAATTCCACAATGTATCAATAATGTTTTTCTAGGCCTTCTAACATTAGATGCAGACAGAAAAAAAAGTGCTAAGAGATTGACAGATGATAAAAAGTCCTTGAAAACAAATAAAATGAGTAGTTCATTGCAATGCTCGAAAAATAAAAGCTTTAGCACAAAACTACACGAACCAATCACATGACATCGCATACAACTTTTACATATCCTACCTCAGTGCATTACCTCTAGAACAAAGTACTCAGGAAAATCGTGAAAGTCATTTGGCCTGATAAGATTAGCATAAAACAAACTATTTCAACTTCATATCATAACAATCAGCCCACTACAATAACCACATTTGTAAGTAATCATACTTGGGGAGTCCAATGTTTGCATCAAACCTCCTACTTTTATAAAATTTCACCAAATGAACTAAACCAGCCCAATCAGTTTCCTGCTTGTCAATGACAGAAAACACAAGTCAAAGTCAATATTTAATATTTGTGTCACTGAACACATAAATTAGTAGCCAAAGTCATTTTATTTTGCCCCTAAAAAAATGTAGATAAAGGCATTGCCATTTGAATACACAAGCAATAGTACAAAGCAAAATAAGTAACAATAATTTCAAATTCAGTTTGAAACTTGTTATTGTTCAATAAAACTTTGTTTTGCTAAATGGTTATTGCATTTTGCCATGGAGATTGGTGGTAGAAACTAAATTTAGTAGTACGTTGGATGGATGGAGTGCAAATATATAATAGAGGGCAGCCCTAAGTGAACTCTTTTAAGGCCTTATCAATCATAGTAGGTTTGGGAAGTGAAGCTAGATATGGCACAGTTAGTTTTATCAAGCCAAGTCAAATGCTCACTATGTTGGAAGCTAGTCAGCTACTGTGGTATGATGTGATCATTCATGGATAAAAGAGTTGTTCTCTTTGAAAGTACAACAATTAAACAAAGGAAACAAGATCCGATTTATTTGGGAAAACATGTATGGGAAGAGACTAAGGCTGCGTTTAGATGTTGAGCTGAGCTGAAATGAGTTGAGTTCTTTATGAATAGTAGTGAGTTGAGATAGTGGAGTGAGTTTTGTGGGACCCACCTAGGACTCTATCCAGCATTACTTTAATATAAATACTTAATGTTACGAAAAATTATGAAGGAACGAATGAAAGAAAAATGTCATATGAATGCATGATATGATTTATATTTATAAGTAAATAATTTTGGTTCAACAAGGAAAATGGAACAAGCTTGAAATTTTTTTTTTTTTTTTATAAGTAACATGCTTGAAAAAACATTCTTCATTACAATAGAAAACAAAGCTAACTATGTAAAAAAAGTATTTCAATATCAGAAATAACAGTTATGAAAATAATGTGGTCCAGTCAAGAACCATTTACAGAAAGTCCGTCCTACAAACAGTTTGGTGGATGTTTTACAAAGAATTATTAATAAAAAAAACTATAAGGGCCCACCATGTAGGTGAATATTTGTAAATACTAAATAAATACCTTACCTCAGATGCTGTCTTAGCTAATGCAAAAGCTGCCTCAATTCGAAGTCTCCAGAAGGCCTTGATACCAAAGAACAAAAGTTCAGATAACCAGTCCCCATTAGATACATGGTTAAAAACTTAAAGACCAAATACACCTCACAGAGCAATCAAAACCTTGGAGTCGGTGAGGAAACTATTCAGAGCATTAACAACAGAAAATGAAAGCTGCGGCAATGCCTCTAGTGTTGCAATTGCTTGCCCCTGAGCAATAACATCTTTGTCCTTCTCTAACTGATTAATCTGATTAAGCATTCCAATGTTACAAAGAGAAACAAAATATAATTGAATAAAATATATCAAATAAGGTAATCCATGTATGGACATGCCTATACATTAGATATATATGTATATGTAGATAACCGCCAAAACATTTGGTCACAACCCTTATTGAGGTTTCTAGACCACTCAAAAACAAAGCTGAAATTCCAAACTAAGAATTTGTAGATCTAACTGGTATCCACATTTTGCTTCTGCATCCTGATGCAGAGCTGGAGGGCTGTCCTGAAGCATAGATGTCAACCTAGAGCTTATAAACAAAAAAGAAAAAGAAAAAAAAGTAAACAAATGAGTAATGCCACATACCACACTCTCATCTCACTTTCATCCCACTATGTAAAATATGGCATTTTTGTCACCCTAGGATCATCCTTTATTCTTTTAAAGAAAAATCCCAAGGTTGATGGGCAATGCTACCTGATCACAGAGGGATGAAAGCAGGATGGGAGGGTGGTATGTAGAGTTTTCCTTCCAAGAACGGTAACCATAGTCCATTTTGGATGATTCAGCTTAAAGTTCCCTACACGTCTTTGCTCTTAGGTTCCTATCATTCTTATGTACAGAAAGGATGATACCAAACAAATCGTGCATGTCTAAAAGCCACCTGCCTAGCATAACCATACTGAAAAAAATCTCTCTTACCAAAACGTGGCAGTAGCTGCTACTACAGAGCAAGCAACATGCTTAAATAACAACGGATTCTCTCCGGGTTATTATAGTGAGAGGTATTTATAATATTATCCACAACCCTACTACTTTCCAAGTGAATATAGACATCATGATATTTAAAAGAGAAATGATAGTTGCAGTCGTGATTGTACAAGCGCCGCTCAATCACTTCGAAAAAAATGAATAAATATGGGACCCACATGAAAAAAAATTAATTTTTTAATAGGGGACCCCACTTTTTTTCAAAGCGACTGCACGGCGCTTGTACACTCTACGACTGTATGTAGCATTACTCTTTAAATTAGTGACATTATCTGCGCGCTTTACATGTAACCATTTATGACCTTTCAAACCTCTCTCACTTGAGACTTCTAGTGTCCAGATAACAAGATGGGAAGCATAAATAACGGCAGGACATTATGGTATCATAAGATTCACATAAAGATTTCCCAGTCTGCTTTCTTTAATTGTGAAGATTTTGGAAACGGTCGATCACCATCCCTCTTCACCCCTTTTCACAAATAAGACACATCGGTGAAGAGAGCTTTCCCTAACAACGTATTTCAAAAATTAGAAGTACCTGCTTAATAACGACGTATCAACTGCAGTGAGCCAAATAAACTTTAACTTCACACTTATTTTGTAACTTTAGATATATGAAAGACCCTTAGAGAAGAATTTTGAGTGGAACTGTTGGTAAGTAGTGGTAAACAACTACCACTTTTGTGGCACCCATCGAGCCCTCCTAATAATTCTTTTTTTTGTTAAGAGTAATCCTCCTAACAGAATTACTCATCAAAGGACCAAGACGAAGATACTTAAGCAACAGCATGACAGAGTACTATTAGAAACAGACCAAGACCTTGTTCTTACCCACATCTGTAAAGGTTGATTAAAATGAATTTCAGCAAGGTATTCCATTTCAGGATCTGCTCTCATCCATAACAAGGGAGATTCTGAACTGCAAAAGACAGGAAAATGAAAAATAAGAACCTCAAGAAAAATAAAAATAAAAATTATAATTTACCCTCTTAGAACTTATCCATAAACTTGGAACCCCCTTACAACTCAACTTGCGAACATAACACTCTCATGCTTGGGATTAAATTTAAAACCTTAGTTTTTCGCTTCCAATTTAAATGACAAGAGGCACATGAGGATCATGTGACTACTGATCGATCGTATCATGCCAAATGGTCACTAATTGATCATGTTGTCCAATTAGATTGTTACATAGCCAATTATCCTAAAAACTTAATCGGATAGAAAAGAACAGATTTATTTATTTATTATTCTCTCTTTCATGTGAAGGACCAAAATTCGGTCATTAAAGTAAGCCTTGACACATTAATAACAATTTTACTTGTAAAAAAAAAATAAAAATTCAGCCTAACACATGAATTAGTAACTAAAATGGAGATGAAGTATGGAGCGAAGGTTCAAACTCAAGACAACTTTCTTTTTTTTTTATGAATAAAAATTTTATTTAGACAAGTAAAAAGGCAAAGCCTAGTGCATAGGAAGTATACAAAAAACTGAACCTATTACATGTCAAGAACTAGAAAAAGAAACAAGAAAATCATTCCATTAAATACAATAGTGGAAGCCCACAGAAATAAGGAATTAAAGACAAAACATCTAAGTTCATCCACCGAGCATTCCTTATCTTCAAAGCATCAACCATTCCTATCAACCAAAATACACCACATAAGGCATAAAGGTAACATATTCCAAACAGCGACTATTTTGCACGTTACCCCTTAAACCTCTCCAGCAAGCAAAACGGTCTACCACCCTCCTAGGCATCACCCAAACTATACCACACCTATTGCACACTTCATACCATAACAACCTGGTCACATTACAATGTTTTTTTTTTAATATAAGTAAAAATATTATATATATCAATAGGAGTAACCAAGTACACTTGACGTATACAAGAAAAGACCTAGCACATACTAGAGAGCCCCTAATGACCCAAAAAGCCCATGAAACCTACCCAAAATACACCATGTAACACATCTCCCCAACCCCAGCCCCTTGTTTCCAGTAAAACTAATCCTCTACCCGAAAATCCCACTACGAGAACGTCTTCACAATGCCCTCCCTTTAGTCTTCCTTCGACTTAAGCTACCTCCCTTAGCATCGTAGTTGATTACCCATTAAAGACGCTTTAACTCCCTGTTTTTCTTAAAATTTGATTTGGTTTCAAGCACGTGGCTTGCCTCAATCGCAGTGAGTAGTGTTTTAAATTGATCGTCGTGGTAGAGGCAAAGGCTTAGGTCGCAAGTTGCCGGAGGAGGACCAACGTTGGAGGCCCCTCAATGGAGTCGTCAGAGTCCGTCGGTCAAGTCTATGGCAGTGGCGAAGGCAGATGCAAGGCGACAATTGTTGACACCTCTGACAACGAGAAATAGCGAATGAACCAATTCACCGAAGAGGACCGACGCCAGACGGCCCTCAGCGAGGACGCGGGGGCTCGTCAGCCTCGTATGTGACGGAGGTGAGGTATCACTCTCCGGTCGATGGTAGGTGAGGGGTGGCGGCGGGATGGATGTGTTTGGGTTTTCTCTTGCTCACTGTGTTAGGGTTCTCTCTCACTCTTATTATCAATAACAACTTGATAATCACATAACAATGTACAAGTAGATGATCCACTGATTCACCAGATATCTTGCATAAGAAACACCAATCCGAAACAATTAATCCACGCTTCTTGAGATTGTCCAATGTCAAAATCTTCCCTAAAGAAGTAGACTAGCCAAAGGACGTAACCTGTGAAGGCACCTTACTCTTCCATATACTCCTCCATGGAAAAGAACCCCATTCGGCCTAGACAGCGCCTTATACCAAGAACGAACTGAAAACTTCTTGTTACCGGTATGCATCCAGCTTATTCCTCATACCAAGTTGAGTAGCATACAATAAACCAAACAATTCAGAAACAGCCCCCATTTTCCAATCATTCACAGCTCTAGAAAATAGAACATTCCAACGACAAGAGCCACTGGAACAAATAAAAAACTCAGCCACGAAAGCATCCAGATTCTGGGAAATACGAAAAGATCTGGACAAACAGCACAAAGAGCCCTACCACCACACCATGGATCATGCCAAAAATGAATTCTGGAGCTGTCTGCAACCACGAAGATGACATGTTTTACAAAGGCGTCCCAACCTCTCCTAATGTTTTTCCACACCCCCACACCATAAGTACTTCTTACCTCCTTAGAAATCCACTCCCCCTAAGCACTCCCATATTTAGAATCAATCACAGCTCTCCACAAAGAATCACACTCCTGATGATACCTCCACAACTACTTTCCTAGTAATGCTTTATTAAAGATACTCAACTTCCGAAACCCCAACCCACCACAAGACACAGGAGTACAAATCTCATCCCAACTAACCAAATGAAACTTAGCTTCCTCCTCTATACCTCCCCACAAAAACTCTCAAAATAACTTCTCTAATTGATTTGCCACACCAATTGGAATGGGAAATAAAGACAAATATGTAGGAAGGTTAGACAACGTACTTTTGATAAGGTGATTTTTCCCCTTTTTGAGAAATACAACCTCTTCCAACCTGCCAACCTCTCTCTACCTTCTCCAACACCCCATCCCAAACCGTACTGGCCTTGAACATAGCCCCTAAAGGAAGCCCAAGGTAGCAAATCGGCAAAGAAGAAACCTGAAAATCCAAAATACTTGCCAACCTACTCATATTTCTCACTTGGCACCGGTACCATCTCGAACTTTCGCAGATTTACCTTGAGGCCTGACATAGCCTCAAAACAAAGCATAAGTGCTCGCAAAGTTTGCACATGGCCTGGATTCACATCACAAAACAGCAAAATATCAACAGCGAACAAAAGATGAGAAACTGTAACCAAGCCTTCTTGAGGCCCTCCCACCATGAAACTTGACAACAAAGCACTTCCAACCGCAGCCCCCAACATATGACTAAGAGCATCCATCACGATGACAAAAAGAAAAAGAGACAACAGGTCACCTTGTCTCAAACCACGGGAAGTATTAAAAGCCCCCTCAGAAGAGCCATTCACTAAAATTGAGAAACGAGCAGTCGAGACACAATGTTTGATCCAACCACACCACCTCCACCCAAACCCACATTTCCATGATCATAAGCCTTCTCCATGTCAAGCTTACATAAAATACCTGGTCCACCCAATTTTATTCTACTATCCAAACATTCATTTGCAATTAATACGGAATCAAAAATCTGCCTCCCTCTAACAAATGAATTCTGCGATTTTGAAATAATCATCTCCATGACATTACTCAATCGATTGGCCAACACTTCAGAAATAATTTTATAGACCCCATTAACAAGACTAATGGGGCGAAAATCCTTCACATCAGAAACTCCCGTCCTTTTTGGTATAAGTGCAATAAAAATAGCATTTAGACTCTTTTCAAACTTACCAAAAGAGAATAATTCATGAAACACTTCCATCACATCCTCCCTCACAATGTCCCAACAATCTTGAAAGAAAGCCATGGCAAAACCATTTGGACCAAGAGCCTTATCGCTAACCATCCCTTTTACCACAGTAAGAACTTCGTTCTCATCAAAAGGTCGCTCAAGCCATTGAGTGCTCAAAGGATCAATAGTATCAAGCTCTAAACCATCCAATTTTGGCCTCCAATAATGTTGTTCCGTAAGAAGATTCTCATAGAAAAGACAAATATGCTCCTTAATGTCAGACTGATCAGAAAAAACAGCACCATCAACCCCAATCAATTCAATAGCATTATTTCTCTGATGAGAGTTTGCCACCTATTTTGATACCAAGTTAAATCACAAATTTGTCCCAAAAACTAAAGCTGATGGGAAAGAGTGAGTTTACTCATTAATTATATCCTACACCAGCATGTGTCATCATTCTCTTTACCAATTACAAAAAACTAATTATGTCATCAAACAATCAATTTCTTTTATATCAATCTATTTCATTGTTTTTAACTTATTAAAAAAACAAATGACCTCCTCATCAAGATGGTGTAATCATTTGACCAAAAGGGCTCAGTTAAAGGTACTCAATTTCCTCACTCCAAACTGAACTACAATTCGACGAGTGGTGAGTAGTAAATGAAATCTGGCAGGCTAAATCCACCCAGCTCATAAGCTGGATCTCAACACCTCAGTCCACTGATCTTTCATCAACATTCCCTCCTTCCCTCTCTCGCCCTTGAGTTTCAGTGTCTCTCATATATCCTCACTTATTACAGTTCATGTAAACAATCTAAATTTAGACTTAAAATGGCAGAATAAATCACATTATATAAACAATCCAAACCCAATCACATAAAACCCAAATTAACAAGAAAAAAAAACTATGGCACAGCAATCAACCATTTGCCCAGCTGTCTCGCCAGTGGCTTCAACCCACAGATGCTCAAACAAAGTTTTGGTCAACCCATCCCCCAACAACCCTTTTCCCACAGCACACACACACAAAAAAAAAAAAAGACTCTTTAGCACCAAACTCTAGATGAACTGATAGAAGAATGGCAAAAATGTAACCGAGATGTTTAAGTAGTGAAACATGCTCTGCACGTAATCAGTTCCTATAAATGGAAAAACTTACTTTTTAAATCCACCCCTAACCACCTATTTACTTGTTTCAAAAAAATTTTAATTTACTTGTAAAACAAATCAGCCCCTAACCATGAAAGGGATGCTACAAGTTGACCTACACAGGAGGTTTTATGTTTTGGAGCCAAATTATAGGGGGATAAACTGCAATTTCACCAAATTTAAACTGTCCTCTTTCAATGAAATATTGCACAACCTATTAGAAAACAGTAGATACCTGGAGCGCATATCTAGGGCAGGCATAACATCACCATTATCGTCAGAGCCATCAGGTTTTGAACCCTTTTTGGGCTTCTGGAAGCGCCTAGCAGCAAGCTTTGAATGGCATTGTATTTCTAATAGCTGCCATATATCTCCAGCCATCGGCAAAATTGGATGGTCATACATACCATCAAGCTCATAAATTCTGATACTCATCATCCCAGGCCAACCAATGTCACTATCTCGGTTTTCTGAATCAGCATTAATATTAAGAACGGAAGCACCAGAATCTGGTGAAGCAGTGCATCCACGTAACACCGCCAATTCAACCATATTTTTCCGTTTGTTATAGGAGAACCCCATCCTTATAATTGAAGTCCGAGGAGAGAATATAAGCAAATAAAATCAGAAGAGAATATCAGTAAATACAATCAGTAGAAAATATCAGCAAATATAATTGGTAGAAGAGTTCAAACATGGATTGAAAATAAATGATTCCTGATATGGACTATACCTCAGCACTGGACAACCACACGAACCCACCCAACGAGGAAAAAACTCTTTAAGAAAAGGACGCTCAAGATTTCCAACTTTATTCGCCAAATGCCGGAACTGCATCTCAAATAACATAAATATTTAGGTACCTCCACTAGACGTGTGTGTGTTGTGTTTTATGCCAACAACCATCAAGAATGATATTACAAACTCCAACATCCTTCCAATTAGAAAATCAGGAATATATATATGCTCATCAAGAAGGTTTATTTAATAGAGAGAGATGCAAAGATGACGGAAGTAACAATAAGTTACAAGGTAGGTCCTGAACCTAAAGGATATTTTCTCAAATATTTCAACATGATATCAAAAAACAATATATACATAGTTGGTAAAGTTGCAGATTCTTGGTCATTTCCTGGCCAATCATCTCACCCCTTTAACAACAGTAGCAAGGTTCACATCTTGAGACATACACCTAGATTTCACTGTCCTTGTCACCTATGGACCTATATTGACACACTGACATACATTGTTAGTATGGCCGCAACAAATCTCAGATAGTCTATATTACAAAAGGAGGAAAGGTACTAAAAAGTGGATAGATCAGTAATAGATACATAGAGCCTCATCTTGACTGAGAAGGCTGACTGAGAAGGCAAAAGCAGCACATTCATGGACAAAGCAGCATGCTCCACCATTATTAGAAGTACAAATTGTTTGAGCATTTTCTCAAGTACGAAATTGGTCGACAGTTACACCATGGAGGGTTTACTAGCTCCATGGGTGATCTACCCAATCCATGGACTCTGGTGAGATCACGTTCTTTGTCCTCTAAAAGATGTCACACATTCTAAGACAACTCACTTCATCCAACAGTGGAATGTCTCTTGATGATGGAAGAAAGGCCTTACGATAGGAGTAAGGAGGGAGAAAGGGAGAATGAACTTGATGAGTGGAAGTATGAGGGTTGGTCAAAGGAGGTGGAGATAGAAGGGGAAGGTTCTTTGATCCTGTTTGAGCCATGTAAACACTCAGCAGAAAGGGTGGAGTATCCAGGAGAAGATCCTACACCAACAAGTATGATTCCTCCTACTCTTTCGTCTGATTGGGTTGTGAAAAAGGTGGAGGAACTTCAGAGATGTATGGGGATTTCATGTGAGGGCTATGAGGATCAGTTTAAGGCACTGATAATAACCATGGAGGCAGGCCAACTGGGAGTAGGGTCAAAAAGAGAGGGAGTTGAAGAGGCTGACTTGGTCCATTAATTATAAGGGGAAGGAGGGGAGTGCAAGTCGTGGAAGAAATAAGGGGAGGACTGGATCAGTTGTTAAATGAAGCACAAAATATTGATTTGGAATGTTAGGGAGCTGAATGAGATCAACAAACGCCTTCGAATAAGATCTCGTTTAAGACAATGGAAGATGGATATCATTTGTCTCCAAGAAACAAAACTGAAGCTCATCACTAGAAGAACTATCTGGAGCATATGGAGTTGCCAATATGCCAGATGGACATATTTATCTTCGAAAGGGGCCTCAGGTGGAATTTTGGTCATATGGGACAAGAGGGTAGTGGAAAACATAGGAATTTGTGGGAGAAATTTCGGTGGGGTGTTGTTTTAAAAACACAGATGATGGTTTTCTATGGGCCTTTGGAGGGATGTATGACCCCAATTTAGATTGTGAGAGGCGGCTACTTTGGGATGAACTGGCTGGTCTATGTACTTGGTGGGATGTACCTTGGTGTATTGGGAGAGATTTTAATGTGACTAGGTTCCCTAGTGAAAGATCAGGGGAGGGGCACAACCATGCTATGGTGGAATTTTCGGATCTAATTTTTGAATTAGGTCTTATGGACTTACCATTGATGGGAGGTGAATACACTTGGGCTAATAATCAAAGCTGGTCAAGATTGGATAGATTTCTTATATCTCCTTCTTGGGAGATACAATTTCCAGATTTATGTCAAAAAAGACTTCCAAGGATATGCTCAAATCACTTCCCGGTTATGTTGGATTGTGGAGGCATTCATGGGGGTAGAAGGCCTTTTAAGTTTGAGAATATGTGGCTAAAAATAGAGGGGTTTGTGGATTTGATTAGACAATGGTGAAATTCATTTCAACTCCAAGGCACTCCTAGCAATGTATTGGCTGGAAAATTAAAGGCTTTGAAGAAGGAATTGAAGACATGAAATGAGCAAGTTTTTGGTGATGTAACTTTACAATAGAAGAGTTTATTTCAAGAGTTACAAAGTTTAGAGGGTGTAGGACATGAGCATATCCGAAAAGGGCAAGTGGTTTCTGAACTAGAAAGGTTGATCCTAATGGAGGAAATTTCGTGGCGACAAAAGTCGAGGACATTGTGGCTAAGGGAGGGGACAAGTGCACAGGAAGTTTAATACTATTGAGTCCATGAACATTGATGGAGACACATCTACAGACCAAGCTGAGATAAAGGATCATGTGACTTGATATTTTGAACATTTGCTGTCGGAACCTCATGCATGGAGGCCTCTACTTTAGATGGACTAGCTTTTGAGTCCATTGACCATAGTAGTATGGATTGGTTGGAGAGACCATTTGAAGAGGAAGAGGTTCAGCTGGTGATCAGAAAAATGAACAAAGATAAAGCTCCGGGACCGGATGGTTTTACTATGTAATTTTTTCAGATTTGTTGGGAGGTGGTAAGGGAGGATGTCATGCTGGTTTTTCAGAAATTTTACAATTTTGGCAAATTTGAGAAGAGCTTGAATGCTACTTTTATTGCACTTATCCCTAAAAAGCCAGGTGCAATAGAGGTACAAGATTTTAGGCCTATCAGCTTAGTGGGCAGCATATACAAGATATTTTCCAAAGTCCTTGCTAATAGGATGAGCATGGTTATGGACAAGATTATCTCTCTGTCTCAAAATGCATTCGTAAGAGGGAGACAAATCTTGGATTCGGTCCTTTTAGCAAATGAGTGTTTGGATAGCAGAATCAAGTTGGGAGAACCAGGCATCTTATGCAAATTAGATATGGAGAAGACTTATGATCATGTTAATTGGGATTTTTTGCTTTATATGTTGAATAGATGTGGGTTTGGGGAAAGATGAAGGAAGTGGATGAAGCATTGTGTGTCAACAGCCTACTTCTCGGTATTGGAAAATGGTGACCCTGTGGGCTTCTTTAATAGTTCAAGGGGTCTGACAAGGGAATCCATTATCACCCCTTTTATTTGTTCTAGTCATGGAGGCGCTAAGTAGAATGGTGTTGGCTGCGATAGCAGGGGGATTTTTCTCAGGATTTTCAGCGGGAGTTAATAATTATAGGTCCATCATTATTTCCCACCTTTTGTTTGCAGATGACACATTGCTGTTTTGCGAGGCAAGTGTTGGACATGTACAATCCTTGAAGGCTATCTTACTTTGTTTTGAAGCGGTATCTAGGTTGAAGATTAATCTTGCTAATACGGAGATGGTTGCGGTGGGTGAGGTAAGTAACATTAGGGGTTGGCGAATATTTTGGGATGTGTGGTTTCTTCGTTGCCATTGAGGTATCTCGGTCTTCCATTGGGGGCTTCTTTTAAAGCTAAAACAATTTGGGAGGAAGTGTGGAGAAAATAGAGCGTAGGTTGGCTGGGTGGAAAAGATTGTATTTAACTAAAGGGGGCGGATCACTCTTATAAAGAGCACTTTATCCAACCTTCCCACATACTACTTGTCTCTTTTTCCTCTCCCTGCTGGCATTGCAAATAGGATTGAGAAACTTCATCGTGACTTTCTATGGGGTGGAATAGGAGATGAATTTAAATTCCACTTAGTGGGGTGGGATAAGGTGTGTACTCCTTTGAGAGATGGAGGATTGGGAGTTCGCAACATGAGGGCTTTTAATAAGAGGCTCTATTGGAAAAATGGTTGTGGCGCTATAATAATGAGAGGGGAGCTCTGTGGAAAGGAGGTGATCGATATGAAGTATGGAAGTAAACTTGGGGGGGGGGGGTGTTCTAGAGAGGGGAGGGAGGGGGGCATATAGTGTGAGATTATGGAAGTATATACGGAAAGGTTGGTGCTCCTTTGTTCGCCATACTCGGCTGCATTTGGGGAATGGCAATAGAATTAGTTTTGGTATGATGTGTGGGTGGGAGACATGGCGTTGAAGGAGGCTTATCCCACTATTTTCATATTGCACAGGTCAAAGAAGCTATGGTGGCTGACTTGCGGGTTATAACTCATGGCATACGAGAATGAACATTAGCCTTACTCGAGATGCACATGACTGGGAAGTGGTGGAGCTGACGGAGTTTCTTAATCTGCTGTATAGTTCTGCTATTGCTGCCACAAATGAAGATGAGATGGAATGGAGACCCTCTAGGAAAGGGATTTTTTCTGTACGCTCCTTCTATGAAGCATCTACCATGCAACATCGACAGAATTTTCCTTGGAAGAACATTTGGAGAAGTAAAGCACCTACAAAGGTTGCTTTCTTTGACTGGACAGCAGCTTTAGGAAAGATTCTGACTATTGATAATCTTAGAAGACATGGTTTTATTATCACAGACTGGTGCTGTATGTGTAGAAATAGTGGTGAATTGGTGGACCATCTACTCTTACATTGTGAGTTTGCAAGAGAAATCTGAAATTATTTCTTCAGGAGAATGGGAATGGCATGGGTAATGCCGAGAAGGGTGGTGGAACTTCTAGCAAGTTTGAGAGGGATTACTGGGACATCACAAATAGCAGATGTGTGGAAGATGGCTCCTTTATGTATTCTTTGGTGCATTTGGTGTGAAAGAAATGATAGACACTTTGAGGATCATGAACGCTCCTTGGAAGAGTTTAGGAGTTTTATGTGAAAGACTTTATTTATGTGGGCCATTGCTTTAGAGTTGAATGGTCTCAGCTTCCATGATTTTCTTGTAACTGTTTTTAGTTCCTAAATAGGTGTATTCACATGTATACTTCCAATGTACCTGGACTATGCCTACTTTTTGATAAATAAAATATCTTATTACTTATAAAAAAAAAAAATGTCTCTTTCATCAGGATGGCGCAAGATTGAATCGTGGATCTCTTCATTTCCTTCTTTGATCTGTTATATTCTCTTAGCATGGGGAGTGGTGGAGAAGAAAAGATTAGGTAGACCCCTTTCTAGGTGCAAAGTTGTTGAAATCAGATCTTTGTATAATGTCATATATCCACATGCTAATAATGTCTTTCCTTGAAACAGTACTTAGAGGCCTAGAGCTACACTTTTGGATAAATTTAAGGAAAAAGTGGGTGCTGAAGATTGATTAGTGTTGTATGTGAAGAAGAAGGGGTGAATTTGTTAACCATCATTAACTTCACTGCGAAGTGGCCATGGCTTTATCGAATCATACATTTGGGTAATGCCTAGAAGTGTGATGAATCTCCTTGTGTGTCGGAAAAGACAATTTGGTATGCATCACTGCAAAGTTTTGTGGAAACTACCTGTGTCTTGATTAATGTGGGGTATATGGTGAGAACAAAATGGTTGGCATTTTGAAGATTGTGAGAAATCAATGGACGAGCTCAAAGGTTTTTTTCCCTTAATAATACCCTTTACCTTTGGGAGGCCACTCATATTTTTGAAATTGAGCTTCCCTATCAGGATTTCCTTCTTTTCCTTTCAATGTTTAGGCATCTCTACTGTATACTCCATGTGTACTTGGATTTCATGACTTCGAAGATTGAATAAAACTTAATTTACTTCTACCAAAAAAAATTATCGTGGATACACATCATGCTAGCATGTTTTCTGCTCAAGAAAGGTCTTATCGGTCTATTATTAATTTTTTTATAAGTAACAAACTTTATTAATGAGAATAAGCATAACCCAAGTACACAAGGGACAGTCTATTATTAATTACTCTCCTTACAGAAAAAAAAAAATGTAACTCTTGTGAAATCATGTACAATTCTTGAGATATTCTCAAAGTATGATACAGTCGCTAAGTTTGATATATAAACACCATGTCCAATGATGAAGGAATGGCCACATGGCTCAAGCGACCATTCAAAGAGTGCGGTCCTTCAACTGGTAAAAATTAAGGTCCATGACAAATCACCAACCCGAATGGTTTCAATATGGCTTTTATTTAGGCTTGTTGGGATGTGATTAAAGATAACATTATGAAGGTATTCAAGTATTTTCATGCCAATGGTAAGTTTCTGAAAGGCCTTAATGCCATATTCATAGCCCTCATTCCCAAAAAAGCAAGGACAATGGATGATGACAAAGAATACCAACCCATTAGCCTTGTCAATGTCGTGTACAAGATAATTTCTAATGTTCTCTCGCTAATTAGTTAAGTAGAACTGTTGAGAAGATTATTTTTTTTATTGGCACTGAGTGTTCGGGATTAGCATCCCAACTAATCCCGGGGGTGCACAGGCCCTTGGCAAGATGTTTCCTGCAAGTGCATCTGGGTGATTCAAGAGGAAAATACCCCAGTCAGATGGCCCCTAGAGATTATTTGCACCCAAGGGATTTGAACCTTAGACCTGTGGTGTGGGGTGGGGGGGGGGGGGGGGGGGGGAGCATACCCCAAAGCCCAAGGCTTTTACCACTTGAGCCACCCTTAGGGGTTTGTTGAGAAGATTATTTCAAAGCCACAAAATGTGTTTGTTAAAGGTACACAAGACTTGGTGCTTAATTTTAGTGAACCAGAGGTACTTTGCAAATTAGATATTAAGAAGGCCTATGATCATGTCGATTCACAATTTCTCCACTATTTGCTTGGGAGATACGACTTTGGGTAAAAATGGCAATCACTTCTTTAGTTTGCTTTCTATATGGGTGAATGGCTCTCTAACTAGTTTTTCAATAGCTCTCATGGTTTGAGATAGGGTGATTCAGTGTCTTCGTTACCTTTTGTTATTGTCATAGAGCCTCTCAACAAAATGTTATTGGCTATTGTAGATAGGGGTTTTCTTTCTAGCATTTCTGTGGAGACTAATGGTCTTGGTGTACATTTCCCATTTATTGTTTGATACCTAAATAATAATTCAAGGCAAAATTATATTGAAGCCCCAAAATGCGTTTGTAAGAGGTATCAAATATTAGACATGATGTTTATTGCCAATGAATGCCTGGATAGTAGACTTAAGTCAGGAGAACCAGGAATTCTTTGTGAGCTAGATATGGAGAAGGCATATGATCATGTCCACTAAGACTACCAATATTATTTGCTAAAGCGGTCTGGTTTTAGGGAGAAACGACAATCTCTACAGTTTGGTTCTCTGTATTGGTGAATGGTGCTCTAGGTGGCTTTTTTTTTTTTTATCCATAAACAAGATTTTATTGGTCAAAAGAACAGATAAGAGTCTTAAGTATATAGGATATATACAAGAGCAGCATATAAGCATGCTAGTTTAGAGATACAAGGAATTCATAAAAAAGGCATGCCATGAAAATCAATTACAATCGACCAATGGAGTAAGGTATTGAAAAATAAATTTCTAAGCTCATTAATTGACAGCACTTGATCTTCAAAACTTCTTTCGTCCCTCTCCCTCCTAATACACCACTACAAACATATTGGAATCATATTCCAAATTGACATGATCTGAGAGTTACCCCGAATGTCTCTCCAAGAAGCTAGGAGGTCAATTACCCGACTCAGCATCACCCACTAATCCCATTTGAGCAAAGACTTCATTCCACAATATCCTGACAATCTCACAATGAAGTAGTAGATAGTCAACCAACTCTCCACTCTTTTTGCACATACAAAACCAATCCATGACCATAATTCAAGATTTCTTTAGATTGTCTAGAGTGAGGATTTTCACCAAGGAAGTTGTCCAGACAAAAAATATTGCCTTTAGGGGTGCCTTTGTTTTCCAAATACTCTTCCATAGGAATGAATTTGTATTATGCATTGTCATGGCTTGGTAGAAAGAGCGGACTAGGAACTTCCCTTTCTTAGAGAGGCCCCAAAATATCCTTTCTTCGACTCCCCCCAAAAAATGGGTGGAGTACACTAGGTCATAGAACTCCGAAAAGCGTCAATTTCCCAATATTCAATAGCTCTCGTGGTTTGAGACAAAGTGACCCATTATCTCCATTACTCTTCGAGATTGTCATGGAAGCTATTAGTCGAATATTGCCAACAATGGTGGAGGGTGGTTCTCTCTCTAGATTTTCGGTGGGGATGGTACTCATGGTATACTCAACAATTCTCATTTGTTGTTTGCAAACGGCAATTTGATACTATGTGGGGCGAACAATTGATCACAACCACTCTTTGAAGGCGCTCCTCCTATATGCTTTGAAGCTGTTTCTAGCTAAAAAGTGAACTCAACCAAGTTAGAATTGGTTCTGGTGGGAAATATCCCTGATTTATGTGGGGAGTTTGGCTAGCATATTGGGTTGCAAGTTGTGATACCCCATTCTGAAAAATAATAAGAGTAGGTGGTGTATGAGATCTCACATTGCTTGGGAAGAAGTTCTTACTCTTTATAATATTCCAAAGGGCTCCAATTGTATCACTGACTAGTCCTTTTGGAATATAGACCATGTGTAGGGGTGTAACCGGTCCGGTCTGGTTCCGTTTTGGATAAAATTTAGGACCGAACCGGTATGTACCGGTTTTGTATTTTTCAAAACCGATTACGTACCTGTTACCCTCCTAAACCGGTACTTCCGGTTTTACCGGTTTCCGGTCCAGTTTTTCGGTTTTTTTAAAATGTAAGTTTCACAATTTGTCATTAAAAATTTGTTTATAAAAAAAAAACTGATTTAAAAAAAATATTTTATACTTTTTTTAATATATTAGACTATATAATAGTATTAATATTAGACTATTGGTATAGTTATAAGTTATATATTATTATTAGTTATAAATTTTTAGTGATTTAGTATTAACATTTTATGTAATAATTTATAAATTATAATAAGAAATTATTTCATATATGAATATATATAATTATATATATTATATATAAAAATTTCACATAAAAATTTATAATTATACATTATATATAAAACTTATATATATTAATATTTAATATATATATAAAATATTTTATATAAAACTTATATATAAAAATATTATTTTTTATATTTTTTAATCAACCGATCCGGTCCGGTTCGGTGCAAAAAATCCCGGAACTGGACAAGAATTGGCCGGTTTTTACATTTTAAAAACCGGTTCCGGACCGGATCGATTCAAAACCGGTAAAACCCGGACCGGTTTTCCGGTTTGAGTTTACACCCCTAACCATGTGGCATGGGCCTTCTAATGGGGTGTTACAAATGGTATCAGGGCTTATCCCAACCAGAACTATGATACCCCATTCTGATAAGTGATAAGGATAGATGGTGTAGGGATCCTACATTGCTTGGGAATGAGAAGTTTGTACTCTTTATAATATTCTAATGGGGCTCCAATTGTGTCATTGACTAGTCCTTTTGGAGTATAGGCCATGTAGCTTGGGTCTTTCATTGGGGCGTTACAAATAGTATCAGACCCTATCCCAACCAGAAATGTGGCACTTGAGTCGCGCCACCTACGACAGACTGGCCCGATGAGGACGTTAGGAATATAAGGGGGGAATTGTGATGCCCCATTCTGGTAAGTGATAAGGGTAGGTAACTTATGGAATCTCACATTGTTTGAGAATGAGAAATTTTTGCTTTTTATAATATTATAATGGTGCTCCAATTGTATAATTGACTAGTCATTTTGGAGTATAGGCCATGTGGTTTGAACCTTCCATTGGGACGTTACACAAGTTATCCTCTCTGCTTATGAAATGTACCTTAATTTTCCTTTGATAGCATCCTTTAAGGCCAAGTCCATTTGGGAATGTATGATCGGAAAGACTGAACAGAAGTTGGCTAGTTGGAAGAGGAAGTATTTGTCGAAAGGTGGATGGATTACCATACTAAGAGCACTCTTTCCAACTTGCCTACATAAGGAAGCATCATTTCATTGTTAGATTGGTGCCTGTATGTGTTGAAAAATAGGGTATTTGTCCACCACCTATTGCTCGATTTTGAGATTTCAGAACATTGTAGAATGGCGTTTTTGGTAAATTGGTTTGGCTTGAGTTCTATGCCAAAGAAACAGACCTCTCTGCCAACTAGGGAGGAATATATGGTAGTCCACAAATTGCTTGTGGAAAATGGTCTCTATCTCTCTAGTGTGGTGTATTTGTAGGAGAAGAGTTTTCGAGGATCATGAATAGACAACAAAAGAGCTTAAAGTTTCTTTTTCAATACTCTAATCCTTTGGGAAACCATTACACATTTTGTTCTATTCTAATTGATGTTCTTCATATTTCCTATGTACTTGGGTTATGCCTTTTGCATTTTCTAATAATAAAATTTTCTTCTTCTTATAGAAAAAATAAATAAATAAAAAAAAAGAAGCTTTTTAAGGTTCCCCTTGTTCAAGAACACGAAGATGAGAATAATACCAATAATAGCTCATTCAATTTGATTGTGCTAATGGAACAACACAAATTAGAGTACACTTCAATTGTGGGGCGTAAATGTACCAATAGTTGATATCATTTTTCCGTAGTATAATGCCATTACCTCCTTTGTACTGAGAGATCTGGATGTATGAGTTGAATCCTGTGCTCGAGAAACTATCGTCTGCAAAATCTGCACAGACAAATCAAGAACGAAAGTCATCAGTATGGAAGATTGTGATTTCAAAATTGACAAATTATAGTCACATTGAGATCCACATGCATAGGCAAACACATTACTAACGAAAAAAAGTATAAAATATATGAGCATAAATTGCAAATGGCATCACTAAAAAGGCGGAGGGACAATGAAGCCCCAAGAGCAGCAGATGTGATGTGATGTGATGAAAAATTATTAGCAGAATGTTTTTCCATATATAACTTCATCAGCACACATAAGCTTGAATCCTCAGCTTTTACTTGAATACCTTTTACATGAAAAACAAGCAAAGGCTATCTCCAACAATTTACGTAAGCACAATGGGCAATTGAAATATTATCACAATCTTTTATCAAGAAAGGCTATCTCCACCATCGAAGGCACAGTATTTGCTATCAAACCACCTGTTATATGTTATTAGAAGTATAACACCAATATAATTTCAAAATCATTATTTCAACGACAACTTCAAAGACAATGATGACATTAACACAAACTACAACTAAAGCTAATATAAGGGACCATGAAAGGAAAATGGACATATCTCATAGCAACTGATGAGAAATAGCTTCATAAGGCTGGCTACATAAATTGCACATTCATTTCTTTCTACATGTGCATTTACACTTTTATGTCAGAGTTACCCTCACCTATATTTTCAATACAAGTTAATATCAACAGCATTTATAAAACCTCCAACATCTGCCACCTCATCCCAAAACCAAAGATAAATAGAAAATACAAGCTAGAGGAGGAAAAATAACAGAACTTTATGATTCTGGAACACAAGCTAGCTTTCACAAATTGATTAAATTAATGAAAATGCCAATATCATCATCACAAGGCACCAACTGTGACAGAGTATATGCCAAAATATTAAAAGTTCCCAACCAGTATTGTTTATCACGATTGAACACTACTTTTTTGTAAGTAAAAATTGGATCATATGCGGCATAAGATTGAGGAAATCAACTCTCTAGATTTACATCATCAATAAATCGACTGAGGCCCTATGTGGATGGGAAGAAAACCCCAGATGCTTTTCAGTTTCAGCTGGTAAAAACAACTTCCATATTGGGCAGCCTATGGATCCACTTTCAGGAAAAAACTATGAACGACTCGCATACTGTTTAACAATATTCCTGAAATCCTGAGGCCCTAATATCTTTATGAAGACCAATAACTACCAAAATAAAATTATTTTTTCATTTTGGTAGAGTGGAACCTCACCAAGGCAAGGCCCTTCGAATCCACCTCAAGGGAGTAAACCTTGAATACACGAGTCTACCAGCCAGAACCGTGTATTAGGTAATCCAAAATAACTCCTAGTGCAAACTTGAACCGTGTATCTGTCCACATCTATAACGTCCCAAGGAAGGTCCAAATCAAATCTAGGCCTATACTCCAAAAGTAATAAGTCAATGATACAATTGGAACCCCATTGAAACTATTATAAAAAGCAAGAACTTATCCTTATCAAGCAATATGGAATCTCATACACCACCTACCTTGATCGCTAAGTATGGGGTATCCCCCCCCCCCAAAAAAAAAAAAAAAATTCCCAACGTGTCGAGCCAGTCCATTGTAGGTGGTACGGCTCAAATCCCACATTTCTAGTTGGGATAGGCTCTTATACCATTTGTAACATCCCAATCAAGGCCCAAGCCACATCTAGACCTATACTCCAAAAAGACTAATCAATAATATGATTGGAGCCCATTGAAATTATTATAAATAGTAAGAATTTCTCATTCCCAAGCAATATGAGATCTCACACTAACTACCCTTATCACTTAGTATGGGCACAACAACTAATCTCAAGCCCACCCTTTGGCCACTAGGCTACACCCTAATGGGTCTTTTAAAATAAAAAAACATATATTAAAGACAAAGAAAAACATCAATGCAACAAGCTCAAAAAATTGCTCGTGTTTCTCATCCATCAAAATAGTGCTAGCCAAACAACAAAGTATCTAGGGGTCTTACATTACGGAAAGACTCAGGCCCCATCTGCTTTTCCAACATTTGAATGATTGCCACCTTTAAAGAACCAACCAATCAGTTACTTAAAACTTTAATACAAAAGCAATTTAAAAATGTAGGCATACTTGAGATGGGGAAAAACTCAAAGTGAACTCACAGCCTTCCATGATCTTATTTTGCCGATTAGACCAATGCACTGGGTTCCATACAAATCCTTACAAGATGCAGAGAGGCTCAAAGCAGTTGCACCACTATAATCTGCCTTGCAAACCGCACAGTTTGCCTGCACTTACAAAAAGAAAAAAAGAAAGTGGCACTAATTTACAAATAAAATTATAATTTTTTTATAAGTAAAATTATAAATAAACTATATACAATTAAAATCTGCATTTCTTTAGTCCTTGAAAACAAATGTGTGCCACCACATCTGTTTTTTTTTTTTTTTGATAAGTAAAAGTAAAACTTTATTAATAGAAAAGGCATAGCCCTTTACTTATCAAAAAAAAAAAAAAGGCATAGCCCAAGTACGGAAGGAATACACACAGAATACAATATGCCTAATTACCACTAACACTAGTGATGGATACAAGCAAATTATGAAAACTGTCCTCATTACAAATAATGACCGAAGTCCACGAAAACAGTGTTAAAAAAGTTGCCACCGCAACCTTTTGATAAGGTAATTTTATTCAAAGTGCCGGGGGGGCACAACCTGAGTATACAGAAAACATACTATAAGAAACACCCAACTGTGGAAGAAGAGAGAACATAATCCATATAATATAGAGAACTAGAGAAACAGAAATTATTGAACGGAGCCATTGCCCAACCAGACATAAAGAGAATTGAAAATAATATGGTAGGCAGAGAATATATTTCACTGAAGTGTGCTTTTTTTTTTTAAATAGCGTGAAGCCACACCAAGGTAAGACCCCTCAGACACCCCTGGAGAGTAAACCCTGGATACACGAATAACACAACCGCACCCACCAAAACTCTGTATCAGGCAATTCAAAGTTATTTCTAGTGCAAAATCAAATCCAATAGGTCTGAATCTACAGCTCATTTCAACCCCACGCTTGATCACAGGCATATGTTGAGGAATAAATCCAACAACTGCTAGATTTTGTTTTTACTGAAAAACAGAAATTTCAACAAGAAAACTGAGGGAACAACCACAAGGTGACAAATCCATCAAGTGGCCGAAAAATATGGCATTTACATTTTAATTGCCCCGAGTAAAGAACGCGGGAGATAAATGTCAACTTAAATAAACCTTCCTCTAATGGAACAAATCCCCCTCCCAAACTAGCAATCTGATTCAGCACCTTAATGTAAACAACTTGTCCACATAGCAACAGATATTAGGTGTGTAGCATATGCATGTACTAAAAGAAAAGCAAACCTTGTATCGCCGATAACGTGCTTCATTATTTCCCAAATTTTTCTTGATAAAATAATCCGTCAAGAAACCAGCAAGGCCATCCAGCAGCCATTCTGAACAATGAGCATTAAGCAATGACAGCAAAAAATGATTTTCTCAACTCTTATGCAAAATAAAAAGTACCAATAATCTAAGTTCAGCACAGTACAAACAAAAAAAAATACTGTACCAACTTACCATCATTTGGTGCCTCAGGAGTGATATAGACACCAAACCACTGTCTTGCAAGGGCATAAGCAAGTTTAATCCTTGTGTCAATAGTCTGCCACAGAAATGTTTCCCATCAACATGATGCAGTAATCAAAGTAAATTTAGCTCGGCTTTCCCTACTGGCAACTCTACTGAAGATCAAACCTGTTTAGTCTCGCACAAAGCTGACCATTGCATCTTACAACAAGGAGAACAAAAATTTAACAAACAAATACAATTAATCATAACCCTTAATTTAGGCAAATTCTAGTTGTCATAAAATTTTTATTAAAAAAAAGACTCAAATAACCTTCAATAGCTGAAGGAAGACAGGATGAAAAGTGTTTTATGGTACCATTTGAACAGTACATGCAAATAGTACAATGCTTCGTTTGATTTCATCTGTCCACAAGGATTAAACACAGTATGTTGTATTATCATAGACCAAAGTAGTGAATAGCAAGCTTTCCTTTCTCTTCATTTCACCATTTAGGCAATTGAGAAATGTTTCCCATAAAACAAAATGCAAGTCAACAGAAAATATGTTCCAGTTAAGAAATCTAAGAACGATGGGCAAAAACGAATTTTGCTTTCACAAAGCAGGAACCATTTTCCACCCCACTTAACTCTAAAAAAAAAATATCTTCCAACCATCACTACTACCCATTGTTTAGACTCTTAGGTCGAGGGTAATAATGATGATCTGCAGCACCATGGCATACGCTGCAGCTCAAGGCTCCAAGGATAACTCCCAACGACTACACCACACTCCTCTATGACACGTTCTTTGGCTCTATATCCACCTTTCTTGAGAAGAACAACCTTCGAAAAGGCCAGCCATTCTCAAATATCTTCCAGTGTCAAACTGACTCGTCAGAATCGGCATTACTTCTTTGGTGAATGGTTCATGTTGTTCTCTTTCTCTCACCCTTTTCTGCGATGTGCAAGCAATATTGCTGGGCAAAATCAGCAGAGGGTGGTTCTTGAAGATGGTGGATGTTCTGTCACAGGAGGAAGGGTCAAAGGAAGTCGTGAAAACTTACAAAGTGGGCAACACAGCAAAAATTGCCCAACGAGCTCCAACAGCCATGACAGGCTTTTGGCCTTGGCAAAATATGCCAGGGGTTTGAAGAGGGTTCACAGTGTTCCACTGTGAGATGGCCAGGGATCTATGGACCTCACTATTTCATACTTTCGGGATTGAGTGATCTAGCCTCAATAGGTAGTCGACTTGATGCCTTGTTAATGAAGTCCCCTAAGCAGCCATAGCAATTATGGCCGATTCTATTTATGTTTGGATGGCAGCACAAAATAGTTTCTTTCCACTAGCTTTCTAGATTTTATTGAATTTTGTTTCATTGCCCTAGTTAGCTGTTTCTTATTGTTTACTTCCAGTATACTAGGATTTTCTTTTTGCAGTAAAGAAGAATTTTATTGAAGATAGGAATAGGAAAGAGCCCAAGTACATGGGGTATATAAAAGAGCGTCACCTATGCATGGTGATCCAGTGATACAAAGAATTCATGAAATTTCATGCTGTTAAAATCAATTACAATCAACAAATGGAGTAAAGTATGAAAAAAGAAAGTTATAATTCTTCCATTGACCACTCACGATCTTCAAAGCTTCTTTTGATGTATACTAGGGTTGCACCCCTTTTTTAATAAAGTTGCCTTATCAAAATATAATGTTTTACTAACATCTTCCAACCAAAAGAAACTACATTAAAATAAATAGACTTGGTTAAAAGTTGCACTTGCTTTTCAAGGCTTATTGTTGTCCTATTTTTATTTATTTTTATTTATTTTTGGTAAACATGGCAAGGTAGACAATGTCTGCAGAGCAATTCAACTTCATAATCTCTAAAAGAACAGAAACAAAAAATTGGAAAAAGGAAGATCATTGAGCATGTACAAAGAAAAAAGAGTAACCACTAGTGGTTGGCTAAAGTGGTAACGGCCTTGGTCTTGGTGGTATGCTCCAAGTCTAAGTTTCGAATCCTCTTAAGTGCAAAAAATTTCTAGGGGCCATCAAACTGAGGGAACTTCCCCTTGAATTACCCGAGGCCCACTTGCAAGAGACTCCTTGCCAACAGACTGTGCACCCCCAAGATTAGTCGGGACTTTGTTCTCAGACAGCCAGTGCCAATAAAAAAATACTAAACAAACAATCTCCATTACCTAGTCATTTTATTTTAATTTAAGAATGATGGAACTCTTTTAAACACCAAATGGCATAGTCAAGAAAACAATATACCCTAACCTCCACCTCTTTTTTATTGTAATAATTAATATATATTTTTAGACCATAGCCTTCTCCTCTTAAACCGAGTCATCATATTTGGAAATTCAATAGTTGGAAGGCCATAATAAATTCAAGACAACCATTATGAGAAAAGATAAGAGTTTTTAAATAAATAGTCCAAAGTGGTGCTATTGACTGATCATAACCAAAGAGCAAATATGTAAAGGTCATATTTCTAGTAAAATTTTATATTTCTTGGTAGAAACAGCCCAGTTTTAGAATAGCAAATTAATGCTTAGATAAAGAGTACATATGCTACCACTACTACACATGCATCATTTCTCGGTACAAAGTTTATATGGTTAGCCAAACCTATTTCCATCACCTTCCCATGTGTTTTGCCTGCAAACCAATGGCCCCCTTATTGCGCACATAAATAAAAAAATTACCATTCATCTATTGGTACATTCGGCAGCCGGATTGCCAATATAACAAATTCACAAGAAAGAATTTGAACGCAAATAGTAATAAACTCATCAACCATAGGGGGTCAAGAAATGACCAACCTGATCAATAACCTTCTCATCAAATAGTGCTTGAGAACTAAAGATGCTCATGGAAGCCCCCAGACTTACTGAGGATACTGCCATCTCAGGTTCTATGAAAACTTGCTTGTATGACTCAAATGGAAAGTCTACCGAAAGGTAATCCTTATAACAGCTACAAAGGTTAAAGATTATATCAAGAGAAAGTGTAAACGGAAAAACTATAACTGCAAAAACAGGCCAACAACATGACAAGGATGAAAAACCTGAATGCACTATGGAAAAATTCCATAGTATTCCGAAGCTTTGGCATATTTGAAGACAAGCAAATGTGTGATATGAGATTAAATTGGAGATCTGGAAGGATTTCAAACGGTGCCACAGCCAAAGATATCCACTGAGCAGCAACTGGAACATTTAGACTATAGACATATGTCTTCCGAGGGGGATCATCCTTGCTCAGAACCTACAAAATCCAATTGGAAATGTATAAAATGTTCACTAACAAGGTTGTTACTCATATAAGAGAAGTCAAGTGTCAGGGACCAGCACGCTAGACCATCCATAAGAACCACATATCTTGAATTCTTATTATAAAAAATAATGGAATAAAGTTCTCAATTGTTTTGATACTGAAATCAAAACGGAAGAATAGATTATGCAAAAAACAAAAGCCAAGCTCCCTAAATATTTTTAGCGAAACAGGGATCAAAGCCAACCTTCCAGAGATAGCAAGTTAATTCCTACTACTACCTGATGCTTAAGGCAGTAGACTGCAAAACGCCATTTTTAATTTGCTTATCTAGCACTCGACTCACTTGTCTGCCGATTAAGCAAAACTCAAGCCAGGGTTCAGGAAATAGCTCCCATCTCTTAATTTTTATTGAAGACCATAAACAAACTAACTCACCAAATTTTCTAGATATATATGATAAATGATTGTGCAATTGTACTTGAGAAATCCAAAGTTTTCCTAAAAAAGGCAATTTTTCACTAGAGTAAATGGGAGAATTCAAATTTGGTTGCCTCTACATACATTCTACTTCATGGAACGTTTAACTGTGTGTTTTCACAAGCTAGCACATAGAATAAATTGTGTATAATACAGTAAATATCAGGCACTGTATATGCCAAAAGAAAGAATTCCTAAGTTCTTTTAAAAAAAATTCTCATTTTGTCTTTTTTTTTTTTTTATATAGGTACTTTTCTCATTTCATATTACATGGACATGTTTATATTTTGTTGCCTCTACATGCATTCCACTTTGTTGAACACTTAACCATGTGTTGAATTAACACATGGGACAAACTGTGCAGCATGCATTAAATATGGGGCACAGAAGACTAAAAGGTGGGAGAAGCAAGTTGAACCTCTGACTAACCTAGAAAAAGAAAATGCTCGGCGTTGAGCAAACTTAACCAACTGTGCATTCGGCTTCTTCTCAATATTTGAAACCACTATCAAACTCCTCTAAGTTTTTTAGAACAGGTTGAGACACCCAAAAAAGCTGCAATAACTGAGAAAACCAAAAGGAAAAACAAACCTTAAAAAATGAGTGGAGTAGAGGTATGGATATATACCCCATTGAGCCTTCCCCATGTATGGCTGGCACAGGAGTGGAACTACAACCCTGAGGGGCGTGGGGAGAGAGACCCCCAATCCCAACCTCATGACAGAGGGGCCAAATCCACTCTCTGCAGCACGAAACTAGTAGAGGGGTCGAGGGGGTGGATCCTCATTGGCAGGGCCCTCTTTTCTGAGATTTTTTTTGTTTTTTAATATTTGTAGATCTAATGTGGAAATAACAGGCATCTTTCTTAACACTCACAAAACTTTTTTCAGTATGACATGGGATTCTAAGAAGAATTAGTTTATAAAAAAAAAATAGAAAAGACTTTAAGTTATGGATCCAAACACATCTCCTTTTTCCATATTTTGAAACAAGTTTTGAAACTATTTACAAAGTTATTATAAGCAGGAAAACAAAGTTCTTTATTATAGGTATGCATCAATTTACTTCTGAATCATATGTAGAGAAAAAAAACCATCAACTATTGTATGGTTAACAAACAAGGGGGTGAGGAACCATAAATTGTGATTTTAGGCAGCCAGCCCTACTCCCCTTCTTTACATCTCTCGTATGAGAGAGAACACCTAGGTCACCTTCATTGTAAAAAACGACCTAAATATCTTTTCTGCCACTTAAAGCTTAGGTGCATATCAATTTCTGGAAACAGCACATCAAATGTGCGACTTTGGTTTCGTGATGCTCTACAAAGAAAATGAAGCACTTGTATTAGGCTAAAAGAAAGCTATTGCTTTTATTAATGATGACAACTTGCATTTCCTATTGTGTTCTTTCATATATAAAATTTTCGATCACTTGACCAGAATTATTACACTTTTGTTATGGTTCCTGGGGATAACTTATATATACTCCAATAGAACACAGGTTGACCATCCCTTTTCGATTTCTTCAAGAGCATTGTTAATTTAAAGAAAAAAATTACTTTTTGTTAAGTTTTTTTTTTTATAAGTAAACGATTATATTGATGTGAATAGGCATAGTCCAAGTACACAAGATGATATACAAAAGGTCACACCTATTTAGGGAGAGGAAATAGAAACAAGAAATTCATGAAAATAGAGACCACGTAAATCTACAGTTGTGGCCCAAAGAAAAACAGTGCTGACAAAAAATAATCTAAGTTCTTCTAGTGAGCGCTCCTTGTCTTCAAATGCCCAGTCATTTCGCTCCTTCCATAGACACCTCATGATACAAATCGGGACCATCTTCCACACCGCTAAGATATGTGGGAGACCTCGTTATCCAGTTGGCCATGAGCTTTGTCACTATGGCAGGCATAACTCAAGCTAACTCCATTATATTGAACACTTAATTCCATAATGTTCCAGCAACCTCACAATGCAACAGTAAATGATCCGCAGTTTCACCACTTTTCCTACACAAACAGCACCAATCCACTATTATCACCTTATGTTTCCGTAGACTATCCATCGTCAAGATTTTACCTAACGATGCTGCCCTTACAAAAAATGCCGCTTTGGGAGGCGCCTTGTTTCTCCATATCTTTCTCCATGGGAATTGCGTATTTTGTGGTTGTGAAAGAGACTTATAAAAAGAGCGGACCAAGAATGTACCTTTATCGGTGGGTATCCACCATATCTTGTCTGCTCCTTGGGTTCTTAGCATCATGGTGTATAGAAGACCAAAGAACTCCTTAATGCTGCCGACTTCCCAATCTTGGGTGGCTCTAGTGAAATTCACATTCCATTGCGTATTTTGTTAAATTTTTGTAGAAGTAAAGATAACAAAATTTTATCAAAAAGAGCACTAGGGCAACCCAAGTATACAAGAGTATACAAAGGAGAACACCAAAGGCGGGGGAGGAGAACAAGAATTCAGAAAATCTAGAAAGAATGAGAAGTGAGTGCTGTTGTGGGCAGTTGTTCCCTTCTACCACCAAGCCGACCATCAAACACAAGATTGGGCCCCTTCTCAAAGGTTTGATGGAATGGCCCGGCCCACCCAAGAGCACTTATCATGGCTAGAAACAATACTGATGGTTTTTATATCCAGTAGGAATAATAAGATCAAAGTCCACCTCAGTTAGTGAGCCTAGTGATAGGAGACTATCTATCTTGATTCATAGAGCACTTGTTGGGTTAAAGATTTTTTTGCTGCTGAATGTTACAGCCTAAATGCTAAACTATTGACCCTACTTGCCCAGATGGGTGTTCACCCCCAAACTGTTCTCGGACTGCATGCATACATCGATAAGTAACTTTGTGCAACATGGCACATTTAATTGAGAGGAATGATACAGAGTTTGTGGAACGAGATTCTTGGTAGGATGGGTATAGCTTGGATGATGCATTAGCAGGTGGTGGATCTACTTGCTTGATGGAGAGGTTCAGAGGGGAGACAACATACTACTTGCTTGATGGAGAGGTGCAGAGGGGAGACAACGTATTACTGCCATTTGGAAAATGATTCCTTTGTGTTTGATGTGGAGTTTATGGCTGGAGAGGAATGGGAGGTGTTTTGAAGATAGAGAACGTTCGATGGGAGATATTAAGGAATTTTTCTTTAATACTTTATGTTTGTGGGCTAAGGTTTTTGTAATGAATGGTAAAGAATTTCTGGATTTACTTTAGTCTTTTCTGTCATTTTTAGTTAGTGTATATAGGTATTTCCTCTGGTATATGTCCTGTGTACTTGGGCTATGCCTATTCTTGGTGATAAATCTCTTATTAATTATCAAAAAAAAAATCAACTCAAATCCAAACATCTTTCAATCTCAAAGATTGAAAAAAAAAAAAAACCTTATCAAAAAAACTTTTTTACTTTTTATCCAATCATTTGCCTAGATTGAAAAGTAAAAACCATGACCAACAAAAACTACCCTAAAAAATTACATTCAAACAACTTTTCAACAACACCTATCCACTTTCACAAACCCCAATACAAAATATATTTCAAAAAAATTATTTAAAATTTTCCAATCTACTTTCACAAAAACTAATAAACAATACACCTCAAAACAAATTCTAAAAAACTTCAAGCATTCTAAAAATTTCTCTTAACTGATCAAAAAAAAAAAAATCTCTTAACCAATACCCTTTAACTTTAGCAACATTTTCTCACTGTCTTCTGCATACTCCAACATTAAGCAAAAAGGAGTGGTCTACATACCTGGCTAACGATTTGTTAAATTACACACTTAGGCATGATAAAAGAATTAAGCTTCACCAGTATTCTCTATGTTAGTCTAAATATAATTTAGCGCTTACAGACACCACATGCCATTATTGCTCATAAGCATAACTTGTATATTCTATCAATTCTAAAATATCATAATATTTTGTATTTTCAAAATGCAAAACTTGCAGTATCACTCAGATTATCACCATGGATAACATATGCCATCATAATTGACTAATGTCGAACATGTTAGAAGAGTTAAGAGTACATTAATCATCTTTTACTTAATTGTGAGATTGCAAGTATATTGTGGACTAATTTCTTCAATCAAGCTGGATTGGCTTGGATCAAGCCTAGAATAATTGTGGATCTTTTCTATTCTTGGAAAGGGTTAAGTAGTAATCCACAAATCGTTGTAGGGTGTGGTTCCTACTTGCCTCATTTGGTGTATTTGGAAGGAAAGGTACAACTGAATGTTTGAAGACCGCGAACGAATGTTAGCGGAGCTCCTTTTTTTTAAATACCCTTCTCATGTGGAGTGTTTCTATAAACTTTTCGTTATATGGATAAGAGTTTCGGTAAACTTTAATGAGCTAAATTTGCATGATTTTCTTGTATCTTTTTTTTTTCCATCTACATTAGGGGTGGGCGGCAGGCACGGCCCCCCGCCACCACACATCCACCACCCCGGCTATGGCGCAGGCAACCCTGCCCACCTCATGCGGGGGCAAGCGCCCCCACCCACAAGCAAAATACCCAACAGGGGCGGGGGGTGGGGGGCGGTCTGGGCCCAGACCTACCCCCCTCTGCACCCCAGGCCTAGGCTTGAGCCCAACCCAAACCTAACACCCCCCCCCCAACAGTCTCTCTTCCCCCTCTCTCTTTCCTCTCTACGTCACTGCCCTCTCAGACCCTCTCTCCCTCTCGTAGTCGTCGTGGGCCCGTGGCCATGGATTTGCGAAATCGTTTTTACTTGTTTAGTTTTGCACTCTTCAAAATCCTTACTAAGAAAACTTGCTCCCTCTAAAAGCTGGCAAGGCTTTTAGTTGAATCACCATGTTATATATTGAGTTAGTTCCCAAGGATGTAAGGAGCAACTTTATGTTACTCAATAAGAGGAAAGAAAATAGGGGTGTCACCAGAATACTTTATATTTTACAATAACTTTATAAACAAAACCTATAGCCATGTTCAATGGTTTACAATTTGTAGTTGTTTACAAGGTAATCACCAAATTGCTGCAGCGTGGAATATGATTCCCTTATGTATCATGTAGTATATTTGGCTGGAAAGGAATGGTCAGAGTTCTGAAGATCGAGAACACTCATTGGATGGCCTTAGATGTGTCTTCTTTCATACTTTTTGTGGGCTTCTGCGATTATCCTCAATTGTAACTAGGTGTTATCCATTGACTAGTTCCCATTTCTAGTTCCTAACTTGTAACTAGGTGTTATCCATGTATACTTCTTATGTACTTGGGCTTTGCCTATTTACTTGATCGATAAAATCTTATTTTACCTATCAGGAAAAAAATCTTTACAAAAGAGTCCAATGACCCAGTGTATTCGAATTTGTTAGCTATTTGTGTTAAACAAGAGGATGCAATCATATGGTATATTTCAACCCTATTCACTGTTGATTGGAAAGCATGATTTTCACGATTGCTTAGAAAGCTAAACGATTCCAAAGTGATCACAATTTCAAATTTCCTCCATGGTGCATGAGGAATCCAAAATGGTCAAAGTTTCTCATTTCCTCTATCATGCCTTTATTTTTATTTTTTTAATAGATGGGAGTGCACGTTACTAATTACTGTGTATAGAAAAATGTTATAGTGGATTATTAAATTGAAACCATTTGTATACAACAACAATCAGTCCTTCGAGAAGGTGTGTCATCAACTTACACAGAAAAATAAAAATAAAAAAGAAGACAAAAACAATCTATTGCTTATAAACAGCCCTTTTGGGGAAGCGAGTCAATTACAGGCTAAAAGAGCAACATTGTCAGTAGTGAATCAATGGGAAATGAGCAAACTTGTCAGTAGTGAATCAATGGGGGAGTTTTCTAACTTACAAAGATTTTTCTTTGTACTATATTCTCAAGTTTACTTACTTGTCAGAGACATATTGGGACATCTTCTAACTTTAACAGGGACATTGGACCAGTTTCCCCCCTTGGAAGCAAATCCACATTAACATAGAGGGATAACCTATGCTTGAATTTCTATTCCTATTCTTGGCATTTGTAATTACCAAATCTATTCTCTTGTTTGGAAATAGTCAGTGTTGGTAAAAGTGCGCTTAAGCACAAAGCACGAAGTGCCAAGGCTTAAGCACTTCGCATATCAAAAGCAAAGTGCATTTACAAAAGCATGCTTTTTGTGTGAGCTTAAAGTACAGTGAAGTACATTTTTGTATTTTTTTTAGGAAAAAAAATTGTCAACATCAATTCAAGACTTGGGCCTCATTTGTTTTCACAACTCTTCTCAATTCATATCATCTCATCTAATCATTACAACTTTCTCAAATTCTCACACAAAATAAAATAAACAATTCAACTTTTTCAAATCTCAAAACAAAAATAATATTAAAAATATATATTCTAACAATATTTTATTCAACTTTCATCTCAACTAATTTCATCTCATATGCGAAAACAAACAAGGACTTAGTTGATATTGTATTCTTATGCTTTTAATTCCTATTGAAGATCCTTTACATACCATGGCAGTACATGTTGTCGTATGGATGTATATGCTTTGCACCCAATATAATAGGCGAAGTTGACTTTACAGATGGATTGATATTTTAGTGCTTATGTTAGCATAGAAGTCAATAGCTACAATTCTTGAGCTTTTTTGGTCTTGGCCTTCTAGGTATATTTGGATTGAACCATGTAATTTAATTTGAGTATGATATGAATATAACTTCTTCATAACATATAGAAAAAAAAGTTGATTATGACTATCAAATATCATACATGTGTATATTTAGTAAAGCATAAGACAATTATGGAAAATGTAATGTTTAAATATATGTAACAAGTTTATTACTTAATTTTTCTGTCGCATGACACTCTAATAAATTGAGCTAATAGGCTAAATATACTACCATTTAGTTTTTAAAATTATTTTAATTATATTTTATGGCTTTTTCATACATCATTTTTAAAATTGTGTGCCTTACTTCAGTCGGGTGCACTTGCACTTTGTGCCTAAGCTCTAGACAACATTTGCACTTAAGTGCACCTAGCGTTTTCAACAACACTAGAAATATAATCAAATCAGAGAACAACTTCCTAATAAAAACATTTCAAAGATGGGGTAGGTGTCTCATTTTCAATAGTATGTCACACAATAACTATTTTCCTCTTGAAATCGAGACTAGTATTGTATAGAGGGATTTTATCCTGATCAAGGGATATGTCTTATCAAATAATTAGATTATTAGTCAACTCATTAAAGCCCAATCCCAGGGATGCGTGCGGTGAGCGTGGATTGAACACGCGACCTTCAGATCTTCAATCTGACGCTCTCCCAACTGAGCTATCCCCGCAAATTATGCACCAGTTGGGAAACGAACCATGTTTGCACCATGGCAAAATATCCTATAAATTTGCATATCTAGTCCAAATATCATTTCGTTGGCTAAGGTTTGTCAATATGTAAGATTGGTAACTAGAACCCCCTTATGTAAGATTGTCAATAAAAGAGTGTACTGGGTGAGGGCTAGGATCAACTCCCTACAGGGGTTCTAGCCTATCCCTTATGGGAATCAAACCCATGTCTTCGACATGAAAAGACGATGTCCTTTCTTCCCTCTCGATTCCATCAATTTCCCGCCTCCACAGTTGGGTGTTCCGAGTAGAGCAGTTACGGGCTCAGCTAAATCAGAAGCAAGGGAAAAAAATATGACATTGACCATTATTTAGAACCCAATCCACAATATGCGGTGAAGTCTATAAAGTGAAAGAAGGCACCATACCCAACCAGAGAACTGCAAAAACATTTTCATTGTATAGATTCTCAAGTATTTGGAGGTCCAGAAATTCTCTAAGAATTCAAATTTGAAAACAAAAACCATGAATTAGCATATAAAGGTCATTAATACCAAACATGAGTCTTTTGATTCATTTGGCTCCAAAAAGTGATTTCCCCCGCATATTCTTTAGGACAGCATGGAGCAACATTGATTTTAATACAGGTATTCTAATTAAAGCAACCAATAAGTTCCTCTATTAAGTTAAAAACGTGGGGACAGGTTATTGACTGTACTGCAAGGGAAAAGAATATGCAAGTAATAATATATAAAGAATGGGAAATTGTATACAAGGTATTCGGTCAAATGCACAATATGGTGTAATAATGTAAAATATAGCAAGAATCAAGATATTCTATATGCAGCTTGCATGGAAATGCTCATAATCCTAGCACTGATACAAAAAATATCAAGTATCCCACCTGGTATTTTAAGTTTCCATTGCTGACAGCCACAAGATTCTGGGCAACCGTAAACTCCATATCATAGCTGAACATGCATCATGAAAGCCACAATTATATAGAGTATGAACTGTGATATGGCAATTGGCAAAAATTGCCAAGAAAAACATGCACATACACCATCAGTCATATAACCAAACCATTCATACCAGCAGCGCTGTGAACTGTCATCAATACAAGGGAACCAGCACCGCGCACGCCTTGTCTGGTTATCAGTATGTAGCACATTATCCTTGAAGTGAATCCCTGTCTCAGCCTTCTCTACCCAATAATCAATACGAATCACTCTCGCATTCTGCACCCAACATAAACCGACATGAGAAAGCACAAAAACGTAAACCTCACTACAGCCTACCTCGCACTATCAAGCCACACCACTCATTTTATTATTTTAAGTGTAAAAAAACAATGATTAAAATATAGGTTAAACCTTAAAGCTCTCCGGACGCATGCCTATCCTGCTCAGCCACTAAATTATCTGGTTTTGTGTCTGGTGTAAGTTTCAAATTCTTATATGTTGCATGGGTAGCATTAGTACTCTGATCTTATGGATACAAGATGTGCCACCCAAAAACAGGCCAACCGGAATACATAGGTCAAACTAATACTAATATCAGATTAGCCATTCAGGTTCACATTGGTCATACTAATACTGATAAGTTCTTGATCTTCTGCAAAATTTCTACCCAAAACGTATAATAGCTGAAAATGAATGCATTTGATACGGAAGAATGTACATACATAGATATAAACTACCAAATAAATATGAGGTAAGCACAAAACAAAAATTCATTCAATGATTAAACATAAGCCCGCATTTAAGGCCCATTCTCCGTGACGGGTCTTGAACACAGATAGAAATTATGACCTGCTGCTTGGCCTCTGTGGACGAATGAAAACCGTTCTCCGTGACGGGCTGCTGTTCACTCCCGTTCTTAAAACCCTTACAGCAATTAATCAACAGATTCGGGACCAATTCCCTCTCGAGTGCCGTTATATATGCAGACGCCGCTGCGTCCGCAGCCAAACTCGGCGTTAAGACGGCACTTAACCCCTTTTCGCTCTCCTCGTGATACTGGTGCGGGTAGTACTCGAATTCAGCCGCCTCTCCGTCGACCAAAACACTCCCAATCCCCAAATTCTCCGCGTGTAACCCTACAATACCAATCTCTGGAACTGCAATTTCCAACTCCGTATGCCTGAAAAACCCAAAAGAGAAAAAACAAAACAACATAATTTGGCGTATGCATACATATACGTGTGCTCATAAAGAAAGAGATGATATATGTGGGCGTGGCGGACCCGTAGATTCGGCGCCGATCGATGTCGATGGAGAGGCAGAGCTTTTGATGGCGGACTAGGGCTCCGGAATTTTCAGGCTTGGCGTCGTCGTTTTTGGGCTTGCGAGGCTTCGCCATGGCTATCTGGAGTGCGAGGTGAGGTTTAGGCTGTGCATTTGGCTCAGTTCGCTGGAGGGGAGGGTTTTTTTTATAGAGGACTCCCCGGCCCTCTGCTCAGTCTGGTGTCAAGCCTCGCCCATTTAGCGAGCAGAGATTGCCGTTTTGGCGTCACGCTCCTCCAGCGGCTTCGATCCAACGGTGGTGGTTAAGGCTTAGTTTGGTATTAATATTCTCATAATATATCACTACTATTTATTATTTTAGTATTACTTTTTACCTATTTATTATTATTATTTATTACTATTTAATATTTTATCATTACTTTTTCACTACTATTTATAAAATACTTGAGAATAACTTACTACTTAAACGCAACCTAATTCTAACAATTTATGTTTTTAGATTTTTTAAACTTATTTATTGACGAAACTTTGGTCTCGTTTAATTTCATAGATGGTATCAACTTATCTTATTTTATCTCATCTCAATATCTCAAAAAATCTCTCTCTCACTCCAAAAAAAAAACATTCAAATCTAAATTTCGCCAGAAGCTTCCTCCTCCTTCCCCCTCTCCTACCCTCCTTTCTCCTCCTTCTCCATCTCTTTTCCTCATTTCTTAGTTTATTTTCTTCTTTCAAGATCGAAAAATTCATATCTACAGTTTTCCTACAATTCTCGAGAGACACACGCAATATAAGAAAACTCTCAGGTCGCAAATCTTTCGGAGGATAGTTGCGGTTTGGCAGAATCACCACTCGTGGTCCTCAAGCGTCATCCCTTCCGACAACTCTTCTCACCATACGGGTCAGATCACCGGAATCGCCACCACCCAATCTCTTTAGATCTAACTTTTGTTTCTGAAAAGAGACAAGCTTGTTGCCTTCACGCACTGTCAAAGTCTATCAAAATTAATCCAAATTGTAATCCATCATTTTTCGTTCTTGTTTTCCTTATTGTATAGTAAAAATAAAAAATAAGTCTGTCTCATGGACGGTTTGTCCATAGAGGATGAGTCCTCCATTTTTATGAAGGGTGAGGTTGAGTCTCTGTTTAGACAGAGTGCTGTCTCTTGGACATTTGTCTGTAAAGAGTAGTAGCAGCAGTAAAGTCCAGACTAGTCCAGTAGTGTACTGGTTGAGTTTCAAATTGTTGATATAGGGATATCCTTGATGTATGCGGTCATGGATGTAAGTTTTTCTTGATGAATGAATGAATGATGACATTTTTCTTTAAAAAAAAAAACTTCAAACACAAATACATTTCAATTTCAAGTTTTCAACTTTTAAACTTTTAAGTTGTTGAAAGTACTTTTTAAGTTTCCAAACTCAAAACCAAACAAACACTTGGATAAATGCTCAAAAGTTTATTAAAGCGATTGGAATTAGGTTTTAATTGTGACCAACTGCTTATTTTCCTCTCGAATTGGTCACAAGTCTCGCTCAAATGTTTTAAATCTCAAATTTTTGTTTTTAAATTTAGCTAGTGATTTTAAGTGAGCCAAGTATTTTAAGTATTTTAAATATTTTAAATGTCTAAAATTACTTTAAAAGAGGTATTTTTAGTATTATTAGACCAAATTTAATTTTTAAGTAAGTCTCTTAAATTTTTGGATCATGATTCGAGAAATATAGTTTTATAAATTCATTTATTTAAATGATTTTATTTCTTTTGAAAATATTTCCTAAGATTAATTATTTTATTTATGTTAAAAATTCTATTTATTTAGATGGATTTATTTTTCTTAGAAATATTTACTAAAACTCATCATTTTATTTCATGATGAAGAATATTATTTATTTGGATAAAGAATAAAATGTTGTATCTTCGCATTTAATTCATTTCTTTTCCCTTTCTATTTTCTTTTATATTTCTCCATGTTTAATATCCACCCTCTTATAAAGTTAGGCATAAAAGTAGGAAATTGATTAGTTTGCCCAAAAATCCTATTTCACCTCCTGTCAATCCACCCCACACCGATGTCTCCCTCAACAGACCCACTCTCTCAAGATTCCTCCTCCCTATACTCTCTTAGCCTCTCTCACATCTCTCTTTCTCTCTCCATTGAATCCCAGCCTCTTTTCATAGCCTCCACCACCACTGCTCCTCCATAAGTCGCCTCCTTCCTCTGAGCACAGTAAATTAATAGGCCAACCGCTACATGTCTGCTACCCAACCACGCGAAATCGATAACCAAACCCCCCTCGTGCAGTGCCCATCACCACTCACCATTAGCTGCAACCCAAAACAGCATGTTCCACCCCTTTCGGTTTCTCCCTCTCAATCTCTCGATATTTTTATCACGTCTTCCTCTGTCCACACCCAGTAGCAGCGCCCAGCCACCACCATGGACAGCAAGAAAACCAATGTAGTCGTTGCCTACCCCAAGTAAACCAACTCCACTATTATCACAAGCCTCCACCGCAATCCTCCATCATTGCCTCTTCTCACTGCCTTGGACAACCACAGGGAACATCATTGCCACCTCTAACCCGTCTCACGCAAACCTTGTTTGCCACACCTAAATTAGCACAAGCCGCATGCTTCCCTCACTGCTCAACCCCTTACCTTATGGTCTAATTTGTCTCTTTATATTTAGAAATATTGTGTTTGTGAAGCTAAGATTTGTGTAGTTTGTGATGGTGGTATGCTGTGAAGTGAAGAATTATTGAGAATTGTGAAATGTGCTATGTGTTGTGAGTTGTGGACTGTGAATTGTATATTTGTGATATGGTTGTGTTGTGTAAAGTGATAGAATTATTGTGCAATTGTGTTGTGGATATGTGTAGTGTGAAGTGATGGGATTAACTATGAAGTTTGTGATGTGGTTGTGCTGTGTGAAGTGATAGGATGATTGTGTAATTTATGAAGTGGTAGGATGCCATGTTAAGTGTTGGGATTGTAGAGGTTAGGAAATTGTGAAGTGTGATGATTGTATTGGTATGAAAATCTATGAAACCACGTGTTTATGTTGGTTTGTTGTGTACTACGTTTAAATAGGAGTGTAATCTGTCTAGGGTCACGGACCGAAAATTTTGGTCCATCTTTTTTCCAAACCGAAACGAACTAATTACTCCTAAGTACCAGACCGGACCGTTAGCTATCAGTCTGGTTGGTCCAATCAGTCCATATGAACTAAGAATATGTTTCTCCTCTTTTCCTTTTTTGGTAGATAAACTAATACAAAAAACTAATTAAATTAGTAAAATCAAAATTAAGTGAGCTCTTTAATGTGGGTTATGTAACTAACTCATTAAAAAAATAATTAATTATAATTATATTTATGATATTAATAGTTACCAACTGAGTACTTTAGTAGAGTATGTATCTATATAAAATAATATATATTATCATATGATTTATTGTTTGATATATTAAATTAATTGATAACATATATTATTTTACATTTTATATGATCAATGGTGATAGATTAGAGCAAATTACGTAATTAACTTATACAACTACTATATAAATACTATTATATAAATAATATATTATATATTTAAAAAATTTATATGTAAGTGATTCGATTGATTTCGGTCCAATTCGGTCTAAAAAAACCATACCCTAGGACTGGACCAAAAACCAAATTTTGGAGCCACCATGGACCGAGACCAAGTAGGGGTGAATTCGGTCCGGTCCGGTTGGTTTTTCAAGTCCAGACCGAAAAATTTTCAGGTACTCTATAAAGGCACCATTCAGTTACCATTTAAGCTTTAAGTATGCATAGAACCAACCCAAATTGTAGGTAGCAACAACATCTTCCAACCTTGGTTTCTTGAGGTTCCTTTCAATTTCTACTGCATGATATGTCCCATCCCTTCACCTTTCGAGTTTCACTTCCCTCAGTCTTGATTGACCACATTTCTCAGGATTTCTTATAGAAGCATTAACCAACCTCAACAAAAAGTGTCCAACAATAACTCTTTCTTAGTGAGCTCTTCTTTCTCTTTCTTAAATTGAATTGGATGTTAGTGTCGGTGTATATGAAGTTTGTAAAAACAAATGGATGTTTTAGTAGATTGTATATTGATTTTAGGTGATAAAAAGGTAGGGTACATGTGTAAATTGGTTGGATTCATGTATCGGACGAATTTACCATATGTAATAGATAGTATGTTTTAAGCATGAATACGCAAGGTTTAAGTCTCAAAGTTGGCTTAAAGTTGTGTATTATGCTTGGTTTGGATTATAATGAGGTGTTGGTTAGGTTATGCATGAATGGAGGAAGGGAGTGATAGAGTTTATAGGATTGTACCTTGACCTTTAAAGTAAAGCATGGAGATTCACAGTATAAGGACATGAAGTTGAATATCATGTGTTGGAACTGTGACTTTTAATGGGTCTAAGTGAAGGAAGTTTTAAGTCAATAGTAGTTTTATGCATGTTCTAAGTTTAAGTTACGTATGCCATTAAAAAGGAAATGACGTAAAGCTATATATGAATGTAGGTTATCATCCGATACGCATATGAATGGATTGCATAGAATGAAAATGGTAGGGAGTCATGGTAAATATTATGTTCATAAGCTTTTAAAGTTTTCTAACTAATATGAAAATGGAATGAAAAGCTTTTATGAAAAATGTTATTTTTATGCAATGAAGGAAAATGAAATGTTTTCTTAAAAATCAAACTATAGTTTATAAAAATATGCTAAGGTATTAATGTTTTAAGGTATACGTATGTAATGACTTTCTTTGGTAGCCGATTTTTATGCATCTCAAAAATAGTTGTATGCATGTGAAATGGATGTTATATGTAGTACTATTGTTTTTATGTTACATGAAATGAATTGATAATGTTTATGATCGAGACTATGAAATGATGTTTAAATGATGCCATGAAATGATATTTAAATGATTCCACGAAATGATCATGTTTATGCTTGTGCTATAGAATAATGTTTTATGAAATAAAATGGACATATGAATGAAATGAATGAAAAGGAAATTACTAAAATGAATGAATGGAAGGAAAGTAAATAAATGTTTTAATATATAAAGTTATGTAGCAATCATGACTGAATGAATGATGGTATCAACAGATTGGGCAGATTGCAATGCCGAGTAAGTGGTAATGGTAGTGCACCCAATGTTGCACCTGACTGAAAGGGATTCCCAACCTATGGCCACAGGCGAAATCTAGGTCCAAAAGCCTGCTAATCCCAATACATTGGACGTAACAGTGTGTACCAGGCAATAGAAAGTGATAAGAGTAATTTGATGTATGAAAGGATTTAGTTTGTTAATGAATGAATGTGGAAGGTGTGAGAAGTGCTTTATGATGAGTGAAAATCTTTTTAAAGAAAAGCCACACCTTGTAATATTTTCAAAGTAAAGATATATTTTATGTAAAATATGTAGAGAAATGATAAATGCATGAATGAGGTAATGCTTAGTAAGTATATTTTTACAGAATGAAGTAATGCTTACTGAGTATTACACTCATTTTGTTTTTAAAGTATGCCCCTCCCAAGAATGAAATAAGGACGAAACATCTGGACAAACATGGCCTAGGGAAAAGGTTACAGAAGCCTAGGTAGGTTTTAAATAATGTATGAACTCAGGCTCTGTAAAATGGACTTTGTATTTTGATATAAAACATTCCGATGCAAACTCTCTTTTAAATTTACAAGCATGTTTTAATTTTAACAATAAATTTTTTATATCTTGGGGAGGAAATGAAAACTTTTAAAATGTTCAGTAATTCTCGTCTCATTTTTTAAAACTATTTCCTAAAAGTTTAGAATATTAACGATATTCTAACTCGTCTAAATCTTCTAATGTGAAATGGTAAAATACAAATAAATCTCAAACTACATAATCTAAAGGCCTATTTGGATACTTAGAATATCTCACTATATATGTGAATAATAATGAAATAGTTTGAGTTAAGATATTTTATCGGGTTTTGGGAAATAAGAGATAAAAGTAGAATAAAAATATAATAAATTTAAAAATTATTTGAATGTAATTGTTTAATATTATTCTTGTTTTGAAATTTGAAAAAATAGTATTGTTTTTTATTTGAATAAAAAGGCTACTTTATCTTGATTGTAAAAGAGGGAATATGCTAAGGCTTTTATTAATGGCACTTGGATTAGGTTGATGTATTGTGACCAATCGCTCATTTTCTTTTAAGGTTGATCACGAGTCTCGCCTAATCATTTTAAATCTCAAATTATTATTTTAAATCTAGTGGATGATTTTTAAATTGAGTTAAGTATTTTAAAACTCTCTAAATATTTTAAAAGTCTAAAATGATTTAAATGTGATAATTTTTAGTATTATTAGACCAAACCTAATTTTTAAGTAAGCCTCTTTAAATTTTGGAGCCCTAAAATAAAATAGATTTTTAATACTTCATTTTATTTAAATGGTTTTATTTCCTCTTAGAAATATTTATTAAAGTTCATCATTTGAATTTATGTAAAAAACTCTATTTATTTAGATGGATTTAATTCTCTTAGAAATATTTACTAAAATTCATCATTTCATTTTATGACAAAGAATATTATTTTTGGGTCAAGAATAAAAAGTTTAGTTTTTAAATTTAGAGTATTTCCATTCTTTCTCTATTTTCTCTATTTCTTCTTCTCTTATTTTTCCATGTATTATTTTTACTCGTAGATTAAAAGTGGGACAAGTATAGGGCTAGGATCGGATTGCCCAAAACCCTAATGCCCCTCCCCTCTTCTTTCTTTTCCTCTTTTCCTTTCTCCCCCTACGTCGTGCCCCAACCCATCATCCATGCACCGTC
Source organism: Juglans mandshurica (assembly GCA_022457165.1). Taxonomy (NCBI): domain Eukaryota; kingdom Viridiplantae; phylum Streptophyta; class Magnoliopsida; order Fagales; family Juglandaceae; genus Juglans; species Juglans mandshurica. The sequence goes on along the minus strand of CM039625.1, from coordinate 24,870,432 downwards.
TCTAGGGTTGTAAATGAATCAGTCTGTTTGATAGCCCGCTTGGTACTCGCTTGGTTAAACTCGAATCGAACTCGACTCGTGAAAAAAAAAAGCTCGTTCATGAAAGCAGATACTTGCTCGATTTGTAAATGACACATATTCGACAAAACTTGACTCAACTCGGATAAGACTTGTTAAGACCTGCTCGTTTATGCTCAAGTCGACTCGTTAACTTGACTCAATTAAAACACATTCATATGTTAATAAATATATACATGCATCTATGTATATATACATATATGTATTAGCTAATAATATAAGCATATCACTTTTATAATTAAATATATAATATATAATATAATTATTTATGTCTATATAGTGAATATACTTCATAGGTATATTTTAAATTTCGTATAATAATTAGTCGATAAAATTTAATAATTTCATATAATAGTATGTGTGAACCATATATGAAATAGATATATGCTATCATATTAAGTGTGTATTAATAATATATGTAGGCATATAATATATTATTATTTTGGATAAATATCAACTAGTTAGATATTAATTATTTATAAATTTTTTAAAATTTTATAATTCAATAGATGTTCTACTTGTTAGTTGTATAAATTCAATATTAGATCTTTTATTTTTTATTTAATTTATTAATTATTAAATCTTATTTAAAAAATATAAAAGTAAACAATTCCAGCTTGAGCTCGAGCTCGGTTCGACTCGAACCCGTTTGTGAGACGAGCTCGAGTTGAGAGTTTAGCTTATTGAATCGAGCTCGAACAAAGAATAAAAAAAAATCTCGAACTCGGGCTCAAGCTCAAGCTCGAGTTTTTTGAGTCGAGCCGAGCTCAGCAAGCCAAAGACCGGCTCAACTCAGCTCGATTACAGCCCTAACCATCTCTCTCCCTTCTCTTGCACCGACCACCGCTAGCTGCCACATAGCTGCTGTGAACAACAACCAACGCAAGGCTCACACATGGCCAACCACCTTCTAAGCAGTCATTGTCGAACACCGCGCAATGGCTCTCTCTCTCTCCGTCTATATTTCTCTCCCTTGGCCGCCATCCCTGAATCGTGTGCCGCTAGGCTACTAATGACACGACCACCTCACTCTTTGATCCTCTCTCTCTCTTCTCTCTCTCTCTCTCAGCATCTCCCTTTCGATTCCTCTGTTTTGTTACTGTCGCCGCTCACTGCCGTAGCTCAGCCCACATCTCGGCCTAGCTCCGCCCTTTCATCCACCCCACGCCGGTGTCCCCCTCAGCTAACCTACAAGCCACCATTGCATGCCATTTCCTCTCTGAAGTTCCCAGCAGCCAACCATCGTCTTCGACACCAATCTACAGCAGCCAAACCTCTAGCCCCACCATCCCCTTCACCCTCAGACCACCGAAATCAACACCACTGGAAATATCCAAATCTCATGGTGATTCCTTGTCTCGGCAAATAGGAACAGAGCACAATTGTGAAGCCCCCCCACCCACCTCAAGTCGTCATGAGCAGCGGAAAGTAGAAGAAAATAGCAACATCAATAGCCCCTCCACACTCAACTTCAAGCAGTTACGTCGAGCCCCATGGTTAGCCCAAGGCCCTCGTGTGATGTAAACTGAAACATTAGCAACACACACAGCTACAACCAAGGAACAACCTTTGCCCTGACCAGCTTCACGCCTCTTCTATGCGACCACGAACCACCACGCTACAACCACTCAGTTTTGATTTTACATGGGACCATTGGGTCCAAGAATTTGACAGATTTGTTGTATTGAATGTGATGGTTGTTCCATGTGGAGTTTAATTGGATTTTTTATTGAGTACGTATGTGTAGTTGCATGATATGGTGTTTACTTTCATGGACTAAGGAAGTTTGAAGTTGAGTTGGCAAAGTCTTATAAATCGGTGGATTGGTGTATATGGAGTTTATCTATGCAAGAAATTGATAGTATGGGCAACAAGTATGTTTTATAAATTTAAGTTGCGTATGGAAGATTAGAGTGGGATGATGTGAATTAATACTAATTATTGAAGTGATATATGGTTGTAGTTTTGTGGAGTCATGATTTGTAACTTATAAAGCTTTGCAATTATGTTGTGTTGATGTATAAATGATATGGATAGATTTTATGCATGGAATGTGTATGTTTCAATAAACTAAGAAGAATTTATGTGGTGATTGGAAACTTGTCATGGAGTATGTGTGTTTGTGTTGGATGGTAAATTGGGAATATGTATGTATTAAGAAAATAGGCTTGTAAATTGAGTAAAGTGTTTGTGAAGGTTGGGTAGATTGATTATATGCATATTAAATATAATATGAAATTTATATAACTATTTGGTTGTGTGATGGATATGTGTTGAGCCCAAGTGATAGATGGATGGAGCACGCATATTTTGTATCGGTTGAATGTATGGACAGATTTAGTATTTAACCTTTGAGCTCACTTGCATTGGATGTTGAGTATGAGAGTAGCTTGTAATTGCATACTTATTCTTGACCTTGGACAATGCTACATGATTGATTGTATTGAGATTTTGGATATGAATGCATGGATTTTGGATTGAGATGGCATGTCTTGAAGTGTTGGGATTAAATGATGGAGAGTGAAGTTTGAAAAGCATGATAATGATGTTGGTTTTTAAGTGGACAGATTTTGTATATTTAATGTGTTGACTATTATAAATTATAAAGAGTAATGTATTAGGTTGACCAAAGAAGCTTGCATTGAATGTGTGGTACGTGTATGAAGCATATAAAGCTTTGTGCGTGTGTGATGTAGGTGTATAAATTGTATGGGTAGATTTCATGTATTGAATATGTTGGTTTGAATTACAAGGGTTTGGATGATATGCTTTTGGACAGATTTATATTATGTGCTATCTCGGTGTATTGTCGTGCTATTTATGAAACCAGTGGATTGTGTAGTGAGCTTAAATTGACTTAAATGGAGGGCTAGACATAATTGTATTTATTATGTATGCTATATGTGAGTGAAGCTTGTAAAAACAAACGAGTGTTTTGAATGGATTGCATATTGATCTTAGGTGATAAAAAGGGTAGGGTACATGTGTAACTTGATTGATTTCTTGTATTGGACAACTTTGACTACCTTGAATGTATTATGTATGGATGGAGCTTTTAAGGTTAAGTGGATACTTAAACGAATTGTATGTTGGTTTTAGGTGATTAAGGGGTATGGTAATGTGTGCATTTGGTGGATTGTAAATGTACACTTGTTTTGAATTGTGTTATATGTTTGAATGTGAGGAAGTGAATGGGAATTTGAGTTGATCTTGCATTGGATTGTATGTATATGGAGGATGGGTATTGTGTTTGTAGTTTGGATCTCATGGTGAGGTGAGACTGCTTTGCAAGGCATGTTAAGTGATGGTTTGGAGATTAAGGTGCCGTTTGGATAGTGAGTTGAGATGAGATGAGATGAGTTGAGATAAAAGTTAAAAGTTGAATAAAATATTATTATAATATTATTTTTTTAATATTATTATTGTTTTGATAATTGAAATGTTAAATTATTTATTATATTTTGTATAGGAATTTGAGAACGTTGTAATGATGAAATGAGATGAAACATTTTCACTATCCAAATAGGGCCTAAAGTGAAGTATAGGAGCTTACTGTATTAGTTAGAGATGAAGTTAGGCTTTAGGTTCATAGTTTAGGTTTATAATTTATGAAAATAGTTATGCTTAAATAATTGAATGGTGACTTGTACAAGTGTAATGAAAATGAAGTTATGAATACCTATATGTGTAAGTTTGTACAATTAGGAAGATCTTGAAGAAGTACACGAGTAAATAATTGATGGAGGTTATTTGGACGATGACTAGTCTAAGTGAAGAAAGTTTAAATAAAGAACCAATTGGAGGTTAAGGCCATGTGGAAGAGAATGCACTAAGAGTTAGGGGCAGTTTTATGCAAGTTCAAGTTTAATGTTCTTATGTAAATGAAAGGAAATGACATCGATAATGTTATGTAAATGAAAATGAAATTTTTTCTTTAGAAAATTGAAATGAAATGCTTTTATAAAAAAAATGTTCTCTTTATCCAATGAAGGAAAATGAAATGTTTTCTTAGAAATGAAACAATGTTTTATGAAAGTATACTAAAGTATTAATATTTTAACATATATGTATGTAATAATCTTCTTTAACAGCCTCTTTTTATGCACCCTAAGAATAGTTGTATGCATATGAATGGATGTTATATGTAGTACTTATTGTATTTATATTTCATGAAATGAAATGATGATATTTATGATTTATGTTATGCAATGATTTTTATGAAATGAAATGAAGTAATGAATGAAAAGAATGAAAAGAAAATGACTGAAATGAATAAATGAATATTTTAATGTATGAAGCAATGTAACGACCATGGCTGAATGAATGAATGATGGTACCAATGGACTGGGCAGATTGCAATGCCGGGTAAGTAGTACTAAAAGTGCACCTAGTGTTGTTCCTTGACTTAGGGATTCCCGACTTGCGACCATGGGCAAAATCGGGTCTGAAAGACCGCTAACCCCAACACACGGGACCGTAACAGTGTGTACCGGCCAAAGGAAAAGTGATAAGAGTAATCGAATCTTTGAAACTTTCTAATTTTTATGAAGGAAAGTACAAGGTGGAAAATGTTTTGAAGAATGAAAATATGTTTAAAGAAAAACCTCACCTTTTAATGTTTTCAAAGAAAGAAAATTATTTTATGTAAAGTATGTATATGAATAAAAATGCATGAATGAAACCTATGTTCGTGTATTTTTACAGTATGAAGTAATCATTACTGAGTATTCTACTCATTGTCTTTTAATGTGTGCCACACCCAAGAATGAAATAGGGATGAAGCGTCACGACATACATGGTTGAAGGAAGAGGTGACAGAAGCCTAGGCAGCTTTTAATAAATGCATGAAACATATTTTGTAAAAGGACTTGTATTTTAATTAAATGAATATCGCTGCAAAACTCTTTTTGAGATTTTAACTATAGTATCTTTTATATCCTGAGAAGGAAATGAAAAGTTTTAAAAAGTTTAATAATTCTCGTCTCGTTTTCTAAAATTATTTTCTAAAGTCTCACCATAAAGACAAACATTATAACGAAACCTTAAAAGAAATCATTAGGGCCCCATCAATTATGACATTTGAAATAGAGTTTAGTATTATGCCAATGACTTAGTGCTGTATGCATGAAATATATTACCTTGGCCCATGAAATATTTAGAGCCTTTTGTTATGGGCTAAGACAATAATTAGAGATGGACCATCCCCTCTTCAATCTTTCACACACAATCTCAAAAATTTTCATTCAAGTAGAAGTGTGTTGTAAGAAATAAATAAAATAGCTTATTGGATAGAAAAAGAAGAGAGGGGAAGAAAGAAGAAAGCTTTAGAAGAAAAATATTATTGTCCTTAATTTCTATTTCCTTCCCTCTTAAGATCACTTGTGATAAATACGATTTGTTTCTCATGTTCATAATAAAGCTATCATCTCTTGAAGAGGGGTAAGTATATCATTAAATTGAAGTATAAGTGTCATGAATAACGCCTTGTATATCTTGAATCATAGTTTAAAGCACCAACCTTAGATTATTATATAAGTGTAGTAGAAATCTTTACTATAAGTTTAGATTATTCTAATCTTTATTTTGAGTGATGTACTATGATAAATATTCAAATGTATTTTTAAACTTAATTTCTCATTTCAAAACTCTTCGACATATTGTTATCATATTTATGTTTTTCCTTGATACATATAAATTCTTCTAAAAAATACTTGTTAGTAAAGAAATAATATTACTGTTTATCATGTATGAACAAATATACACACATTAATTTAGGCTTCATTTGATTACGCAATTCAGATGAGATGAGATGAGATGAGATGTTTAGTTGAAAGTTGAATAAAATATTTTTATAATATTTTTTTTTTTTATATTATTTTTGTTTTGAGATTTGAGAATTTTGAATTATTTATTATGTTTTGTATGGGTGTTTAAAAAAATTGTAATGATTATATGAGATGAGATGAGATAATTTAATTTTGTGTAACCAAGCTAGCCCTAAATAATGTGTGTTGTTTGCTATTCTAGCAGTAGGGCCGACTCTTCTACTAGACAAGTTAGGTGGCTGCCTAAGGCCCCATAGTTGAAAAAGGCATAAAAAAGATATTAAAAATTAATTATTAAGAAATATCTAACCGAGAAATATAATATATAAGAAAAAAGATTAGTATAAATAGACCCAGTTATAACAGACAATGATATAAAAAAAAGGTTTAATTATCTCAAATTCCACATTAAAATAAGCCCAAAAACACATTAAAATTGCGAAAAAACCAACAATCGGTCATAATGACTAGGGTTGTAAGGCTGGTCCGGACTAAGAAAATCGATTGGACCGAAAAAAGGCTTGCTCAGTTTCGGTCCTAGGAAAATAGGGTTTTCGATCTTCGGTCTGGTCCCAGGTTGGGGTGTTTTCGGACTGAACCGACCGACCAAAAATAAAATAATTTTTTATATATATTTTTTATATAAGAATTGTATAATAAATTATGTAATTTTCATTTAACCTACCCCATGTACAATATAAAAGTTTAAATATGTAATTACAAATCTATAAATTAATATTCTATTAATTGTATATTACCAATTAACCTATTATCAATTCATCGTTAACTAATTACTAACATCTACATCTATCTAAGTTATTAGATAACTTTTTTTTAAGATATCTAAGTTGTAAGTAAATATAAAGCAATTAAAAATAACTAATGTAAATTGTAATTAACTAATATATGACATGAATATCAATTAATTAACTAACCAATCACTAATTCACCATTAACTAATTACTATTTACTAACATCTACATCTATGACCTAAGTTGCAAGTAAATATAAAGCATGTATGGATGTATGGATAATTAAATTATCTATGCTTATTGCTTCATATCCAAAATGTAAAAAGTTGTATACTCATTATGCATTTTAACTTAAAACTATCATAAATTATAATACTTGACATGCTCTAAGTTAGTAACAAAGTAACAATTAACATCATCAATATAATTATAACTAAACAAAATCACTATAACTATAATTATAAATTTATACTAAATCAATGTAAGTCTATAACTACAAGTCTATATATAGTATCAATATCACTATGACTAATGAGTATTACTAATGACTATATCACTATGACTCTATGAGTCTATGACCATATATTACTATTAGTATAGTATAGTCCATAATTTAGTATCAATGAGTTAAGAGAATAATCACCATTAAATAGTTTACTTAATTTTACTAATTTTAATAATTTTTTTATTAATTTATGTGTCAAAAAGATAAAAGAATCACAAGTTAAAAATACATCAAATCTACCAAACATCAAACGGCGCCGTTTAATACGAAATTGGACTTAAACAATGGTGCTTAATACTAGGGTCACACAAAATCACCGCTATCACCAATTTACCATTAACTAATTACTAGCATCTACATCTATGACCTAAGTTGCAAGTAAATATCACTATTAGTATAGTATATAGTATTAGAAATAATTTAGTATCAATATATTATTATATAATGTATAATATATATTCAATAATGTATAACATATAGTATTAGTATCTCAAGTTTTTGTAAATTTGTTTCATTATATTTATACTCTTGCTTATCTATTTTAGTTAGTTATTTTAAAATGTTTAATCTCTAACGTTGAATCTAAGTTAAAAATCCTAAATGATGAAGGGCCTAGATTAAATTAGTTTTAAATTTAAGTTGGTTTTAAATTTGTTTTATTATATTTATAGTCTTGCTTATCTATTTTTGTTAGTTATTTTAAAGTGTTTAATCTCTAACTTGAATCTAGGTTAAAAATCTTAGATGATGGCCTAGATTAAATACTCAAAGGAAATCCACGATCCTTATTTTCCCTTCTTCCCCCCCTCTCTCTCTCCTCTCCCCTCTAGCTGGGAGTGTAAGCAACCTTCAATGACTGACAAAAGCAAAATTTAATGGATGCCAGAGACTGGAGTACTACAAGAGTAATAAAAATGAGAGATAATATAGAGATTGTTAGTTTCAGTCTTCAGAGCGGTATAAGAAGAGAGATTTGTGTGTTGGTCCATTGATAGATTGGATTTATGGTCATTAATATGTAGACGTTCATTGTGGTTGACGAAGGTGAGAAATCAAAGAGTAAAGATAGATGAATCGATCTTTCTATTTATATATGTAGGGCAGTTTTTCACCCACGTGGATCAAAAAGCTTAAGGCCCCGTTTGGATTGAGAGATGGGATGAGATGAGTTGAGATAGTTTGTGAATATTAGTAAATAGTAGTAAGATGAGTTGATAATCTCTCAATCTAAACCGACTCTAAGAATGCACCCATGTGGTAGTAAAAGAGCCACATGATTTATGCATACAGAGTTTGTAAGAATCAGAACGCAAGCTAGACCAGTTTTTCACACTTTGTTTTTCTAGAAAAGTCCATACTTGTTGGGATAAACTTGACCGGGTCCAGCCTAATGAAAATCTATCACTAATAATAAGAGAAGAGATAAAGCGAAGAGATAATGCAAAAAGAGATAAGGAAAGTTGACTCGGACTCGCAGGTCCCATGCACAGGGTACGTAAGGCTACACAAGGTTGAATTCGCAGGTAGCCACCTTTGTGTGTGGCGCGAACTAGGTCCGGCCACGAGGATAAACGACTAGACATGACTGACAAGAATTCCAGCGCTGATTCCTTGCTACAGTGGCGCACTATGCATGCTGTTCACTGTGCGTGTAGAGGAAGCAAGTCATTGTGCACCCTAGGTATTCACGAGCCAAACCTCCATGAGCCAGTGAGGCCACCACCTACTGCCTCCTGACCCACCGGAGTCTTCTGTCTCCGGTGAAGTAGCCCATTGTTTTACAGTATGAAGTAATGTTTATTGAGTATTAGACTCATTTTAATTTTATGTATGTCCCTCCCCCTCTCAGGAACAAAATGAGTAAGAAACATCAAGTCAGAGATAGCCCAAGGGAAGAGTGACAGAAGCTTAGGCCTGTTTTATGTAATGTATGGGAGTCAACTTTTACAAAAAGGCATTTTTAATTCAATTTAATGATTTCCGCTGTAAACTCTCTTTTAATTTATAGAATATGTTTTAATTCTAAATATAGAATTTTTTATATATTGGGAATGAAAGAGAAAAAGTTTTAAAATAGTAGAAATTCCTGTCTCCCTTTCTTAAATTATTTTCTAAAGTCCCACAACAAGGACAGATGTTACACCGAGTGGCCAAATGTTCCGAAAATATACTTCGCATGAATTGTCTAGTGGCATGGAACACCGGCTACTAAGTCCCTCTTAGAAGTTGCATCGGCTTCTTAATTTGTTTGCATCAGAATAGACCGCTTGGTATTGTGGGCACCTTGGACCTTTATCATTGTCTAAGCATCGCTGCCTGGAGGCCTCGCCTATGTGCTTTAAGCCTTCATCATGCTCTAGCAAAATGGCTCAGGTTTACGAATCTCAAATTTGTAATTTGTATTACATTAACCTATTTGGTTATTGATAAAAACCTCTTAGGATGATCAAAATTCGTCTCTTACCACAACAGCGCAGTCGAACTCAGCCTCCCGCCACAACAGTGCGGTCGAGCACCTCGCCCACTAATGTCAAGTCCTTAAACTCATTGTGAGGAATAGGCCGTGCAAGTCCTCATACTGCGTGACACTCGCCAAAAATGGCGAGTCCTTAAACTCACTGTGAGGAATAGGGTGTGCAAGTCTGTAACACCTAGCCTAAAAAGCTCCTTAGGTCTTAATCTTAGTAACCTTAATCCTAGTTAACTAGGAGTTGAGCTATTCTAGAATAAGAATAATTTCTGGATATTTGAAAGAGGACCTTATATGTGGCGCCCTCGACCCCTAAGTGTTATTTTTGTAGAGTTCGTGACACCGGGATGATGACCACACGAATCACACACCCCAACGACCAGTGCTCAGAGTGTGTATAACATGCAATAAGTGTACAATATAATATTCACAGCGGAGAAATAAAAAAGTCTTTCTTTATTAAGTACCAGAATTGTTCAAAAATAGTAAAATATTTTTACAAGAATTATACAGTCATCCGACATAAAATTTAAAGAAAAACAAATAACATAAGGGAAACAAATCCCAAAATGCTGAACAACATATCAACAACTTAAGCTTCTGGAGTCGGCCCCTCAAGTTCATATTCGGGCTCTGCGTCAGACTTTACGACATCATAAGACGGAACCGTAGGGTAAAACACCACAATGAGATTATGACATCTCAACAAGTAATTAATCAAAACAACATCCAAGAGATTTAAAACACATTAATATAATCGCACGTCCCCATACGGACAAATATGCAGAAAACAAAACCACATTCATTTTTTCCAAAAATACACTTTTAATCACTCACGCCAAAAATCTCATTTTGGCCCAATCGTAACCATTATTTTATTATGCATGCACCACGGTCTTCCCTATGGACAGTCTGCACGCCCTGACTCTCATCGTCACACCACGGGTAACGTTCGTGCATGAGACTTCGTAACGAGCGATGCCCAGTTCTGCGCCCAGCGCATACATGGCCAAGCATCCTCTAACCTCGCCAGCCAAAAGGTCACGGAATCGATATGAGAGCGTTACCGTCTCGTCAGTTCCCGTCGTCGCCCTGCGACAACTCAGGGGACGTCACGTTAGTTTGTTACGCTCCCGAGTGACTAGAGGAGCTCCACATAGATAATGCCTCATCTCGGCTTGGGGTCGTGATACACACACACCCACATATTCAGACTCAAATCCAAACAGACAACGTGACTTCATAGAATAATTTATTAAAGAAGATAAATGTGTATGACAACAATTTATTAGATGACATATTAAATATCTTATTTACATAAAATCTCAACCATTTACAAATATACAGTTTCACAACTACACGCGTAATCCCTTCCTCCAAATCTGGCCCAAGGCCCAACACCAACATCAACTGCAAAAATCTCCAACACTTCAACGGCCCACGACCCAATTCCAACAGACCAACATATTACAAATAAATGTCAATTATAACAACGCTATTTAAAACGCATGGGTTGCATTAGAAAATTACATACACGAAGACGGGAAATTTCTGGAAGATCGTGCAAAAGAAAGTGTTGCCAAAGGTGGCGGCACAGGGCGGAGCTCACGGCGGCTCATTGCCAAAAGGAGCTCTCAACTCATGGGTTGATAAAGGTGGCTCTCGGGGATGGTCAAACCACCAAGGGAAAAACACCGTGTGCAGTGGTTCGCGGTGGTGCACACGGCAACAAGGCCTAAAGCTTTCGGGACAACACAATATAAACTTTGGAAATTTAAGATTTCGAGCTTGAGAGAGAGAAAGCAATAGATTTCATATCCTCAATAAACTGGAGAACTCGGCCTATTAATAGGCTGAGCATGGCAGTAGCAGGTGGCTGTGCTACACAGGTAGAAAAGAGAAAACCGGTAGCACAAGCCGTGGAGAAGAGAAAGGATGAGGCGCGGACATGTGGCACGACAGCTGGACAGCAACTCTTCAAAGTTCACTGCCGCACGACACGGAGAAGAAAGTGGAAGAAGGAGTGGAAAATGGTGGCCGCGTGGAGCGGCAGCTGGACATCGAGTCTTCAGAGCCTCCACCGAACAACACGGAGCTGCCATGAGGTGGAGGAAAGGAGGTGGTGGCAATGGCACATATTGCAAAACGTGGCAATCGTCCGATAGGAGGAAGAAGATGGCTTCGACAGTTGATAGGAGAAGAAGAAACCAGTCGGTAGAAGAAGAAGATAGAAGAAATAAGAAGAAGGAAGAAGAAAAGCTGAGTGGCGCAGGAAGGAAGAGATGGAACCCTAGTGTTCCTCTCTAAAACGGCGCCGTTCTACTAAGGGGAGGGGCTGGGTTCACACCTCCGCATGGGCTGGGCTTCAAGCCACACAGGCTGGATCAACTTTAAAACACACGGCCCAATTAGAAACACACACACACAACCCATAAAAATAGTACAAGTTAAAAACCCAAACCCAAAAACACAACAAAATAAATTAAACATTATAAATAAAATAACACAAATAAAATAACATATTTAAATAAATAAGAAGGAATTAAAACCCATGAAAATTAGGGATTTCACATTATAATTTTGGGTTATTAATTACATTAGCGTTGATGGTAAGGTTAGCCTTAATCTTGGCACTCAAAGTTCACATAAATTAATGAGATTATCTAAAGTAGAAGATTCAGTGATATGCGGCTTGAATTGCGAAGTTCGGGAGGATTTGGTCACCAACAGATTGGTTGCGGAACTCGGATTTAGTGGTCAGCAGTCGATTGATCCCGGTCTGGATGAATTATCCCACCGGGTAGATGGCGTGTGCACTAAATATAACTGGCGTGGAGGTCACAAAAAAATCACATGGCCCTCTCCTTACCTATTGAGTGGAAAGACTCCCGACCGGGATGAAAGACTCCTCTCGCCTTTTCTAGTTGTTGCCCACGATATTGTTTAGGTGGACTCTTAAGTTGATCGGTTAGATTAGTCACCCAATCTAACCTCCCAGAACCTTGTTGCCAAGTTTTTTCGCCCAAAAGGAAAAATATATTGGCACCAAGTCTTCTCGCCCAGAAGGTAAAATATATTGGCGCCAAGTCTTTGCGCCTTCTGGTCTTCACCTCCAGGTCTTCGCCCTTTGGTCGCGAATCCCTCGCCTACCGAGAGGTAAGCCTTCTCGCCTTTGGGTGAGAGAAATCTCTTTACTACCCTCAGAACAAGGCTCCTCACCCAAATTTTAGATCTCGCTGCCTCTCATTGGTCTGGATAAAAATCTCATAAAAATAACAATTATCACCCCCACGATATGGCCGCTACTGTAAGACCATTAGAGCCACAATAGGGAAGAAATCATGGTTGTTTCAGGCCACTATTCCCCCTTGCTCAAAAGGACGCAAACTGTAGAAGACAGTCTGGAAATTGCAGCAGGACACCTCCGTCTCATCACCTTATTTCGAGCTGCACATTCATGATCACTTGGCAGCCAACTTTCCACCTTCTACCACCAGACAAAGTCTTTAAGAAGTGACCTTGCTCCTGTACAAATTAGCCATGATGATGGTTCGAAGGGATTAGTCAAGATAATGATCAAAATTTGCCAAAGGAAAACCAGCTGAACCCGTTAGCCCCCTTGGGTGGTTTTGACGATTTTCCTCCCCTCTCCTCTGCCCCACGACTTGGCCAGCCTCCATAGGAGTAATGCAGCAATCGTAGGAGTGAAATCATGGTGGTTTAGGGCACTGTTTTGACCTGCACAAGATGACACAAGTGATGGAGTACAAATTTGGAAAATTCAGATTTATAAACCATCTTCCATCAATCCCCTTGACCAAAGCCAGTGTCCCCTCCCCTTTGGCTGCTTGTAAAAGGCCCCCTCACCCCCTCATTTTCTCCACACTTCAGCTCCAAGATTTCTCTTGAACCTTGAAGTGGTGAGTTCTTGAGTGTTCTTGTGTAAGGTTGTCTTGAGTGCTTGGAAGGCCACAAAATTTGTAAGTTTTCTTGATTTTGATTTTAGTTAGCATGTCAAGTTTTGTTTCCATGTGTTGATATGAAAGTTGGGTGAGGTTTGGGAAGGTTATCATGCTTAAATCAAAACTGGGTCAATTAAAGGATGGTTTAATTAATTAAATGTTTTTAAGTGAGAATTTAGCTATGGCATGTCTTAAGCATGATTTGATATGATTTATTATTATCTTAGAAAAATTATGAAAGGTTTAAATTGTGATTGGAAGCATGTCATGGTAGGTTTTGAATCTATCTTGTTTTGATCATCAAGTATGAATCGGTTTTGAATGAAGTAAAGATTAAGGATATCTTAGACATGATTAAGTGTTGTGATGAACTCTATTATCCAAGAATTAGTCTTTACTATGTCATTAAAGATGTTAGTGATCATTTGTGATTAAAGAAAATCTCATATGCATGTAACTATAGGGACCAATAGTTGAAAATACACTTAGACATCATCAAAAGTACATGCCACGGGTTGGGACCATTTGGGCAAGTTCTACTTTGATTTTGGACCTCACCCATAGAAGTATTAATCCTAACTTAGTACACACTTGATTTATACAGCTACGACATTATTTTTCAAATTACTTCGGAAGTTTGTAAGTTGGCTTCTAAACTTACACCTTGATAGATTATTTATGAATTATTGATAAATGCCTCATTCATGTTTCAATTATCACTTTGAGCATAAAATATCATGTTATATGATACATTGAGTGTATATTTATATATAGGGGTGTGAATCGGTCGGTTCGGTCCGGACCGAACCGGGAATGGTTTCGATCGGTCTCGGTTTGAGTTTCATAGGATCGATTTCATTCGATCCGGTCCAAGGTCCAGGGGTTTTTCGGACCGGATCAGACCGGACCGAATGAAAATTAAAAAATATATATATAGTTTATATATATTAATTATATAATTTTCATTTAACCAATTAACTTAATCCTATCACTAACTCACCATTTAGTAATTATTAACTAATATTAATATTTATAATTTTATACTAATACTAAATTACTAATTTTTATGCTAATACAAGTATTATATTAATAGTCTAGACTCTACTTCTAGACTCTAATATGGTATATAAAAAAAGTCTATAGTTATAGTTATACTAATATTATCATATAGTTATAACTTATACTAAATCACTATAATTAATATTAGTATATTATTAATAGTCTAATACTAATACTATTATATAGTTATAACTTATACTAATCATGATTCATAATAACTAATCACTATAAATCTATAGTAATAATGTATTATTATATAATATATAGTATTAGTATCACTATATCATTATAATATATATATATATATACACACTATAAGTCTATATGTAGTAGTAATAGTATAGTACTAATACTATTATATAGTTATAACTTATACTAATCATGATTCATAATAACTAATCACTATAAATCTATAGTAATAATGTATTATTATATAATATATAGTATTAGTATCACTATATCATTATAATATATATATATATACACACTATAAGTCTATATGTAGTAGTAATAGTATCACTATAATAGTATAATATATAGTATTAGTATATATTAATATATTATGAGAGTTATAGCATAATACAGTATATAGTATTAGTAATAATTTAATATCAATGTATTATTATATAATATATATATA
Organism: Juglans mandshurica; assembly: GCA_022457165.1. Lineage (NCBI taxonomy): Eukaryota > Viridiplantae > Streptophyta > Magnoliopsida > Fagales > Juglandaceae > Juglans > Juglans mandshurica. The sequence continues at coordinate 24,855,141 of CM039625.1, read as the reverse complement.
TATATGTATAATAGACTAATAGTATAGTTAACTTAATATGTTACTATAAGTCTATAACTATATATAATATTAATATAACTATTAGTATAGTATATAGTATTACTATTACTATTAGTAATTTAGTATTGGTATAGTCTATAGTTATTTAGTATAATATAAGTATTATATTATACTAACTATATAACTATTATAAGTTATAATAACTATATTCATATAAGAGTTATAGTATTAATAATTTAATAGCATATTATAAAAGTTATAGTATTATAGCATAATATATGTATAGTAGTATAATATTAATATCACTATAAGTCTATAAGTTATAAGTTATAACTATGTATACCTATTAGGCTTATAAGCTAATACAATGATTTATTAATCATGTAATGATATACCTAATACAATGATTTATTAATCATATTACAAATTTACATATACAAAATGTAAAAACTTAAAAGTTTAAAATATTGAAAAATTGAAAATTATCATAAATTTATAATACATTGAATTTGAGTCATTGACTCATTGACATACTCTATGTTAGTAACAAATTAGCAATTAACATTTAACATCATAAATATAATTATCATTAATTATTTTTTAATGAGTTAATTAAATAATCCACATTAAATAATTTATTTAATTTTAATTTTAATAATTTAAATACTTTTTTTAATAAATTTATGTGCCAAAAAAAAAAAAAGAATCACAATAAAGTTAAAATAAACTTATAAAGTTACAAAACTTCAGCTGCTACCAGTAATGGCGCCGTTTGGTACAAAATTGGATCCAAACGGCGCCGTTTTAGTCACTGCAGGCAGAAAAAATAACTGGGTTGTGTGAAACGGCGAATTCCAATTTTTCCCAATTCCCCTCCTGCCGTCCCGCGAACCCTAAGCGCCACGAATCGCAATCCCCCCTCCTTCTCCTTCGTCGCAGTAGGCCCCAATTGGTAGTTGGTACTCTCTCTCTCTCTCTCCCTGAACAGGTTTTCATTTCCTTGTGATAAAAATGGTTTTGTTTTGATCTAGGGAACATCTGCTTGGTTACTTGAGGTTGAGGACAACTCCAATATTTATATATTTCATTAGGTATTATTACTTGAGGTTGAGGACAACCACGTTTGAATTTAAGATTTTTTTTTTCAAGAAGAATATATTAGTGTGCGACATAGGATAACAGAAGTCAATGACTCAGTCCCAACAATCAAGCGCGTTATTATCACTCAGTTATTGCACTCCAATGACGTAAAAGCCATAATCCTAGTACTATATATGGCCTGGGAAGTTAATTTCTCTGTATTTGACAGGAAACGGCACCAGATAGCAATTTCTTGTTGCATGCATGCCCTTGTATTTTTTTTTTGAAAAATTAGCTTCAATCATTTTATGACTTGTCTTTCACTTTGGGTAGACTTTCTGTGCATGCCCAATTTTTCCCAAGAATTCTGGGAGAAAGAGCACATCTCTCTTTTAGTTGATAATTATATGTACCATGTCATAGTTCATGGTTTTTGTCAAAACGTTAAAACTATGCTACACATTATACTATAAAGTGCATTTGATTGCATCGACTGATTCCTAGGTAGTCCTGTACAAAGTGCATTTGATTGCATCAACATTAAAGTTGTATTATGAAAAACTCAACGGGGTAATTTCTTATATTTAGAAGTGTCATTTTATTGGTTTATATATAGGAATTGTCTGATAATTTCTTGAGGAAAGCTCGGAAATAGATTGTCATAGGGGATATTTAACCATAGTCAAATCCAAAGGTTTATAGGAATTGTATCATAGTGTCTTGCTATGCTTTTATGCATATTGTTGGAAACTGTCCATTGTTTATTGAACCTCCTTAATTATATATCTTCTTTACTCTTCAAAGTGTTATTCATCATCTTTTTGCTTGTACATGAATTAATGTTTGTTTATAATTCTTTTGTCCTTTTCTCCTTTCTATAGATGGAGTCTTCTACAAATGATGTGCAAGAGTCAACACCAAACATGCCTCCACCCCCACCCCCACCCCCACCCCATCCAATGTAAGTGATCAATCAGTTGGTGGGTCACAAAGAGGTAGAGTTAGGTCTTTTGTTTGGAATCACTTTACAAAAATACCAAAAGGTGATCTAAGTAAACCTAGGGCTGCATGTAATTAATATGGTGCTTCATATGCATGTGATACGAAGACCAATGGTACGAAAAACATGAAGTATCACATTGAGCATCAATGTAATAAATGTCCGTTTAAGAAGACGGATAAATCCCAGACCACTCTAGGTTGGAAGGTGGAGGGAGGAAGTGGTAGTGGTAGTGGTAGTGATAGTGGTAGTGGTAGTTGGGGACTTGTGCCTATTGCATTTAGTGTTGAGGCTTGCTGACAAGTCTTAGCAAAGATGATTATTCTTGATGAGTTGCCCTTTAGGCATGCTAAATGGGAGGGTTTCAGGAAGTTTATGCTTGGGTTTGCCCTAAGTGTGTAGGGATTACATCTTGTATGATAGTTGCCAATGATTGCTTTAATTTGTTTTTGAAGGAAAAAAAAGTTGAGAAATGCTCTTTGAGGGCAGCGAGTTTCCCTCACCACGAATACATGGACATCCGTGCAAAACCTAAACTATATGTGTCTCACAGCACACTTTATTGATGATGACTGAAAGTTACACAAAATGATTCTTTCCTTTTGTTTGGTTGAAAATCACAAAGGTGATACCCTTGGTAAGGTCATAGAGATGTGTTTGCATGATTGGGGGCGACCATAAATACTTGCACTCACACTTGATATTGCAAGTTCTAATAATGAGGTTGTTTCTTATTTGAAAAAAAAAAACAAAGCATAGGAGAGACACGATCTTGGAACATGAATTCTTGCATGTTCGATGTTGTGTCCACATTTTAAACTTAATCGTTCGTGAGGGGTTAAAAGAGTATGATGAGTCTATTGAGAAGGTGAGGGGTGTTGTGAAGTATGTTAAATCCTCCCCCCAAAGGTGGAGTACATTTTAGAAATATGTGGGGTTGGAAGAGATTCAATCTAAAAGCCAAGTTTGCCTAGATGTACCGACTAGGTGGAACTCCACCTATCTTATGTTGGAGAGGGCATCAAAATTTAAAAGGGCTTTTGATCGGTTAGAGGAAGAAGATCCGTGCTTCCTTAGTAGTATTGGAGATGACGATGATGATGATGTCGATGATGAAAATGTAGACCATGTGGTGAATACGAGAAAGTCAAAGAAGTTAGGGCCTCCCAATGCATCCAATTGGTCGAAGGTACATTTGTTTATGAGGTTTCTTTAATTATTTCATGATGCAGCTTTAAAATTCTTGGAGGGTGAATATGTAACTTGTAATGTTTTTTTCCCATAGTTGATTATTATTAAAGATGTCATTAACATGGAGTGTGAAGAACGAAACCCCGTGGTGGGATTAATGGCCACAAATATGAAGAGAAAGTTTGACAAGTATTGAGAGAACTTGAAAAATCAGAATTTGTTGCTCTATGTTGGTGTTCTTCTTCATCCTCGCTACAAGATGCGATATCTTAATTTTGGGTTGGGAAAAATGTATGCACATGATCATGCAAAAAAAATTGATTTCAGTTGGAAGGTGAAAAATACATTTATCCGCATGTATGAGGCATACAGGGAAAATGAAGAAGGGCATTCTCCTCAACACACAAGTTCTCAACATGAAGATGTAGCTCCTTCAACTGACAAGGTGGCGAGTAGAAAGGCAAATTTGATGGCCGAATTTAAGCAACAGTTACAGTCAAAAGACAGTTTGAAAAGTAAGTAAGAGGTTGATAGATATCTAGCTGAAAGATGTGAGGATGAAGATGATATTTTTTACCTTCTAATTTGGTGGAATGTGAATTCAGTTAAATATCGCGTACTTTCAAAGGCTGCACGCGATGTACTTGCAATACCGGTATTTACTGTGCCCTCTGAATCTACATTTAACACTGTGGGTCGTGTACTTGACCTTTTCCGAAGTAGTTTAAATCCAATGAGTGTTGAGAGTCTCATATGTGCACAAAACTGGCTTCGCTCTTCTTCTACTCCAATAAGCCTTAGGACTTTAACGAATGAAGTGGAAGAATTTGAGAAGCAGCTGAATATGGGTATGTAATAAAATTACATTTGATATCTTTTGTGGTTTATTTTGTTTTATCTTCTATGTTATGTAACTTTATTTTACTTGTTTTGTTTTAAACTTTTATTGATAGATCTTGTTGGGGACCTGAACTTTGCTGATTCTGTGGAGGCATCGAATTCAATGCCTACTAGCCCTACACCCAATGTTGATTAAAGACTAAAGAGGTGAGAAAATTGTTGGTAAGCTAGGCTTTGATGATCTCTTTATGTGGGTTATGGTTTATTAATCTGTCTATATTTGTTTAGTGGGATGCATGTGGGGATTGTGTTCCATGTAGGACTGTTCATCCAGGTTCCAACCCGGGAACCCGGGTATACCCGGCCCGAAACCCGGGTTTCAAACCCGGGCCGGAACCCAGACCGGGTTGATCCGGGTTAGACCCGGGCCAGAACCCGGGTAAATCCGGATTCCGGGTTGAACCCGGATTTTTTTTTTTCACAAAAGCTTTTTTATTATTAATTAGACTTCAAATAATTTTGATATTTTGTCTCCATTTAGAATTTCAAATCATATTCTCAATACAAAATAAGCCTATAATATTTCATGAGCCTATAAATAATTAAACTTTTTAACTAAATACATGTAAAAATAAAAAAATCAATATTCATCATGTAAAATGCATGTGACATACAAGATGCAATAAACTACATATTACATTGTTTGAACTAATTTGCTAAGAATATTACAAAACATATACATTACTTTAATTAAACTCTAACACATAAAAATCAAAAATTTTTCCAGGATTACTTTTCAATACCACAACATAGGCAGCACCATTTTGGGTCGAACAACCAAAGTGTCACCAAAGGGAGCAACTCCAGAAATGAAATAGCTGGTTTGGAAAGATGCCACAATATTCATCTGGTTCATACTTGGCTGATTCGTTCTAATGGATGCAATTTTTATGGATGTTCCCCAGCCAATGACCAAGAGAGTGTCATCCTGAATGAGATGAGAAGTAAGCCAAATCCCAAAATTTTTGGAAACAACAAAACACTTATGCATGGTACATGTATTCACATACACAAATATACGCAAATATAGATGTGTAAGTGTGCATGTTATTGTAGCTGTTCAGACTATTGCTGCAAGCCTGAAACAACTGCACTGGCTTGCATTAAGCATTTCCTAATACAAAGCCCAGTTAAGTGAACAAACCTGCCAAACTAAGTGAGGAACCACAACTACTATGATTGGGAATTATTACAGCAACTACTGTGATTGGAAATGTAATGGGGTGCAATTTAAGGTGCAGGGCATTATGTTTACTATTGTCATGCATGTGTTGGTCTTTGCAAGTTGTGACATGGTCTTAAGGGTGCAGTGGCTGAGGGAATTGGGGTAGGATTTCGCAAACCTTTCCATGGAATTTCAATACACAAGTAGATCAGTCAAACTCAAGAGGATTAGCTCTTTAAACAACTTGGAAGCTTCTAAAACCTTCGGTTCAAGGCATCATTTGAAAAATTGCAAATTTGGAAGAAATTGTTTGTTATTAAAGGAAAAGTTACTTCTTGTTCCAAACTCCAACACAAAATGGTGCACAAACTTCCCAATATTTGAAATGCAATGACACAGCTAAAAGTGGTGTCTTTGTGAATTTGCTACAATGAGGAATGTGATTTCAAATAAATAAGGTTAACCATTGCTGAGCATTCAAGACAGGTTCAACTCAATAATCATAAATTACAAGAAATTGTTTTGGTGAAATTAAGAAAATGGAGTCTGCACAAATGGGAATATTGTAATGACAAGTTTACAAAAGACAAGTCAATGATCATAAGATCAAGCACCCTACACTACATATCATGAAACATACACAAATACAGCCGCATGCACCCCCACAAATAGGTGAAAACACAAGAAAAGTGAGAGAAAGATCCTGGCCGTCACAATAAAGCAACTAGTTTGTTAAAAAAGAACCAATTGATTATGAAAGAAGAAAGTACTTATAATGCATGCAGCTAGAGTACTACTGAGGCAGCACTAGTACTAATGTTGTATATATATACATACATATATACATACATTCATATACATACATTTTAATTATCACACTTTCACCTCATCATGTGTGTAGACAGATTCATGACAGTACTTTCCACACCTTTTAATTATCTTACATTTGACTAATAATATGACTGAAAATTAAAAATTAAAATTAAAGTAGAGAGCCTGCCTGGACTCCACCAAAATATCTTCCCCCAGGCCAGCCTCCCCAGACCAGTAGTATATAAGTCATTGTTTCCACTGCTCCATTTTCAGTCAGATGTGAATCCTCTCACTCTGCATTTTAAGGTGATCAACTATTCCATCATCTCTACCTAGTTCCTAATTCTAAAGCAGTGTTCCCAAAAGTTCTTTTAACCCTACTTAGAATCCCTCATCTATATATTATCCTTTCTTTTTTTTCCCATTCTAGAATGGATTCAATTAAATGGTTTTCTCAACCAAACATCTTGTCTAGCTTTGTTACTCCAAGAAGCACTGCCTACACCTCTAATTACAATGTTCCAGCATGTCAACCACCCACAACTATCAGTGGATTGAAAGAATCATAAGGGGCATTTCTATTCGGACCATTATCATCAGCAGTCATACTAGTTACTTTACAGCAGCAAATTTGACAATCAAACATGCCATGCATCACAAGTGGATTTTTCTCCTACCCTTGTCCTAAAACTTAATTACAATATCTGATCCAAAAACCCCAAAAAATTTCAAGTTCAGATGACTGACTTTATAATGATGTGTATAAATTTTCTATTAAGACGTGACTTTATTAAACAAGCGAGAAAAGCCCTTTCTAGCATATTGGTAAAGCAACAAGCAATGGACTGAGCTTCAGGAAGCCGCTCATATTAACCACTGTAGGTATGAACAACCCAGTCATTGATAACAAATGCCTGAGCCGCTCCTAAGGCAATAGAAAATGAACCGTGTACAGGAAAAAGTTAAAGAAACTCAAACAGAATACAAGACAAAAAATAAGAATGACTACACATAAAACTAAAAAAACATCATTATACACAAAGAAATCCAAACCCAGAAATCCAATGGAGAGAGAGAGAGGGAGATAGAGATAGAGAGAGAGAGAGAGAGAGAGAGAGAGAGACTCATGGGGTCACGGCGACGGAGATGCGGCGACGAAGATGCGGCGGCGGCGAGGAGGCACGGATTTAGGGTTTCTCCTTTCGCAAGCGGCAAGCGTAACGAGAGAGAGAGAGAGAGAGAGAGAGAGAGAAGCGAGAGAGATGGACTCGGGGGGGTGATGGTTTTCTTTTAGACCCGGGTACCGGGTTTAAAACCCGGTACCCGGATTTGTAATCCGTATACGGGCTGGATAGATCCGGGTTTTTCAACCCGGATTTCGGCCCAGATTTAATCCAGATCGAAACCCGAAACCGAATCCCGGTTTTTCGGGTTCCGGACCGGGTCGGGAAAAAACCCGGCCCAGTTGAACAGTACTAGTTCCATGTGAAGTGTTTATTGTTAGTTGGATATTTGTCGTTTGTTCTTTTTTCACTCCCAAGTGTAGTGTAGAGGATTTGGTTTTGCGTAATGCAACTTTAACCTGAAAAATCTTGTCTATTTGTCATAAGATATAGGATTTGTAAGTTTTGGGTATTGACAAGCCATAAGATTTTTGATTTTTGGTGTTTTTCATTTTGAGTCCTTGGTAACTTTTGCTTTATTGCATAAATTTAGTTGTAGGGATTTCTTACATGGGAACTTGAGCTCCAGTAGTTAAGCAAATATGAACGTCACTCCTCTTTAAAAACTGGCTAGAATATCACTAACCAGTTTTGTTGATGCAAACTTTCAACCTTGTTATAATTTTTTGGTATTTCAAAACGCTGTAAATTACCCATTATATGTTAAGTACTTAAGTAGTTAAGTTTTGGATTATAATTTGTAATTTGTAATAACTTTTGTATTATTTTTTTTATTTTTTTTGTTTTTTATATAGATTCATTTTCTTTTATCATTGTATTTTTCAAGATTAAGTTTTTTTTTTAGTAGTTTTAGCTAAAAAATGTACAAAATTTGAAACCAGATTTAGATGGGCTGAATGGCCCATTTTAGGCATGTCCAGACTGAAAGGACCGACCTTGGACCGGACCAGACCGAAATGGACCGGACCGGTCCTAAACCTTACTCGGTCCGATCCAGGGTGGAAAATTCCTGGACCGAATAGGTCCGGTCCGGTCCACAAAACTGCCAAAGACCGGACTGGACCGAGATCACCCCTATTTATATAACAAGTGATATTTCTACCATTTTAGCATAATGCACCTATAAATGTCATTTTTACTTGAAAAGCTTGCTAAATATGCACATGTCATGAAACACATTTTTCAAACATAATATGAAAATGAATTTTTTTCACGACCCTAAAGGCTAGGATGGGGAATTATCCTAGTGAAACTCCTATGTCCACTCTGGAGTGAGTAAGAATGGAGTGAGTAAGAATGGAGTGGTAACTCCTGGTTTGACGAAAAACCGTGAATGGGCTTCGAATGAGTTCTTCTTAAAGAAGGCCGGAGCAAAGTCATATATTATGACGCCTAATGCTAGTGGGTGTATATGTTATGATGCTATGATGATGTTATGTTATATCACCAATGCATTGAGAACGATGTCTGCAGACAATGACGTAGTGCCAATATGAGTTGTGCTACGGTCACCGGCAAGTGCTCATGGTGCATATGAGGAACTATGTTGCTACCAAACGTATGTTAATGATGGCTCTAATAAATGATGAAATGTTATGATTTTTTAAAGTAATGAAGTATGAAATGTTCTCTTTCGAAACGTCATGTTTTTGGAATGAGAAAGTGAAAATGTTCTTTGAAAGCGAAAGTGCATCAAGGTTTTTCTAAAAACGTTGAGGAATTTGGATGGGAGACACATGCACATTTTTTTGCATTTCATGCAATTCGTATTTATCATTCTTCATGCATAATTTATCTCTGTGCAAGTTAGTTGTTTAACTTACTGAGCTTTCGAGTAAATCTTACCCCTTGTGGGACCACTATCATTCCTTCAAAATGATAGAAGTTGTGACAGGACCGGTAAAGGATGAACATGATAAATCGTTGGATGTAGATGGTTGAAGAGGAGCCAGACCTTGAACGAAGATTAAAAATATTTTTCATGCTCATAAGCATTGACTCTTCAAACTTCAGAACGTATGAAATAGTTGATCCAACCATGGAACTTGGATTAAGTATTTTGTATTAAGGAAATGTTATCCTTAAGTTTGAACTTATGATGGTTATTAATGCTATTGGGATGTTTTTAGTTCATTCTGACATGAGTTATAACTAATCACCCTTATTCCACTTCGATTATTGCATACTGCTAGTTGCACTTATAGGATGCATTGCATATTAACTGTCATGTACGGGGGTATGCAACTTTGTATTACATGTCCCAACGCTCTAAGTCTCTATTCCATCCCAAGTTGAGGTTGGGGGCGTCACAAAGTCCTCAGGCTGCGCGACCCTTACCCACTAATGTTGAGTCCTTAAACTCGCTGTGAGGAATAGGGTGCGCAAAACCTTTAACAGCGTGACCCTCGCCCACTAATGTCGAGTCCTCAAATTGCGTGACACTCACGCCATAACCGCCGCCAGTGGGTTACTCTAAGCTCCACAACCGCCGCTATCGGCAAATGCCTAAGATGGATCCAGGGGGTCGATTGGCTTCCTGACCATTTAAATGCAGGTTACTACAAACAAATTCTAACATCAATTACAAAATGGGAACATCAAACAACAATTTACACCAAGGGACAAAAAGTCCATTAATGCAAATAAATAGCAAAAAATAATCATGGAAACATGCACTATTCGCTGACAATAAACAGTCTCATGCAACCAATCAGGCAAACGTTCACACAAGCAAACTCAAAGCTGAGCTCCGTGCTCACACCTAGTGCGGTTGAGTACATCTCCAGCCCAAGCTGAGCTCCACTCTTGCATCTAATGCGGCCGAGAAAATCTCTCACCTAACTTTTAAATCCGAGCTCCTCGCTCGTACCTAGTGCGGTCGAGCACATCTCCGGCCTAATTTTCAAAGCCGACATCGGCGCTCGCACCTAGTGAGGTTGAGCATATCTCTCGCCTAACTTTCAAAGTCGGGCTCCACGCTCGCACCTAGTGTGATAGATCACATCTCCCGTCCAAGTCGAGCACCACGCTCGCCACTAGCACGGTCGATGACATCTCCTGTCTTTCTCTCCAAGCTGAGTTCTTCACTGCTTAGCACAAAACAAATAGTAAAGCAAAGACCAATTTTTTAAGTTTATTTTTTCTGCAGATGATTGATTTGAAGATTCTTAAAGCCTTCTTGTTGAGCAAATTGACCTTAAGAATCATGGACAATTGTTGGGATAAACTTGATCGAGTCTAGTGCATTGAAAATCTATCACTAATACTAAGGGAAGAAATAAAGCCAAGAGATAAGGCAAGTTGACTGAGACTCCTAAAATGAAAGGGTTTTATAAGGCAAGTAAGATTCAATCACTCCAATGAAGGAGACATCTATATAAGAAGGAGATCTCCACAAATCTACAGGGGCTCCCTACTTATAGACTCAACCAATTATAATAACTCCAAATGATCTTCTCTCAATATCGATGCTCGAATCACCATCATGGGCTGGAGATAATTATTTCCTCCGTTCTGGCCTGTTGTGCAATTTTGAGCATTAACAATACTTATCCTTTTATCCTTTTGTTTTCTTCTACCAACTTCCATATGAGCTATGTATTCTACTTCTTGATTTTTTTTTTTTTCCTTTCAATTGCTCTAATTTATAACTTACTTCCCGGTTCTGAATATTAATATTCAGACATTTTATGTTGTTGTGCAGGTTAAGAGTTTTCTATCAACTTTATAAAATAAAGCTCATTTGCTAAATCAAGTTTTATTGCTCGATGTTAATATTTATTTTATTTTATAATATTCGTAGGAATAGACTTTATATATATATATACTATTCTTTTCACTTATAAACATTCTTAATTAATTACAGATGTCTACTATAAATTTGTTACTACCAATAAACATCATGTAGCAAACAATTTAGGTGAAACACTTGTAGATGATAGCGATATGAATTTTCCAACAAAAGGTTTCGTATATAACATCTTAATATATATTAAATACGAAACTTATCAAATTAGGAGAAACATGATAGAAAATGGTTAGTGTATTTAAAAGCCATGAAAGAAGTACCAATGTGCATATTACTAACATGATTGTCTAGGTTGATTAAGAAATGAGATTGTTAAGAAATAAAACAATTGATAAAAAAAATGTTATTGAGAATTGTTTGCTGATGTAGTAAAAGCTCTTGGTAAAAATAATTTTTCCTTTTGTGGAAAAGATGAAAAGATCTACTAAGAGAATAATGGAAACTTTTTAAGTCTTATTGAGATAATTTTCGAGTTTGAACACATTGGATGTATTCAAAATGGTGAAATTCATAATCATTATCTTGGGCATAATATGCAAAATGAATTAATATATTTGCTTAAAAATAATTTTATTAAAAGAATCAAACAATTCCACAAGCATTACTAGAAATATATCTTATTGCTACAGAGTTAATCCACCAAGAATCTGACGTTAGTTCCACGAGCATTATTTATGAAACTATCATCACAATTTACTCATTATCTTATGTTTTTTTCTTACTAAGACACTGTAATTTGTGATGCCTATTCTTTTCACATTTAAAACAATTTTCAAATTGTTTACTTTGCCTCTTTTTCAACCATTTATTTTTCTTGGACTGTTTTTGCTTCATCTTGCTCTGTGGAGAACGTGTGTTTTGAGCCACCATAAGGTTCGATGATCCATTCTCTCTCTTCCTCATTTTCATCATTTCTTCCTCAAGTACCAAAAGTACTAGGAGTGAAGTCATGGTTATTTCATTTTCACTATGTGTTAAGAAAGTAACAATGTGTTCTCAAGATAAAGGAAGACTATTAAGTATGGTTGTAAGTTGCATTTTATCAGTAAGAGGATGATCAGTATCAAATAATTAATTTGCAATCAATTCTATTTCTAGTACACAATCAATTACACTTTCATTCACTTGCATGCAAGTTTTGTTATACTTATCCAATAATAATTGTATATAAGTATCCGATCTTAATCGATACTTGCTTTCAACTGCATCCATGATTTCCGTTGCAATTTCATAGTCTTCGAAAATAAGAATATTCTCATCATCCATGCAATGTAAAATCAAAATTCTTGCCCAAGCATTGTATTCTTTTCATTTATCTATGGTTCTTTTGCTGCTTCCACTTCCACTTTGGTCATTTTCGATATATTCATATGACTTTGGTATTATTAATGTATATAAGGTCTTTTTACGGGTTAGAAGAAAATTTATATGCCTTTTCCATGCCAGTAAATTTATTCCAGTTAATTTTTCAATTCCCAGAAATCAATACTTTTATTCGGTGCCATTAATAACAAAACCTTAATATCAATAACAAAATGTAGAAATTATAATAGATGTGTGCTATTATAGTATTTGAAACATTGTTTTCAATTTCATACAGTACCAGTCGGTACGGCCGAAATTTTCCGTACTGGCCACTGGGCCGGTACAGGTACCATATATGTTTCGTACCGGCCCAAATGACTGGTACCGGCCCAAATGACCGGTACCGGCCTCAATTTCGGCTAGTATCGGCCGATATTTCGGCCTTCAGTTTTTTTTTTTCATTTTTTCAAACTATAAGCTTATTTTTTTTACCCTCAATTCAGACTAGACTATTTATAATTTATATATATTTGTATTTATATATAATTTATTCATATATAAGTTATTATTTTAGAATATAATTTATATATATTTATATATATAATTTATTCATATATCGACTATCCCGAAACGGTACCGGTACCGAAATATTTCGTTCTAGTACCTTGACTGGTACGGTTTCTGGTACGATATTCAAAACATTGATTTGAAATGTAGTAGTTCAAACTGTAAAAATTAAATAATTGCAACTTAATCAATAAAATTAATAATAGTAGCTCTTGCACTTGATCTAACATGGTTGACAAGAAATTCTTCTATTATATCTCAAATAAGGAGGGTATTGAAAGTGGTGCCTTGATCGAATATTGTTTTGAAGTCCCCTCATACTTTCTCTCATTTCAAGAACTTTTTTATAATCATTCCAAGCAACGTGTGCTCTATTAAAATTAGGTACAAAACCAGGGATGCAATGGTTTTTTAACATACCAAATTGGGCTTGAAATGGCTTAAAACGATAACAAAAAAAACACCAAAATCAGTTCAAATCAAGTTGAGCGGTTCGAACCCAGGTGAAGTGCAGTTAACTAGTTTCTGGCGAGATGAACGGCTCAGTATGCGACTTGCTTCTCAGTTTGCCTTGCGGGTTGAGGTCTGGGTCAGATATGGGTCAAGCGGATATCCGCAGGTCAAAAGCTTGGCCCTTTTCCTCTGGGCTTGGGTCCAATTCTTTATAAGCTTGTGAGCCTCAACTGAGTGGGCTGGAATGAGAGTTCATTTGTGGTTTCTTTGATGCCACTTGGGTCCAAAAGGAACGATGTCGGTTGATGTTGTATGAGCTTTGTCCAAAATGTTATTGTGTTGGTTTTTACACGCAACCTCTAATTTCCTCCGAATGATGTCGTATGTGGCCTTGTGCAAGATGACGTCGTTTTCAATCAGAGTATGAATAATAGACGCAGGCAAAAAGAAGTTTTTGTTTTAATTAGGATTCTTTTCAACTGGCTGAATGACAATGTTGTTTAGTACAAGATTGTTTGAATTCTTATAACCGTTGGTTGAAATGGCACCATTTTGACTAACAATGTCAACCACCACCCCTTGGAAGTCGTGACTGAAAATTTCAAATTCTCTCACTCTTCCCACATTTTGGACAATGATGATACAACAAATGATGAGTCATCGACACTCTAGAAGCTCGGCGGTGGTGAAACACTACAGTGACCGGCCATGAAATTTTATAGAATTTCTTAGTTCACCTCTGTTTTGGACATTGCATGTTTGTCCCTCTGACTAAAAACTCTCTAGTAATTTTCCTCAAAATGGTACTTGGTAACCAAAATTTTTAAATTTCCAGTGTACTTGAGCCCTCCCTTAGTGATTTGAAAAAGCTTTTGAGATGCATCCTTCTTTAAGTGATTGTAATATGTAAGTGTGGTTACAAACCAAACATTGTCTATTGAAGGTTTTTTTTATGCGAGAAGCCAACCCCTTTGTCATTGACAATGCTCTTGATACCATTTTTGGATCATGGTTAAATTTGGTGAGAATGTCGTCACGAGTTGGTGTTGGACAGAGGGTTGAAAGTAGTGTAATTGTTACACATTTGGCCTCTATTTATAGATCTATAAGCAATGCTTGGCAAGAGGCACAACTATTAGATTAAACTGAACAATTGTGTTTTTTGACACTCCCTCAACCGACGCCCCAATGGAAAACCATCACCATGAGTAGGGTGCACACTGTTTTGTATTGTCACCCTTGTTCATTTACTGACCTAGCCTTGGAGTTAATTTGTAGATCATATATAGTGTGTACAGACTTGAAATGTACAAGTTATACTAACAAGGCACCATTTAATCTCTATTTATGACAATAACGACACCCTTCCATTAAAGGATACAATATTGCATACACATTGCCAAAGGGTAACATTTGGGAATTAGCAAAAGAAACACAAGGTGAATTGATAAATTCATCACCCAAAGCAACAAACAAGAGTATATGTCACTGATCTCAACATGACTTTTAAGTCTCGTTTGGATAGTGAAATGTGATAATATGATGAAAATTGAAAGTTGAATAAAATATTGTTAGAATATTATTTTTTAATATTATTATTATTTTAGAATTTGAAAAAGTTGAATTGTCTATTATATTTTGTGTGGAAATTTAAAAAAGTTATAATAATGAGATGAGATGAGATGAAACCGTTTCTGTATCCAAACGGGATGATCTTAATATAAACAAGAAAAATGATTCACTTACAACTATTTTATAATTAGTTCACAACTCCAACTTAAATGAATGGTACTTTTGTAATAATATTGAGGTTTATTTTTAATGGAGTGGCGCGATTGTATTGACTGGTTGAAAATAAGTTATAAAAGAATTATAAGTGTATCATTACTCTATAAATAAACATCTTCTTAAGGGAGTTCTCTTTCAAAAAAAGCTATACCTTGGTCATGATCTTCATCTCTTCTTGACCTTGAAATAAAGAGAAAATACATAACCATATAATTCGTATATTTTTACAGTAGAATCTCACCAGTCTATAAATCTGTGAATGTAGGCTTTATTGCCGAACTAAGCAAACTCATGCCTTATTTATTTTATTCTATTTCCCTCACTTTTTTTAATAATGTTACGAGTGTGCATTTCCATCATTGGCATCATCTCCAAGCCATCTAACCAAGTACTGTTGATCGCCGCATCCAGAAATCTGGCAACGAGAATAATAATATCTTTAACTTGGTGATCAGTAGTTTGACAAGATTGTTCAAGCCTTACAAGTGCAGTACTGCAATGCAATATTCTTTCATTGGAATAGCTCCATCCATCGTGATATAAACTTATGAGTCAGAGGCAAATTATAATGGGAGAAGAAGATCGTCAGTAGTTGGGGACACCAGAAAAGCATGCACTACAAGAAAAATGGCATTTTTTGGCGTAAAAAATCGCTGCAAATAACACTCAAAATCGTCGAAAATAAGGTCTAATTTTTTTTCAATGATTTTAAAATCGCTGCAAAATGTCACTTTTGCAATTGCAGCGATTAACAAACCGTCGAAACAAGTTTTTTTAATATGCCGACAAATTTTTTCGTTGCAAAAAATGAAAAATTGCTGCAAAAGACCAATTTAGTATTTGTGGCGAATATATCCGTCACAAAAAGTTAAAAAATCGTCGCAAAAGACCAGTTTCAAAATTTTTTATAAAAAGATCGCGACGATGTAAAAATCGTCGCAATTAAAGGTTTTATGCGGTGGCTTTATGCGGCGATTTTATTTTCAACGGACATAAAATCGCCGCAAAATGCCTTATTTCTTGTAACGATGATTGGTGGCCCCCCCGGAAGAATAGGGCTGCACAAAAATTGTGTCAACCAGCTATAAATTGTGTTGAAGAACATGTTAATGCATGGAGAGAGGCATAGCTTTTTGTTGCAGATAGCTACATGGGGATTAATACTCAGATTCTCACAAATTATTTGTACTCTCGTTTTATGTTTTTACGGTGACAACCAGATCTCATAAAAATAAACATGTAAATTGATATTACTTTATATGATGATACATTGTATTTACTTTATAATAAAAATAGTTTTACAATCTAATTAACGTACCACATTAAAGTCACGTCAGTTTATGAATTTATTTTTATTGAATTTTTTGTGAAAAATATTATATTATATCACCGATTTTTCATCAATTTATTGGGTTATAATTAGATGGAATATGATATTTATCAATATTTTAGAGTTCAATGATGGAAAATGTTAACGGGGGGGGGGAGAAGTATCTGACCCATTCATATTGCTGTGAAATTGTGGTTTAAACTTCAAAACTTCGAAAGGGAGTGAATTGGTGGGTGGTTGACTTTTAACCCTCTAAAGTTGGTAATCACTAATCATCATTTTCCTTCGTCTTGGGGATGGCCAACCACTCTCTTGAAATTCTGGATTCCAAAAGAGGTTCACAGACTAGACATTTTCAAGAATAATAAAAATATATATATATATATATAATATATA
This sequence comes from Juglans mandshurica, assembly GCA_022457165.1. Lineage (NCBI taxonomy): Eukaryota > Viridiplantae > Streptophyta > Magnoliopsida > Fagales > Juglandaceae > Juglans > Juglans mandshurica. Next base: position 24,838,161 of record CM039625.1, on the reverse strand, counting down.
TATATTGGGATGGCCAGTATCGTCCAATCAGGTTAGGTCAGAAATGGTGGCCCTTCTCTGTTTTCCACGTGGCATGATAGTCTTCATGGTCTAGCCGACAAGAGCCTCTCATTTTGCACAGAAAAGCTATTCAAACTCCTTTCCCACTTCCGAAAGACATGCATGCACGGAGACTCAAGGCAGAGAGAGAGATGAATTTTGGGTTCAACCTGTTTTTGGAGCTTGTGTAAGCACACGCAACGATGATGGATCTTTGTCTTAAGAGGGTTTTGTTTTTTAAAATGGGCATGCAATGTGAGTTATGAATAATTATAAAGAAATACTCTAGTCATAAAGTGATTACATAAAAAATTGATGTAACTTAATATAGTTTGTCAGATTGTAAAGTTACTTTTATTATAAAACAGATCTAACAAATCATATTAAGCTACGTCAGTTTGTAAAATTATTTTTATATAATTTCTTTATAATTGTAGCCCTCTTCCTAACTATATAATGTAGGGTTTTTGAAAACAAAATGAATAAACACAATTGGTTAGACCGAAAATGATACACCTATAATCTTTTAATATAACTATAATTTAAATAAGAAATATTTTTTTATAAAATAATTTATAAAAGTAATATCATTTTTCATAAATATTATTATACAGCTTGTGATATTGCATGAAAGTTTTAAACTAAGTCATTTTATTTGTAAATTGGAGCCTTCCATCCTGAATTATAAATATAATTTGATCTACAATAGAATTTAATTTAAGTTGTTATTCAAATCAAATCGTGTCATATTGGTGGTATGGATAATATATATATATATATATATATATATATATATATATATATATATATATATATGTCCTTTACACCACCTTGAAAATATAATTTTCCAGATTAACCACTAACCCAAAAAACAAAAATACAAAAATAAAATAACTTAATATGTTTCAGGATTATGACTATTAATATCAATTATCATTAGTTTTTGAAGGTATTGATGAATAATCTCACATTACTTGTAGACAATGTCTTAGGCATGTTTATAAAAAATTAGTAATCCTGATCTCTTGTTGAAATGATTTTATGAGATGAGTTAGATCCATGAATTTTTTCATGGTCGTATCAGAGCCTGTCACAAGACGAATGAGAATTCATACTACTTATCACGTGACAAGGATCAGGAAAAATACTGGCCTACACGTGAGGAGGGTGTTGAGAAATAATCTCATATTGTCAGTGGACAAGGTCTTAGATATGTTTATAAGGAATGAACAATCATCTCTTGTTGAACCAGTTTTATGATACGAGTTAGGTCATAAATAATTTTTTGGGAAGAAATTAACTTTTGATCATAGAAAACGATTTATGAATACGTAATATTTAAATCATGATGTAAACCAAAACAAAGCCAAGAATTAAAGAAACATATAATTAATAAATAAGTGGGAAAAAAAACAAATTAAGACAAAATAACAGAGTAGGAAGGAGTCTAATTGAAGCAAGTGTTTTCTCCCATGCAAACATATAGCGTGTTCCAACATACTTATAGGCTTGTGCACTTTCATTTTATATTAATTTTTCACTGTTTTTCTTTTATTGGTACACAATTCCAAAGAATTGCTTTAATTGTGATTGTATGGTCAAACCGATTCACATATCATCATATGCTTTGAAGATATATATATATATATATATATATATATATATTTATATATATAAGCCAGATCATGAATTCTTGATTTCTTTCTTGAATATCTATGAGTTATTTTTTTTATTTTTTAACTTTCAATTTTCCTGGTGAAAATTAGTAGTGTGCATTTGAAGTAATTCGACCAGACTGGTACGTTGAGCAAAGAATAAATCCTGCCAACTGTTTCATTGGCTAGTCATGCCATGCATCATGTAACGTAAACTTGGATGAAACAATATTAAATTATTAATTATCCTACCTTTGGTTTTTGATAATTGAGATGTTTTATTTAATTTAATATTGTAATAATATATATGTGCCAAAAATAATTTTATTTTGATGTAAATATCAGTCGTGTACTAATTGAGTTTTAAAAAGATTAAAGAAATACCTTTCTATGTTGACCGGCGTGGGAGACAGACTTCCATATTAGTGGTATGTTTAAGAAAAGAGAAATTATTTATATCAGTCTACTGTTGAGGACAATCACAGTGTATGGAGAGTGCCGACTGATGTATAGTCGGGCTCTTAAGAAAAATGCTACATAGACCGATAAAATGATCGATTGTGTGTGTGTTTTTTTTTACTTAATAGTTAAAGAAATTATTATTATTGAATTGAAATTTTTTTATTTTTCAAAAATATTTAAAAATATTTTCAAAAAATGATTGAAAGAAAAATAAAAAAATATATTCACACTTATCGGTACAATTTAAGGCACCATTCTCGATCCTCTAGCATTGTCCTATGTTTAATATATCAATAAACAAACTATAAATGGTTGATTTTGGTCTTACTTGCTTGCTTACTCATTTCACATTTATTTTTCTATGGGTGGCTCTATATTCACCGCTTTGGAGTTGGGAGCTGCTTTTAGTTATATTATCATTTTTTTTACATATATTTTTTAATATTTAAAAATAATAATAAAAAAAATATTATTTAAAAATATTTCCTTAATTTTTAGGTAGAAAAATTAGAAAATAAAATAAAATATCAGAGTGGTAACTCCAAACGGTAAAAATAAGTAGTAATAGTAGCATTTTTCATTATTTATTGCTTACTACTTTCGCAAGTTATAATGTCCTGTTTTAGACATACATTGCTCATCTATTTCTTCTTCTTCTTCTTGGGTCATACCAATATATAATTCAAGGTTTGACAATCTGCATTTAATGTTTCCCTGTTCCTTGAACGCAAAGGAAGTTTCATTGAAAGAATAATATGCTCGACAACTCCCACCCCCTCTCCGCATCTCCTGGATAAAACTCTCTCTCTCTCTCTCTCTAATATAGTAATACCAGAGTCTCATGGAAGCAAGCACTCTCCCATGTCAACCTTCTGCAACGTTTCTTATGCTAATACCCTAGCAAATTCAAGCTGTCAAAGCTCCCAAAACCCTCTTTCCTCCTTTGAAAACACCCACTTTTTTTTCTCAGTTTTTCCCTTCAAATTCTCTCTCTCCATGCTCTCCTTTCTGATCTCCTCCTCCCCCATGCACCATGGCTTCAAGGCTTTCTCATGTATTAATTAGTCTCCTTCTTTGGCTCTCTCTTCTCCTTCTTTTTTTCTCTCATGGCGGCCGGTTCTTCAGTTTCTATAGTACCAAGAACATCAGAAGCATCCAAAACCACCACATGTCCATCTCTCAACACACCTTGATCAGCAACAGGAAAGTATTGGCCGGAAAAATCGACTTCAAAGCGTACCGCCGGCATCGGCATCAGCATCAGCGGCATCACCCCAGCGGCCGGGGTCATGTACCTGTGCAGCCTGGACCGGCTGCCGGAAGTGAGATTGACCCACGCTACGGTGTTGAGAAGCGTCTTGTCCCTACTGGTCCAAATCCGTTGCACCATTAATAAGGTTTTTCACATATATATGCTTGATCTTGTTGTAATCTTCTTAATTACTATTCAAAAAAGAAGAAAAAGAAGAAGTTAGTGATCAGAGAACTTCTGAAATTACTTGTATCATTTTGTAAGATTTTCACACCTCTTTAGAAACTGAGAAGCCCTTCTAGCCTCATACTCAGCTCCTTTAATTCATTGATCTCCATTCAAATGGATAAAAACGTACAAAGATATATGTCTGTATCATATATATATATGTTTGTCAAGTAATTTATTTTATGTTGCTAATTAAGAATATCGTATAATTTATGTTTGTTTTACAGCAATCCAAAAAAAAAAAAAGTGTTTGATTAATTCTGTTTGCGCGCGCATCATATTCAGTTTAGTGGACATCAAAACCCAAGCAGCTGATCATGAAACAGATTGATTCTGCCAATAGTATATATACCTACTCTCATCTGTTTCTGATATGAAAGAAAGAAATTAACCAGATCAGTGACTGAGACGTCTCCACGGCCGTCATAGGAAGAGGAAATTAAGTAGCCTATATACATAGACATTTTCGGATTGTGGTTAGTTACGAAAGTAACTTTAGAAAGATATTTAAGTAGTTTTTATGTTGAATTTTGTTATCTTAGTTTTCCTTGATTAGACATAATTTCAGCGACTTTCTATTTAAGTGGTTCACTTTATAGAATCATCTAAAATATCATGTCATGTTAGTTGTTGTTATTGTGACTGATTACGTTGAGGATGAATAGTAGTCGTACGTATAACAGTTGAACCTTTTTAGTGTGGAGTTTGGTTTTTTTGCTCTAAATCCGATCAACCCATTAATCACTGTATTAAGGTTTACTTATATCTTATATTATATCCTTGTACAACCGCGCGCCATACTCTTTTGTCATCGTCTGAAATAGAACTCTCTGCGACTCTTTGGACGTAAGCATACGTTATCGAACCACGTAAATTTTGTATCGTGTGTGATCGATTTTACATTTTTTTTCTTGTTCGTAACAATATAATGTAGCAAGGCAGGGATGCAAAAGAGTTGACTTAGGTATACATGCATAAATATGTATTGTAACATTATATATAATTAGGTAAAGATTGATCAGGAAGATCCTAACTAATCAGAATATTGTCTGATTCAACAGTATCAATATTTTAGAGAGGAACGGCCAATTGGGGTTGATTACAATATTCTCTACATAGGATCCTTATAAAGTGGGGAGGTTTCTTGTATTCTAACCCAAAGTGCTTAACATGATGTTTTTCAACGTGCAAGGTCAACCCCCCCATATATAGGTTTGTCGTGGTGAGGACCCTTTCCATTCTTTTTGAGCTTCACGGGCTAGCTTTCAGCTGATTTCAACACAGAGTTGGTACTAATTAGTTCTAAAAGGTTAAACTACTTCATTTACTTTGTGTTTTGTTTTAGCTAACCCAATGCATTGCCGCATGTACGCACACAGAATTCATTTGTTGTGTGAATGTCCAATCAGTACCACTATTATTTGTTTATAATGTTTGGATGATGATATTGCTTTTGTGTGAAACTGTGACTCAGCTTTGTCAAGGTTGACATTTGGGTATGTTAGTGGCAACACCACTTGCTCTTGGAGGATTCTCTTGTTTAGGCCATGATTGTGAGAGATTAATGTACCAATACAAGTTTTTCTTTCTTTCTTTCTTTTTTTTTTCCCTTTTTTTAGTGAGAATTATATGGGTCATCTCTATAAATCAATCAAAGAGATAATTAGCTACTTTTGGGTAATAAGATGAGATGAGAAATTCTAAAAATTTCTCACAATCTCCCAAATATCACTCAAACACAAAACATTTTTCAATTTCAAATTTTTAACTTTTTCAACTAATCATTACTTAATCATTACAACTTTTATAAACAATTTTTCATCTAATCAAATTGTATTCAAATAATTTTTTAACTTTATAATATTTTTATTCAACTTTTTCTCCCTCCTTTCACATAATACAATAAAATATTTTAATTCAAATAATTTCCCTATTATTCACATAATTATGAGATCATACTCTTCTAACTCGTTTGTTTTCACAATTCCTCTCAACTTATTTCATCTTATATCATCTCATTTAATCATCGTAACTTTTCTAAATTTTCGCACAAAATAAAATAAATAATTCAACATTTTTAAATCACAAAATATAAATAATTTTTAAAATATATATTATAACTGTTAACGTCGTGTTCCACACACCTTTGGGCCAAACTCCGACAATTCAGGTATTCAGAAATGGGCCTTGCAAAAGTTGGAGAGTAGTGCAACTAGGAGAGGGCGGTCTCGGGGCTGAGGAACCTCTGATGCCAAAGTTAGTAAATATTCTTGAAAGTTTGTAAATAAATAAAGGAGTCTAGGGATCCGAGAGCTTCTTCGTACCTGGAGCTGGCTATTTATACCGTGGGTTGGGGGTGCAAGTCGTCTTGTCTCCACAAAGTCCGTGCCTCCCTTTCTATTTCTATTGTTAGACCTTCTCATATTTATTCTTTTTTGAAAAAGAATGTGGTGCTTGCGAACTTTATGACAAAATATGTTAAAATATGATGGGAACTTTTTGAATTCTAATGATTTGTTTGAGAAAAATGCATAAATTCAAGGGACTTGAATAATAATTTTTCTTTATAAATCACTAATTTTACCAATATGAGAGAGCTTTCTAGTTGCTAAACCAATTGAACATACACAAACAAAAAGCACTACAAATATATTGTACAAACTCACAAACTGTCTGAATATTATACAAACTAATACATATCAAATTATGGTTGTCTTCATACATCATTCTTTGAGTAGCTATTCATTTTTCACCTTTCTATCATGAGTAGATGAAATGCTATACCGAATTCGATTGTTCATTCAAAGAATGGGTCATGACCCCAACTAGTAAAAGCCATCTTCCAAAGATTCACAACTTCCAAAAAGAGTAGTAAAACTAATGCATAATCCACCACTTTACCTAACACTTGACTTCAAGACTTTTATAATCCATTCCAATTTCAACTTAGCAAAACGGAGTAAATGTCGATATATGGCATAACCATAAATATCATCTCAATTGAGGAAATTTACAAATACAATTAAACTAAAATATTAATATAATTTGAGATTCTTCACTTATAATTCCCTCAATCCTCGTCCCCATTGTTCCCTTCCTCTTCTTCATCTTCCTCTTCATCATTCTCATCTTCTTCATCTTTCTTTTCCTCTTCATTCTTTATTTGATTTTTTCCTAAAGCCTGAATATAAATTCAGATGAGGGTTCAAAAATTTCAAAATAAGGTTGATTCATATCAACTAAACATATGTGGGATACTCACATGTGCATGCATGAATGTGTTTGCTAGGTTTCGCAATTCAGTTAATTCGTTCCGCATTTTATCAAACTCTTCCTTGGATATACCATTTTCTTGCTTAGAAGCTTGTAGTGAATGTTGACAAGTTTGCACACCTATTTCAGGCCTAGTACCTTCAACTATTTCAGGATCAAACATAGGAAAAACGTCATGTAACATGATTATCATCCCACTAGAGCCTTAATTTATTAGCTCATTATTGTTTTAGGCATCAATAGCAAGGTAAGATAGCTCCCCTTTTCTCTCCCCATGAGCATGCCAAATGGTGTAATCTTGAGAAATTCCATAGCTAATCAAATGATCATATACTATGTTGGGCATGAACATCATACGTAATCCACATTTTCTATATGGGCAACAAATCGATAAATCTGTAGGACAATTCTCACATGCAAATTTCAAAAACTCATTGACACCATCGATATACTCTTTTGTATGTCGAGGCTTTTTTATCTAATTATTGTCCATAGCTTAACTATATTTGAAATATGAAAACAAAATTGAATGAGAATGCAAGATCATCAATAACTTAAAACATTGTATGGAAAATAATATTAAACTTTGAAAAGTAAAGCAAAATAAAACATAAATATGAGTATCAACGACGTCTATGTGAAAACAGAAACTTGGACGAGATGACCAACTTGATGGTGAGAAGAGAACTCGGCAAGATGCATATAGTAGCCCAAGGTGTGAACTTGTTAATTTAATCTAAAAGCATTATAACAAGTGCATACCATTAAAAGCACTCATTAGGCATATCTGAGAATTCTTTTTATTGGTTCTTCAATTTATTTTTTTAATTTTTTTCAACATGTTTCTAAGTTTTAAAATATTTTTAATAACTTCTAAGTTTTTGTTTTTACTGAAATGTGGCGTACCATGTGGCATGCCTCATCAGCGGTATTAACGATTCACTAATGGGTTTTAACAAATGAACAAATTTGATTGATCTTAAAACCATAGAGAGCAAACAATTCAATTAAAAAACACAAAATGGCTGCTATTATAATCGTCTAAAGTTCTTTAAGAGTAATGTTACATATAGTTATAGAGTGCATAAACGTCGTGCAGTACCTCTGAAAAATAGTGGAGTCTATTATTAAAAAATTAATTTTTTTTTCATGTGAGTCCCGTATTTATTTATTTTTTTCAAAATGACAACACTGCACTTGGCACTCCACAACTACATCTATCTTTTCTCTACTTATAAATACTGTTTCACGAAGGAAACTTGCTCACAAATTTACTCTCTTTGTATATGACATATTGCCCACTCATCTTTAGACTACTCTTTTGCAACCTGCCTAAAATATCATGCACTCATTAGGCATATCGCTTGCATTCAAAACTCACTTCAACTCATTTCATCTCATCATTATAACTTTTCTAAATTTTCATACAAAATATAATAAATAATTCAACTTTTTTTATACTATTTACAAACCATCTCAATCCATCTGATCAATTCATCTCTAAATCCAAACGACTGTGCAAGAGTTAATGCAAGTCAAGTTACAATGCAAGTGTAAAGTAGCGTTAAAAAATGGACACAAATCTTCATACTGGTTGGACAACAAGAACGATCAATAACCTCAAGTGATGATGGGTCAATAGGCCTATGCAATGTTAAATCATTTTTACCCCCACAAAATGACAAGTGGAAGATCCCTTGCAGATAAAATCAACCATACCAGAATAAGGAATAATTTGAACACAAGATACAACTAAATTTATATGCAACATGATGTTTTCCCGGGAAACCTAGTTCAGAAACCGAGTTAGAGAGTCTTACGTACGTGCCGCCGGAGGGGAAGGCTACGTGGGAAGAAATGAAAAAAAAAAAGAAGAAGAAGAAGAAGAAGAGAGTTTGGTAGAAGCCAGAGCCGAGGGAATTTTATCATAGAGTGTTTGCAAGGAAGAAATAGAAGTAATACCTGGCAGTCTCACGCCAACCTACAATGCTACTTTGCTAGGCCTTCTACCTATGATTCAAAAGTTAGGTTTATATTTTAATAAATCAGTACTTAGGAAAAATTTAAGAATCTTCTTTATTTTCTATAAGTAGTTTTGGACAAATAAATGGTTCTAATAAATTTGAGTGAATTACATTTCATACATTAAGGTTTAGTGGTCAAGTTTTATATATCTGTGTTATTTCAAGGTCTGTTTCTGCATTAATCTAACTATATTAATCTATTATTTAAAACTAGGAGTTAAGAGTTTGTTTAAGGTCTAGTGGTCAAGTTCTATATATTTGTTGTCGAAGATCTTAAGCGATTTCTTGATCATTCAATCTACTAGCATTAGCCTTGTATTCTGGTCAGGCGGCCACAATTTGAATGACAATATAATACCGTGTTGAAAAGTTTGTGTTGATAGTATGTTTATATCATTAACAATATTAGTATTACTAATACTATGGTGATTTATATATAGACTTAAAGTATATTACTAATATTAGTAATAGAGTGTTAGTATGGTATATTACTAGTATTATTAATTTATTAATATAATTATCAAAATGAATATATTGAGAATTTATTAAGCGATAAAATGTTATTAATATATTTTATTAATCATTACAACTTTTACAAACAATTTTTCATCTAATCAAATTATATTCAAATAATTTTTTAACTTTATAATATTTTTCTTTAATTTTTTATTCTCCTTTCACAAAATACAATAAAATAATTTAATTCAAATAATTTTATGAGATCATACTCTAAGTGTCAAAACGAGGTAGGATTTTCAAAAGAATATTTTAACAACCTTCGTTATTTTATGCTTTTCTCTTTGAATAATTATCATGTCTCATGGTCAATTAATTAGAATAATAACTCTAAAATGTGTAGTATAAAGAGGATAGTAAAGCAGGGACAAATCACTGATGTGATAGCTCTAGTATTTATTGCATGTGTGCGTATAGGAGTGAGCAATGGGTCACTTGGCCACCTGGCCTGCCCCACCCCACCAGGGTAAAAGTGTTAGGGACCTCGGTCAAGTCCCTAAACACTAGGTTCGCCACGCCAATGGTAGTCTCGAGTTGACTGAACCCTTGTTCCTCTCTTGCTTGGTTCACGATCAATGGTGGTCAATTGACCAATATGGTATGGTGATGTTAGGTGTTTAGGCTAGAAGAGTGATGGAATGATGGGAATTGGTCAAGGAAGTGTATGGCTAAAAATGTGGTAGAGGCGCACGACACTAATGTGTGCTAGGGTTGGCGCCACTTAGGGTTTGTGTTTAGGGTTTGGGAAAGTATGATGGTTGGCTAGGGTTTGGAAAATGATGGATATGTTGGGCGGCTAGGGTTAGCCGAATAGGATAGTGGTTTGAATTTAGGAAGGATTCCTAAATTCTTGGAATTCAAATGGAAAAGGATATGGCCGAATATGGTAGGGAATGGATCAATTAGGGTTCCTAAAATATAGGAACACTAATTATGGTAAGTATGACGGGCGGCTAGGTCAAGTCCAAATAAGGCAAGTGGTTGCCGAATTTGACTTGCTTGACTATATGGTATTTCGGCTAGGGCAACACAAGGGATCACTCAACTTATGGAAAGTTGACTAACACTTGTGTTGGTCGAAATCTAGGGTAAAACGGATTGGAAGAACACAAAGATGAAGAACCTCAAGAACAATGATGAACACTTAAGAACAAAGTGTAAAACACTAATGTACTTGAATGAACAATTAAACAATCAAACAAACAATCAAATCTTGATTCATGAATTGCACAAGAAATGGATAAACCTAATATATTGATAAATCAATTTGGGATTCACGAATTGCACCCAAATTGTCCAAGTGCATAAGCACCGAAATTATGATCTCTCAATAAGTAGTCTCTCACTAAGAGCTTTGCCAAAAAATGCTAAGGCAATTACATAATGTTCTATTTATAAGCAAAACAACTTGGAAACCCCCAATAGGTCCATTGAAATTAATTTAATAAAATAAATAAAATAAACAATAAGATAGTGGTCATGGACCAAGTCTAGCCGTGGCATGCATTGCCCTTGATGGGCTAGGATGGTGCATGGTGGTCTTGGGTTGGTCCATGGTCAAGTGGTGCGGCCATGGCTTGCTGATGGTGAGCATGGTCAGGTGGTACGGTCATGACCTGGGCTGGTGGCCTAGGCGTTGGCTGCAAGGCATGGACTGGAGCCATATGCTGGATGGCATGCCTGGTGGGCATGCCACTGGCCTTCTCTGCAAGGCACGGGCTGGAGCCGTGCGCTGGATGGCATGCCACTAACCTCACTGGCGTGCGGCATGAGAATGGCTTATGCGTGCGCGCACGCGCTGGCTGGGCTGGCTGGTCTGGCTGTGCCGCACTTGGGCGTGCGCAGGGCCACGCGGCCCATTAGAGTGCGCACTGGCCTGCGCACTGGCATGTGCGTGGGCGTGCGGCGCGTGGGCTGATGCCCACTAACCTCGCTGGCTGCGCGCGCGGGCTGACTTGCGCATGCGGCCTGTGCGCGCAGGCTGCCACCCACTAACCTCGCTAGCCCTCATGCTGGGCGTACCGTGAGGGCCTACGCGCGAGCCAAGGCATGCATGCATGCTGGGCGCCCCGTGCGTGACCCCCCACGAGCCAAGGCATGGTTGTGGGCTAGCCAAGGTGTCTTCCTCCACCATGACTAAGGCATGTGCGGCTTCCCTAGAGGCAACTTTACGTGGGGGTCTAACAAAAAGGCCAGCAACCTGGTCAGCTACCATGGATGAGTGGGCAGGTTAGGGTATTTTGAAAGGAAAATGTTAATTTGTCTCATAGTTTTGTCCTTTTATTTTAACTGTTCGTGTGTTTTATTTTTTATTTTTTTTATTTTTTATTTTTACTTAATGGGTAAGAAAGTGACTATTAGTAAATTTGTAAAATTTGTAAATATTTAAAGATATTTAAAAATGATTGAAAGAAAATGAAAATAAAGTACAATTTGCACTAGGGACACGCTCAGTGGTAGGACAGGTGATAAGAGACCACTAGAACAAAGGATGATAGAAGGAAATGTAAAAAGAAAAAAATAAAAAATAAAAAGACAATAATCTAGATTTTCGAAGAAACTACTGCCTCCAAATTTGGGCGAAATGCCTTGTAATTTCTCTTCTGTATTTTCCTCTAGAGCATCCTCATTAGCTTGACCAAAGTCCAATGATAACTAAAATTTAGCTAATATGTGCCAAAAAACCACCTCATTGGATTAGGCATTACTATAAAATTTTAAACTTCAATTACAGTAATTCTTCAAATTTGTCGGTGAACAGTAGGTTAGCCAAATATTAAAATATTCAATTCTCACTCCTCTCACAAAATATGTAGGTATTTTTTGTAATTAAGAAATTTGGTTCGATTTATTATTATTAAATATACAATGTGATAAAAATGAATTAATTAGTTAATATTAATGATTACGGTAATTATAATGATAAGTTAATTATAATATAATTATTATTAATATTGAATATTGAATATTAATTTAATATTTAATAAATGTGATAAATATTAATTTAATTTAATTAGAATATAATTATCATTAACATTTAATTGGTAGAACTACAAAATGTGATAAAAATAAATTAAATAAAGAAATTATTAAATTAATAATATTTTATTATTATATAGAAAGTAAATAGATAATCCAATGTGGGGATTGGATTTAAATGAAATAGGTAAATATAAATTCATGTAATATTAACTAAATTTTGTAGATGTATTTGGTCAAGCCAATGAGGATGCGAAATTGACTACATTGCCCCTAACATGATAATGGGCTTGGTCATTAACCTAACTATAAGTAAGGTCCACAATGCACTATATGAGTTCATTAATAAAAATGCTCCACGAGCCCACATACGACTTGGCCCACAACGGAACACCTAATAGTTAACAACTAAAAACCAAGTAAAAGAACACACTTCCTTGTTCACTTCAGTTGCCAATCTTGAGGGTGTCTGAAACCCCACAACATCTGCCTCCGCCTCAAAAGATCTTGCACTCAAGGTTAGGAAATTGCCACAGCAAGTTCTAGGGGTGTAAGACTATTAGTTTGGATTGGAAAAACCGATTGGACCTGATCAATAGTCTTATTGGTCAGTCTCAGGATGTGATTTTTTTAGACTAGACTGGCCGGATTGAGACTGACTGAATGTACATATTTAAATATTATATATAATGCATTATTTTATATAGTAATTATATAAATTAATTATGTAATTTTTATCCAATAGATCACCATTGACTATATCTACAATGAAGTTATTTATTAACTATATATAAATTGTTAAAGAGATTACTTAATTTTAATTATATTAATTTAATTAATTTTTTATATTAACTTCTTTGTCAAAAAAAGAAAAAGAGGAAAAATATATTCATAGATCGAATTGGACCTAATGGACTGCTGACCGGACCGATAGCTAACAGTCTGGTCCCGAAAAAATGATGGATTGAAATTTTTATTTCATGACCTCTCCCGAACTGAACCGAACTAGACCGATTACACTCCGAGCCGCAACTGTTCAATTGATACCCAGGTGGAGTTCTCCTTGGGCTCACCTCTCCATTTCACCAACGCTCAAAAAGGGGTCTATTCGACACTGTAAGATGCACTTCGGCTCAACTCTGAGGGCCCTATGTGGGTCCAAGGGAGCTATAGCTGAGGAGCCCAGGCATCTCTTAAGACAGGCTACATCACCGATTCGCTACAAAACTTCAAAGGGGCCAAAGTACTGAGGAGAAAGTTTGGAGCTTAAACGACATGCCACAGTTTACTTCTTATGCTTTTGGAGCTTAAGGTATACCATGTCCTCCTCCTTAAACTCTCTCATCGTATACTTATCGTGTTGCGTGTAAATTCTTCTTTAATACAGCCAAAATTTCATCCCTTGATCTTAATTGTCTGTCTACCTTTGAGTTTTGTATTGTACCAATCATCTAGTGTCACATAATGGGATGATGAGAATTGGGATGATGAGTAGCATTATTCTTTTTTGTAACTGTTTATCGGATGCCCTTTAGGGGACAATGCATTTTCCACCCACCAACTAATTCGCATTTTGCAATATGCGCTCCAAAATTGACGCATTGTACCCTTCCAAGTACCATCAAATGCCAAATAGCACCCGTTCAAATCCCACCATTTAGATTGATAAAAAATGAGTGATGCCACACAATATTGTGGTCGGATCTCGACGGAGGGTGCACATTTCGCTCCAAAATTGACGCATTGTACCCTTCCAAGTACCATCAAATGCCAAATAGCACCCGTTCAAATCCCACCATTTAGATTGATAAAAAATGAGTGATGCCACACAATATTGTGGTCGGATCTCGACGGAGGGTGCACATTTCAACTTTTTGGTAGGTAGAGGACACAATGTGCCAAATTTGGTAGTGTATTTAGGGTGTATATTGGGAAATGCATATTGAGTTTCTGGTCCGAAATCATAGAAGTAATATAAAGATATTCATTACTGTCTTTATTGATGAAATTTTAATCTCATAAACTATGATGATCAGTTGGTATTATTCATAAACTTTTGAATTATTTCTTTTTCAAAATATAAGAGATGATTCGAGGATGGTGAAATGCGTTACATTTATAAAATATGATGAAATGGAAAGAAAATTAAGCAACTAACCTCTTGGTTTATGACCAACTTAGGGTTCCAAATTCATGGTATAGTTGATTAGAGGTTGGTCAATAGTAAGAGCTCATATGAAGAAAATGATCATCAAGGTTGACTAAATAAACCAAGCCAAATAGACATGACTTATGACCAACACAGTTGACCTAGAGAGGTTGTGCATGGATAATGGAAGGTTACCTACCACTTGGGAAACTACAGGTAGCCTTCTCACCTGCTGTACATGAAGTCTTAATTAGGCGAGCATGCAATTTGGTTGTAATACAACCATATGCATTTATTCAGTTTTATTCTTTCCTTTCTGAGTGATTAGTGGCCAAATCTGTAATCAAAACCTAACTCTGCTCATGGCCGACATAAAAGGAAAATGACCCAAAAAGTATCTTTTGGTGCATATGAAAGGAGAAGTATTAAAGGATTACATACAAATAATTCTATAAATTGGTGTGATGTGACGTGATGTGGTTCGTCAGATTATAAAGATCTAACGGATCAGATAAAACTATATCAGTTTATGGAATTACTTTTATGTAATTCGTTTGTGAATGTAACAGTACTCCTAAGAAAATGCTTCATTCTTTTATTTTCCTGGGCCATCAATTAATCATTTTGTAATAAGAACATGCTACTTTGCCGCCCAACTCTTATTGCTGGACGTGATCATTAGTTTATTCTGTTACATTCTTAAATATTTAGAAAAAAAAATACACAAATTTTGTAATAGTAAATTTTTTAAATATTAAATAAATAAATAAAAATAAAATGCACTAGCGGTCAAACTCAAGGAGCAAACTAGTTTTGGGTAATTTTATTTCTCTTCAAATTCAGCTTTATTTGTATTTGTGAGAGTAGCCTTGTTGCTGTTTAATTATCATATTGGGAGAGAGAAAACAAAAATAGTTTTGGAGAAAAAACTCAAAATAGGATTTCCTAGTTTTTCCTTTTAGAATTTAGAGTGAAAAATAGATAAACACGTCATTTGAGAAGAGTCGTACATTATTTATTGACAATTTATTATCGCTCGTGTAAGTTTTACAAGTAGTATTGAATATTAAAAAGAACGCTATTCATGCAACTATGCAAGTATCGTGGACTTTGTTAAGATATAAGATATAAGAACTCAAAGTTGGAAAATAGATTAATTTTGTTAAGAAAAATTTTACTCATCATACCTGCACGTCACACTTTTCTTATATTTTATTTATTTTTTTCTCTTATCAAATATGTGGTATATGGATGATGAGTAGAATAATTTAATTAATTTAAAAAAAATAAAAAAATATAATATATAATATATAAAGATGATGAATAGTAAAACTCGCTGAGTCTCAAAGTCAAGTTCTAGGATGGGGGGAAGACTTGGTCACAAGTCACACAAATTTGGCGGACCCAAGAAAAATGAGAAACACAAATTTCCAACCTATGACCACAGACCTTAACCCAACTTGCCCACTACCTTAAAAAATAAAAAATAAAAAAGTTTGATATTTAGGCATTAATATATATAAAGTAATGTTACATGCAGTTGTAAAATGTACAAACATCACGTAATTATTTTAAAAAAGAGTGAGATTTACTATTAAAAAATTAATTTTTTTTATATAAATCTTGTATTTTTTTTTAAAGAGATTGTACGACACTTATTTATTTCAGAATTGCATATATTATTTGTCAAAATATATATGTATATATATATATATATATACATGTACGTGTGTTTCATTTGTTGTTTTGTAGCAGAATATAAAAATAATAATAAAATAAAAGACGGAGAAAGACATTGACAAAGACTTGAGTCACGCCACCTCATGTTGATTCGACTGTCACTTCTTTATTTGGGGGCTCCACCTTTGAGTGCACGACACGTGGGAATCATGGATCTGCTGCTTCACTCCTTGATCATGTGAAACTGCGCTCACCACTCATGATTCTACTCTCGGCAACAGATTGCATTATTTAAGTACTATTAACATAACAATCTGATGTGTGTACATATGTATATTTGAGGTTAAATATTAAAATAGTATATAAGTTTGTATGAACTTTTTATTTCTGATATTTTAATATTGGTTATTTCAATTGTAAATCGTTAATACTTCGTTCAATGTGCCATTGACACGTGTTAAAAAATAAAAATATATTTTAAAAAATAGAATATATTTCAAAAATATAAGAAATTAAAAAAATATATACCGATCCCTCGGTCACTCCCAAGCATCGCATGGATTGCAAGACCTAGCAACCAGGAATGCTTAGGTCTCCGCTGACTGCTCAGGGCACAACCTACCTACATTGAGGCATCCGCATTACAAATCATCTACATGACATAATTTAATTTGAAAGATAAATTTTAAAACTTATAAGATTTACATTTTAAAAGTTATTTTTCAAATCAAATTATACATATGGTATAGAGATCTTAGAGCACTCCCAGTAGCTTTTTCATCTTATCCTTTAAAATACATTACCAAAATCTACTTTTTCTATTTTACATAATGACTATTACAATATATCATACATCAGTTTATCTATTTTTTCTTTATATCATTTAAATATTATATTTTATAATATTTTTTATTAATTTCTAATATTTTCTTTAACTATCAATAATATCCTCCTCTCTTTTGATATTTACAACATCTCCCCCATATTTATTTATCTTCCTCCTGACTTCTCCCTCTCCGAAAACTAGAAATCGCTACCTCCAAAAACCCAAAAACAGAAGCTGAAAAAATCTGAAACTCAACATCAACTACCTTCTGATTTGAACCCAACCCCACCACTTCACCTTCCTCCAATCCTCCAATCCACTAAAATCACCTTCAAATCCATACCCAATCCAACTCACTCCGCAGCATCACCAACTCTGTTTCCAACCAAAGCAAACCCCACCCTCATCTCACATTCCAAAACCCATCAAAACCAGTTTCATCGCAAACTCATTTCCAGCAATCCCTCAACTTCACAAATCCTTCATTTTGCATCTCATAAGTGAACTCTGGATGCGAAGGAAAAATTACCTAGAGGCCAGAACGCACTCAGATAAGAAAGAGCAACCGAACTTACAAATTTGAACTCGACGACGAGATTCTTGAATTGAAATTTGAAGCAAACTGAATGTGAGGTTGCTGGAATCGACGAGAACTGAGGAAGGGAAGATGGCGCCAAACATACAGAGGGGCTTTTGTGAAATAAGACGAACTTTGATGCAGATGAAAGAGTACAAAAAGACAGAGAAATTAATTAAAAAATGTTTACAATCGTGAATAGTGTCACGCTACATGTAGCGGTAATACAGTACCAAATTGTAAAATAGAAATGAAGTAGAGAATCAGTTGGATGTGTATTTTAAGCTAAATCCTTTAAATTTTACAGATGGATGGATTTTAGATAATCTATTGGGAGTGCTCTTAGAATATCGATATTTGAAAAAATATGTATAATATATTAGAGTAAAGTATGATTTTTCTTTGTAATTCTCAAGAAGCGGCCATCTCAAAATTGGGTTGACCATTGAAATTTAAGAAGGATGGGACCAAAGTTCCAAATCAAGTTGATTTCGAACTTAAATATCATCAAGTTTATTTTAATAAGTTATAGGTCCATCTCTTTCAGGAGAATACATGATATGATAGTTACATTGTTTTTTGTGGGGTCTTCTAATAGGGTTTCCAACTGTTTTAATTTATGAATGACAGAAATTCTTAACCATTGATTATTTATGAATGGCAGAAATTCATAACCTTTCTTGTGATTCTTTCCAATTATATATATATATATATATAATAATTATATAACATTAAAATATGAATAATGTTAAATACAGTCGTAGGGTGTGTAAGTTTTGCACAGTCCATTTGAAGAATACTAGGATTCATCATTAAAAAGTGAGTTTTTTCATGTTGATCTTAGATTTGACCGCTTTTTTCATAAGAATGGTACTTAACTTGTACAAATTGTTTTCCTTAAAATATCTATGTAAAACATATAAGTTGTGTTTAGACTAAAGAATTTGAATTTAGATATGTTTAGATTTTAAATACAAGATTTTAAAAGCATAAAAGCTTGTCTAAATTTGTTGCAAATCCAAGTGAGAATTTAATATATTATCCAAACATAGGATTTGGAGTTTAAAGATCAAAATATAAATCCTTGTCTCAAAATCCTATTGTCCAAACCAATCAAAAATTCTCCAATTGAAAAAATTAAGGCATCGTTTAGTTACGCAGTTCAGTTGAGATGAGATAAGATAAGATATTTTGTTGAAAGTTGAACAAAATATTATTATAATATTATTTTTATTTTGGGATTTGAAAAAATTGAATTGCTTATTATATTTTGTGTGAAAGTTTAAAAAAATTATAATGATTATATGAGATGAGATAATTTAATTTTGTATAACTAAATCCGTCCTAAATTCTTATTTCTCGTTAGAGATGATATCGACTCTCAAGATGGCATGAGACTTTCAAAGTATTTTCTGGAGGTGCATATTATTTTCTGTAAGGATGCAGCACACTATAAATGCTCCAAGTTTTCTTCCATCAAAACCTTCTTCAATTGAAAAACAAATAAATAAATAAAAACAGAGTAGAAGAAGTCAACTACACGATTTGGGAGCCACCGGCTATCACCGGTCACCTAAGCCCAATCGTCAGCTATAAGCCTATATATACACTCCATTTTCGTTTCACTCCTGAACAGAGGATTTATAGTAAGAAACCTTCCCCGCCCATATCTATTATCCGATAGATATTCCGACCAAAAACATGCTAAAAACACCAGAACATGGCTCCGGCTCGTCGAAGCCGAAACCAGCAAGCTTGTTCATCTCCATGTCCGCTTTCATGGCTCTATGCGCCGAGAGAGCTGGCCGAGTCTCCCGCAAGCTCAAAGCCAAGAAGACAAGGAGGATGACGACCAGGACCGCTCACGCTCAGAAAACGGAGCAACATACGTCCCCGACGTTAACTTCCCGTCCGAAGCAGCTCCTGTCCACCATCAGCAACAAGGCGATCAGGTTCATGCACCCGAAAAAGGTCGGTGAGGAAGGAACTGACGCTGGCCGGACCGATCAACCGGAGGAGTGGGGCGACGGTGGGGTGTGGCAAAAGACGATCTTGATGGGCGACAAGTGTGAGCCGTTAGATTTCTCAGGCGTAATTTATTACGATAGTTACGGACATCAGCTGAACGAAGTGCCTCCAAGGTCGCCACGTGCGAGTCCTCTACCCGGGTATCTCACCCGTGCCGGGAAATCGGAGCTTTGACTAGTGTAACCGCGGGGAGATTTCAACGTTCCGTGTTTTCTTAGGCTTTATAGTAGTTTATACACTTCCGCATAGGTCGTGTTGCGATTTTAGTGGTTGGGGGAAATAATAGGATTGAGGGCCCTCGGTGGACGAAGTCATTCATTTTGGAAAGAAATTAGCTCCTTTTTTTTTTAAAGGGTTTGGGATGTTTATAATTTGTATGTAGAAAGAATTTAAGTGCACCTATAGAGATAAATGGATGTCTTTGCCTTTGTGTGTTCTTGATTTTAATTTAGCTAAATTTATTTTTGGAAGTTTTGTTTGGGTCCAATTTCTTTAGAATTTTGACCTTTTGATTTAGAAAAAAAAAGTGAAATAAATAATAAAAAAGATTTTCTTTTTTTGGTTGAAAAAAAAGTAGATTTTTAGGAAAATCATGACAATTAATTGAGATTAGTGTCTTATAAGCGAATATATTTAATGAATGTATGTGTATGAGGATCCCCCCCGCGCGCCCCCGCACACAAAGCCCATTAGATTTCGGCCCAATACCCAACTAAAAGGCCACAAGGACCGCATAGGGGGCAAAGTATCTACCAGGAAAATGAGTTGAATAATCAATAGGACAGGTCAGCCTGATGACCCACAGCCACATTCAGGACATAGAAACTTGCATTGGGCACAACGGAAAATGCAAAAGGCCCTTGATCCATTGATGTCAAATCATCTATGGCTCACAAGGGATAAACTCAAGGCTAGAAAATCACGCTGCATTAATGGCACTAGGGGTGTAAATTTGAATCGAAAAACTGGACTGGACCGGTTTTGAACCGGTCCGGTCCGGTCTGGGACCGGTTCTTGTAATCGTAAAACCGGCCGGATCCCCTCCGATCCTGATTCCATGGTTTCCAAGACCGGACCGATTGGAAAAAAATTAATATTTTATATATATAAAAGTTTTATACAAAATATTTTTTATATATAAGTTTTATATATAATATATAATTATATATGAAATAATTTCATATTATAATTTATAAATTATAACATAAAATGTTAATCTTAAATATGAAGATTTGTAATTTGTTTGATTATACGTTATTAATATAATTATATATAAGATAATGTTATTATAATTTATAAAATAAAAGTTTAATCTTAAATATGAAAATTTAATTTATCATATGCTTTAAGCATAAAATATATATTTAAATTATTAATAACATTTTATTTATAGCTATATTAATATATAACTAATTATACTGATATATTATATATAGCTAAATAGTCACTATACTAAATAATCACATATAAAATAATGATATAGTAATTAGTTAATTCTAATTACTAATAATAAATTACTATACTAATACTATCACTATAATACTATCAATAATATAGTTATAATAAATTAAACTCACTATAACAATTAACAAATACTAATATAACAATTAACAAACTCACTATAGCTATAGTTATACTTATAGTCTAATATAAATTATAGTTATACTTATATTATATAGCTATACTAATATATAGCTATAGTAATAGTATAATATTAATACTATTATATAGTTTAACTAATACTAATAATCTAATATAGACTATAGTCATACTTATACTAATATAGTTATACTAAATCACTATATAACTAATACTAATATATATATTAATACTGATAGTTTAATATAAACTATAGTTATACTTATGCTAATATAGTTATACTAAATCACTATAACAAAATATATATAACTATATATTAATATCACTATATATATTATATATATGATTAATATATATATATATATATATAATATACTATACTATACATTATATATTACGCATATAGACTAAATTTTAGTCTCAAAGGCCAAACGACGTCGTTTAATGGGACTGTATATATTACGGTTACATACCCCCTCCCCCCTAAAAACGTCATGAGAGGTGACCATAAGCTTGAATAATTGGGTGAATAGAATCTGTATTTAATCCTTTAAAAATATGCAAAAACCAACTTTCCCATTTTGTTAGTGCTGTCGACCATATTTATATTATATTATCCAAGCCTACAATTGCTTAAGATACACGAAATTGGGCAATATGGTCTGTTGAATGATTCAATTGGGTGTGTATTTTCTGAATTTTCTTAAGGTAAGAGATGATCGTATGTTTGAATGAAAATTCAAGTGAAGAAAAGGACTCGGTTTCAAAGAGAGAGTACCGTCAAGTTACTTCAATTTTCCATATTCAATTCAAGGAGTTTCCATTGGATGATTCGAGAGAAGTTGGTCTTGGTCATAGACAGTTGTCGTCTAGAATTCGATTCTCCATCTCTTATGATATGTAATAATTAAAAGAGTAATGTTAGATACAAGTCTCAAATAGATAAGCCCTATACAAATTTTTTGTAAAATAATATGTTCCACTAATAAATAATAGTTTTTTTTAAATATTTTTTTAAGGTAGGGTCTACTTTTTTACAAGTGCTTATATGAGGCTTGTCTATTTGAGGTTTGTACAAATCATTTCTCTAATTAAAAATAACGTAAAAAAGTAATGATACGACAACACGTACAAGGTTCGAAGTAGGGGTGCTATCCGCCCCTGCAGGGTGGGGCCACCCCTTCCCTGCCCCTGCCCCTGCATGGGCAGGAGTGGGGAATTTTTCCCCTTACCCCGCCCTCGTCCATTCGTGGGCGGAGTACCCCGTCCGCTTGTCGGGGTGCAAGGGTGGGCTTCCATCTGTCCGCCCTCCTACTGGGCCTTTGGCTCAGCTCAGTTATTTGGGTCCTAAATGGCCCAAAATCTATTTTTGAGCCACTTTGGACCCCATAATTTAATTAATATATATATATATTTAAAAATTGAAAAAAAAAATATATATATATAGATAGAACTATTAACTATATATTAAGTTTAACTATTAACTAATTAAGTAATAATCATTACTAAGGCCCTAAACTATTATAATTTACAATTATACAAATTAAGAAAACTATTAAACTATTAAAGTATTATAAACTCATCTAAAAATATTAAATATTACAAATTATACTATTAACTATTGTAGCAACATTACAATTAATTGTAAATTAACAAAATCATAACTTTTCAATTTGATCAATTTGGGGTGGCGCCGTGGCGGTGAGTTCACGGACTGGTGAGTTGTGTCGACTGTTGTGAGACTGAAAATCAATATCATAAAAGTTAATAAGTTATAAAACTTGAAATATTAATAAGTTAAAAATAAAACAAATTAGAATTATAAAGTTATAAAGTTATAAAGATGAAACAAAAATTTAAAAAATTAAAATACAAAATATTAAAAGTACTAACCAATATGAGATTGGGATTGAGCCATTGGAATTTGGGATGAAGATGAGGCAATTGAGCATAGATCGGTCATTGGGTATATGTATATTGAGAATATAAAAGCTAAAAAACATCCAAGCAAAATAATTAGATACTAAAATATTATATAAAATTATAAATGTAAAAAACAATTAAGGGACAAATTGTGTAAACCATGGCAATGGTGGGTCCAATACACACAAAGTCATACTGCATCGGAGGTAGCTATAGACGCTGTCTCATGTATCACTATAACAAATAAATTTGAAATTAAATTAATGAATACCAATTAAATGAAAATAAATAAATGAAAATAAGAAATTAGAAAATGAAATTAAAATAAATACTAGATCCAAGCTGATCACCACCCTCCTCCTCAATGTCGGCCTCCTCATACTCAAGAACATCTGGAACATGAATTGGAGTTCCCTTGATCCAATTCTGCGTGTAAATCAAAGCCTCCACAGTGGTAGGAGCTAATGAACTCCGAAATGAACCCAATACACGCCTTCCGGTGCTAAAGGCTGACTCTAAGGCGACGGTGCTAACAAGGATGGCCAAAAGACTGCGGCCTATCTCTCCAATGACGAGATACTTCATGACATTCACCTTCCACCAACTTAATATATCGAAATCTCGTGAAAATGGTAGAAACTCCACTGCTAAGTATTTGTCTATCTCTAACTGAGCATCTACAAAATTTTGGATGAAGGGGGTTTGTTCCAACCTCTCACTCCAGTCCAATCTACGTCTTTTCCTAACCTCGACTTCTGGAACTTCTGGGGGGGTGGTGTAGGTGCCACAATATTACCACCCCGAAGAACGGTAAACTCATCAAATAATCTACTAAGGGTTTCCCGAACCCTTGCTGCAATAAGTTACGCCCATGCTTGCCCGTATGCCATCCACCTTAAACCCCGGGTCAATGACAACATCTACATATAACAAAATATTAGCCCTAGTAAAATCTCCCAAATACTTATCGTACTTTGTCCTCATAACCAATGCCATCTCCCGCAGCCTAATGTAACCATTCGCGACCATGCCATCTAAATCTCCTTTTACCCTATATATTTGCTGACAGAATTGGTGAAATGTAGGGTACAAAGTTCCAGATAGCGTTGTGGTGACCTCGTAAAAAAGTCTCAAAAACTCGACAAAAATATATATAATTTCTCAATCATCATTTATGGGTTTCTCCAATCCCCCGTGATCATCAAAATATTTAATATATTGGATGTCTTCGTTACCCAATAATGCAAATGCCAGCTTATATTTTTGGGCCGCCTCCAACATAAAAAAATGTTGAGTTCCATTGTGTAGGCATATCAGTACAAATTCCCTTCTTGGATGTTAGGTCCGCAGACCTCGCAGTAACCTTGGATTTCTCCAACCTCGAAGAAGAAGATCTCACCCATCTCACAGTAGTCCTGACGCGAGCAATTCCCTCATGAAGATCCCTCAAACCATCAGTGACAATAAGATTCAGAATATGTGCCTTACATCTCACATGCAGAAACTCACCACCCATGATTGTCTTATTTGCCTCTAAGATAGATTTTCAAATGTCCCAATGCGACATCGTTA
The DNA here is from genome assembly GCA_022457165.1 of Juglans mandshurica. Taxonomy (NCBI): domain Eukaryota; kingdom Viridiplantae; phylum Streptophyta; class Magnoliopsida; order Fagales; family Juglandaceae; genus Juglans; species Juglans mandshurica. The sequence continues at coordinate 24,813,379 of CM039625.1, read as the reverse complement.
GACGAGGCATTATCAACTGTGACTGTAATAACTCAGGTCAACCCCCACTCCTTTATTGCGACCTCCAAGGCCTTCCCAATTTTCTCACCCTTGTGATCGGTGATTTGACAAAATTTTATAATTTTCTTATGCAATGTCCAATGACAATCAACATAATGCACAGTCAAATATATATAATTAAAATTTTGGACTAATGTCCAAGTATTAGTGGTGAGACAAACAAATTGACCCACCAATTGACCCATCAACTTCTCTTTTTTAGTGTAAAAATATTTTTTTACATCTTTTGCCACCGTGTGGTGAGAAAGAATATTAAACCTTGGTTCCAAGTAGCGAGAATACCCTTGGAACCCTTTCTCATCAATAACTTGAAAAGGTAGCTCGTCCATGATGACCATATGAGCTAAGTGTCTTATACACTCATCGAGATCATACTTGATATACCCCCTCAAAATTGTACCCCCACTAATCTCATCCGCCATTTTTTGAAGTCCTATTTCTAGCCTAGATTGGCTCTTCTCTTGTAATGATCTTAATATTGGACTTTTTTTGCATTGCTCTTCTAAGTGCACCTTTAATTGTGAGATGTCATGTTTCCTATATTAGCATCCATAAATTTTTTCACAATGGTTACACTTGGATTAGGGATTATTGGGGTCACCACCCTCTAGTTTGGTGAAATGAGCCCAAACTATAGAAGCAGGTTTCTTGCTGGGCTTGGGGCGGAGCAAGGTACCATAGGGGTAGAGTAGGAATAGAAGTAGGGGTAGGTGTAGGGGTTGGGGTAGGGGTAGGGGTACCCTGGGCCTGGAAATGAGAGCTCGCACTAGAATCTATTGGCATATCCATGAACTCAAGCAAACAAGAAATATGAAATTATAACAAACATAGCAACATGCCAAACAATTAACATCCAAGCATTAACATATATATTAGAAGTTGGAAGATCAAACATCAAACATAAAAAAAGAAATACCCAAATTAAAAACATCAAACATAAAAAAATTAAATACCCAAATTAAAAATATCAAAACAAGTTACTTTTACCAACTTCATTGTTCAAATGGTGCCTACTGGAAGAAAGAAAACACTTATTTAACATTAGAAGTTATGGATGAGTATTCTTAAGATCAAAACAAAAGTTTTATATTTAGATTTATAAAGCCAAGTGTAAGAATTACTATCTAATAAAAAGAAAACGACAAGGCAAGAGAAAGCATATTCACTTGCATCCTGGAACAAGCTAAGATGTTCAACATAAAATGTTGGAAATAATAACTTTGAAAAACAAACTAACAAAGAATATGGAAATAATAGCGAAAAGATGGTTTGATGATGATAAAAGGGTTTAGATTCTAAACATATATAATTTAGAGTATTTCGAAACCCTAAATTAATTTAGGATTTTGGATTGGAACCCTAAATTAATTTATGATTCCAATCCGAAACCTTAAACTAATATAGGGGTTTCAAAGATTGAAAACCCTAAATTATTTTAGGGTTTCGAAATACCCTAAAATAATTTAGAGGTCTAATTCAACTTGTGAAAATAAAAGATCGCCCGTGAAAGCAGATATCCGCTCGATTAGTAAATGACACATACCCGACTAAACTAGACTCGACTTGGCTAAGGCCCGCTCGTCTATGCCTAAGTCTACCCGTTAGCTCGACTTGATTAAAACTCATTCATATATTGATATATATATATATATACATACACTGATGTATATATACATATATATTTGATAATAATATACGCATAAGACTTTTATAATTAAATAAATTATATGTAACCTAACTACTTAGCCTATATATTGAATATGCTTCATAGCTATATTTTATAATTTGTACAATAGTTAATCGATAAGATTTAATAATTTCATATACTTGTATGTGATAACCATATATGAAATAGATATATACTATAATATTATGTGTATGTATTAATAATTTATGTAGGCATATAATATATTGTTATTATGGATAAATATCAACTAGTTACATATTAATTATTTATAAAATTTTAAAATATTATAATTTAATAGAGGTTCTACTTGTTAGTTGTACAAATTCAATATTAGATTTTTTATTTGTCTAATTTACTAATTATTAAATATTATTCAAAAAAATAAAAAATAAAAAAATTCAAGCCAAGTTCAAGCTCGTTTTTGGGTCAAGCTCGAGTTTTTTGAGAGTCGATCTCGGCAAGCTAAAGACTGGCTCGGCTCGGCTCGGCTCCATTACAGCCTTATCAAACACCATTTGGGAGACCCGTATTTGGGGAGGGACTGCGGATTGGACGCAAGGCAAGTCGTAGGAATGTGCTTGTTTTCTCCCGTCAGTCTATCTCTGTCATCCAGTAGAGGAAAACCCAAGATTAAATGGCTCCTATTCCTGCACATCAATAGTTAGAAGGACGTCAGAAGAATACCTAACGATCACGACCTATAAAATGACTTAAGGTAAAAGTCAAAATCTCACTTTTGAGATAGTAAGTGTTTGAGCTTATTTGAAGTCATAATATTTAAAGAAAGCAAATGGCTTCAAAGGAAGCAACGAGAAGAGTAGCGTCAGTGCCGCCGTAGTATTTTACATGTTGTAAGGTAGGTTAGCTTCTAAGATAGTACTGAGAGTGTGGGGTAAATGTTGTAGGTATGTTGTGATATTTAGCCTTGCATATTTTGTAACTCTCTTCCTTTGTTTTCATGAAAATAATATAAATATTCCTTATTATGTTTATGGATCATTTTTACATTATAATTTTGAGATGATGAGTTTGAATGGCTCGGAATGATGATGTTGTAGATTTTCGGGTGCGTAAGTCTTACCGTATGTCAATCATCATGGGTAGGTTGAGGAGTCACTGTGTTATTCTTACAATACGTTACCACAAGTTTCATATGGAGTAAAGACCCTCATGATGATCGGAATAGAATACTTCCGTATTGGCCTCACATGATAGATGGGTTGAGAGATTCCCTAGGCATATCTTGTGTGGAATTTTTAAGTTGATTGAGTGAGTAGGACAATTCTCCAAGGCAACATGTATACTTTGGTGTGTGTTAAAACAGGCAAATGAGCTTGCACGTTGGTTAGGTGAGAGTGATTCCCCAAGATCGAATGGTGAAGTGATTTTCCTACTTGGCATTTTATGTGATGAGATTTATATGATGAGTTTTATGTGCTTGAAAAGAGGATGATTCTCCATCTTGGTGATAATTATGTATACTTGAGATTTGCACAGAGGGTAAATCCATTAGATTCATCATAATGTTATATACTTGTAGATGGTGGTTCCTCAACATAGCTATAAATGCATGTGTTTTTGCTCAGAAAGTGATTCCTCACCACGTATGAATATATGTGTTCACATATCTTTTACATGAAGTTGTGCATTACATCTTCACGTGCATTGTCTCTCTTTGGCAATTTTTTCATAACTGTTTAATCTACCTTTGGTTTCATTCATCGAAATCGTAGACTTTGATGTAGAGGTAGTCCTAGGAGATATTCTCGAAGAAGAAGGATTGAACCCGCCCGAGTAATAATAACGGAGGCCGTCTTTGTTAGTAGCCATTTGTATTATGTTGGAGATGTACTATTTAGTTAGACATTAAATCATGTTTGGTATGTCGTACTTGGATGTAGGAAATTAACAGATAGTATTGTGTAATATATTTGGGAAGTGATAGTGACATATGACATATGGATATTTGTAAATGAATGAATCTACTTATAGTTTAGATCTATGGTACAATTATTTAGTCTCAGACTAAACCTCTACTACTTATTGCGTTGCAGTATAGATGTTTATTTACTGTAATGGAAACTATCATTGATTTGAAAACATATTATTGATTTGCAAACCTGCACACAAAAAAAAAAAAGAAAAAAGAAAAAAAGAAAAAAGGGATCATTCATGGTAAAGGATAGTTAACTATCATTGGTTTTAAGATGAGTGATTCCAAATCCGTGGTAGAACAAGTTCATGACTTAAATATCATTTACAATGAATTGGCCCAATGGAAAATGGGTAATATCGAGCGCTTCCAAGTTGCTTGCATAATAGACAAGTTGTCTCATTCCTGGCAATATTTTGGCCTATTTCTCTAACATAAGATTGGAGACATGACCATGGAAACATTGATCTTTGCCATTAGGATGCAAGAACAACATTTGGAAAATAATTATATCCCACATTGAGTTTCTGAATTCTAGTTTAAGACAAGAATTGTAGGCCAAAGAATAAGAAGGATCCCATTACATCAGTAGTCCAAATCCAATAAGGGTAAAATTAGCTATGGGCATAATTTGAAACCAAAATCTTATATCAACAAGGATGTTAAGAGACCCATTCGTTTAATTGTCACAAACTAGGTCACTTGGCTAAAAACTGTCATTATAAGAAGAGGAATAATCAAGGTAATGAATAATCAACATCACCTAACCCATAAGCAAGGATGAATATACACAGGGGCCATGACCCCCCCCCCCCCCGGCAAATTTTTTTTAATAGAAGAATTTTATATTATAATTTTATGAAATTCATACAAAAAAATGGAAAAATTCTAGATGCATGGAACAAGGTCTTGGTATCAAGAGTCTCATTAGTCCTTAAAAACTTAAGAGATATGGAGAGAGCAAGAGTGTGTAGGCTGGCTAATACTGGAGCCTCTTTTCAGCGTCGTCACTTTATTATTCTTTGTGGAGTCAGTATTTTATTATTTTAACAGTAAATTAATAAAAAACAAAATAAAAAATTTTGCTGATTAAGAATGCAAGTTCTTAATTTTGAAGGTACTATAATAGAATCATATAAATATTTTTCTTTCGAATTTTCATATTTCATATAAATGGAGGATAACTTTCTTAGAGATTATTTAGTAGTATATATTAGGTAGGGGTGGTAAATAGTGTTAACGGGTTGTGTTCGTGTCATATCGTGTCAAAACATGAATATTATACTATATGGGTCAACACGAACATGACCTATTAAGCTTAACGTGTCAAAATCTCAAACTCTAATATGACCCAAATAAATTGACACAACACAACCCATTATGACCCGTTATTAATTAATAAAAAATGGGTCAACACGACATGACTCATTTCAACTTGTTTTATGTTAATAGGTTGAACTAACTCGTTTCAACCCATTTTATGTTAACCTAATTCACATAATTTCACATGAAAATTAAAATGATAATACCTTCAAAAAATATAAAACTAACTACTAATAAAAAATCATTACTATTATTCATCTGTTAACATCTAATAAAATTAAAATCAATATGACAATCCAATATCCTTCAAAAAGAAAAGGCCAACTACAAGTAGAATGGGACAAGATTTATGCAAAAGATGAAACACACAAGTTCACAACGAATAGTTAACTTTCGGAAGAAAGATAGAATAGGGTACCTATTAATAAAGACACAATACAACCAAACAATATCACAAAGACACAATCCATCCAAGTTCCGACCAATATGAGAAAGTCTAAACTTAAATCCCAACAATACCAAATACTAAATAAAGACATAATACAACCAACCAATATGACAAAGTCCAAATTTAAGTCCCAACAATACCAAATAGTACCAAAAATAAAATCCCAACAATACCAAATATTAAACATAAGTCCAAACTTACAATAAATAAGACAAACATAAATATATTGTAATAAAATTAAAGTTACAATCCGAATAATAATAAACACAACTAAACTTTTGATTGATTTATAGAAGGAATTGAAGCGTCCTCATTGGTCTTGTTGATATCCAACTCCATAATATCTTCAATTAGCTCCTCCAACTTCATTTCTTGTGTTTATATTTAAAAAAATAGCATAAGTAAATAAAATTATTGTATTAAATAGCATGACAGTACATTATTTAATAAAATAAAAAATAACGTTACCTTGCTCGCCATATAACCAATCTCTTGTGCAAACCAATACTTTAATAATATTTGGTTTTAGTGCACTCCTAAGCTGATCGATGATACACCTACCAACACTAAAGGTTGACTTAGATGTAACTATAGAAGCAGGAACACTCAAAATGTCATGAGCCATATAAGCAAAATCAAGATAACGAAATTTATTTCCTTTCCAAAAGGAAAGAATATCAAGGCGATCATTTCTATAAAAAAAAAAAAAAAGGTGGAGACAGTATATCATGCCCAAAATAACAACAAATCTATGAGACTATCAATACAATGCACATTTTATTTATGAGTGATTTGACATATAGCATATATTAAAATAGATACATGGAGAATAATTCAGGACTGGAATAAAAGGAAAAAAAAGAAGTCCATGAAGAATAATTCAGGAATAGAATAAGAGATATAAACTACATTAAATTCCTTATGTGTAAAAATGAGATACTGGATCAAAGTAGCCTTCTCTTGTTAAGCCTGATACGAACCTTGGAAGTTTTAAACCTTTACCAACATCACTAAAACAAATCGATTTCAATTCACAATTTTATATAATGGTGGTAGTTCTTAAAACAACTATTACTGCCATCCTCATAAATTAAAAGGGCTCTCTCAGTCAAGACTATAGATGCTAAATGGGTGCTTCAGAACAAAGAGCAAACTGATTTCAATTAACACCAGGAGGGACCAAATCGAAAAATTAAAAAAAGGGGTTAAAAGGTGAAGTCAATTGGAATGAAATCAACCTCAAGTTCATATATATAATATATGGTAGGAGAATTATAAACCATCATGGACCTGTGCCCAAAATTTGAAATTTGGATATACTATTTATGACCCAAAGAAAAAAAAATGACAAATGATTAAGAAGCAACATCACCTTTTAACCCTCCTATTTTATTATGGCCCTTCTCCATTTCGGTTTCAACAAATGTGGATTGAGCACCCAGAGTTTATGGATTATGAGTATGTGTGGTCTGAACCAGCAGTTGGTACGGGGCTAGATAAACTTGTTAGTAAGCTTAAAAAGGTTAAGGTGGCTCTTCATGAATGGAATAAGTGGCTGTTTGGAAGGACCAATGCTCATATTTCTTTTCTTGAAGAGAAGGTCGAGGGGCTTGAAGGGCGCCTTCAAAGAGAATGGGATGTAGATGCCGAAAGGGAGCTTGTGTTGGCCTCTGCTAAGTTGTCTTCTTGGAGACGTAGGGAATATACCAGATTAGCTCAAATGGCAAAAATCAAATGAAAGATAGAAGGCGATCGTAACTCTAAATTCTTTCATGTATGGTTAGCTAATAAAAGACGTAAAAAAACTCAAGGAATGAGAACTCCGGACGGGATTGAGTTTAATTCACCGGAAGCAATTCATAATGGTGCCGTCGATTATTTTGTGGATTTTCTTCAAAATACTAACTAGTCTAGAGCACTTCCAGATTTATCCTATTTAATCTCGCCGGTTATTGAAGAAGATGATTGTGTCCGCCTTTGCTGCATCCCTCGGATGAAGTCAAAGAGGCTCTCTCTTCTATTCCCATAAACAGTTCACCGGGGCCAGATGGTTTTGGTGCGGGTTTTTTTAAGAGTTGCTGGGAGGTGGTTAAGATGGATGTCTTGGCAGCTATCTCAGAATTTTTTCTCTCTAAAAATCTTCCAAGGTTTTATTCGGCTTCTTTCATTGTGCTTATTCCGAGACAAATGTACCTTCGGGATTTGATAAATTTAGGCCGATAAGTCTTTGTTCGGTCTTCTATAAAGTCTTTATTATGATTAAAATTGACATGGCCAAAGCATATGATTGTATTGGAAAGCATGTTGGAGATCCTCTGTCGTTTTGGCTTCCCTCCTTTTTGTGTATTAATTCATGCTTGTATTTCGAATATTTGGTATTTTGTGACACTAAACGGAACGATGAAAGGTTTTTCTCAAGGTGGTCGTGGGTTACATCAGAGGGATCCCCTATCTCCTTATCTTTTTATTATTCTTCAGGAAGTACTTTCTCGACTTTTGAAACATAGCATGGCGGCCAACAAGATTGGGCAATTCTCCCAAGCTCGAGGTACTCCTCAAATTTCTCATTTTATATACGCTGATGACATTGTGATTTTTTTGAATGGTAGTAAGAAGTTTGTTAGGGAACTTTTATTAGTGTTTGAAAAGTATGAAGCATGGTCAGGCCAGATGATTAATAAAGAAAAAATTGTCATATTGTTTTCTACAAAAATTCTTGTTTCTTGTAAGAGAACTCTAAAAAGGTTGACAGGGTTCTTGGAAGGTTCTTTTCCCTTTAAATATCTGGGGGTTTTGATTGTCTTGGGGCGTCTAAAGCATATGCATTTGGAGGAGATGGTTAATAAAGTCTAGAACAAAATCAGCGATTGGAAAATGAAGCTCCACTCCTTGGGTGGCCGTCTGATATTTCTTCGGCATGTGCTTTCTAGTATGGCTTTACATTTGTTTGTTATTTTGCAGGTTCCCCAATCTATTGTTAAAGTGTTAAACCGTATGATGAGCACATTTTTTTAGGGTGAGGTGAATGGTAAAGTAAAAAAAAAAGGTGCATGGGACATTATTTGTAAGCCAATAAAGGAATGTGGCCTGGGCTTGCGCAACTTGGAAGATATGCAAAAAGCCTTGCACATGCGGCTTGCATGGAACTTAATTCAAGGTAAGTCATTATGGGCTAATTTTTTTAAGGGAAAATATGTGGGCTCTTCTCCTTGGTCCCTCATTGACATGAAAAAAGGAACGAGGTTTTGGAAAATGATCGTTAAAAGTATTCCTGATGTTTTGAATAATTCAAAGTGGAGAGTGAGGGATGAGAATATTTTATTTTGGTATGATAAATGGAGGGATAGGGGTCTGTTAGTTGATGATTTCCAGCTTGTGGATAATCCGCTGCTTAAAGTTAATGATTGTAAGCTGTCTAATATTTGGGATGTGGAGCTGTTGGTTTCGTTAGTGGGATAGGATAGTGTGGATGACATTATTGAGGCTTTGGCTGGTTGTAAGGAGGGGTCTGATGTGTTGATCTAGACTAAGCACGAGAGTGACAGTTTTTCTACTAAATCAGCTTGGGATTGCATTCGAATACGAGGTTCAAGTATGGACTGGCATCCTTGGATGTGGCATAAGTTGTTGCCTCTTAAAATTTCAGTTTTTATGTGGAAGGCATGGAATATGGCTTTGAGCATTGATGATCGTCTTCGACGTATTGAGATCTCGATAGTTTCTCGTTGTGATTGCTATGAAGAAGGTAAGTATGAAAATCAAAATCATGTACTGTTTGGAGGGGATTTTGCAGCTAATATATGGCATTATTGTGGTGCTATTTTTGGTCTTCCTCTTAGTCGTACTTGGATGGAGACGGTGACGGCTTGGTTTCGACGTGCGTCATCCTACTCTCAAGTGGGGATTTTTGTGGGGCTGCTTCCTTCTATTATTACTTGGCATCTTTAGTGCAGAAGATGCACGGCCCGTATGGAGGGTCGCATTCAGTCTATCAGTTCGGTTTGGCATACTATTAAGAGTTGGATGGGTTGAGTAAGTCAAGACATGAATGAGGTTAATAAATGTTCTACGTACGATTTGCAGATTTTACAGGCTTTGCAAATCCTGCCTTAGTTCCCACGAGGCAGTATTTAAAGCTTGTGGCTTGGCAAAAGCCCGCTCAAGGGTGGTTTAAATTGGATACATATGGTAGTAGTCTAAGAAACCCAGGCTCTTCAGGGATGGGTGGTATTATTAGAAATGATCGAGGACTTTTGGTTCATGCTTTTAATTCTCATATTGGCTTCAGTTCAAATAATATAGCTGAGTTGTTAGCTCTGATGCAGGGTCTCAAAGCCTGTAAAAATCTGAGGATTAATTTTGTAGAAATTGTGTTAGATTCTCAAGTGGTGATCTCGTGGTGGAATAGGCGGAAATGTGGAGTATGGTACTTGGAGGATTTTTGGGAGAATATACTTGCCCTTATGGATTCTATAGTCTGCATAGCTCGACACTTTTATAGGGAAGTAAATAAAGTTGTTGACTGGTTGGCTCGAAGCGGGGCGGCTGGTCTTAACACGGAATGGAATATTATCGGGGATACGCCTAGGATCCTTTGAGGATTAATTCGCTTGGATAAACTGGGTTTACCATCTTTGCGTCGCTGTTAGAGTCATCCCTCATGTGGAGTTTGGTCGTTGTGTTGGTTTGGTAAGATTTTGTTTTCTGTTTTTGTTGTGTTAACGTCTTTTTTTGCAGGTGTGGTTTTTGTGCTCGTATGTTTTCCTTTGGTTTGTTGTTTTTTGGTCAGCAGAATCTAGGCTCTTTTGATACCTGGTTTCGGAACTTTTTTGTTTTATCTTGTAATCTCAAGTGTCGATCTGTTTTCATCCGCCATAAGTGAGGGTATATTAATAAAATTGGGATGGGGTCACTCGTGGACAAGTGATTCTCGGCTCTTTTATTTAAAAAAAAAAAAAACCCTTTTTTATTTTTTTCGATTTGGTCCTTACTGGTCAGTGTCAACATCAATATGAATTAAACATCTGTAGAAAAGTTTGCTCTTTGTTCTGAAGCGCCCATTCATTGTTGTCCAATGACTAAACCAAGACACTACTTCTAATGATGTAAGATTGCATACTCAAACCCAAATTAGACTTTAACTAGCTGCGTAAAAAATTAACAATGCAATTCGTAGAAGGTCATGCAAGTTTAGACTTCATGCAATTAAAAACATCATCATGTCACACGCACAAACTCCATTCATCGAGTATGTGGAGGAAATAAAAAGAAACTTCCTCTTAATCTCTCTCTCTCTCTCTCTCTCAATAGTATAATAAAGTAAAATGAAACACCAAATCAAATCAAAGCAATACCAGAGATCAAGATTCGAGTGCTAGGGTTTGGGACGTTAACTTACCCTGTTGCTGGAGATCCAGAGAGAAGCTGACGGCTGAGTGTCGAGACAGGGTTGAGAAGAAGGGGCGGCCTTTAGCGAGTGAAGAATGAAGATGCATGTGAAGGAGTGAGTCGAGTGACTGAGTGTGCAGCATGAGTCTTTAGTCCTAGGGTTTTTTTAGTTTTTAGGTATAAGGGTATAAATATAATTTTAACTTTCTTAACAGGTCATAACAAGTCGATAATGGGTCAGGTCAAAATGGGTTGACCCATTAAGCAATCGTGTCTTAACCGGTCGACCCGTTTTGATCTGAACCAGTTAAGGCTAAACCTAAACCCGCTATTATCATGTCGTGTTCGCATTGGGTTAACGGGTCGTGTCACATATTGCCACTTAGGGTTATAACCAGTTCGGTCCAGTCCGAGGGGTCACGGATCAAAAATTTCGGTCCACTCTTTTTTTGGACCGGACCGATCACCCCTATAGACCAGACCGAATCGTTAGCTATCAGTTCGATAGGTCCAATCGGTCTGATTCGATCCATATGAGTTAGAAATATTTTTTTCATCTTTGTTTTTGGCAAATAAATTAATACAAAAATTAATTAAATTAGTAAAATTAATATTAAGTGAGCTCTTTAATGTAGATTATGTAATTAACTTATTTACAAAATAATTAATTATAATTATATTTATGATGTTCATAGTTACTAAGTTAGTACTTAATATTTTGTTAATTGTATCATGATGTTTAATGCATTATGGCTTATATTAAAATTTCAACATCTTATATATGCTTAATGAATAATTATAATTGACCATAAATACTTCATACTTACATGCAACTTAGTAGGGGTGCTACCCGCCCCTTACGGGGCGGCGGCACCCCTTCCCCGCACCCTGCCCCGCATGGGGCGGGGGGTGGGGTTTTCACCCCTGTCCCCCGCCCCGATGGGCGGGGTGCGGGACGGATTGGGAATCCGCCCCGCCTATTTTCACTTAAAAAAAAACTACTTTTATTTAATTTAAAAATTATTTATAAGTGTAAAAGTAATTAAAAATACATTTTTAGATCCAAATTATAAATTTAAATTTTGTAAATATGGCTATAATTTAAAAACTATGTAATTTTTAAATTTGTTAGTACATATTTTGTGTAAATTGTAGTGTATTAGTTTTTAAATTATGTAGTTTTTAAATTTGTCAATGCATATTTTGTGTAAATTGTAGTGTATTAATGTTTAAATTATGTATTTTTTAAATTTGTCAATGCATATTTTATGAACAAGTCTAATAAATTGTAGTATATATTTATATATACACAATCTTTAAAATATAAATATATATTTAATAATATATATATAAAAAAATGAGGGCGGGGGAAATGCGGGGCGGGGTTGGGCCCTCCCCGCCACCCGCCCTCGCTAGGTGCCCTAGATGCGGGGCGGGGGGCCCCGCCCCCGCATGGGCGGAGCGGGGTTGCCCGCCCCGCCATGTGGGGGCGGGGCGGGGCAGCGGGGGCGGGGGCGGGGCCCCGCTGCCCACCCCTACAACTTAGGTATCTTACAAAAAATTTACTTAATTACTTTAATTAGGTGTAGATACTAAAGTATGTATCTTTGCATATAATATTATGAATTTATGACTTATCATGATTCATATAATATATTAGTTAATTGATAGCATATTAATAATTACATATTTGATATTTTCAATGGTAAAAGGTTAGATGAAAACTAAATAATTCACTTATACAACTATTATATAAAAATAATATATTATTTATTAAAAATATATTTAATTATGATTTAGTCAGGCCGGTCTGGTTTGGGGTGAAAAAATCTCACCCCAGAACTGAATCAATTCATGAAAATTTCCATCTATTAGGACCAAAACCGACCAAACTCCATTTTAGTTCAGTTCAGTCCCGTTGGGTTTTCTGGTTTGAATCGAAAAGTGAACACCCCTAGTCTATATTGAGAAGGAAAATGTTGAAAGACTTAGCACAGATGCCATAATTGATAAATTTTATTTAATAAAATAGCGACGAGTGAATATGGAGTTATGTCATACTTTTTATACAAGTTTTTACATATGCCTTGGCCCCCTAAATTAAATTTCTAGCTTCGTCTCAGTCCATAGGTTCATAAGTCCCAATGTTTCTCTAGCTTGTAGTGCTCTTGATTATATAGTAGACATGGGAGCCAAGTACATGTCACTTTTAACTGCAATAGTTTTTTTTTTACTAATTAAGATATAAATAGTATGAAAGTGACGATGGGTAACTCCACCTCTGCACAAGTACTTGGAGTAGGAAAAGTTGGGCTCAAACTAACGTTTGAAAATATCATTCATGAAAAGAAGTGTTTTACTTGATAGAGGCCGAGAGGAGAAAACTAATTAATATATCTTTACATAGTCGGGCATATTACACATTTTTATTTCAATCTAATAAAGTTAATGTAACTAAATATGGATAATTTATAGGGAAAGATTAGTGAGTAATGGTTTGTTTGTAATAAGTATTATGAATAATGTAATAAACTCCTAGGGATTGGCTCAATTAGTAAAGATCTTGGTCTTGATAGTATGCTCCCTTCAGGTTCAAGGTTTGAATCCTCTTGAGTGCAAACAATTTTTAGGGGTCATCAGACTATGGAAAACTTCCTCTTGAATTACTTGATGTGCACTTGCGAAAATCTCTTTGTCGAGAGCTTGTGCACCCCTAAAATTAGTCAAGACTTTGCTCTCAAACACCCGATACAAATAAAAAAATAATGTAGTATATCAATTTAGTTTTAATAATAAATTTGTATTTTTTACATGTTCATCTTCAATATAACATGCTAGATTAAGCAATGTTAGTTATCTTAATGTTATAAGAATGAGAATCTAAAGATATTCCTAAGTTTTTAGTTGATTTGGATGAAAATGTTAGATATGTGTTCAATCAAAACATTTTAAAAAAGCATTTAAAGATGTCGTAAGAAATTCGTCACTACTTGAATTAATTCATAGTGAATGTTGCTATTTAAATAGTGTCTCTTCTATAAGTGGTAATAAATATTTTATTACTCTTATAGATGATAGTATTTTTCCAAATTCCACTATCTGACATAAGGTAGAGTAACTTAAGAATTTATTTTTAGAAATTCCACTAGTTAATAACTCAATGATTGTTAATTATGTTGTTTGTAACAATCAGATTGTGGTAAGTTTTGTAATAATAAACACTATTCATAAAAGGAGACATTTGAATATCAAGCGTTCTACTATTAGATATCTAATAAAGAATTGATATTTGAATTTGGAATATGTAAAGTCAAAAGATAACCTTGCAGATCCTTTGGCGAATGGATTGGTAAATCAAAAGTTATATGTATATCAAGGAGATGAGACTGAAGCTCTTAATTAGGACACCAACAATGGAAACCCAACCTTCCTTATTAGAGATCCCAAGAAGGTGCAATGGAAAGAACAAACTATTTGAGTGATTGGATATCATTATAAAATATTACTTGGTCCATCCCTAGGGTGAGATTAAATTGCATGTACCCTGGGAGGACTCACCTGTGAGTATGAGTGTGGGGTCGTAGTCTATAGTAATTGGATTATTCACTAGAACACTCATGAATCAAAGATACAATGTATGACCTTTATACACCATCTTGATAGGAACATGATATATGTCGTACTATGTGTATTGTGTAGAAAAGCCTGACTTAAAAGATTATGGTTCAAGATGTGATTTGCCATGGATCCTTTAGATGAAAACACATTAACACTAAGTTCAAAACTGCTAACTACCTCTGTTTTCCTGTTGGTCCCTAGCTCAAGTCTCCTGTTTTCTTATTTGCTTGGGATAAGAGCCTTAACTACCGGCCTAGCTCGAGTGGTTGTACCCTTTGGTGGATTAGAAACCTTTTAAATGTATTATGAATTGAAAAATTGTAATTTTTCATAAGTGGCACTTCATTGGTTTTTTTTTTCTTTTTTTTTCAAGAGTGGCCCCATTTATGATGGAGAAAAACCTGGTAACAAATCTCAAGCACCTAAGTTTACTAAATAAAACAAAACCGCCCAAAACCAAGGTGTTACACAACCAAAGAGAAACAAATGCTAAAATAAATACAATCAGACCAAGTTCTCTAGAAAAAATCTCAAAAAGACTTCTAAACAAATAAAGCTCATTTCTCTCTAATATAAAGCATACCCAAACTATCCATACGAATCAAACCTTGCAAACGGCTTTGTAAAACTTCCAAACCATCAAACTCTGAATTAATTCCATGAAAGCCTTCTTTCGCCAAAAACTCCACTACCATATTTGCTTATAAATAAGGAACCTCATGTGAGGGGTTGTACCCTTTGGTGCATTAGAAACATTTTAAATGTGTTAACTGCGAATTGAAAAGTCACAAGATAGGAACCTTAATTGCTAGGCTATCAAATGTGGATTAGAAACCTTTTATATGTGTTACCTGTGAAAATGTGTTATGAAGTGAGAAGTTTGTAACTTTTCGTCACTCAATTGTTTATAAATAAGGGATCATGTGCACTAAAAAGGAGATACAAATAAAGGATCACATGCATCGAAAACGAGATACAAATAAGGAACCCCATGCATCGAAAATGAGATTAAACATTGAATTCTCTAAAGAAAACACCCATCACAACGTACCTTAAAATGAGATTATATCTTCCATGCATTGCATCACAAAGTATCATCCTCATTGCTAAGTCCTTGTTTGGTGACGAATCGAACCTCAACAAGGCACAATATTTCTATATGGAAAAATCTAATTATAAGCGATTTTGCGCACTAATACGCGCATCTATTCAATATAATTGGTCAGAAAATAGATTTTATTGAAAACAGTACTAATTTAAATTTAATATATAAAAGTAACAGATTGGTCGTGACAAAACTCTTTCTATATACGTCCTCGCACGTACTCAGGCATGCACGCTCCTTGGCACGTCATTCAATTTCTGTCCCAATCCGAGGACAAGCTCTCTCCCAACTTCATTAATTGCTGCTCATGAACCAAACCCAGGAAGAGAACACTTTATCCTAAGACTATATAACTATGTTTATTAATAAACAGTTCTTGTAATACTCGTGATCTTGCGGACTTCACAAATCATGAGGCTCCCTAGCTAGCTCCATTTTTCCAAAGGGCAGCAGATCTGAACCGTTCAATCTCCTCGTACAAGAATCAAAATTTTTCCAACCAAAGTAACAGATAGCAAAATGTTCAAACAAAATGCCAAGCAAGAAATTTCACTTTTTTAAGAAAACAACACAGAAAAAAAAGGAAGAAAGAAAATTCCAGACATGTAAAAAGAGAAAACCCGGGTTAACCCAAGAGTGACCCTATCGGGTCCTGTCTAGCTACATATTCAACCCGGTCCTCTCAGAATCTCAGGCCCCCGGAGCCGCATCCTTGGCATACCCACCGTACTGGCTTGCATAGTCCTTGACATGACTGGCCGTGTCATAGATCCGGCTCCTCGCGTAGTCGAACCTGTCCGAACCGGGTGGGTTCAACCCACGGAAGTATCGGTACATCCACGACAAGGCGGCGACGACTGCCACGCCGAAGCCGCACAGGGACAAGAACCCGGCGATGCAGAAGAAGAGGACGGTGCCGATGGGGAGCCATACGGGGCTGGAGATAAGGATCAGCGGGGCAAAGAAGATGAAACCGAGGGCAGTGACGGTGACGGTGAGACCAGTGAAGATGAGCAAGACGGAGCCGGAGATGAGAAGGGTCAAGAATCCGATGAGCTGGGTGGAGTTTGGCGCATGGTCTTGGAGTTTTCGAAGGAATGTGCAGTTGGGTATTGGGGCTCCTCTCTGGATTTGGGCTGTGCTGGGCTGACAGTCGGCCATGGTTAATTTTGAGAGCTGGAGCGGAATCAAGGTGTCTCTTAGAGAGCAGACTCAGAGAGATGGAGGTGGTAAAGAAGGGAAAGGGAGGGGAGGGAAGACAGGTGTGTGGAGGGTTCTGTGTGAGTAGACATGCGCGGGCACACGTGGAGAGGAATGCGATTCTGTTGGGACTGGGTAGGACCGACCTGTTCTTTTGCCGTTTTCTAAGATCAAAGGTGGAAACTTTAATCCGTATCTCATGTCCCCTAATTTCGATTTGTTAGAAGTTTGAAAATCTAAATTTTGACATCTATTTTGTAACAATATTATTTTATATTATTTTTATATAAATTTTAGATTTACTTAATTTTCTTATATAGAATATGTGAGACTTATATACTTTAAGATTGTAAATATCATTTCTCTTTTTTAATTAATTTTAATTTAATTATTAATTAAAAAGATTGAAATAATATTTAGGCCTGGTTTAGATATTGAGATGAAATAAAATGATCTGTAAATAATAGTAAAATAATTTGAATTGAAATGTTTTATGAAATATTGAAAAAGAATAGACAAAAAATTAAATAAAAATATTATAAATTGGACATTTAACATTACTCTTATTTAATTGCTATCTCTCGTCTATGATTTACAAACGAAAGCATTTATCTCAAACAGTAAATTTTAGATCTTTTCTGAATTTTCGAATTATTTTTCGATTTCTCTTGCTCCTAATAATTCCTTCCCAATGGTGGAGCCCACTAGTGAGATCCATATAATACACCGCCTAAATAAAGAATATTATATAAATAATCAAATCTACTTTTTATTATTAATTTAAAGTTTTGAGACAAATGATATTTTTAAATAGTAATATAGTTGACTCTATATTTTATCACATTTAATTAAATATTTCACGTATCACGTCCATACGTAAGGGTGAATATTAAGAATATAATACAAATAATCAAATCTACTTCTCATCATTAATTTAATTTTTTGGGACAATTGATGTTTTCACATGATATCTAAGTAGAAATCATGAGTTTGAACCATAACTCTACATTTTATTACATTTAATTAAATATTTTACATATCACACACGCTCACATGTAAGAGTGAGTATTAAGAATATAATATAAATAACCAAATCTACATTTTTTAACTAATTTATATTTTTAAAGATAAATTGTGATTTCCTCTTTACAAAAGGTGGTAGAGAGTCTAGAGACCATATAAGAAAGGATAGATCACAGGGGACATGCCAACATGAGATCTCATACTTAGCGTGTAAAACCATACCACTTGCGCGGATGATAACGGGAAGAGCATTTCTACACATCTGCCCACACTCTCCACACACCATGCACTCAAATTTTTTTTTTTTTTAATTCATTACACTAGGAGTGTTAAGTATGTGATAAATAGTAAAGTGTGAAGAAGATTTTTTCTAACGGGAATGATAACTCGTAATTGGGCTTATCAAGCCCCAATATGCAATAACTTGGCATTTCGTCATGCCTCAAGCCTCTTTTGCATTTAAAATCCATATCAATTTATTTCATTTTATCATTATAATTTTCTTAAATTTTCACATAAAATATAGTAAATAATTTAACATTTTCAAATCCTAAAACAATTTTTTCAAATTTCCACACAAAATATAATAAATAATTCAACTTTTATTCAATTATTCACAAACCATCTCAACCCATTTCAACTCATCTCTAAGTCCAAACCACTCTAAGTATCTTGAGAAGGGGAGGGGGCATGCCCACATGGATGTCCCTCCAGACATCCTTACTTTTTTTTTATTCACATTTTTTTAATATATTTAAAAAATAAAAAAATATACCAATACATTTAAAATCACTTTCTTAATCATTAAGTAAAAAATAATAATTTTTTTTTCCCGAGCAGTCAAGTAGAGCGATAAGACTTGGTGGACAAAGTAGTTTTTTCCTTACACTATATGCACCCAACTTTAAAAATACGAAAGGTGCAAAAATTCTATTATATGTATCTGTGAAATTCAATTGAACATAAAAAGTTTAAGCTTAGTAAATCCTTGCAGAAAGATGTAAGAAATAACCAAGCAACATGAAGACAGAGAGCAGAGCAGCTACAAGATGCAGCAGATGGGTCTTAACCCGGTTATCACTAGGAAGATTCACCTTGAACATTCTTGAATACAGCAGCTCGTCTCCATGAGCAATTTCAGTCCTGTTTCCTTCATGTGTATTGATGCTATTCTTAATGCATTCCCCAGCTGGACTGCTTGAATGGTCATCCATCATAGTTGCTAATGTTGCAGATGAAGATTCATGTTTCTCACCCTCAAATTTACTCCTCAACACATAGTTTTTCTTTCCATCCGACATCTCTTCATTTGACTTTGGCATGTCTAGATATGTTGAATACTCCATTGATTTAACAGAATCATTAAACGAAACTCGCCTTGTGCGCTGAAAAGTCGGTGTTTCCACAGATTTGTTGGAGTCTTGCAGTTCTAGTTTCTTGGATAAGGTGATGACTGAACCGTCACCCATTTTCCTTAGCATTGGTTGCTTTGATGGAACCATTGACATGAAAAATCTGCGAATTAGGCCACTCCTGTTCAAAGAATCCCCTCTAGAGGGCCGATCATCCTTGCTTCTCCCCCACCTCTTCATGCTCAAAATTACACCAAGTCTCTTAGCACTGCTTCTTTGGCTACTTGATGAGCTATCATATGTAGTACTGCTGTAAATTTCGTCACTCTCAGCAGAGGTGTCGGAGGAAATGCTGTCAAATCTGGGATCTGACATTAATGGCTTAGTTTTCTCCTGAGATTTTTGGCTTGAAGCCTTGCTCGAATCACATTTTGAGGTCTTCATTGATTGGTTTTGATGATTTTGGATTTCAAACCTTAAGCATGTGTGGATCCAGCGTTGGTACACAAGTTCTTCGACCATGTTGAATCTGTTCTTCTGCAATCTTTCAACTTGATCCTGAAGTTCTTCATTGGCATGTTTTAAACTACTTAATTCCTCTTTGGCCTTGGCCATAATTTTATCCTGCAACATCACAGTGAAAAAGCATTTAGTATGTCTATAGAGATTTCCAAAGCTTGAGCGATTTCAAATCTTCTGGGATGTATGGCTTTTTAGTAATCCATATTAAGGTGGGGAGCAATGTTTGGCTTGAAATCAAGCATAATTCACTGTATTCATTTGTTCTATAATTTGAGTCGAGATAGAGGTTAAGCAGCACCTTTCATTATGAAAAACACACAAAGAATATATAATTCTAATAATTTATTAAAATTCAGATAATTTAAGTGGCACTAACAAACTTACAAACTTAAACCCTGATGCATTGAGTCGTATTCATCGTTCTTTTTAACAATTATCTCTTCATCATTCCCTGCTGTAGTATTAAATGATTAGAAAATTATTTGCTATTTTTTACTTGCTAAGAAATTAAGTTTTTTTATACCTCCGTCATGTTGGTAAGAGCTGCGATTCTGGCTTTAGCAACAATCAACTTAATTGCCAATTCCCTCTTTTCTAACTCAAGCTCTTTGTTCATCCTCTTCATTTCTGCAACTTCCAGCCCAACATTTTCAACAGATTCGAGCTTTTTCTCAACCATGGTATCTCTAAACGAGATATCATCATTCTTAAAGTTGGAAACTTGTTCTTGGAGCACCATCAATCGCCCCATTACCTGTCTTCCTTTGGCTTCTATCTTCTCTTGCATTCCCTTTAACATCTTCTTTGCCATTTCAAGTTGCTTCTCTGCTATGAAACCCTCTTTGATTTGTTCATGAAGCTTCTTTCTCTCAACCTGCAATGATTTAATGGTGATCTTAAGCATGTCAATCTCCGTGGTTTTGTCCTCAAATTGCCTTCGCAAATGCTCAATGGATAATTTCTGTTCTTTCAGACCATACAATTCAAGCATTTTCCCTTCAATGGTCACTTGCCTCTGCTCCACTTCCTTCACCAAACTCTGTACAAGCCCCATCTCAGTCACATTGCTCAATTCCTTGTCATGTATCAAAAACTCAAATTCTTCAGACCCTTTTTTCCCAGCTAAACTTGGTTTCAAGTTTCGTTGCCCTCTAATTTTGGTCATTGTACTCTCTTCCTCTTCTTCATCCTGCAATATGTAAAAATGGTAAATTTCTAAAAATGCTTTGTGAACTTTTAACATAATACGTGTGTGCGCGCGTGCTCGAAGTTTGTGAGAGAGAGAGAGAGAGAGAGAGAGAGTACTAAAAGCATCGGATTTTTGAGATTTTCTTCCTCCTTCTCTTGGATCTGTTGCTGCTGGAGATCTGATTCATGGGTATCTGGGTTCATGAAAGCACCACCAAAATGAGACTATTTGTGAAACTGATATTAGTAGTACAAAAGCACAAGTAAAACTGTAAAAGTGATTTTCACAGTTGACAAACAGAACTTTAGAAGCACCTGACAGTCTAATTACAGTGTTCTGCTTCCAGGAAGATCCTACGTTTCTCTGTGAAAATGAAAAGGCAGCAACTGAAGCTACAACAAGGCAGCTTACTCTGATTATCATGTAGTAGTTGTTCAGTACACAGGTCAGAACGGCTTAATTCCCAAATGGGAAATGTCCCAAGAAATTCATCACTTTCCTTTTGTGTTTTCACCATCACAATCTTCTTATCAAATGTATGTATCTCACAGTTCAGTAGCTCATCACCAAGTAGTGGCTGTTCTTTTATCCGGACAGTGATATTTAATTGCCATTGGAAGAACATGATAGAAAATCTGCACCATAACGACCTTTCACAATGAAAGCAGACAAAGAAGAAAGTTCAGGGACATTTGTATAAAGCCAAAGGACTTGAAAGGGACTTGTATTTTATATTGCATTTTGGATGCAAAATAGTCGAGTAATACTACATATAGTCGTGGAGTGTGCAAGTGTCATACAGTCATTTTAAAAAAAAGTAGGGTTCACTATTAAAATATTAATTTCTTTTCAAGTCTCATATTTATAGGCAAGACTACTCTGCCGCCCAGCATTTACCGTTGGTCGTGCCGCCAAATCTTATTTTTTTTTGCTTTTTTTTTTCACATTTTTTTAATATATTTTTTATTTTTTAAAAAAATAAAAAAATACCAATATATTTAAAATCACTTCCTTAATCATTAAGTAAAAAAAATAATAATAATAAAATAAAAAATGACCAACGGTCAAACCAAGTGGGTTAATCAAGTGGGCAAAGAAGCTTTTCTCCATATTTATTTATTTATTTATTTCAAAGCGATTGCAGGGCGCTTACACACTTACAACTGTAAGTATCATTTCTCAACTAAAAAATTGACATATTTTGATGTGATACGTTAAATTATAAAATTATTTTTATTATAAAGTAAATTTAGTATATAATCATATGAAACCATATCAAATTGTGAGTTTAATTTTATAATATTTCTTTATATTCGTAGCATTTCTCTTTTATTATTGGATCAAATAGGTCGGTGTGTAAAAAAATATCATTGGTTGTGAAATCCATTCTAGTTATATAAAAGTTAAAATATAAATTATTATTTTTTATATCAGTTAATATGAAAAACTTCCACATTAATAACATGTCGGTGGCATTGATTTTTAAATAGGTTTTTTTATTATAATTTAAGAACAATGTGATGATTATATTGTATGTGAAATATCCATGCTAAGGGGAGGGGTTTGACTAGCAAGTGGACACCATTACAAGCAAGATAAATCCAAATTCCATAGGGAAGGAATGTATCTCAATCACATTAATGTTGGTGGTCCATGAGACTGATTTTTAAGATATTTTAAGTCAATGATCATACAAACGTGTGTGATATTTATGTATTCATGAAAAAGAAAGAATGTAGTATGATATTGTATGCTCTTGTTTTTTTAATCTCTAGTGTGGGAGATAGAATAGAGAAATGATATTTACATTCGTGGAGTATGCATGCAAGCACTGCACAATTCTTTTAAAAAAAGTGAATAAATACGAGACCCACATGAAAAAAATTAATTTTAAAATAGGGGATCTTATTTTTTTTCAAAACGATTGCGCGGCTTTGCACACTCCACGATTATATGTAGCATTACTCGATAGTATAATACTGAAAAAGAAACAAATTTGTTAGATGCTATAGATTTTATAAATAAGTATTTTATTTTTATATGTTTTAATGACTATAATTTTATGAAGTAAGATACACTGATAGGATATTTTGCAAAATACAGTTTGAATATTTGAATTTCACAACTCAATACATATATGCCAATAATCATACTCCTTAGTATCTGAGAAAAAAAAAAATCATACTCCTTAGTAGTAGAAGTAGTGGATGGGCTGTAACAATCCTGTTAATTAGGACTTTCTTGACAGCAATAAAAGTGAAGTTTATTTTTATTTGTTTTTCTTCATTGAATTATTTAGAAGATTCTTTGTGATTTGATGGAATCATTACCAAATAAAATGAAATATGGTACTAGTGCTCAGAGTGCACCGCTCCATCTTACTGCTAGTTCAAAATTTTCTTTTTATTTTTCTTCAATTTTTTTATTTATATTTTTTTTATCATTTTAAAACATTTTTTTAAAATATAAAAAAAAATAATACATTAATAGTCATTTTCTTAACTATTAAGTAAAGAAAAAAATTAAAAAAATTAAAATACATGAAGTGTCAAAATGAGGTGGCAAATGAAGTGGGCAAAGTAGCATTTTTCTTTCTATAAATGCCAAAGGTACAACCTATGAAGAAGGTTCACGTCCCGAAGCCCTTCCTCCCGTATGCTCACTGTCCCGAAACCCTTGAACACTACTGGGACGGATCGAGGATCCCTCCCTCCCTCAGCTCCTCACCGTTAACTTCGATGCCAGCCAACTATTCTTTTCAATTTCCTCTTTGGTTTTTCTTTTTTTTAATTGAGAGAGGTTAGCAGCTAGCTGGTTGGGTGACTTACGTTATTTTATACCTATCAATTATCACAAGACACATAAGGATTCTAACAAAAATAAGAATAGAATTGCATGTAATTTCATGATCTCCTCCCCTAACCCGATCTCTATTCCCCCTCTCTCTCCTCCTCCCCCACCCCTCGTTGAGCAGGCTCAAGCCTTTCTTCCCCTACTCTCTCTCTCTCTCCTTCGAACGTCTGCATCGAAACCCCCATTTCTCACTCAGTTGCTCTCCCCTCTAAAAACGTTAGATGCATAATGATCTATGCTTTCTCATGTTCTGGCTTTGGTGAGATCTTTATGGCCATGGAGATGCACTCATTTGTTCAGAGATTATTTATTTATCGTCTAGTAGTTTTGGATACTTATATCAGCATAGATATTTTCTTAATTCTCTTGTGGGTGCTATGCCCCTTGAGGTTTGTTGGTCATGTTACGGTGTTTTACTTATTTTTACAAACAACCATTTTTTAGTTACAATTTTGAGAGAGAGAGAGAGAGAGAGAGAGGAAAAAGGGAGAGGAGAGGGGAGAGCTCGAGGAGAAGGAAAAGTCGAATAAAACTTTGGGTAGCACTCCCATCCAATCGGGTAGGTTATTTGTTTTTACAACAGCCAATCAACAACTGCCACACAGGGGTCTCATGAAAATCCCATTTACACCTGCATACAGGTTATTTCCTCCCTCTCCCTTCCCCCCACCCACGTTCTAGTCTCTCTCTCTCACTTTTTCTCCAAACCTCTCTGCATTTTTACTTGTAAGCATTAACTTATCATGAAGAACTGTTTTGTGGTTAAGAAACCAGAATAAGCAGAGGTTTTAATAAGAACTGTTTTGGGAAAATGATATTCTTCCATAATATAAGACCATATCTTTGCATGGATCTAATTTGATCATGCTATATGACAGTTTAGTAACTGAATCACCAGTAAATTAATAAGAGAAATGAACATGTTTGTGTTCATCATCTCATTAATCGGTACAAACGAAATTGCAATGAAGAAAGAAGCCTGCAGGACAAATTCTTGCTGGTGGAGGCAAGGTCACCTTGGGCAGAGATGGGAAAATCAAACTAGAACCCAGGCTGCTAACCCAGAAATCAAACCCTAAAATCTAATAGAAAATGGCATGTGAAAAAATAAAAAAATTAACCTAGGACAGTGAGAAGATCTTCAATGCAATCGGTGCTGCGTGTAAGGGAGGGGGTGGGGAAGGGAAAAGACGCTGCAAATGGTGAAGTTAGAGGGGTGAGGACTATAATGCCCTGTCCCCGTGGGTCTGAAGAGTTGGATCTTGTCACCTAAAATCATCTACAATAACACATTTAAAATAACACAGGGTCTCCATAAAATATTAACTTATTTGTTCAACACAAATATCTATATTCCTCCGTAAGGTACAAAAGAAGTACCTTAATAACATACATAAAAGTTTTCACAAAAACTCAAAAATCTCCATGACTCAAAATACCAAAGCAGCATAAAATATCAACACTACCAAAAATACTCTCCAAATAGTCCTTGTACCCTAAGGCACTAATCTTCTACGATCATCAAAACTTGCTAGTACTCCCTATTCCTGACTTCTAGCTGATGCATCAAAATTATCTGAAAAATAATTGTGGAGATAAATTGTGAGTTATCAACAACTCATTAAATAGAGAACATATATTAGTACATAAGCATGAACATTTACTGAGTTCAGAACGCAGAACAAAATATTTTATTTTAGGAATAGAGAATCATAACATGTTATCAAAAATATCAGAGCGAAAGTTCAGAAATATTCTTATTCAAAATTTCCTTTGGCATAGCATAACTGAAACATCATATCAGAACAGAATTCCATGCTTAACCCCGTGGCAGGGTTGTGCAAATCCCGACGGCCAACCGAGCAGAAACAGAATGTGAATATTCCCCTTATTATTCTCGAAATCTCGAGTATGCACACAGGAAAGACCACACAGAAAACCACTTTGTTTCCAAAGTGGATGCACCATAACAGAAAAGTTGGTACCAACCCGAACAGATGCCACAATTTTACACCCATGGTAAGGTCAGAATGGAACAGAAACAAAATGTCATGTCAGAAGTTTAAAAAATCATATCACATCATATCAGAGTACGAAATCATATCGCATCATATCAGAGTACAGAACATTTTCAAAACAGAACAGAATCAGATCACAAAAGCATAATTTATGCACAAAATTTCATATTCGCTCTCTTTTGCATAGTTCAGAAACGAAATGCCAAAATAAGCTCATGTCTTTTACCAGTCATGTCAGAAAATATTTTATTCATATACGACATTTCATGAGTAATGTAGAACAAATAACTGAGATCGTTTCAAAATTTCTTTTCATAACAAAACATGCATATTTTCCAAAATCGAGCTCAGATCATTTTATTTTATGCAAAGTTTAGTATAGGAATCTCGCTTATCTGAATTTCTTAGCTTTTCAGAAATTTCCTCAACAATACCGAACAACTAAAAATCGTCACCTATAAAATTGCTACAAAATTATCGTAAATTTCCGATCAAACACGTATCTCGATATTTAAACCTAAAATGCTAAAAATTAACATATTTTAATTCCTCAATACCCAAAAATTCTCATAATTCTAAAATATCATCATTTCCCAATCCACTCAATTTATATTCCTTTAATTTCATCAGTATCCTAAAATACTAACTTAACAATATAAGCCCTCAACAGTATTGAACGAAAATTGCTCGTCACCTATAAGATTGCCACGTAATTTCTATAAATATCCGAATTTACACCTTTTTCAATACTTAAACTTGAAACGCTAAATAACCTCTTTAAAAAAAAATCTAAATTTCTCGAAACCTTAAAATATCATAAATTCTCAAATATCTCGATATTCACTAAAATAATAAAAATAATCTCTAACTAATTAAGCTCTAACTTATTTATTACCAGAATCTAACTATAAAAATTAATACTAAATAATATAATTATAAACTGCAATTATTTTTGTTAAACCACTTTTAAGACTAATTTAAAAATGAGTTGGAGTACATTTAAAAATAACAGAGTTTTTCTACAATGAGACCCAGGCCCATCAATAGTAAAAAAATATTAAGTCCATTGAAATATTCCTAAAATCAATTGGTAGTTTTATAACTGGAAGGGCAGAAAAATGTTAAAACGCTTAAAATGTATGAACTGCTTTACGAGTAAACAATAACTAAAGGGCTGGATGGCATTTCCGTAAAATACTTCCAAGATCATGACTAAAGCTAACCAAAGGTTATCACTACATCTACTTGTTTCTGGAGAACAAGAAAAACCAGAGAATGGCGTCGGGAGAAAATATTTTTACTGAGAGAGAGCGAGAGTCAACGAGCGGCAAAGTGGTGGCTGACCCGACGGTGGCACACTGAGAAGGAGAAAGAGATGAGTGAGAGAGAGAGAAAGGAGAGAGTGAGTGATCACGGCGTGAGGAAGGAGGTGTTACCGAGAGGGGAGAGAGAACAGTGGCTTGAAGTGACGACCGTTGTTGGGAACCTTAAGAGAGATTTGGGAAAGTAAGACAGAACTGAAGTGAGAATCGAGATTTCAGTTGAGAAGTGAAATGAAGAAGTGTTAGAATTCGGAACGACGTCGTGTAGGAGTTGATGAAGTGCAGCGTTCAACCAGGATGAAGTGCAGCGTTCCATTAAAGCTTGGAAGAGGGTCGTAGGGTGTCTTAGTGATTAGACGCTGCGTTTTGGTGAAATGAACGAATGATGTGTTTTGATTACTGTTATTTCAGTATTGAGCCTGTGTGGTGAGTATAGCAAAGTTAGGAGATGTTTGGATTCAAAACTCACATCAACCCACCTCAACTCATCTCATCTCATTATTACAACTTTTTCAAAATTTCACACAAAATATAATAAATAATTCAACTTTTTCAAATCATAAAATAACTTTTCTAAATTTTCACACAAAATATAATAAATAATTCAACTTTTATTCTACTATTCACAAACCATCTCAACTCATTTCTGAATCCAAATTTCTCCTAAGTGTTTGTTATGCAACAGAAAGTGGAAAATGTGCTGCGTATATGAGGGAAAAGGTAAGAAGGGGATATCATCTTGAATGTACTAGAATTCTAGTTTCAATTTGGAGGAAGGGTTGCCTTGAACTAGCCCAGTGTGATTACACGTTTCTTTCTCATAATTTCTATCAAACATCCACTTTGCCATTTTCATATTGTTCTTCCTTTGTGAGCTTGCTTATTTCTTCTACCTGATTACAACCAACACAAATTCCTCATCACTGAAAAGGGTCTTAACGGCCGTGCAGTACGGTGGCGACGTGGAGATGGGAGCTGGCGGCGTGGAATGGTTGGTTTGTGGCACTCGATGGAGATAGAAATTTCTCTATTTTGAGAAGTAAAAACAGGGGCCTCTTAAACGTGCAGTGGCAGCTTGGGCGACGATGGTGTAAGGCAGAGGTTTAAGGCAGTGATCTGACGGTTTTTGTTATGCGAGGGAGGTCTCGACACGTTGGGTGGTGGTGCAGTGTAGTGCTACGGTGTCTGAGTAGTGGGCTACGGTGCAAAAGATTTTGTGGAGGAGCTTCACAGGGAGATCCCAGTTTCGCGTGGCGGTGATTAGCGGCAATGGAAAAATCTCAAACTCACCTAGAGAGGTGATTGCATGCGGAGGAGACAAGTGCTGGACATACGTGAAGGGCTTGGCTTTGTTGAGGTTAACTTAAGGCGGTGCGTGAGTTGTTGCGGTTTATAGGGAAAAAATTTAAGGTGGTAGTCGATTTTCATTTGAGCTAAGTAGCGACGTGAAATATTTGTTTCACCGAAAGAAAAATCCAGGCGGTGGAAAGCTTGCTGCCGTGCTTGCTTATTGGAAACATGGGGACGTGCATGCTGAGTGTTGTGGTGGCCTCGTCGTGCTTAATGGAAATTTACGTAGAAGGCGCGGCGTGATTTACGTCCATGGGTCAATATATATATAAGACAGTGGTTTAAGGAAATTTTTTATCACGAAGGGGACTCTAAAATTGTGACTCTAGTGTCCTTGAAATTGGACACGTTAATGAGTTTGGACTTGATAAATAACTTGGGCCATAATTCTCATGTCTAAAATAAATTTCTCGTCCAACAATATCTTCGACGTTTAGAAAAAATTTATTGGGCCAAGTTCTAATTATTCCGGCCCCTTGGTCCGTGAATTATTACTTGGGCCTTTGTCCAATCATTGAGCCCAATAAAATTCATACTCTGTCAAATTAAATTTTGGGCCCGTAACCTTCTCTAAAATTATTCGTTTAAACTTCAAATGGGCCTTTTATATACATAGGCCCAAAAATATTTACAAAGCAGACTCGATCTGAACCTGGGTAGAAGGACTCGCTTGAAGAATTCGTGGGAGGGAGGGTGGGAGGGGGAAGGAAGGGAGGGGCAAAAGAATGCAGGGGAGAGAGGAAGGGAAATAAAAGAAGCAGGGGTAGCCCCCGCATGGCGGGGCGGGCAACCCCACTCTGCCCATGTGGGGGTGGGGCCCCCCACCCCCCATCTAAGGCTCCTAGCAGGGGCGGGTGATGGGGAGGGCCCAACCCCGCCCCGCATTTCCCCTGCCCCGCCCCCGCCCCCATTTATATATATGTATATATATTATATACATATATATAAACATAAATATATATTTATATTTTACAAATTGTGTATATATAAATATATATTACAATTTGTTAGACTTGTTCATAAAATACGCATTGACAAATTTAAAAACTACATAGTTTAAAAACTAATACACTACAATTTATACAAAATATGTACTAGCAAATTTAAAAATTATATAGTTTTTAAATTATAGTCATATTTACAAATTTTAAATTTTAAATTTGGATCTAAAAATATATTTTTAATTACTTTTGCACTTATAAATAATTTTTAAATAAAATAAATGTAGTATTTTTTTTAAGTGAAAAGAGGCGGGGATGATTGGGAATCCGCCCCACACCCGGGTGCGGGGAAGGGGTGCCCCCGCCCCGTAGGGGGCGGGTAGCACCCCTAGAAAGAAGAATAGTCCGAGTGCGGGTGCATATGTGTCTTTCCTGCACTTCCTATGTGGCGAATTCATATTGGTTGGTGTAAAAACAAATAATCCACCCGACTAGCCTTGTGTTGTTTCCTAAAACTTTCCTCAACGCACACCGTAAGTCACATGAGTCTCTACGTGCTAAAATGTTATTGGAGGGTGTAAAATAGGAAACAACACCCTGATCGGTTTGAACCTTTTCTCTTTTTAATTTATTTTTATAAATGAGTAATATTTGATACAGTTATAAAATGTGCAAATCTCGTGCACTCCCTTTAAAAAATGAGATCTATCATTAAAAAAAATACTTTTTCATGTAAATTTCAAATTTATCCATTTTTAATAGAGTGAATGCTTGGAACTTGCATATCTTAAGATTGCAAATATAATTTATCTTAAATTTATATTTTAATTATGTGGGAGTGAATTTATTCACTTATAAAACTGATGATATAACAATTTTTATTCAAAGATGTAAAATAACTTTTATACCGCATCCTGTTTTAAAATTAATTCTTTTACTGAGGCTGGTTTGGTTACATAATGACAAAACTAAACCATCTTATCTCATTTCATCTCATATAGTCATTATAACTTTTTCAAACTCCAACACAAAATATAAATAATTCAATTTTTTCAATTTTCAAAACAAAAATTATATTAAAAAATTATATTATAACAATATTTTATTCAATTTTTAACAAAATATTTCATCTGAATTGCGCAACCAAACGATACCTAAGACCACAATACATAGTGAAGTGGCCAATCTAAGGTTCCATCCATAAACTTTTCATCAATTAAAAAGCAGATTATGTATAAAACATTGAAATATTCTATTTTCTCTGTATGTAGTGTCAAATTCATTTGGATCAGATGGTACAAGTTATGGTCTCCAAATTGGAAAATAAAATTCGAGCCCTCCACTCCTGTATATATATATAAAAAAAAAGTCTATGTGTAGAGCACACCTAGTAAAATATTTATATGATATAATTTGATTTAGAAGAATTTTAAAATTTAAATTTTATAAATCAAATCTTATCTAAATGATGTAGATGATGTGTTCTACACATCAACTGAGAATAGTGTAAGAGGATTTTCCCCACCCCACAAAGTCCACTGGGCCTCGGCCCAATACCCGGCTCAAGGGCAACCAAGAAAAGCATCTACCAGGAAAAGAGGTCGAGTAATCAATAAGACAGATCAACCTGACATTCCGCGACCGCGATCAAAGCCCAAAGATTTGCACAGAGCACATCGGGAAATGCGGAAGACCCTCGATCCATCGATATCAGACCATCTAAGGCTCACGAGAGACAAATGTAAGACTAGGAAACTACGCCGTATTAATGGTGTCATTACTGAGCTACACGCCATATTTGTGGTGCTGTCGTAGAGCCACGCCTCATTAAAGAGTTTTAACAGTAGAAACAACAGAGGAGGCACAAACTCTTTGGAGACAAAAAACGATTTTCACCTCCTCCAACCCACGGTATAAATAGTAAGTTCCAGGTACGAGAAAACTTTTTTATTCCTAAACTCTTTCACTTATTTATAAATTTACAATAATACTTACTAACTTTGGCGTCAGAGATTTCTCAGTCCCAAGATCGCTATCTCCTAGTTGCATTTTCTCCTATTTTTTACAGACTCATTTCGAAAGACTTGAGTGATTAGAGCTTGACTCAAATATGTACGAAATATGACGTTAACAAATAGAATAACTCACAGAATACCTCATATTTCTACAAAATATTTTCTATCATATAAGCTGTAAACTAGTTGGAAGGCAATCATTTTAATACCAAAAATATCATTAGTCTACCTAGCATTTCTTAAAAAAATAATATTTAAAGTGTGAAGTACGTAATTATTGCATAATTTAAAAAAAAAAATGTAACAACATAAAGTTATATCAACCGCAGTACATGATAATTATTTTACAGAAATGTTAAATTCACCGAAAGTTAGGTCTCGAAAGTGTGTTCCAAAATTTTTTTTTATTTAGTGATTAATGAAGAAAAATGTTTATAATAATTAAAAAAATACATAAAAATAAATAAATAAAAACATGAAATGCACTGTTCGAAACACTTTTTCGAGGCATTTATTCGGTGGCCAAATGACTCATTATTTTAATAACAAAAACTTCTGATTCAATAATGTTATATATAAATTTTGGAAAATGCTGGAGCTCCCGCTGGAGCTCCAGTGTATTTTTTCATGTGTATTTTTTAATTCTTTTTTTATATAGATGTTTTTAATGATTTTAAATATTTTTAAAAAATAAAAAAATTATAATATTATTAAATAATACTTGCTTAATCACGAAGTAAAATATAAAATATTTTTTTATGATTTTTTATTTTATTTCGTGATTAAGGAAATATTTTTTAATAACTTTTTTTTTTACTTCTTGATTAAGAAAGTGTTTTTAATAATGTTCTAAATTTATTTTATATTTTAAAAAATATTAAAAAATATTAAAAAAAATTATATAAAAAATAACTTAAAAAAATACACATATAATATATACTACAGCCCCCAACGGGAGCTCCGAGCGAGAGCCCCCAGCGGGGGCTGTAGCACTATCCATAAATTTTTAACATGCAAGTTTGGTACTGTCTTTTCAAAGAACAGTAGATTCTATCATAAAATATAATTTTAGTTTTAGTTTAATTACGCAATTCAGATGAAATGAGAGGATATGTTTTATTAAATATTGAATAAAATTTTGTTATAATATTATTTTTATTTTAAAATTTTAAAAAGTGAATTATTTTTTATATTTTATGTGAATATTTTAAAAAATTATAATAATTATATGAGATGATATGAGGTAATTTAATTTTATATAAACCCTTATAATTTTTCTATTAAAATAATTGCAGTAAATTTGTATGTCTTGAATCTGTCCAAATCATTTTTATTAGATGAAATCTCATAAAAATTAATAAAAAAAAAACTAAAAAAATAATTAAGTGAAAGTTGAAATTGATTGTCCAATCACATCCCACCGTAAACCGATCAAGAGTACTCTTCAGGTGACGTAAACATTCCCGCACCCAAAAACTTGACAAAAAACAGAAGAAGAAGAAAATGCTCGATCATTGAAATTTGATAAAGCTTCAAAGTTCAAACCCCTTTCTCACTACGCAACTTCCCAAAACCCTCACGAATATGGAACCCTAAAGCTCATTTTTTCTTCCATTTTGATCCTGCTTTATGGCCTTAAATCCTTGTTCTCACCGCCACATTAATCAATTGATTCGAACTTCTCCACTGCCAAACTCCTACCGATTGACTACCTTGCTGCCATGGACGCGCGTCGCGCCTCCCGCGCCGTCATCGACCCTAAGGTCCGCCATGTCGGGTTCTTCGCCCCCGGCGCCAACCCCCTACCGGCCCGAGCCCTGAACAATCCGCCCTGCTCGAGTTCACCGCCTCTCGCCGAGTCCCCCGCCGGCAATTCCCTCTCCCCGGTCATGATTCCCCTGCCACGTCACCCTTCCGACCGTACTCCAGCTGTGCCTGTCCCGGAGACCGGTTTGCGGCGCCAGGGTAACGACCACGTGCCGGTCGGGAGCTATAACCCGTCGGAATCTCTACTGGGATCGTCTCCTGCCCCTTCTTCGCCTTCGGCTCGAATCGGGATGGCGGATGGAGAATTTTCCGAGGAGTCAGATGGTTGGTACAGGCTGAACGATTCGCGTAAGTACGCTTCAAATCTTCCCGATACCACTCCGGAGAAAGCTCCTGATAATTCGGCGAGTACTTCTGCCCCGCCTGGGTTGGAAAAATCGAAAAAGTCTGCCAAAGTGCCAGGTAAATTGTAATTTTAAAATTTTTATGTTACGTGCCTCTGTGTGTGGGATGTTTGATTGTATTTGTTTGAATTGAGATTTTGTAA
Source organism: Juglans mandshurica (assembly GCA_022457165.1). NCBI lineage: Eukaryota > Viridiplantae > Streptophyta > Magnoliopsida > Fagales > Juglandaceae > Juglans > Juglans mandshurica. The sequence continues at coordinate 24,779,718 of CM039625.1, read as the reverse complement.
TTGAATTGGGGTTGAAACCAGATGGTGTAATTTGGATTTGGAATGTTAGGACAAAAAATAACAACTGAGACATCGGGGGTAGTAAGGCAGTACAGGATGATATCTCCTAAGTGTTATTTGGGACCAAGAGGTTTTCCGACAAGCCCACTTTGATTTTGTTGCTCAGTATATAATGCCCGTCTGTAAAGTATTAGGGACCCCCAAGTCTTTCTAGCATGTTTGTGAAATAATTAATTCGACTTGTTAAGTTTATTTATTAAAAGAAAAAAAAATTGACTTGTTAAGTTTTAACCATTGGCTTAAAGCTATTTTTTGCTGCTGGTTGTCTGGAGTGCCTGGTTTGATAACTTACTCATGCCCGTAGAATTAACATTTGATCAAGTATATCTTATTAGGCTTGGCTTATATGCTGGTTAGTTCCTGAGATTGTTTAGTATCTGCTCCTTGTTCTTGATTTGTTCAAATGTGTTGATTGTGTGGATCCTTTTAGTTTTGATCCTTTGTTGAATTTGCAACAAAATTGCAGAAAAGAGTGAAAAAGCTGTTGTGCAAGTGCAAAATGAGACGCAATCTAGCTTGAAGCCACTGAAAGCAAAAACAACCAGAGCTGAAAGGCGTGCCATGCAGGAGGCCCAAAGAGCCGCAAAAGCTTTAACAAAAGGTTTGAATTGAGCTTATATTTATGTTATTCCATTGTTGACTATCTACTTGACTTCTTTGACAGTTTGGCTGTTTTCTAGATGCTTTATCTTAATAGTTATTTTGTTAGAGAAATGGGTCTGTTTCATTTGAACTTTTTACTTTATTTTAGGGGGTGGGCATCGGGCACCCAGACCCACCTTGCCTGCTCCATCTGTCCATTAGGGCTGTGCAGAAAAGCCGTCAACCCGCACCGTATGTACCACCCGACCCGACCCGACAAAAGCGGGTTGAACTAACTTGCAGGTCAAACCCGTTAACTGTCAGTTTCGATCCGACTAACTCCCCAAATCTCAAACCCTAGCTGCCATCCCTCCCCATTTCTCCCTGTCATCACCGTCATCGCCATCAACTCCGTTCGTCATCATTGTCGACTCCATTTGTCTTCCCCGTCGACTCCAACAAGCAACAAGCACAGCCTCAAAATTCTGACTCAAACAAAACAATCACATTCACTTCCCCACAACCCAATAACGTAGCCTCGTCCACCACCAACCAGAAATTCATCACAAGCTAACTGATTAATCGACAAAGCTCACCTTAGCTAAAACATTTTGATAGCCCGAAGAAAAACATCACGCGACCCAACTCATCCCCATTGAGGAGAATTTTGCGTTGCAAAACTTCTGTGGTGAACTCATCCAGTATATCTTCCACGTCGTAGGCCAAGTCTCTGAGATCATCAAGCCAAGCTTTCACTGCCGTTTCAGTGAGCTGCTTCTCCTCTGCATCACCAAGGACCTTTCGAATTGTTGTCATGGTTTTACCCCATTTTGCCAGTTGTTGTTGAAGTCCTTGGCGAGCAAATTTCAACAATTCGGGAGACGCCAATCGGTCAAGGAATGGGGTCGATTTATGTTTTTGGGCAACGGTCTCAGTAGCCGATGATTATCACGCACCCAACCCAGAAACATCATGTGACCCAACTCATTCGGGAAATGCAGAAAGAAGCAGCTCTTCCACCGCCATTGAAAGAAATTAATCAAGAAAATATGCAAAAAATAGTGAAACAAAATTTGAATGTTCTTCTCGATGTGGATGAGTTGGGAGGAAGGAATGTTTAGGGCTTGGAAAAGAAATGGGGAGATCGGTTTCGCCTTTATGTTATCAAATGGCAGACGGGTTGACCCGACTAAAGTCGGGTCGGTTCTTTTCTTGTTGGTTTGGACACGGTTCGGGTCGGGTCAGTCCCAAAATTTGTGCGGGTTGGACGTTGTGCAGGTCTATTGTCCATCCTGCTAGGGGACGAACAGGCGGCCTCTAGAGTATTTTTACCACATGTGGGTGGGGGTGGGTGAGGTATGGCCCCCTGCATATATATTAAGATATATAATATATCATATATATTAAAGAGAAAACCTAGATATATACTATATTGATATGTTAAAGGAAAAACCTATCTTTCAAAAACAACACTATTATACATATACTTATATAAACATCTTAAATCAAATCTGACAGATTAAGTTGAGATGATTTTAAATGAGTTGAATAAAATATTGTTAGAATATTATTTTTTAATATTATTATTGTTTTGAGATTTGAAAAAGTTGAATTGTTTATTATATTTTGTGTGAGAATTTGAGAAAGTTGTAATGATGAGATGAGTTTCCAATCCAAACCGAGGCTAAACCTGCATCTCTTCCAAGCTTCTCTCCTCCTCTTTTCTTTTTTTCTTCTCCAGAGACCGACAAGTCTCGGGTCTCTGGTTTGCCAAGTTTGCGAACCCTGGTCGCAAAGACCCATAGGTCTCTAACATATTTACCTTTTTTTTTTTAAATGTTACCACCCTATGCGGGCTGGTAGCCACTCACCCTGCACCCTGCCCGTGCCAAAATTTTTAAAATTTGATAAAAAATAATTTTGAAAGGTGTTTTATCAGGTAGACTATCTGAAAATTAGTATTTGCCCCCCCCCCCCCCTCTCCCCCGGGCCCGTAAATTATTTTTTTTAACTTGGCCCCCCAAACCAGATTTTCTTGTTCCGCCCTTACCTGCACCCTCACATTCCCCAAACCCGTCCATCCCTGCTGGCCAAGCGGGCAGACTTTCACCACCTTGTCTTGCTTTTGTTCTATGGAGCTTGGATTCATGGCAAGGTGTTTTCTCCTTGATCGTCTTTAATTGTCATTTATTTTCTTACTATATAATACCTTTGATTGAGTATATAAAAGTGGTGAATGAGATCCACATTTCTTGGGAGGGTGAAATTCTTAACCTATATAATGAATTCTCAAGTATTCTCAGATATTTCATTTCCAAACATCACTCAAACACAACATTTTCAATTTCAAATTTTTAACTTTTTCATCTAATCATTACCTAATCACAACTTTCCCAAACTCAAAAAAAAAAAAAAAAAAAAAAAAAAAAAAAAAAAAGAAAAAGAAAAACAATAAATTTTTTTCAAAATTTAAAATAAATATAATATCAAAAAATGATATTTAAATATTTTTTTAACTTCATAATATTTTTATTCAACTTTTTTTCTCTTATTTTCCAAAACCCAATAAAACATCTTAACTCAAACCATTACACTATTCACAAACTATTTCACTACTATTAAGCATCCAAATGGGCCCTAATCCTTTTATAGGCCTAGAATCTCTAGGCGTGGCATGAGTTTTCTTGGGATGTTTTAGTTATTAGAGATTGTAATATCCTAGTTGAGTATAGAAATGTGATGAATGGAATCCCCCCACATTGCTTAGGTGGAAGAAGTTCTTAACCTTTATAATAATTCTAAGGAACTTCAGTTATGACTAGTTCTTTTGGAGTGCCGGCCCATATATAGTTTGGGTTTTCCTAGGTTGTTACAAATGATATAAGAGCTTATAAAACCTTGGTTGAATATCGGAAAATGGTAAATGGAATCTCATATTGCTTGGGTGGAAGAAGTTCTCCTCTATGATGATTCCAAGGACTTCAATTGTCACATTGACTAGTCCTTTGGAGAATAGGCTTAGATGTGGCTTGGGCTTTATTTGGGATGCTACATGTGATCATCTTGTGATTCTTGTGGAATAATTTAGTTGTCTTTTCTAGATTGCAGTGAGCTGCATTGTATCTTTAAGAATGGCCATTCCTTTGTCATGACCAGGACTGAGCATTCTTAGATTCATGCAATTGCAGATGATATGATTAATGAGTGGAAATTCCATAAAACATTAATCTTTTGAGATATTGTTTTTTCTGCTCAACTTTTCTTGAGGGTAAAATTTCTTAGAAAGGATCTTTCGAATATTCTTTGGGAATTGAGCTGTCAAACTGAAATTTTTACTAGCATAAACTGTTCGATTATTTCCTGCACTTTCTGTCATAGTTTGAGTTATGGTATATATGAAAGTTGGATTCATGCAATTTCAGATGATATGACTAATAAATGGAAATTTCATAAAACACTAAATCTTTTGAGATATATTTGTTTTCTGCTCAACTTTTCTTTGAGGGTAAAATTTCTTAGCAAATATTTTTTTGGGAATGGAGCTTTCAAACTTAAATTTTTACTAACATAAACTGTTCTGATTATTGCCCATACCCTGTCATGGCTTATGCTATGGTATACATGACAGTTGGACTCACATCCTATCATATCTAGTCCGGATGATGATTTTCTTGGTATATTTGTAATGGGTTATATCGATGTTATTGGTGTAATTGTTAATCATTTATTTATTTAAGATTGCATTCAAATCTTAACCAAATTCAGTAAGTCTTTAGAGTTCATGTAAACAAACCAACATTTGGTTTTAAATTAATGGTTTCTCAGATGCCAGAAGATTTTTGTACTGTTTGCTTTTGATTAAGCTCCTCCTTGGTAGTATATAGTTTTCCTTCTCCAAAAAAAAAAAGAAAAAAAAAAAGCTGTGAGCTTGAGCATGTTTTCGCTTGTGGTTACCTATCTTTTTATACAGATGGCAGATGCATGTGTGCGTTCATGCACGTTTGCATCAAAAAGTAGCATGAGAAATGCTTACATAAACCATTTCCATACAAAGATACAAAGTGGTATTGTATATACCTATTCATTGATGTAAACACATACAAGCATGCATGCAGGCGAAAAACATACGTACACGCATACAGCAGAGGGTGATAAATCTGCTGCTGTATCTCGGGGGGCAGTTCCGAGTAAACCTTTGAAGCAGCCTTCACTGAAGAAAGATGCTCCTCCAGTCGCGTCTTCAATTGCAGCTTCTGACAAGAAAGGAGGTGATCGTCCACCCGAGAAAGAAAGGAAGAAAGATGTTCCTCCTCCACGTATGCAGTTTGATGATAAGAGTAGAGTAGAGAAGGCTAAAAGACGTGCGGTGTTCAATCAAACGGAAGCTAGAAACAGAGTTGAATTGTTTCGGCATTTGCCTCAGTATGAACATGGAACACAGCTTCCTGATCTGGAGTCAAGATTTTTCCAACTTGATCCAGTGCATCCTGCTGTATACAAGGTACTCCATTTAAGAATTTACTTTTTTTGATACATTAGTTGTTTTTTTCTTTAGGCTTCAAGCCTCTGAATAGAAAATTGGATATTTCTCCTCTTTTACGAACATATAACCTCTCCCATCACATGTGGCATAGACAGAACATAATATAGACATAGAAATGGCAAATTGAATGGGGTTTTCAAGATAATCTCTAAGGTGTTAGCTAATCGTATGAGTGTGGTGTTGGGAAACATTATTTCGAAATCAAAAAATGCCTTTGTAAGAGGGAGGCAAATTCTCTGTAACACCCCCTTCCCGTAGGATAGAGATATTACTAACATTCATAACATAATGCCTGGTAAAGAGATTCATATCCTGAAATACCTTATTTATTGAAATTCATCAAAATATTGAAATTGAATTGAACATGATTGTTTCGAAAACTGAACGTAAAGTAAATGAATATAAACTAATCCTATGAATGACGTAAAAGAAATCTAATTTTTGTGTGAATATCACTTATTCCTTTCTAAGACTTTGTACTAGATCTAATCCTGGCCATCCAGCTCTGCGTCATCATAGTCACCATCTGTGAGAATTAAACATGGAAGAAAAACAAGAATACAAATAGAAAATGAGTCGAATACTCAGTAAGTAGCACATCATACCGTAAAATATAATTTGGCCTAACATGGACTTAAGTTCTTAAGACTCTTCATAACATACATACAGCTTCATAGATTTACAATCATACACGTAACATGACTTTCGGAAAGACTTTACATACATTTATCGTCACAGATTCATATAGCATACGTATTCATCATTAACATGAGCGGAAGCATATATAGTCATGGCAAACATGTAACGTGAATGCATAATATCTTGTTTATCTTGTCTTAACTTGGAGTGAAACACGCTTGAGTCCGTGTTTCACTTAGCTGGCGTTACATGAGTCCGTGTTTTACCTAACTTGCATAACATGGTGTGAAACACGCTTGAGTCCGTGTTTTACCTAACTTGCATAACATGGAGTGAAACATGCTTGGGTCCGTGTTTCACTTAACTTGCATAACACTTGCATAACATGGAGTGAAACAAACTTGAGTCTGTGTTTCACCTAACTTGTGGTTAACCACGCTTGAATCCGTGGCACCGTAACATTTCTTATTTTTCTTAATGCATGAGATTTTATTAGGCTTCATGAACATTTCTAACATGGCATATTTTTGTACATGGCATAGCATAACATGACATAACATGGCATATTCTTGTACATGGCATAGCACAGCATGGCATATTCTTGTACATGGTATAACATGGCATAGTATATTCTTGTACATGGTATAGCATGGCATAGCATAACATGGCATTTTCTTATACATGACATAACATGCTCTGAACGTTTTATGACATTCCATGGCATACATGATCTAAGTACTACATGAACATGGCATACAAGATCTAAGTACTACATGAACATGGCATACATAATCTAAATATCACATGGACATGGCTATTCCTTTACATGGCATACTTCACTTTGATTTACTACATGAACATCTCCTGGCTTTCATATGATTTTAGTAACATTCAATCAATCAAGTATAATCTTATATTTCATCAAAGATCGAAAAAAGGAATCTAACCTTGACTTGCCTCTTAGCGTAGCGTAGTTAACAGTCATAAGCATGTCATATTTTCATACATAATAATAATATTCACAGTACGCATGCATTTATATGATCATACCATTTACCTCTTAGCGCTGCTTCTTGATCTCCAACTTGAAGCGCGTTACCTATACGAGGTACTCAACGTTACTAATTTTCTAGATAACGTGTTGTGGTTGTGTACGTGATTAAAACAAAAATTAGAATTTTAACATAGTAGTTATCTTATTTCCTTGTAAAAATAATAAATGCTTGTAGTATAAAGTTAATCGTGATTAAATGATTTAGTAGTGTAGTTGGGTTTTTCTGTGAAATACAAGCCCAGAATAAACATCAGGCCTACATTGATTCAGCCCACTCAGAAAAAAGGAGGCATTCGACCAACTGGCTTAAGGCCACGGGGCCCATTCCAGATTAAAAAGTAAAAAGCGTCTCTCTGGAAAGCACATAGCTAACACAGAGAGCTCATGGATGCGGGAGGGAGTCGCGCGATGGCTTACTGAGAGAGGGGCTGAGTGCGATGGCGGCTCTGGGTGGCTGGACACGATGGCGGTGCAACTGGGCCCTTTGGGCAGTTGTGCGACGCGAGAGAGAGAGTGAGCTGAGAGAGTTTAGAGAGAGAACTATTAAACCAAAAAACACTAGGGAGAGAAAATGGTGGCTGACGGCGATGGGCTTACCGGAAGGGAGTGGGTGCGACGGAACTAGGTTGGCCGGCGTTTTCTATGGTGGTGTGGGAGGTGGTCCGTTGAGGTGACTGTTGGTTGCCGAGAGGGGCTACGGTGGTGCTTGCGGGAGTGAGTTTTCCTTCTCTGCGTGAACGAGTTTTCTCCAAGAATTTTTGTGTGTATAATTCAGAGGCTTTGTGGGTTTCTTATAGGCAATGGGAGGGAACAACGTGAACCTTCAGGAGATTGGCTGAAATTTGAAGTTGCCTAGACTTTAGGAATCTATTCCTACGAGGATATAGATTCTGAGAGGATTTTGAAGAGTTTGAGTTGGAGTTAGTCTCAAACTAGAAACCGAATCTAATATGGGAACTTAATGGATAAAGTATACGAAGGTTTTGATAGGCAATGAATCACCAATTTAATCTATCTGTTAGCATATTTTTTCTAAGATGATAATAATAAAAGTAAAATAAATAAATAAAATATAATATAATAATATATATAATACTAATAAAAGCCCTAAATTTTGGACCCGTATGTTACATTCTCGACTCGGTTTTAGTTGCTAACGAATATGTGGACAGCAGAATTAAGGGCTCGTTTGGATTCAGAGAGTTTCATCTCATCTCATCTCATCTCATCATTATAACTTTTCCAAATTTTCACACAAAATATAATAAACAATTCAACTTTTTCAAATCACAATTTAGTGTTTTCAAATCCTAAAACAATAATAATATTAAAAAATAATATTCTAACAATATTTTATTCAACTTTCATCTAAAACCTTCTCATCTCATCTCACTATCCAAACTAGAGCTAAATCTAATGAATCTGGTATTTTGATTAAATTGGACATGAAAAAAGCATATGACCATGTTAGTTGGGATTTTCTCTTGTATTTGCTTGGGAGATATGGTGTATGTGGATCAAACACTGTATGTCGACATCAAGTTTTTCCATTTTGATGAATGGCATTCCAGTTGGGTTCTTTAATAGTTCACGTGGTTTGAGATAAGGAGATCCGCTATCTTCTTTTCTTTTTGTCCTTGTCATGGATGCGTTGAGTAGAGTGTTGGAAGTGTGGTTGAAGGAAGGCACTTGTCGGGTTTTGAGGTGGGAAATGAGGAAAGGAATAGTATTAAATTATCTCATCTTCTTTTTGCCGATGACACATTGATTTTCAGCGAGCCCAACCAAGAACATATTCGATCTTTGGGAGCATTGTTGTTATATTTTGAAGCTGTCTCGGGCCTAAGGATTAACTTAAACAAGTCTGAAATTGTTCCTGTGGGTGCTGTGGGCAATATTTCAGATTTGGCTAATATTTTAGAGTGTAAGATTGCTTCACTGCCGCTGAAGTATCTTGGTCTTCCATTGGGTGCTTCTCACAAATCTGTTTTGATATGGAATGGGGTGATTGAGAAGATTGAAAAAAGGTTGGCCGGATGGAAAAAGATATATTTGTCTAAAGGGGGAAACCTTGATAAAGAGTACATTTTCTAATCTTCCCACATATTTTCTTTCACTTTTCCCTTTGCTGGCTGGGGTTGCTAGGAGAATTGAGAATATTTATCGTAATTTCTTATGAGGAGGAAAAGGAGAAAGAAGTTTCATTTGGTTTGTTGGAACAAGGTTTGTCAACCAGTTTTTGTGGAGGATTGGAGGTTAGAAATTTGAGGTTGTTTAATAAAGCACTACTTGGGAAATGGCTTTGGAGATATCATGAAGAGAGAGATGCTTTATGGAAGAATGTTGTTGCTGTTAAATATGGGAGTGGGTAGGGGGATTGGTGTTCTAAAGAAGTTAGAGGAGAGTATGAGGTGAGTTTATGGAAGTTTATTAGGAAAGGCTAGGGGGAGTTTTCTAAACATATTAAATTTAAGGTGGGAGAAGGGAAGAAGATTCTTTTTTGGCATGACATTTGGTGTGGGGAATCGGCTCTTAACTCAGATTTTCCATCTCTCCACAGGTTGGCAAGGGATCAAAATGTTGCTGTGGCAGATTATCTTCAATGTACGGATAATTATATTTTATGGAATGTTGACTTTATTAGAAATCCAAATGACTGGGAAGTTAATGTTGTTTCAGATTTTTTGGGAAGGATTTATAATTCAAAAGTGATGCAGGGAAGAGAGGATAGGCTATTGTGGGACTATGCTGGAAATTTCAGGTTTTTAGTCGGTTCTTATTATAAGGTGCTTAATTGTCATTCTGGCTGTGTATTTCCATGGAAAAGCATTTGGAGGGTGAAGGTACCTACTAAGGTGGCATTCTTCAGTTGGGTGGTTGCTCTAGGGAAAGTATTGACTTCGGATAATCTTAGAAAACGTGGTTTGTGTATGGCCGATTGGTGTGTCATGTGCAAGAAGGATGGAGAATCTGTAAAGCATCTGTTTTTAGATTGTGAGGTGGCAAACTCTTTGTGGTATGAGGTTATTGGTCGGACAGGTTTATTTTGGGTGATGCCTAAGGAAGTAGTGGAGCTTCTTGCATGTTGGCGTGGTTGAGGTGAGGAAAGATGTTGCTGCCAGGTGGAGAATGATACCTTTGTGTTTAATGTGGTGTCTATGGCTGGAAAGAAATGGGATATGTTTTGAAGACAAGGATTGCTCTTTTGAAGATCTTCAAAACTTTTTATTTTCTACTTTGAGTTTGTGGGCTAAGATCTTTGTAAGGAATGATGAGAATGTACTGAATCTGTTTCTGTTTTAGTTTTCCTGTTTTCTAGAGTGCAGTAGGTATTTCCTTTGTATACTTCTTGTTTACTTGGGCTATGCCTATTCGTGATAATAAAATTCTTATTAATTATCAAAAAAAAAAAAAATGGCAAATTGAAGAACTAGGCGTGGACATGACATTGATGCAGTAAGTCCACACTTGTGCACACGCTGGCATGTGCCTGCATCTTTTTTCAATGTACGGCTCAAATAGATCACAATCTATAGTTATGTTCAACGAGAAAATGTGTTAATGAAGCTGTTTCTTAAAGTGTCCCTTTTACCCGAGTTTCAGTTAAGTGCCCGTCATTGTAGCTTTCAGCTGGTGTTTGTCTAAGACCTGTCCACGACAGTCTTTCTTCTTCGTGTGATTGTTTGTGCTAGAGGATGTACATGTTGTGGCCCTTTTCTTCCCTATGGTTTTTCCCTTTGTTGGCATACTTCCATCTAGATGCAAGGGACTTGCTTCAGTTCAGCTGAACTTTTATTATGTAACTGAATCAGACCCTATTTCAAATAGCCATTGTTTAGCAAATCGATGATGATTCAGCAACCTGACCCCATTTATTTTAATGTTACTGGACATTAATGGTTTTTTTAATTCCATTACTTCTGTTAATTATTGATAGCTTTTTAGTTAAAAGTGCATGGGAAAGGAAAATTGATGATTTAAGTCTTCTCAAGGCCTGTTTCATTGAGGTTTTTCTCGTAATAATTTTGATTTATTGATTATGATTTTTCCAGAAAAAATAAAATCAATTGGTTTGATTAGTGATAACAAAGAAATGACTTTTATTGTGTAACTTGAACACAATGCCCATAGTTTTGATGACCGCGAGATTACTTTACTGAAGCTAATAATCTTTATGATCAAATCATTGTATGAGTGGTCATCTGTCCACAGCAATATGAGCTTTTTTTCCTTTGCAGATTTTCTCAATTCCTGTTTTCATTCCCTTCCTTAACTAAGCGTTCTCCTATGTATATCCTCAGTGTTCTAGTGTAACGCCCCAATAGAAGGCCCAAACCACATGGCCTATACTCCAAAAGGACTAGTCAATGATACAATTAGAGTCCCATTGGAACCTTATAAAGAGTAAGAACTTCTCCTTCCTAAGCAATGTGGGATCCCATACACCATCTACCCTTATCCATATCAGATGGGGGTATCATAATCTACCCCCTTAAACTCTCGACGTCCTCGTCGGGCCTATCCATTGTAGGTGGCACAACTCATGTCCCACATTTCTGGTTGGGATAGTCTCTGATACCATTTGTAACGCTCCAATGGAAGGTCCAAACCACATGACCTATACTCCAAAAGGACTAGTCAATGATACAATTAGAGCTCCATTAGAACCTTATAAAGAGCAAGAACTTCTCCTTCCCAAGTAATGTGGGATCCCATACACCACCTATCCTTATCTATATCATATACATCTAGCCTTCTAGGGTTAATTACCGGAGCTTAAAACCTTTATGCTCAAATCATTGTAGTTAGATTTTCAGAATTCCTGTTGCCACTCCCCTCCTTAACTAGGCAATCTCCTATGTATATCCCCCGTGTTCTTGGGTAGCGCCACTTGTGCTCTTAAATAAAATTCAATGACATAATCTGTGCACAGCAATACAGATTGTTCTTCCTTTTATACATTTTCTGAATTCCTGATCCCATGCCCCTCATTAACTATTGCGTTTTTTAACGCATATCCCTAGTGTAGTGCTGAATTCAGTGATGTAATTTTTTTAAAAAATATTTTATAGTGTAAAATGTCTTATCCTGTCTTTTTGTTAACCAATCTTTATCAATCTAAACATTCTTTATCTCATCTTCTCTTTTTGTTTTCCATAGTTGTTTTGTGAATTAAAAGAAAATAAAAACAATGTCGATCAGAGTTTTAGATTTAATAACTGTCTGAGGCCATCAGGCCCTTAATTTCTTTCCATTTTACCTGCAGAAAGAGAAATATAGTTTATTACCTACTTCGAATGAATTCTTTTCAGGTTGGATTACAGTATTTAGCCAGAGATATATCCGGGGGTAATGCACGTTGCATTGCAATGCTTCAAGCTTTCAAAGAAGCCATTACTGACTATTCCACACCACGGCAAAAAACTCTTGCGAGAGATTTAACTGCAAAAATCAGCAGTTATGTGTCATTCTTCATTGAGTGTAGACCACTTTCTATCAGCATGGGAAATGCAATTAGGTTTGTTAAGAGCCGTATAGCAAAGCTACCTCTAACTCTTTCTGAATCAGAAGCAAAAGCTGCACTTTGTTCAGATATCGAGCGATTCATAAATGAAAAAATAATACTTGCGGGGAAGGTCATCGTTGGGCATGCAGTTACAAAGATTAGGGATGGAGATGTGCTTCTCACTTATGGATCATCAAGTGTGGTTGAGATGATTCTGTTATATGCCCATGAGATGGGGAAACAGTTCCGTGTCGTGGTAGTAGACTCACGTCCAAAGCTTGAAGGTCAATCGCTACTTCGTAGGCTGGTGTCAAAGGGCCTGGGTTGTACATATTGTCATATAAATGCCACTTCTTATATTATGCATGAAGTTACAAGAGTTCTTCTGGGGGCTGCCTCTGTATTGTCTAATGGAACTGTATATTCGAGTGTGGGGACTGCATCTGTTGCAATGGTTGCTCATGCTTTCCATGTTCCAGTTTTAGTCTGCTGTGAAGCCTATAAATTTCATGAAAGAGTACAGCTTGATTCTATCTGCTCTAATGAATTAGGTATGTTATCATATATTAGCTGATGTAAATTTTGCTTTTTGTCCTTGATTCTATTTTATTGACCTGAACCTGCATTGGCAGGGTTCTAAACTGGATAATTCCTTCCTTCCCCCCAACCCCCGCCCCCAAAAAAAAATCAAAAAGGGAGAAAAAGGAAAAAGAAAACTGTCTCAACAGAACGAAGCTAAGCACACTAATTTCTTGCAGGTGATCCAGAGGCAATTGCAAAAGTCCCAGGAAGAACTGATGTGAGTTATTTGAATAATTGGGCCAATAAGGGAAATCTGCAACTTCTAAATTTAATGTAAGGTTTATCCCTGAAAGAAAAAGATCTCAATTGTTCCTCAATGTTCATATTTCATTTTACACTCAACTTGCTGTAACACTGTAACAGGTATGATTGTACTCCTCCAGATTATATCTCCATGATTATCACAGATTATGGAATGGTAAGCCGTGTTCTAATAATTTCGATCTTCTAGTTGTAGTCCTCACTTCTTACTTATTATCATCACTGGAGTTGTTACTTATAACGCGAACCATACAATTGTTGGCACGTACAAAGAAATACATTCTAGAGACGAGTTAAAACTACAAGTGGTGAAGGCTTTGGTCTTGGAGTATCACTCCGTTCAAGGTTCAACACCTCATGGGTGCAAACAATCATTTGGGGCCATATCCTATGGTGAAAAACTAGCGATTTAACCAGTTTTGTTTAGGGAAACTTTCGAGGGTGTGGTGCATGGAACCGGGGTTTACTCTGCAGTGGTGGGTCCGAAGGGCCCTGCTTTGGAGAGGTTCCCTGACATTTAAAAAAAAAAAACCATACATTTCTAGTCATTTAGAGGTAGAATCAGACATTTGTTCTTGAAGCTTGAGATTTTTCTAAGTTTTAGTATTGCTGATTCCCTTCTTGTTCTTATTGTAGATCCCAACCACTAGTGTGCCGGTCATTGTGCGCGAGTATCTTAGAGACCACTTACTCATATAGACAAATTCTGGATGAGGTGCACTATTGGATCAATCAAGCTATTCATTGACGACTGTGATTGTCCCTAGAAATGATACTTACGAATTTTTCCAATACTTAGTGGTATCTTTTATCATTTGTTACGCCTTACCAATTTTGATGGTATCTGAATTTTGTTTGGTAAACACGACTCAGTGAAGAGAGCACGATTTTGCCTCTCCTGAAAGTTCTCCCATATTTTGAATATTCCCTTGTATATGTTGGCCTATTGGCTTTCAAGTTTCCAGACACAGATGGGGGTAAGGAATTGGTAAAAACTTGTTTCTACAAATATTTCACATGTTAAATGTCTCTTGGTTGGGTTTTCATCGGTTTAACATGGAAGGTAGTTTTATTTTCATTGGATTTTTTTAATAAAAAAACTGTCGGAGTAGAAGAAAGGAAAACGCTGCTCGTCCCGCTAGTAGCTCTCGCTGGTTTTTTTTTTGTAATTAATTAATTTATTTTTAACATAATGATTAAGTATTTTTTTAATAATGTTGTGAATATTTGAAACAAAAAATTTAAAAGTGTAAAAATATATATGTCAAAAAAAATAAAATGAACTAGCGGGGAGCTCCTGTTGGGAGCTACCAGCGGTGGCTATAGAGCCACACAAGAAGAAAACTACTTGCCACAACAGTCTTTAGAAAGAGAAATGATATTTGCAGTCGTGAGTGTGCAAGCGCCGTGCAGTCACTTTGAAAAAAGTGAATAAATATGGGACCCACATGAAAAGAAATTAATTTTTTAATAGTAGACCCCACTCTTTTTCAAAGCGACTGCATGACGTTTACGCATTCCATGACTGTATGTAGCATTACTCATACAAAGCCTCTAAAAAATTGTTAATATTAGCATATTTGATCTCCAAAAAATTTACTTGAATAATTTGGTTCTCTCTCCTTGTGTTATATTAAAGTGGTGGGAAAGTCGAGGACTAGAACCCTTCATATTGTGAGTTAAAGAAACTGTGCCCATGAAGAGTCATATAGCAACTTCTCTAATTTAACATCTATAATCCATTGATTTTAAAAGTAAAAAGGTATGAGTTGAGAAAATCAAAGATAACGTCAAATAAAAAAAAAAGAAAGACTTTGTTTGGGAATGTGGACAATGAGAGAAAATGTCATGGATGAGCAAAAGCACAACCTTCATAAAATGTAGATTAGGATGTCAATCCATGTACGGAAACAAGATTTAAAAGATAAAAGGAAAATGCTAGTTGAACATATAAAAGTGACTGATAAAAGTGATTGATTAACTTTTTTATTTTTATTTTTAATTAATGATTAAGAAATTGAATGCATTGGTATTTTAATCCTTTTTTTTAAAAAAATGTTTAAAGATATATAAAAAAATGATTAAAAAAAAAGAAGACAAATATAAAAGTGCATTTGCACTATCTGTTTGAATTCTTCGGTTGATTATCGGTCTACCCAAGATAAAACACTAATGTCTCTCTTATCATTAATAAAGCGTTCGTTTTTTTTTTTTTTTTTTTTTTTTTTGGGTGGGGGTCTCAAAAAGAGTAGCTAGGATTTCAATTTGTACAATGTTAACACAATCCATGTATATACTTTTTCATGTTTTTGAGCTCCAAAAGAGGTAGCCTACAATACCAACAAGATTTTGCTTGGCTGCTTCATTACAGTACTCGTATGTTCAAATAATCAGATAAACTTATCATCTGTTTCCGTCTCTGGTTAGCGTTTTTCAGTTTTACTGTACATCAGTACATAGTGTTCACCTAATAAATACAGGGAAAGCAAAATGTCAATTGCATACCCATTCCCCTCCTGAGATGGGAAGGTAATTACACGTAGCCATCTCAAGATATGACTCTTTTCTTTCTTGATCTTTCCGGGTTAGAGTTCCCTCTCTTTGTAATGGAAATGGATGGCAAATATCCATAATACACCAAGCAATGCTGTGTCACAGTCATCACTTTTGTTTCTTCTCAGAACCAGTATTACTATTATCTGCTGAAGCAGCAGCTGCCAATTCCATCAACCTCTCATAGTCTATCTCAGTGGACTTGAACTTCAACTTGATTCCACCTTGAGTCCATGACCTGATACAAAGGAGAGCTTGTGCACTATCATGTGGCATGCAAAATCGTTGCTTCTCTATCTCATCGCCTTTGCTGCAAAACAAATCTTCAGGTGCTACGGAAGTTGCCTGCACTGTCAAGAAATCTCGAGCCATAACAGAAAGTCGGGGGTAGCGTGTACTATTAACCTTCCACCACTCCAGAACATCTGTTGGTATTGGAGCTGGGGGCTCTGACAGGTACTGAGTGAGTTCATCAGTGGCAGTGCTCATGCTTGCCCTTCTTTTCTTTCGAGCAATTTCCTCTGCAAAAGAGACACTCCCACCATCTTCAACCTCTTGGGCACTGTAACCACTAGTCATGGATGGAAAATGGGTGGTAGAATAGTTTCTCATGAAATGAGTTCTTGCTTCCTCAAGATAATTGTCTGAGCTGAGACTTTCGGGAATTAGCTCTCCTTTGATTCGAGGATCAAGAATTGCTGTCATGTATGTAAATATGTTGCAAACCTGGTTATTGTAATTTCTGGCCTTTAGAGCCATGTCTTCAGCAGCATTCTTTAGCCAATCTGGGCTGTGACGGGATTCTCTGCAGACAGCTATTGTCTCGGAGATGTGATCCATGAAGAAGAGAACCAGCCCGATTGTGGGCACCTTGTTTGTGCATATGTTGGTTGTGGTTTTGTAGAAAGGTTCTAAATATTGATGCATGATACTGACCACATTCTTCTCTGTGGAGGTCAGCGGCATCCTATTGCCTAGTGTCTCCTCATACTTCCTGATAACAGCATCCATAGACTTACTAGCCTGTTTCATATGTAAAAGCCTAGTTCATCAATAGCCACCACATCGATGCGGGTTTGGTGCACACACAAAGCAACATACAAACATAAAACACACACGTGAGCTACATTAGGCAGTTGTTTTACCTGGACCAATAGCAAATATCATGAGAAAATTATGCATCTGACACTGTTTTCAAACCCCCAAAAAACAATTTCTCAAAACTTCTCAATACACACATATTTGAACTCTAACAAAGCAAACTTCAACAGCCAAGGGCCAAAATATAATTTTTCTTTTAAAACCATCATGCACAGAAAATGGAGACTGTCACAATTAGGGGTGGGCGGCAGGGCTCGGCCACCTATCCACCCGCCCTCGCCTAACCGGGACAGGGCCCGAGCTGGGCGCAGGCCTGCCCAGGGTTTCCCCCATCCGGCTGCTTAAATATAAATATATATATACACACACACACACACACACACACATATATATTAAAAAAAAAAAATTCTTTAATAAAATGACGTCATTTTATTATAAGGTTTGGTTATAAAGTCCCGTCCACCCCATCCCATCCCCTCCTCGTCTCTCTCTCTCTCAATCTCTCTTTTTTATGGTGTCCGGTTGCCGTTGCAATCTCTCTCTCTCTCTCCGTCTAGCCATCGCCCCCAGCCGGTATCTCTCTCTCTCTCTCTGGTTGGTTTTGGTTGGTGGTTCACTGGTTTTTGTTTGGTTTTTTTGCCTTGGGTGGGGGCAGTGGGCGGGGGGTGGGCGAACCCGGCATCCAAACGGGGGCAACCAGTGGGCAGGGTCGGGGGCTGGCCAGGGTGGCCCTTGTCCGGGGGGTGCAGGTAGTACCCCTAATCTCAATGGTGATCACATCAGGCAATTTATTCTACTTAATTAAATTGAGTAGTAGAGTGTGGCTGTACAGTGTACACATCACAACATAAATTAAAAACAAATAGAGGGGTTTCACCCTTGTCATGCATCCAAGTTTACAAGTTAATGAGTGTCACATAGAATATTTGCAAACTTCCTTTATCCACTGAACTTCAAGGCAGTCATTAAAAGTACTTCCTTTGGGAAAAAAGAAAGAACTATCTGAAGTGCCAGCATAAAAAAATTCTCTGTTTGGAAAATTATTTGTGCAGGCCTGCAGTCCCTTGCGCACAAGGAGTAATTTTCATGTGCATATTATAAATGTTTCTATTTGCCTTAATATTTAGATAAAGAGACTTTTCGTTTGTGAATTTTTCATATCTCAAGGCACGAGGTTTTAGACGGTCAGAGTAAGTACCTTGCGCACAATATCTAGCATCTGGTAATTTCCACTCCACCGTGCTGAAGCATCGAGTGGAGGTTTCCAACTGCCTTCTTGATATGCTGTAGTCAATTGAATAAAATCTTCCGACATCTCTGAGGATGCATTTAACTCGAGCACGAACTCCCGGATCTTAGAGATTACAGATTTTGTGGTTCTCAATCCATCATCTATTATCAAATTTAAAGTTCGTGCAGCACAGGGGATGTAACAAAATGGCCCTACTTTCTGACCATCCAAATGCTCTTTCAAAGTATGGCAGGCATGCATGGCACTTTGGCTGTTATCATGGGTGCAGGAGAGGACTCTGTTCTCAATATTGTACATCTTAATAACCTTCACCAGGGAGTGATAAATCTCAGCATCCCCACAAGGGTGAGGAATGTGACATATATCAAGAAGCACTTTTTGGAAGGACCAGTTCTCATCAATCCACTGGCATGTGACACTCATATAATAAATCTGTTCATAGGAAGTCCAGAAGTCAAGTGTGATCGAGAACTTTGAAGAAATGTGCTCCAAAGATGCTCTTACGTCTTCCTGCATGCTTCTGAAAACTTCACGAAATACTGCTTTATACTTCTCACCGGGCCATAGTTGTATTGATGCATTCAGAAACTTATAAGAGTTTGCCAACCACTTTTCTTCCAAGGTCGAAGGAGGCAGAGAAGCTACAATGAGCCACTTAATAAGCAACCAATTTAGATGATCATAATCCACCTGAGGTACTTTTCCTTGAGGTTGAGACTTCTTGCTTACAGTAATGGGCTGTGGTGCTGAATTGCTTACTGCATCCCCTCCTGACTTATCATATCCTGGATGCCGATTACTCAGGTGCCTTCCCAAATTACCTTCGAAAAGAAAGGAAAATGAGTGAGATACATACAAATGTGTGATCAGAATGTCATAGTTCAAGCCCAGAGACAGATCTATAGAATATACATTGGATTGGATTGCAACCAGAGTTTTTGTTTTTGTTTTTGTTTTTTTTTTTTTTTGGGGGGGGGGTTAATTTTTTGAGATTTATGTTGCCTTTTTTTTTAGTTCTTTAAGTAAAAATAGGAAAAGTTCCTGGGGCTATGCATTTCCCGTTGTTCGATTGTTCCTTATAAGCTCATGATATGCCAAAGTTCAATGGCTTAAAACATGAAAAATTAAGAGAAAGAAAGAGAAAAAACACAAATCCATCTATCAAATAACCATTTCTGTTGCAATATCTTACCACGTGTTAGATTAGTAAAAATATCTTACAATGTGTTGAGATTGAATCTACACGATCCTTTTTCTATCAGTAAATATGGATTTTATTGATGAGAAATATGCATAGCCCAAGAAAAGCCCTTTTTTTTTTTATGATGAATAGATTGAATCTGCAACTAATAATAAATCATACCAGAAGAGCTGAACCCCTTATGGAGCGCCATGCAATATATTAATAGTTTGTTTTCAAATTATTTTGTTTATGTTTATTGAAACCCTTGAACCTCATGGGCAATATACCTGTTCCAACCAACAGGAGGGAAGGTTTCTAATGGTAACAAAAATACCATCAAGAAAAACAACCACAAGAACGACAAGAAAGCAGGTGCAGAAAAAAGTTACCAGTGGCAGTTGCAATGGAATAGCTCTGTCCACAAAACTTGCACCTCCGACTTTTCCCATCTGGAGCTGTCTCAAAAAACTTGAGATAAACTGATGTCATCGTCTTCTTTCTCGGTTTTGCTGAAGTAATAGAATTTCCCTTTTCTGAAGAACCCAATCCAATATCTATCGGATCAATGCTTGGAATGAGTGGCATATCCATCACGGATTTTGGTTCCATATCTACATCATGAAGCAAGAAATGAAAAAATATTCATAGATTCGCCTGTTATTCATTAATGAGAGTACGATATCAGCTTATCAGAAACCCACATCAGGAGATACAATGTTAGTAGCAGTCAATGATCATTCAAAAACAAATCTTGGGTTGCGACCCTTGTGCTCTTAATAAAATTGATTGACTTATTAAAAAAAGCAGCATGTCTGAGATCAGTAAACCCTTGAAAGCAATAGCACTCAAGTTCACTGACAAACACATTAACATGTAAAGGACAGTTACAACCCTAGGTTTCGAATATAAGACCATAAGGAATGTCATTGTAACCCAGTTAAACTGCAAAGAAAAGCACTTTCATAAACCCATAAGTTAGATTTTGTACCAAAGAAAATGGGAATATTTTATCGATTCATCCCTACCTTGCCCAATTCCTATCAAGAATGTCATATATGATTTAACTACAGAACAAGACTGATTATTGAATCTTATATCCATGTACTCCTCACGTCTAATGGCAGCAAACTATAAAATGAACACCCTGAATTTTCTTGATCTACTCATCAGTAGCAATTACCAAATATAAGAAGCAAAAGAAACTTGGCTTTCACTGAACAATCCCTGGAAACAGTTGATATTATAATACACAAAGGCATACAACTGATCTAAGAGTAGTTTCTTCACTGCTTGCATATAGTAGTAATTCAGCATTTAAGTAGTAATTGTCAAGTCGCCATCCACCATATTAAGAGGTAGGGAAGTTGATCGACATCAATATCTTCCTTTATTTGTTTTGATAAGTATATTCCTTGTTTTTAGTAGCTAAATATATTCCTCCTATCAGGTGTCCCAGGGTTAGAGTGCTAATATGATTACGCCTGCATAAGAGGCACAGCTTCAATCGGCTACTCCTACCCTTTTTTTTCAGGGCAAAAAAAAGTATCTTAATATGTTTGAGAAGTTAACTTTTTCCTAATTTTGCATAACATTGCAAATCGAACCTATACAGAGTATATACAATTCATCACAAATAAAATGCATCACCAGCATCTCACTTTTACTCTTTAGTATGCAGTGGCACTACCCAAAAGAAAAAGACCTCTCTTTTCACGAGTTACAAAATATAAGCATGATTATATATTGAATTCCAATACCTCTGAAAGGTTTCAATGCATTATTTGAAGTCCAATCCATCCGGTTCCCTGCCTTAGCACTGACAGCTCCTGTCTGAAAGATATTTTAAGCACCATTTAAGCTCTAATTTCTAAAGAAGTGGCGAGTCCACAGTAGCTGTATATACTTGTAATCTTTCTTACCTTAAAATGAATTAGAAATGGAAACACTGTGTACGAAATTCTCCCCAATTCAAGCTGTCAGTGCTAAGAAACACAATCTGAACAAAAAGAAGAAATTCAACAAAAAGGAAAACGCAACGAAATAGAAAATAGTGAACAAAAAGTTATGGGTTTTCTTTCTCAACGTGAGTAATTCACCATGAAGGACTGAATTGAGGCGTAGACTGGACTTCTTACGATAACAGAGTGACAAAAAACACTCGGAGAGAGATGGAAATGGAGGGAAGAAGGAAGGCGGAAAAAGTTGGGTCGGCGGCGCAAGATCAGAGCCGGATCTGAGCCCCCGAGCCGAGAGAGAAGCAAAAACGGAAGAGTTTTTTGAGTTTGCTATGCAGAGAAAGAGAAGAGAAGAGGCTATTTTCCAGCCGAGAGGCTTTACAGATCTGTTAGCTCAACTCGCCACACGCTCGGCCTTTAGCGTAGCGTTGCTCGAGCTAGACGCCGCCGTTTTAAAGAATGTTTTGGGGGGCTGAGTCGAGAGGCTCGGCTGCTGCTGCTGGGTTTTGTAGTGTGTAGTCTTCTAGTTCTTATTGTCGAGTTGATGCTGAGTCGAGCTGTGTCGAGTTGAGCCCCAACCAAAGGACAAAGGCCCAGCTAGCTTCGCTTTTTCGGCTCTATTACCATCCATCAAGAAGCCTTCCCCCAACCCATTTTCAAATCTAACGTTCAACGTCTTACCCCTTTTATTTTTATTTTTTTTGAGTGACACTACAATCACTCAAAAATTGTCCCGAATGATGTTTCGAATAGTACATTTCAATTTTTTAATTTTTCTTCATGTATTTTTTTAATCATCATAAACATTTTAAACAAAATATAAAAAATTCACATCATTAAAAAACGCTTCCTTAATCATTAAGTAAATAAAATAAAAATATAAAAACCTTTCGGGAGAAATGTTTAGGATCTATTTTCGGGATCCCAAGCATTTCTCTATTTTTTAGTAAATTCTTTCGCAAAATATGAAAGAGTCGTTCAATTCATAAGCTAATAGAAAATATATTATTCGAATTATTAACGTACCATGATTTGATTTGTAAAATTTTAATTTATAAATTTTTCTTACAAATCAAATCTTGTCACGTCAACAATGTAGAACGTGTATCCTCTACATCAGTTAATGAATAGGACTTTTCAAAATGAAAAGAAAAAAAAAATCTATTTGCACACTTTGAAATATATCAAAATATTTTCACTTTGATTTTATTTTTAAAATTGTTGAGTCCCACAATCACTACAAAAAAAGAGTATTTGTGACAGATTATTTACGACGAGAATGACCACAAATAAGCAGTTTTAGCATACTCATTTTAGTAGAAAATAATCATTTTCGCAAGAAATAGCATGCCACAAATAAGTAGTTTTCTTGTAGTATTAATAAATAGTGTATTTACGTACTAAAGTATGTACAAATAACATAACTCAAAAAGTATATAATAAGTTTAATTAAGATATGTTAATCTTTTCAAATTGTTATATTTTATGCAATGTACACCCTAAAAGTTAGTGTGAATTATAGTATCCACTCTAATCTTATGTGAAGTGTTATAACCTATTATAACAACTTTTGCTCCAAATTCTAAAAGTTGGCAATTAGTTGCAACCTAAACTACCCAATATCGATTGAAATATGACCGTTAAAACAATGCTACATTTGCTACTTCACATCGACTTTAATAGTCGATCAATCTTTACTAGTAGTGTAGATGTCAAATTCTTAATTTATGGTGCTAATTATTAATTTTGGTAGTTTAAGATCATGCAATTAGGAAAAAAGTTTAGAATTGAAGGGTGTAAAATGTAATTTCCGATATAAAAAAAAGATAGTATATTAAGATAACATGTGAAGATTGATAAGTTTTAGGTGCGGCTTAGATAGTGAGTTGAGATGAAAGTTGAATAAAATATTGTTAGAATATTATTTTTTAATATTATTATTATTTTAGAATTTGAAAAAATTGAATTGTTTATTATATTTTATATGGAATTTAGAAAAGTTATAATGATGAGATAAGATGAATCGCTTATTATATCCAAACGGAGCCTTAGTATTTGGATGATTTTATGACCTTGTATGATAATGATTGAAGTTTGAGAAAAATTCAATTTCTTATTCCAATCTTGCCCCTTGAAGAGATGAGCAAGAAAGAAAATAATCTCAAATATTAAATTGAATAACAAAAAGTCAAAATTTTTAATTCTTTAAAGATTACATACATAATAATTAGCAAAAAAGGGTTTTGGATTTGATTTTGGTCTCAAGAAAATATCTATTAGTGCTTATAACTGTCCAAATAAGATCATTTGGAGAGGCTCTAAAAATTGTATGTTCTCAGTCAAGAGTGCAAACCACATGCACAAGGAGATGCTAGAAAGGGTGAGAGGACAAGGATCAAGTTCTAATTCTCATAAAGCTGTTTGGTTGAAGATATGGAAGCTGAATGTTCCTAATGCAACAAAGGTATTTACATGGAGAGTTTGCTTAGAGTCTTTACCTACAAAGGCCAACCTATTCAAGAAGAATGTAGTTAAGTCTTCAGCTTGCCCCATTTGTTTGAGAGCAGCAGAAACAATTACTCATGTAGTTTGGGAGTGTCCTGTAGCTAAGGATGTCTGGAACATTTCTTCCAAGCAAATGCATAAATGTTCTCTGTCTGCATTTTGATTTATGAGCTTGATAGCAGATATGATTGACTTGTTGGAACAGGAATCTTTGGAGGAGTTTATTATGATAGTTAAGAAGATTTGGCATAGGAGGAACTCTTTCATTTTCCAAAATAATTTTACACATCCAAATGTGTTATTGCAACAAGTGCCAATCAAGGCAGATACTTTCAGAGTATCAGGAAGGCCAAGCATCAAAAGTTGCTACAATATTTTATTCAACTTTTAACTTTCATTTCAACTCAACTCAACTCAACTTAATTCAACATCCAAACGCAGCCTAAGTCTATATTGTCTCATTTTGATCATTGGTCTGCAGTGCATGTTAGAAGAGAAGTTAATATGGCAGCACATCATGTGTTGGCTAGGTATGCTTTAAAAAGTGATGAGGATGAAGTTAGATCGGAGGAAAGTCACTCATGTATTCTTCCCTTTGTTTCCTGATTATATTAACAAAGTTCATTATGATTCTTATAAAAAAGTGATGGATTTGGGTTGGGGTTAATTTGGTTTCATTTTTATTTCGTTTGGTGAGATTTGGTTTATATTATATTCTGATTATTTTATTATATATTGATTAACAATTATATCCTACCAATTAGCTGTATTTTAAATAAATATTAATATAATCAAGCTATATACTGCACTCTTATCTTATTTTTATCGTTAATATAAAATTGCCCATTAACCTCATTGACCATTGAATCAATTTTTAATTTTTAAATTAACAAATTCAATAGCTGATCGATAATGCTACGTCAATATAATAAATGCTTGAACGAATGCCTTCGAGGATCCAAGCGTGCTCACAAAGATGAATAAGATCAATAAAGAGGAGTGAAAGTTTCCAAAATCAATGAAATCATCGATAATGTTGCATCAACATAAAATTAGTAGGATGATGATATATAGCTGAACAACCTC
Source organism: Juglans mandshurica (assembly GCA_022457165.1). Taxonomy (NCBI): domain Eukaryota; kingdom Viridiplantae; phylum Streptophyta; class Magnoliopsida; order Fagales; family Juglandaceae; genus Juglans; species Juglans mandshurica. The sequence continues at coordinate 24,754,856 of CM039625.1, read as the reverse complement.
GGAGGGAGGGGCTTCGTTTGGATAGTGAAATGAGATGAGATGGTTTTAGATGAAAGTTGAAAATTGAATAAAATATTATTATTATTTTTAGATTTGAAAAAGTTGAATTGTTTATTATATTTTGTATGAAAATTTAAAAAAGTAATAATAATGAGATGAGATGAGAAATGAATTAACATGACTTTCACCATCCAAACAGGGCCTATAAAAATAAAATCTTATTTTCATTTTAATTTGAAAACGGAGAAAGAAAATATGATCAGCTTCTTATAATCAGAAAATGTAAAGCATATATAAAAAAACAACTGCATGATGTACACTTCCACTTTTCATTTGTAGTTTCTCATGTTTTGTAAGAATATGCAGACAAAAACTCTTATGCTCAAAGAATGTCCTTTAATATACGGGGAAAGTGGGGATGAATCAACTGAACCATATATATATATATATATATATATATAATTTTGAGATAATTTACATTGAGCCAGCTCCAGTACTTCCAGAAACATTATGATGATCTCCTTGACCTCCAAATAATTGCTGAAGGGTCTGGGCAAATTCTGTATGGAATTTTTGGTGGAGAAATATCTGGGACAGTACTGCACTCCATTTAAAAACATCTTGGACCAGTTAATTAATTACATCAAATTAAACATTTTCAAACACTAAAATCCAACATGTTAATTTATTTGTACAATATCTTAATTAAATATTTATAATAATCTTTTGTTTCTCCAAAGTAAATGCATGGTTGAGATTTAATGCATCAATGCTATTCCAATATTTCCAACTAATTGTGGCATTTAAGTAATATATACCCCTCAAGTATTTATTGTGCATTTAATTCTACCTAAAAAATTTATACAAATAGCAATGATTTTTGTGCATTCACTTTATATATCTATTTTTTTTTTCTTATGAGACCCTTAAATTTCAGGCATGAAGTTGAAAGAATCTTTTTCCAAAACGTATATGCATATGTTTGGATCATTCGGATTAGGAAAATGATTTGTGCAATCCTATGATGTGCAAGCTTAGCGCACTCTTATTGAAAAAATAGGCAAATTTGGATAACTAACCCGTAAAAACATACTTTATAATAGTGGAGCTCATGATTTTTTTCAAATGGAGTATGTGAGACTTGTATACCCTAAAATTGTATCTAGCATTACATGACTGATCTTCGGGTTAAATGTAAAACTTGGTCGGTAGGAAGTCATTAACTTTGTTCGATCTTTGAACTCATTTACAATTGAAAAACATGTTACCTAAAACAAAAGGAAACACAAGTCATGAGTTATGATTTGTTGATAAAAAATTTGAAATGTGTTCCATATACAAATATATATAGATGTTTAAAGAACACATGAAACTTGTTGGATATTGTTCATAAACACCCTCATGATCTACAAATCATTAAATCAAAGCCAATTTTAATACTTGTGATAGTACATTTTTCTCATCAGTAGGCCAAATTAGAAAGAAACAAACAAAAGTGCTACAATCTCATTGGAAAACATGAGAAATTAGGGTTCTAGAGGAATAATATATAATAATTCTTACTGTAAGCTGGCAATCTCTATCTGCGAAAAGTCCATACAATTATTTAAACTGTCTAGTTTTAGTACTGCACTACTCCTCTTCGTCCTTAACGTCGGTACTGTTGAATTAGCTGTTGGTTGTTTGATGGCCAGCACTCTGCAATCCAACCTACTTCCAGTATTATTGCCTTCCGACATTGCCAACCTATACCACAATTTGTTTGAGCTTAATTATATCTGCATTTATGCTGTCTAGTTATTCAAAGAGCTAGGGCATGTTATAATTCTGATCCTCAGTTCATCCAAAATGATAAAAAGAGGTGAGAAATATATAATTTTTCATGATTTTTGAGCCATATTACTTTGTCATTTTTATTTTAGATTTTGTAAGTACCCCTGTTAAATACATGTTTCGCACACCGGGTACTACTGGCCTTCCTTTTTATCTCTTGCCCAAGGCCCTAGTATCCCGTATGGGACACCACACTGTTGTCTTTAATGTGGCGAGACTTCTCGACAAGCAGTATAAAAGCTAAACGCCATGTTAGAATTCGGGATTTTTATGCTCGTTTGCTTACTAGAATTCTTTCCAAGGAACACAAATCTAACTTAGGTATTGGAGGTGACTCTTCAACCCCGAGTCCCTCATCTTCTTTGTAGTGTTGGTAACTAAGCCAATAGTACTCAGTGTGCGAAACACGTCGTTAACAACTCCAGCTTATATATGTTTGTCACCGATATAATATATATATAAATTTAAGCATCTTACTGCTTAAGTGGTAGAAATATTAAACAGGTTAAAATTTGTCGAATTAATTTATGATTAGAGATTATAAAATTTAGAAAGAAGAAGAACATTATTCAATGGCCGGGAAGCTGCTCACACAAAACGAACCAATACAAGTGGATACGTACCAATACGATATGGGCAGTGGCCATAAGTCTTGGAAAGGTGAACTGTCCCGAAAGTGACGCAATACAAAATGGTAAATAATTTTGTGTGAGAAACTACCTAATTAAACAACCCCATCTCAATGTTGACCATTTCCTGAAGAACTTTCCCGGAAAGCCCGCCTTTCAATTCTAAAAAGCTCAAATTTTCTGGTTTCTTTTTCCAGGAATATTGCTATATGCAGGTGATCATCAAATAATTTACTTTATATATGTCATCTATATCATGAATAGTGCAATTATTATTCCAATATCTCTAACAATGAATTCGACATGAAAACTTACTTGTAAAGAAAGCTTTGGTCATGGAGTCCGACCACAAGCGCTGAAGCTCCGATCTCTCTAACCATGGCTAAAACCTTCGCACCCTCTTGGTCACCTTCCGTCACGACAATCTCAATATTTGTCTGAAAAACAACCTACGATTGACGATTGACGAATGATCAATGATCAATATATATATAGATATATGTGATTAACAATTCATGAATATGAACATCATGATTCATAACTAAGGAAAAAGGTGGTTACGTAGGGGAAGTTGTTGCAGATGATGTCTTTGAAAGAGAGGGCGAGTTGGAAGCCTTTTAAGCGGAGGAGACGAGATTTGGTCTTGGTTTTGGATGTAGAGGAGGAGGAAGAAGAAGAAGAGGGGAAGATGTGGAGAAGAGTGATTAAATCGCCGCAGCGAATGAGGTTTTGCAGAGCCCACTTGAGGGCTGTTCTTGCTGCCTCCTCTTCTTCCACTAGTACCACTATTTTCCTCACATCCATTCTCTCTCTCTCTCTCTCTCTCTCTCTCTCTCTCTCTCTCTCTAGGATTCTATGCTGATTCTCTCAAACTCCATCTTACTTTGTAAGTCATAATTCTCTCGAGAGTTTATTCACATATGATGGAGGCTCTGTCAATATTCAACGATGATTGATTGTTTTGAGTAAAAACTCTCTCTCTCTCTCTCTCTCTCTCAGCGCCAAATTAGGATCATTAAAAATTGGGTAGGTTAATATTAATTGTGGTGTAAGATTGTTGAAGAAAAAACTTATAAACTTTGGATGCGTATACTTAAACCTAGACAGCTTAGTTTGAGTAAGAACAGTTGTTTTTTGACAACTTGTCCCAAAGTCTTCCAAGCATTTGGGATCCTTATTGCGTGCTCGTAAAAATTATAAAATGAGCTCATAACAAAAGGTAAAAAAGTATTAGGTACGTATGGGTGCAAATTAATCCTCTCTTTAGCATAATAAAAAAAAGAAAAGATATTTACAATTGTAAATTGTGCAGCCGACACGTAATCATTTTAAAAAAAAGTAAATAAAATATGAGGCCTATATAAAAAAAATTAAAATAGATGTTGATGCATTTTTCGATCAGCCGGAGTACGACGATGTGATTGACCGGCCCACGACAGTGGCTTGAGCATCGATATGGTGCTCTTGCATTCATTCATGAAATTGAACAATAAATGAGATGTAAAGGAGAGATAGACGTATAGATCATTTAGTGGTTTGGCATAAAGCATACTAGTTGGGTTTGGTCCATTTTGGTAATCCGTTCCTAATGGACTGGCCTTGGTCCATTTTATCCCTAATAGTAGAGATCGTAATAAATACATCACTAATGTGGATATTGCAAAAGAAAACAATCTAACGGTGAGGAAATAAAAGAGAAATGATATTTGCAGTCATAGAGTATTCAAACGCCCACATGAAAAAAATAATTTTTTTATGGTGGACCTAACTCTTTTTCAAAATGAGTGCACGACACTTGCACAACACATAACTGTATATAACATTACTCATAAGTCATCAGATATGCTTTAAAGTAATTTGAAAATTATTAAAATGACATAGAATATGTTTTGGAAAAAGCATCAATTACGTAACTTGTGGAAAATATATAATTTAGTATGTAAGCTTTCTTAGAAATATTTGTCCTTTTTTGTTAAGTGAAAATGACAAGGAAAAAATAAAAGCTAGTACATTTTTTTTTTCAAATTTGTGAATGAGTAATGCTAGATATAGTTGTAGAGTGCGCAAGTGTCACGCAATCTTTCTGAAAAAGAGTGGAATCTACTATTAAAAAAATTAGTTTTTTTCATATAGATTTCATATTAACTCACTTTTTTCAAAAGAATAGCGCGATACTTGCGCACTCACCCATGGAAAAAAATTCAACCCACGAAGATGAGAGACCCCTCCCTTTGAAGAAGAAGAGCTCTGAATGCAGCTCTGACCTTTATATTTTCATCTGTTTTCGTTTTGTTTTTAACTGATAGGCTGACGTGGTAGGACGACTCCCCTGTGGTTACGCTCTTGACTATACATAAAAGAACTATAAACATTAATGCTAGATATTGTTTAAAAATAAATTTAGGATGAATACGATGAAAAATGAAATTGCTCTAATTAGGGCCGGCTCAAAGATAAAACCCTCAAGCCCGACCTTTTGCAAGGCACCCTAAAATAATAATGTGGGATATTGTTTTTTTAAGAAAAAAATTTATAAAACCCATTACATTAAATAAAATTTAAATGAAATATTATTTTAAATGATTTCTAATTTGTGCAAGGACCTAGTAGTAATACTTAATATAATAAATAACTTATATTTTTTAATAATATTTTTTAAGCTTTACTAAATTGAGGCAAAAGAAAAAATTTAAAATGATGCCTCGTTTAAAATTATTATATTAAATATAGAATTTAAAAAAACTTTATTTAAAATCCTAAATGAAGCCTCATTTTATTTAATAATTTAAAAAAATATTTAATATAAGACTTTATATTTATTATATTATATAGGTAAAAATGTCACATTTGAAATTGAATAAAATATTGTTACAATATTATTTTTTAATATTATTATTGTTTTGGGATTTGAAAAAATTGAATTATTTATTTTATTTTGTATGAAAATTTGTAAAAGTTGTAATGATGAGACGGGATGAGTTGAGATTAATCCAAACCGAACCTTAGGCTTCATATAATTTTGGACATTCCCTAGATCGAATTAAAATTTTTATATTTAACCGATCTTATTTCAAATTGGGGAATAATAAGATTAAAATTACTTTTTTTTTTCAAAAACTAATATACCTGTTCCTAATTGTAGTTAAACTATTATAATTTTCTTTTTCCTGTAATTTTGCATTAAATCAAAATTCCTTTGAGTGTGAATTAGTGGACTAACATCCGGAACTAAAAGCTCCAAGAGACCAGATGACTCGCAATCACACTTTCCTTGCACGCTAATCAGTACTTGTATTAAAATAGGAGCCAAATTAGGAGCATTAATCAAACAGAAACAAATGACCAAAATATATGAAATAGTTTATAATTAGTTTCCTTTTAGTTTATAATTAGTTTCTTTTTGCAATCATTTTGACATCATAGATGATGATAATTGATAGATGGTTACTATCGTATCGTATTGAGATTTTTTTTAATACTGCTACGTGTACTTATAATTTTTTTTTTAATTCGAAATTTAAATTTTAAATTTCATAATTGTTAACATATCAATAATTGTTACGTCAGCACGTATTATTACGTGAATAAAAATTATAAATATAAATGGCATTTTCCTTTTCTTTTTATATCATCCTTTCAAATTCGATAATCTATGTTGGACATAAAAAAAAAAAAAAGACAAATGTTCATATAAAATTTATACTACTCAAGAGCTTTAGACAAGCAATATTAAATATTGTAACACCAATATTTTTTATTTTGTCTAAATTGGACCATCCAATAAAATACGAAAAGTTGAGAAGACTTATAATTGCCCACTTTCTTAGTGAGTATATTATATATAACAAAGAGAGTTTCTTGACATGTGTGTAAACAAAATTGCTCTTCTCATTAGGTTAGAAACTCTGTCCCGTTTGGTTACGTAGTTCAGATGATGAGATGTTTTATTGTTGAATAAAATATTGTTATAATATTATTTTTATTTTAAAATTTAAAAAAATTAAATTGTTTATTATATTTTGTTTGGGAGTTTGGAAAAGTTATAATAATTATATAAGATGAGATAGATTAGTGGATTTTGTTCAGCGTTTGAATGAATAGCATGATAATTTTGAAAACATTGTTGGAGATTTAACCCTATTGCTAGGAAAATCCACACTAGATTTTCTTTGACGAGTGTGATCGACTTATTTATCTTGCTCTTAATTTTTGCACATCCTCCATTCCATGCATATGGTGTGATAAGATAATTAGTGACAATTATTGCCATTTTCCAACTACGTGATCATGGCGATATACAAGGAGTATTGTACTTTTTTTTTATACGTTCAAAAATAGAGTTTATTCTATTTTCAAGTCTGTGTATATAACAAATCATCTACATCAATTCAATAGTAAGATTTAATATGTAAAATCTAAATTTTAAAATTTATCTTCTAAATTAGATATAGAAATTGGGGTAAAAATATCACAATCCACCGATTAAAATAAATAATAAATGGAGCTCATGTTTAAGAATATACAAGCGTAGAGGTCAAGTGTGATAAAATGATATATAAAATTCCTCAAGCTACAACATGAACTTAGTTTCACTCAATAGTTCATAGTTATCATGTCACTTTATTTCACTATAAAGAAACATTTGTTTTAAAAATCAATATAAAAAAAATAAATTTGTTGGGTTGTATGTGGAGCCTGATATGTGAGTAGAAAAGATGCAGACAGAAAGTTCGCTTGGTTGTCCCTCGACCTAATGTTCGAGTAAAGCTCAACCCGTGAGTTCACTCGAGGCGTGCTCAACAGTGGGCTAGCTTGAGGTGTGCGTGATGTTGGGCTCAAGTGAAGCATTGACTCTAGTGTTCGCTCGAGCGGCGCTCGATAGACAGCTTGAGCCAATGTTTGATTGGTTGTTCACTCGAGGTTCGCTCGACCAAAGTTTTGAATTATGTTCCGGTGACCGTTTCGGTTGGGGCATTAGAACTAAATATTTCTGTACCGGTACATTTCGGTGACCGTTTCTGGATAGACATGATATGAATAAATTATATATATAATAACTATATTCCAAAATAAAACCAATACAAATCTTAAAAGCACACCAAATCTTCAACCACATAAGCTTTATGCCCAAACATTTTGAATCACTTTTCTAAATTTCCTTGCCCTTTACTACTAAAATATATTGAACCGACCGAAGGCCAGAGCTTAATTACATCTATATATATAAGAAGAAATGCTCAAACCAAAAAATATTCAAACATTTACAAGTCTACAACGTGCATGCCCAGTTAGCTCCCATTATTTCCATATATTGTAAAATCTTCAAAGACCATGTCTGATTGAGCATGCAGCAACATATATTGTAAAATTATATATATTGCAATTTCAGAGAATATTTTGTAAAAATATTATATATAATTGTGGGAGAAATTCTTATTTTATGATTTAATCAAAAGCAGATCTATTATATATATGCACATCAATCTCAAATTCTCAATACACAGAGCCAAAAGGGTGTAGATCTACAGCTAATAATCTAATACTTGCAATGACATAAAGGGGATTTACAAGCTACGGTAGAGGAACGACAAATTGGCAAAGGCCAAGACACAAGCTGCGGCGGTTGAATGGCGTTGTCGTGCAGACGACGGAGCGACAGGAGCTGCGACGTTGTAGAGGCTGAGACTCACGAATCCACGATTCATGATGGGATGGCGTCGTCACTGCAGGCCAAGACTCACGATTCACAACAGTGTAACTAGCGACACAATGGAGTTGCGACGTTGTGGAGGTGGCGTGGTCGGAGTGTGGACTGTGGAGATCAATGAAGGGTTTTTCACTTGCTGAGATTGAGATGAATTCGTAAGGGGAAGGAGGAGAATCATAAAAGAAATAGGGAAATAAGAAAAAGTAGGTAAATTATAGATATGAAATAGGATTCAACATAATTACAAAAAAAACCATGTATGTTCAATTTCGGACTGAAATAGTCATTTCGGCTGGAAGGGACAGAAACGAGCTGAAACTACCAGACTTGAACTCGGTACAAAATATACAGCTACGCAGTTCCGGTTACTGTTTCGAAACGACAAATTCCGACTGCTCTGGAAGAAACAGAACAATTTTCAAAGCTTTACGCTCGACACCCACTCAGGCGAAGAACCCAATTTTATCGTATTAGGGTTTCCAGCGCTATTTCTCTATATATATGTAATGTTTTGTTCTCTTGATAATTTCAATTGATTAGTGAGTGTCAGATTGAACACACAAAGAGAGAGAGAGAGAGAGAGAGAGAGAGGGAAGAGGCATGAGAGCATATTGTGGGAGAGAGAAAAAGCCTTAGAGAAAGAGAGAGTTAAGATTATATGAGTAGAGTGGTGCTCTTGTAACTCACTGTGTGATTGTAATCTCTTCTAGAATAAAATTTCATGCATCTTTGTGGACGTAGACACATTACCAAATCATGTTAAATACTATGTGTCGTGTGTGTGCTTGATTCCTGTATTCTCAAATTTTTCATTGTCTGTCTCGATATCATTGTGTGTGGGTGTGGTTGCTCTGGTGTTTACCACAAAAAAATTCCATTAATTGTCGAATATGCGGAATCAAGCATGTGGTCCATGCTAGGAAGTAGCCAGTACCAAAAGGCTCAAACAATCACCTGAGCAAAAGACATGTATTTGGAGATTTTGGAACAACATTGTGGCTGTGGAATATAATTAGTCGCTGCAACTTCCAAGTTTTTTAAAATTATATCCAATGGTAAATTAACAAACAAAAGAAGTGAAAGTAGTTAGAAATTATGAACAAGTGGAACCTATTGGCATTTATAGCATCTGCATTATCTGTGTTTTGGAACACATTGGGCTATACTCATCTCCAACGTATTCATTCATTGTTGGAAATGAATGAATATATATGTCCATGCTTCATGATTATTTCTCTGTTTTGGCAATATCAATTTGATAAAAAAAAAAGGAAAAATAATTGGGATATGGACAAAACTTCATGGGCTAGCAAACAGATAGAAAACTATTTGTCATTGTTCATTTATTGTTCACGAACGATAAATGAAAAGTGAAAATGAGTTTCGATCATCAATCAATTCCCAAATATCTTGAATAGTAATTGTTCATTCCAATTTTAGTCAGATTGGCAAGAAATAAGAAAAATATAACCGATCGGGGTTGGCCACTATGTGGCGGAGGGAAACTTTAATTGTTAAGTTAGTTCACTAAAGATCTTTTTTGGTATCCGAGCTTTATAATTTTTATAAAAAAGAATCATTTTTATAAAAAAGAATCATTTTTTTTTACCTATAATGTTGGAATGGTGGCTTAATTTCCTACTAAAAACATCATTCCAAAGATTTAGCGTGACTGTGGCTCGACTCTGGCTGAACTGTGGCTCGATCAAACTTCAGACAGAGTGTTCGCTCGACAATTCGCTCGAACGAACTTTAGATAGATTGTTCGCTAGACATCCACTCGATATTCCGCTCGAGTGAATGATAAGAAAACCTAGTTCTTGCGCCTTTTTGAAAGTCCCATATTTTCGTAAAGAGAAAAAGTGCGAGTAGTTGCCAGAAAGAGAGAGATCTCAGTTTGTGAGATTTGAGAGCTCATTGGGTGTATTGAGGCTTTTGGGATTGAGGAGTGATTTGTGATTGCTCTCTTGTACTCCATCTTTGTGATAGTGAGTTCCTTGAGATCGACTCCACCAGTGGACGTAAGCTATTGTTCAAGTCGAACCACTTAAATTTTGATGTTCTTTGCATGATTGTCAAATCTTGTTATTTGCTTATGCTAATCTATTTCAAAGTCGTCTCTAGATATTTAGTTAATCCTAACAAACTGGTATCAGAGCGTCAGACTTTGTGAAAGATCTTTGTTCTTGAGAGATGGCTTCGGTGAAATTTTATGTAGAGATGTTCGATGGTCAAAACGGTTTCAGCTTATGGCACATCAAGATGAGTTACGACAATAATGGTTGGCGAAAGTCTTGGAGGAGAAGGTGTCGGATGAACCTTCTACATCAACAAAGGAAGAGGAAGAGAAAGCGCATAGTTCGATTTTGTTATCTCTTTTTGATGGAGTTTTGCACCAAGTTGTTGACGAAGAAACCGCCGTGAGTCTTTGGAGGAAATTGGAGAGTTTGTATTTGAAGAAGTCACTTACCAACCATTTTTATTTGAAGCAACGGTTGTACACTCTCTGAATGAAGGAAGGTACTCCTATGTCCGATCATATAGATGAATTTAATAAAATCATTATGGATTTAAGAAACATTGATATTAAACTTGACGAGGAATATCAAGCTTTAATTTTGTTGTGTTCGTTGCCTATGTCGTTTCATAACTTTGTGAACCCAATATTGTATGGTAGAGATACCATCTCTTTGGCAGATGTAAAATCTACTTTGAACTCTAATGAATTGAGAACAAAATTGGGTGTACAAGGCACGAATAATCAAGCCGATAGCTTATTTGTGAAATGTTTCTCTAGTAGTAGATCTGGTGGAAAAGGTTCAGATCATGGTGGGAGTAATTCCAGTGGCAGCTATAGATTTAACAAGAAAAATATTAAATATTACTATTGTCACAAATTTGGTCATTACAGGAATGAGTGTCCGAGATTGAAGAACAATGAGGAAGGTACAAGTTCCTTTAATGTTGTTAGTGTTATTGAAAATACTAACAACTCTGATGTTGTCCTAGCAGTCAGCAGTTCTAGCGGTCATTTTGGTGACAAATGGGTCATGGACTCAACTTGTACGTTCCATATGTGTCCCAGGAGAGATTGGTTCACTACCTATGAATCAATTTTGGTTAAGAATGATATGGCTTGTGAGATTGTTGGGATTGGTTCAATCAAGATTAATATGCATAATGGAACTGTTAGAACTTTATCTAACGTTCGGCATATTCCATCTTGAAAGAAAAATCTTATATCTTTGGGCACTCTTGACTTCTTTGGTTATCAGTATACAACTAAATGTGAAGTCATTCTAGTCTACAAAGGCTTATCGGTTGTAATGAAATGAAATAAGATTGATGGTCTTTACTTTCTATTTGGTGAGACAGTGATTGGTGCAACTAAAGGTTATCTTCTGACCTTCCAGATTCAGGTATTACTCGTTTATGGTACATGTGATTAGCACATATGGGTGAAGGAGCATGGTCATTTGAGTATGCAACTTTTTGTTTTTGTGTAATCAGAAGATATGGAAGCTTTATTTTTTATTTTTTTGTATTTTTGTGAAGCAGTGCAGAATCAAGTTTACTGCAGTTTATTTGTTCTGTTCTTTGGAGTACATCTTGTGCAAGGTAATGCCCCGTTCTTACTCATGTTGTTTGGTGACTATTTTGAGAAAAGACTGGACTTATTTTTCTTAAGTAGTGAGTGACGTGTTTGATGAGTTCAAACACTTGTGAAGGCTTTGAGAATCTGACAGGTAAGAAGGTAGAGCGATTTTAGATACCGTACAGTTGGGTCCACTCCACAAAAATGAGGTAGCTGAACAGAATGAATCGAACTCTTGTATGAGAGCCTATAGTATGCTTCTTGGAATGCCGACTTGTCTAAAGATTGGGTGAAGTGGTCAACACAGTCTGCTATTGGGTGAACCTTTCTCCTTCCACAGCTTTTGAGTTGTTGTTTCCACATGAGAGTAGAGCAGGATTATGGCAAGAAGGTGGAGTTGGTGGGAGAGTTCACAAAAGGAGCGCAAGTGGCACTCTAGATCATGCTATTGGGAGCAAGATTCTGATTTTAGCATTGGCGCACAATAAGAGCAAGTCTACAGTTTCGTCTGGTAGATAGATGAGGCATTTTGGCCACCTTCGGGATATGTTCATGTAGACTTTGTGTTGTACTTATTTTGACAGAGAATATTGGTTATTAGCTTTTCGTGCGTGTGTATTCAGAAGTTGTTGTTCAAGTAAGCAGTCTGTATAGTGGTGTATTACTTTTGTGTGAAGAGGTTGAATTCACGTACTACGTATATATATCTCTCCGAATTGTATAAAGTATTTGAATCCAAATTGTAGGAAATCTTGGTAATCTCTTGAAGGATAATGGTCTCATGATATTCCCTGATTATCTTAAGTTATAAGTGCCTCTTATTTTGGCTTGGAGGAGCTGAGGGGCCAAGTATTTGCCATGCATATAGTATGGTAATGGACTGTAGTCAATTGAGTACATGTTCTAATTAATCCAAAGATTATTTTGAATTCGTTAATAAAAAGAAAAATTAACTAGAGACTACAGTCATATCCTTCATAAAAAAAATTAAAAATAAAAAAAAAATCACCATTTCTACTCGAACGAGGAAGTTGCAATATGAGATTGATGTGTGCTACTTGACTTTGTGCTTTGGCGCACAATTTCTCCTCAGAGCTCTGGGATAGCATCCCTAACCATTCAAATACAAAGCCTAATAGATCTATAATTCAATTAATAAAATAGAACTATTGTAGCTATAAAGAGATTCTATAAAAGTAAACTCACAAACTGATGTGACTTCGTATGATATGTTAGATCTAATTTATAATAAAAGTGACTTTACAATTTAACGTACCGCGTCAAACTACATTAATTTGTGGGTTTACTTTTATGGAGTCTGTTTATGGTTAAATCATTTCTCTTAATAAAAACAGAAGTGATACGTTCATGAAAGCAAATTCACAAATTGAAGTATCTTTATATGATATATTAGATGTATTTTACAATAAAAATAATTTTATAATATAACGTTCAACATCAAGCCATATTTGCGTGATAATTAACTTTTATAAGATCTTTTTGTATATGATAAAAATGATAACTTGGAATCTCATCATGTTATCATAGATAGGACTTTAAAGAGATGTTTGGATCTTTGGGAATTTTTTTAGTATAGTAAGAAATATTTATGAATAGAGTATTAGAATATAGGGAAATGTTACTAAGCATTGGCATTGGCTTAATCAAATTCATCTTCAAATTTTGATGAAAAATACATATTTTTCATAAGTCCAAAACCTTCTGAGCCATAACCCCACATTAGATTAGCCATTGGATTCATCAAAATAATATTATAATATTATTTTTTTAATTTATTTATTTTTTCATATTTAACAATTACACTAATAATATGTTAATTAATAATTTTTAATTATCTGTAAGCTCATACCCCAGTGAAGACTACAATCATGTACTCAACAATTCTGCTGCCAAACAATGTCTGCAAGCTACGAATTGTCCTCTTCTTAAAAGTAACGCATCAATATTTCAATGACCAGACAAAAAAGTCCGTAGCCAGGGAGTTGTTCTTCCGCATTTTGGAATAAAAAATTCCTTTAACTTGTGAACAATATCGCTTCAATTTTAAAGAATGAATTGGATTCACTGTAGCTCAAATTTTGAGTTGAAGAGTTGTAGCCACTCCAATGCAGACACTTTCAACAATATATATGCAAAATTTGCATTTGGCTAAACTTTTTGATGAAGCCAATGCCAGTACTCTAGCATGCCAAAAGTAACTGAAAAGTAGAAATTGTTTCCATGATTTTTCTTATTTATATAAAATCCAAAAAGCGAAAAAAAAGGGAAAAAAAAAAAAGTTTGGGTACACTTTGATCACATTTGTCATTGTAAGAGAATTTTCCTACAATTTATTTTATTTTTTTGTTATTTTTGCGAAAAAAGGCATTGTCCTTGGGCTCAAACTTGCTTAAGCCCAACTGCCGCTAGGGTTTAAGCTCAAAAGTTTTTCAGAAAGAAATGGCGAACTCCATGGGTACGCTCTCACGAAGGTTATGGCGCTCTCTGCTCTCAAACTCTAGGCCTTCTTCCCATTACCTCTCCTCTAAGTCCATGTGCACTACCGGAACCGGTCACCTATCCTCCGACGAAGCTTCCTCCGAGTCGGAACCAGACTCAGTCCCCCCATTACCGCAGCAATCTTCCCCATCCCAAGAATCCGACCCACAACAACGCATGGTCTATGACCGACCCCTTGAGAATGGCCTCGACGTCGGCATCTATAAGGTACATTCGCTCACGCCGTTTCACAAAATTTTTCCTCCTTGCCCCCCCTCCCCTCCCTCCTTCGCTGTAAATTTTTGGTATTTGTTTAATTGATGGGATTGGTATTGATTGTGTTTGGGGGATTTCTGTAGGCGATAGTGGTGGGGCAAGTGGGTCAGAGTCCGTTCCAGAAAAAGCTGAGAAGTGGGACGACGGTGACGCTGTTATCGGTGGGGACGGGTGGGATTCGCAACAATCGGAGGCCGTTGGATAATGAGGATCCCAGGGAGTACGCCAATCGGTGCGCAGTTCAGTGGCATCGGGTTTCAGTTTATCCTGAGAAGTTGGGCGGAGTTGTCATGAAGCATGTTGTGCCTGGGTGAGCTTTTTGGTCTACCCATTTTTTCTTAATTATTAGTTTATGCTGTACACACAAGTTTTTAAGCAATCTCTTTGTTCTACATTATGGTTCTTTTGGTAGGAAGGCATTGTACATTTGGTGCTTGTAGTGGCTCATAATATGATTTCCTATACCAGCGTGCTGACTAGCTGATTTTATTTTCTATTATATTAGTGGGATTAAAGTATGAAACATTGGAATTCTGAAATTTAAATGTAATCTCTCTAGTGTTGGAGGCATTCGAAATTATAAATAAAAGCATGTAACGAACTTGATAGTATGCCAATAATGCATTGGAACCAAAAGTGTACTGGCCCTTTGCATTTTTAATAAAAGATTCAATAAGTTATGGCCAATAAAGGAGTTTTCAAGACAGAGTCATTCTTGGAGATTGCTTTGTATTAAAGATTGGGCCATTTATGGTGGTTGATATGGCATCATTTGCATAACATCTTTGAATTGCCTTCTGACTTTTTAAATTGCACATTTTGTCCTAACCAAACAAAAAATTAGTGGTAGTTAGGCAATGCTGAGGAAATTACGTGTTTGCATTCCACATATTATGTTAAGGCATTTTCATTATTCAGGAGCAGCTTGAATTTTGGGTTGGTCTTGAAGGAGAATTGAGTTTGAGTGGTTGGAAAGAAGGATATTTGGTTTTTTTAGCTCTGTCTATGGATTTCAAGTGTAGTAATTTTACTTAAAGGTTTCAACCTTCACAGAAGTCTATGATTTTGGATTCTGACCCACCATTGTAGACGGAAAAGATTTAACAACTGAATCTTGATGTTTCTGTTCATACAATTAATTACCTCTTTACTGCCACATCGATAAATTCAAAAAATTTTACTGCTAACTCGCAAAACCATAATAGCTGAATTTGCCAAAAATAATAGTTTGTTAAACCAAATATTTACTGGCCTACCCCTTTACTTAACCAGCTAGGTCTTGGTTGTTCTCCTTTGGTTGATGACTTGAGGTTTTCCAGAGCTGATAGGCAATCTACTACTGTTGCCTGTCCAATATTTTTTTCTGCTTCTAAGGCCTCTCGTACTTGACCTCCATTGATGCAAGGCAGTTTTGCTTCTTGTTTTGGATCACTATGTGTGGAGCACTTAACCAAAGTATGTTGGTAACACTTTGCTTGATTTGCTCGTTATAGTTTCCGTGATGGTGTCTAATTAAATTGACTTTGTTCAAAACTATTCATAATCTGCTTGTTTTGGGGTATCTTTTGTCATGGTCTTATGCATGACCTGCTGCCCCTAATCTTGTACTTTTGTTTACCCATGACTTTATTTCAAATAATTTCTATTTCCGATTGCAGTAATATTGATATTTTATTTATTGCAGTACGATTCTGTATTTGGAGGGGAATCTGGAGACCAAAATCTTCACTGATCCGACAACAGGTTTTGTTCGACGTATAAGAGAGATTGCCATTCGTCGAAATGGTATATACATTACTTTATTCACTTTATTGAATCTGCTCAAGGATACAGAGTACATTATGCAGCCTGACATGAGATGCATAATATATGTTTTTGTTTCATATTATATAGTAATTTTGGTTTAAAGACAATTGTGCTTAGTGCGAGATCAATCGAATGCATATTTTTTCTTGTAGAGGACATGCCCCCCATCTCCACAAACCCAATTCTCTGGTTTTTGATTGTCAAAAGTCAATGAGCTATCTCAAAGTGTTAAGCCTTTTGGTCCCTTGGAGAGATATCGAGGCCCATGAGAGTGCCACTAGTATTATTTGGATCATGACTAACCTCAAAGACCCTTCTACATTAGTATTATTTGCTTTAACTCTTCGTAGTGGTAAATGTTCCTTTGTCCTTTATAGAGGTTTTGAAAACTTGCTGTGCTTAGGTAAAGTGATCTCAACCCATCTCAAACCAATCATTGATGGGACCCACTACTTTTTCAACTTCCCATAAAAAGGTCAAACCCATCTCAACCTACTTTATACATTCAAATACATATCTCAACCTATTTACATTAAAATATATCTCAATGGGACCCACAAAACACTACTATTCACAGATAAACTCAAATCATCTGAGATCACCTCAGCATCCAAATGTGGCCAATTTCCAGATGTGTACTTGTCGAAAAAAGAAAATATTTTCTGAGGTGTGTAACTAGCTTGGATGCGAGTGAAAATGATGGATTTTAATTCTGCTCACCAGCAATTAACATTCCCTAGAACATATTATTTTCTATTTCATGCACAAATATGATTGACATGCTGAAAAGCATGCAATATCCTAGCGCTTACCCATGCAGAAGTCATCATGGACAGTTTTGCCTGGATTTGACTTCCTAGAGACCACCATTGCCTACCAGCTTTTGTATTTTTCACCAAACATTCATACAAGTCTAGATAGTAGAAACTTCTGCCAAAAGATGAAAAAACAAAAAAGAAGTTTCTCCATTATATATGATGGATGCTTATTTTGTGGATTTTGCAGGTCGCATTGTATTCGTGGGTAATGGTGGTGATGCACAGAAACCTTCGCAGTCGGAATTGAAAAGTGTTGGCTATTACTAGAAACCATCACAATCGGAAATGGTTACAAGCGGATGGAGGCAGAAAACTTGTAGGAAATGCTTTATTGCTGTACTGCTCTATCTGGGCTTATGTCCTCACCCAATAGCACGTCTGTTTTGGGAGGCAGTATTGGGAATTAGTTTTGTAATTTTCACTTTCGAATTGTAAGGGTGGATGTAGAACCATGTTGACATGAAGTTGAAGCTGAATCACCACCACTCTTTGTAGGGAATGCACATAAAAAAGACATTCATGCAAACAAAACTTGAATGTTGGTTTGATGTTGGCCTTTCCATTTAGGTTCTTGGAAAAATAGAAGTTCACAGATCGTGCAGGATGTTACGATGAATGTATTTGTTTTTGTTTGTTTGGTTTATTTGGTCAATCCCATTAAAATTTTCAACACAATTCTTGAGCTGCACAGCAGGGACTCCTTTCCAAGTCAAAAGGATGCCCCATTTAAGGTCTGTCTAAACTGATGGTGTGTATTAGCTGCCATAAAATTTTACACGTTCATGAGCATTTTGATTGGCTTTATACCTTTCTTATCCACGAAAACTCTTCTCTGAATATAAAAAAGTGGGAGAGAGAGAGATAGGCTCTGTACACCAACAAAACAGTCCTGTAGTAGTGAAGATACAAACCTAAAAGAAAGACTCCGGGGAAAACAGGAAAGTTAAGAAACCCCAAATCCTTGCAATGCTCCTCACCATGATGCCATTTATCAACGCCTCGGCGCCTCCATAAGTTAAAAACGTAACTCTCACATCTTTTCCCGTTTGAAACAATGTTGCAAATTCACAAGGAGAGAGTTTGTTGTTGGTAGTAACTGTAGGGGTGCAATTCGGTTCGGTCCGGTCCGGTCTGGTCCGCGGGGGGGGGGGGATGGATCCAATATTTTTCCTGGACCGAACATCCCTAGGGACCGGACCGGTAGCTATCGGTTTGGTTGGTCCGTTCGGTCCAACCCAGTTACTTTTTTATTCTTTTGTTTTTAAATAAAATAATAAAAAAATTATTTAAAATACTAAATTAAAATTAAGTGAATTATTAATGTAGATTATGTAACTAAATAAAAATATTTTATATGGTCAATGATAATAAATTAGATGAAAATTACATTATTAACTTATATAATTACTATATAATTAGTTAATTGATATTATACATTAGTTAATTGATGGATTTTCTTTTTTTGACAAATAGTTAATTGATAGAATATTAATTTGTTAATAACATATTTAAAATTTTATATTTTTAATGGTGATAGGTTATTTGAAAATTATATAATAAATTATACAATTATTATATAAATCATATATATAAAATAATATATATTTTTTAATTCGGTCCGGTGCGGGGTGGGAAACCCCTAAACCAGGACCGGACCAGACCAACTTCTATCCTCTATTTCTTGGACTGGGACCGGACCAACTTCGGTCCAGACCGAAACGGTCGGTTTCATCGGTCCGGACCGATCGACTAACACCCCTAGTAGTAACTAGTAAGGGTGTTGGGCGCACCCCGTACCCAACCCACTTGGCACATCCACCCGCATTATCATTAGGCTATATAGTGACAAGGCCTAGGCTAGAGCTGCTAGATTCAATAATCTTATTTTTTTTTTTTTATTGAAAGGAAGATTCAATAATCTTGTTAGTGGAGCTACAGGTATAAGCTACAGAAGAAAATAATTTTTTTTAAAATCATACTGAATTATGTCCAATATGGTGGGGTGAGAGTTTATGGTAAAATGGTGTGGTCGCTGAACTTGCAAAGAGAAAGCAGTTTGTTGGGTGAAAGTCTCATAGATGAATGGCAAAGGCCATACGAAAAGTGCCCAAAGAACTTGGCTGGAACTGAGCATCATTGTGAGGGATCCTTCAAAACCACGGCCAAAATTGAAGCTCACGGAAAGGGAAGCTGGAGATTGGTCAAGAAAAGGTTGGAACAGACCGGAACTGGACCTGCTGGAGTCACATCGGCTTTAGTTGTTGGAAGAGTATTCGAAGAAATTGTGGTACAGAAAGGATTGGACAAGTGAACACAGTTAATGAGAGAATACTAGTTCTCCAAATTTTTGGTGAGTTTACTAAACAAATTGTTTTGAGAGTTTCATGTTTATTCTTTACCTCAGTTCGAGTTTTGCCTCATTAACAGTTTGAAATGCAGAAGTTTTAGATTTGAGAAACTTCAACTTCAGCCTCTAGTAGGGCTTATTGCGTACCTTTTGGATTCACAATAGTCAGTGAGAACATAAGCTAACAACATGTATAAGAAAGTTTATTGGGATCTAAAATTTAATGGTTAACCCAATACACTCACCGTTATGCATGTGGTTGCTTTCTCTCTCTATTTTCTCTCCATACAACTTATTGTATCCTGGGTTCCTATGGTGAGATCATTGTTGAGCTTGAGCAATTTTAAGTGGATTTAGGGGGATTATGGGATTCCTGAAACATTTAGAGATAGAATCCAAGGCATTTACACTATAAAGGGAAGGGAAGTTTTTGTTCATTACTGAGAGGAGTAGGAGGATGGTTAAGGAGATGTGTTTAGGAATCCCCACGGTGAAGTGGTTTGAAAATCATTGGAGGATTGTCTGAAAGGTGAAAAGAATAATTTTTACTCAACAGCAAGGGAGGGTTCCAGAAGCTTCATTCCGCAAAGGTGTTCAAATGCTTGAGGTTGTTACATGGCCCTGGTGGAGTATGGTGGTGGTGGCAGGCGAAGCTTCATCTTCATACTTGAAGAGTTGGGAGGTAAGGGCTAGAGGGAAATGATGGAGGCATTGTGGGAGGCTATTATGGAGGAAGGACAATAATTTCACAACAGAGGTGTCGTATCACAGAGGCTAATGGTGGAGGTGAACCACCACCCACAGAGCAGGTCGTATAGAAAGGCTCTAGTGTAGCAGAAGATTCCAAACCATGGAGTTGGTGCAACAAATTGTGTTGACAGGTGTGGCAAGGCTCCACTCACCTCTGGGAAAGCAGGTGCACAGTGGAGAGACGGAGGAGGCAAGCCTGTCGTGGGTTTGGTAGAGGAAGACATGCACAATACATTGTTGGTAATGCAATCACAGTTGCTGGATTTGTAGGAGAAGATAGCAGTTCTAATATGATGCGTTGAGGAGGGGCGTAATGGGCCTAATAAGATGGGATTGGGCAACGAAAGGGGCATCGGAAATGAGGATGGGCCAGGCTCTAAGCAAATCAAATCGGGTCCAAACCAAGCTAATCTGGGTGGAATGAAACTAGGGCTAAACCAACGGAAGGTTGGGCCAGACCCAAATTCAATGGGCCGCACGGAGAGGGTGAAAAATAAGGAAAAGGGTAGGGCTGAATCCCAGCCTGTATGGAGGGTTAGGGTGGGTGGAGAGGCGGGACCTCTGCCAGCAGGAATCAGCTAACCTAGTCGGAGAAGGTGTTGGGGTATCTATTGGACTCGCGTGACACCCATCGGAGCAGCTCTTCGACGATGATGGAGGTTCTGCATTATGGAGTTGACGCAGTTGAGGTGTCGAGGACCACAGATCAGGAGACACTCAACCCAACGGGACCACTCAACTCATCAACGGTGGCTCAGATGGTGATCGAGGAGCTGCCGACAGTCAATCCAGAAGGGGATCTCAACGCTATCTCATTGGCAAACGTGGGATTTCCGGCACAACCCACACAGACAATGCCAATGGAGAGTAAGGAGGAGGCTAGGGTGCCCTCTTCTCCAGCGAGGGCCTCTGGGCAGTCTCAACACACAGAGACAACGTTGATGGACAGCAGGGAGGAGACTCAGAAGTTCTCTTCTCCGGCGAGGGCTTCTGGGCAGTTCGAACCAGTCCAAGAGACGGTTGAGGAGGCAGTTAACACGAAGTACATGCTACAGCTGATACATAGGGAGGTTGAGGTGAACCTAGAGCCATTACGCACATTATCTCCCCTGCTTACACTAGGAGGTTCACCATCGGACTAAGTGGTTTAGAAAGTGAAGGATATCCAGGAGTGCAGAGCTCCTGTGATGAGTTTGAGGAGCAATTCAGGGCATTGCTTATCACCATTGAAGAGGGGCGGATCCAATCCCCTAAATCTACTTCTAGGAAAGAAAGGGAACTGAAATGTCTTACTGGTTCAATCAATTACGACGGAAGGGAGGGGAGCACTAGCAAGGGAAGATCCAAGGGCAAGGCTGTTGTTCCCTCTGAAGCCTAGAATTCTCTCTTGGAATATTAGGGGTCTTAATGATCCCAACAAGCGATAGCGGGTGAAGAGTCTCTTACGTCAATGGAAGCTGGATATTGTTTGTTTGCAAGAAACGAACAAGGAATTCATAGATAGTAGCTTTATCACTAACATTTGGGCTTGTCCGTTTGTGATATGGGTGTTTCTTGCCTCAGTAGAAGCATACAGGGGCATCCTTATTATGTGGGACTAGATGGTGATTGAGTCTATTGAAGAGTGTGTTGGAAATTACATGATAGCGTGTACGTTTAGAAACGTGGAGGTCGACTTTTGTTGGGCTTTTGTCAGGCTGAGTTTTGTGGGTACTTTGATTTAAATTTTTAACCTTGAACATAATTGAGCACATAGTCAATTTTTTTTTTCTTTATTCCATTTTGTTTATGAAGAGAATGAGTTGAATTAATTGAGTCTGGGAAGTTTAATCTTGCTTTGCTTTAGAATCCGTTAATGGATCCTTGAGGCGAAATCCTAGTTGATACCAAATATTAGAGAAATGATCTAGGCAATTTTTTTTTTTTTTTGTATAACCAAAAAGCTTTCCCAACCGTCCTGATTATCATGCCATCATTGCGTGGTGTATTCCCATAGTCAACCCCCTTGAGCCTTATTTTACATAATTATTTTTTTGTTCTTTTAACTACATAAACCATTCACGTTCTAAGCTTGAAAGACCATGATTTACCTTCTATAGTTTGAGAAAATACTTTGATGGAAATCTACATTAAAAGAGAAAGTTAGTTCAAAGGAAATTATGCTCTATTTGATCAAAGTGTGTGAAAAAAGAATAGAAAAGAAAAAAAAAAAGGGTTAAGTGGTTGAAGATTTGAAAAGCCTACAAGAATTGAGGTGACTGAATGAAAAAGGTCGGAGGCCAAAAAAAAAAAAGTATTATTGCTGGGTTTGTCTTTTATTCAGAGGTGATTTATCCACCATTTCAGAAAAAAAAAATAGAGAAAACTCAATAAGTGGATTGCAAATCACTTCAGATTTTGTTGAAGGTGTAGTTTATATTGCCTCATTGATTACGACAACAATAATATCACAAGTATGAGCATATAGTCGAGAAAAAGTTATGGTTTGAATCATGTGGATATCTCTTTTATTGTTCTTTCCACCAAGTATTTTCCCACCTTGCTTTGATTTTCTATATCCATTTCTTTCTTAGCTCTCACCCTGTAACAGCCCGCTAGAAATTCATTGGTGGGATTTCTATTGACTTTAGGAATCTCGTAAAAACCCCATAAGTTTTTACGAATCGACCAATCGCATAGGTTTTAGTCTGTCAACATAGTCAGTGTTATCACTCACTATGGTGCTAGAAATATAAGTTTTATTTATTTGAGGTGGTTAGAAGTGTCAGAATGCATTATAGTCCAGACCATTAGACTTGGTGGATTATTTAGAATTTTATGGTGCAATATCCTATTTTCATAATTCCGGACGAAACGTCTGTTGGAAATTGTGAAATTATTTTTAGAGGCACTTCGAGGTTGAATTTCGGTATAATATTTTCACTGTAGGTTAATATGAATATTTAGGAATTTTTAGTGTTAAGTTTATGATTCACTTTTTCGGAGTGAATAGTAACCTCGATAAGCGCACCAATTGCAGTATTTCAAAATCATAGTGTGGAATGTCCAAATTAGATTAGAGAAGTTTTATTTGGACACTTGGCAAGATCTTAGCCACACTTAGTGAATAATATTAGACACTTGGCACCATGAGGAATGTTTGTTGGATTTGAAGGAATCAAGGTGTGAGATCATGCCACTTAAGCAAAACCTTGTTTCATCTGCTCAACCAAATTGTGCCAGACCAAAGAGGTTTTCAATCATAGTGAAACCCTAAATGGTGGGAATCCAATTGAAAGCCCAAAAGTTTTGTTGAAATCAAAACCCTAAACGGTTTCCCCAAAACCCTAAAGTTGGCCTCTAAACATTTTCTAATCCGATTTATAGCATTGTGTTTAATCACTTGATTAAATCACTTCCACATGCTATTAATCCTTCAAATTTGTGTTATAATATCATTATCCAACCTTGTTAACCTTGAGAAATTAATTGGACCAAGTGATATTGGATTTGGGCTTGATAGCAACCCAAACCCTCTTTAAACCCCAAAATTTAGGCCCATTCGGTTTAGGCCCATTAAGGCCCACGAATTTGGTCACTATAGGATTGCTTCATGACTAAGTTTTGTACCCCCACTTGGCTGGCCAGATCTTTACAAGAAGGGCCTAGAAGGTTCTTGAAAGACAAAGCTAAAGGGCCACCTCACTCTTTCACTCTCACACTCCACCTTGAGAAAAGATCTTGGTCTGATTTTTATGAGAAGAAAAGGCCAACACTCAACCATTCCTTCAGTCCTATCACTTTACATAGCTTGTGTAAGAAGCTCTCCAGTCCACTTCCCACGAAAAGCAACTCTCCTTTACACTTTTCCTTCATAAAACACAAAAGACACTCTCGGACAGTTTTTCTTACCTCTTTTGAACGCCCATTTCAAAGCTTTTGTAAGTATTTTCACGCACATTTTTCTTCATGAAAGTTGTTTCTTATGGAGTGTAGTTTATGTGGATATCTTATTCGTTCCATTTGGAGATCATTTGATTGGTGACAAGTTGTTTAGACCCCAGAAAGGTCATTCTGGGCGATAAACTGGAGAGTGTGTTATATTTTGGAGTTTTTGACCAAGCTAATGAATAGATCTTGGTCCGAACTTTTTATGGAGTAATGTTAACATGTGTATAGGATTATTGGTTGAGGATTTGTTGCATGATTAAAAGTTTTGGTGAAATATTTTCTTAGGTCTAGAAACTTAGAAACTGGAAGAGGCAAAACAGTTTCTGTTTTGAGAAAGTTTAAATCTTTTATGGTTTAATCTTATTCCAATGGCTTTGATATTTTTATTGGAAGATCCTAAGCCTCTTATATACATGTTAAAATGTTATTTTGAAGAAATTTGATGTTAGTTTCGAAGATATGAAATTTTATGCAATGAGGTATTCAGTTAGGCCAAAGTGATGATGTTCTTGGCTAAATTTATGTTTTGGTTGATGTTTAACCATGTGATCTTGAGTTTTATGGTTGGATCTGTTTTAGAACAACTTTTTAAACCATGTGATGTTTTGGTTTGAAGATCACAACGATTTAAGTCATGGATCAAGAGGTTGATCAAAACAAGTTAGAAACAAAATTCTGTTTTGAACTTAGAAGAAAAACCAAAAAGTTCAAGTATGGTTTTAGTGATTTTTATGACTTTTTTTCATGATTCAAAACATGATTATTCTTAGGAATTTGTTATGAGTATAGTAGAAGAAAAATTTTGGTTTAATCATGAGTTTTGAAATTTGAAAGAATTACAACAAAATCAAGAGAAATAGCCTTGTAAGTTTCGGACCTATAGAGTTTTAATGGTTGTATTTAGTTTTAAATTTTTTTGAATTGATATTTGAGCTTAGGACAAAATTTACATAAGGTATGTAAATTTTGGTGATTTTTGGAGTTAGGATGCAAAATCCTTAAGTTAGGGGTAAAATGGTCATTTTCCCACATGTAGAGGGTAAAATGGTAATTTTACTCGAAGTTGATATTTCTCCATATTCCTAATTGTTAGTGATTAAGTTCTAATTTTTAAAAATTGCTACTTTCAGTTTCTCGTGATCGCACTTGAGTTTTGTCTCGAAGCGCGAAGATCGAGGTAAGTTAGCTTTTAACTTACTATCAATTTAATGTGTATGTGTGATAAGTAAGGGAACTAAATTGTATGTATGCATGTTATCATATGTGCCATGTCAAGTCATTACATATTTATATGTTACACATAATTTATTCTGTCATGAATTATTCATCTGTTACACAAGATATTCTGTCATGTATTGCTATACATTGCAAGTATGTCCTGTTAAGTTAAGTATGCCATATGTTACATATATTTCATGTCACGTAATATTCACTGTCACATGTTATGCCATGTTAAGAAATGTTGTCTGTTACATGGTATGCTATGTTACGAAATGTTGCATGTTACATGTATGCCATGTTATGGTATGTTTTCTATTATATATATGTCTCAAAGTACGTCATGACTATCGTCTTACGTTCATGTCACGTTATGCTACGTCAGGACTTCTGTCTTTTATGTTACGTTCATGTTACGTCACGTTACGAAATGACATGTATGCCAGTTAAGTTATTCAAGTCAATCACGACCCTAAGCGCTAGGATGAGGTAATATCTTAGTGGAACTCATTTGTTCACGCTGGAGTGTCTAAATAGGTGTGAAATTCCCTGGGTTGACAAAGTACAGTCAACAAGTTGCGAATGAGGCCTAATTAGCTGGTCACCGGAGCGCGCCAGACACTAACGCCGATGGTGCCACACATTATGTTACTTGTGTCCACAGCAAGTGTGGCACAAAAAAATAAGTCATGGGGCCACAACAACTGTGGAGCATGAAGTATGGGGCCACAACAACTGTGGAACATACACTACGTGAGACACAACAATTGCGACACGTAGAATACGTGGGGCCACAACAACTGTGGAGTACGTATTAACGCACTCACAGCTGATATAGAAACCTGTAATGTGATGCGGTAATCGGCAGGGACACACGGCTCAAGGGGACCTGTGTAGCACCCATATGGTCACTTTAATGATTAAGTCTATTGAATAAGATTCCAAGTTCAAGTCATGTTTCATGTTATGTTATGTTCAAGTTTACGTTCACGCAATCATGGTAATCCCATGAGACAAGAATATGTTTCAAGTTCATGTTATGTTATGTTATGTTCATGTTCAAGTTATGTTCCAAGTTCATGTTGATGTTATGTCATGCTCAGGTTCATGTTATGTTTAAGTTCGTGTTCAAATTATGCATGTTCACGTTCATGTTATGTTTCAAGTCCATGTTATGTTTCAAGTTCACGTTCATGCTATGTTTCAAGTCCCTGTTATGTTTCAAGTCACGTTCATGCTAAGCTTCAATTTCAGTTTAAGTTATGCCAGTTATGTTATGTTGTATGTCAAGTTATGCTATGATTACTTATGATTTGATTATGCATTCATGTTTTTACTGCCATGCATGCATCATTAACTTGTGTGGAAGTTTCCTGTTAACTTACTGAGATTTGTAATCAAATCACACTGTGGTAGTCCCAACTACCATTCCCCCCGAATGGTAGATTTTGTTACAGGATCTGAAGGAGAAACGAGAATCGACCAACTGGAAACGGTCGACTAAGCGACGATGCGACGTAGGTGCTAGTACAGTAGTTACCTCAGATTACTACTTGTATTTGTGGAGTTTAATCTCCATCACTCTTTTGATCACAATCATTTTGGACTAGTGTTGTGATATCAGTTTTTAAGTATGTCATTATGTATGAAGTATGTTTTAAGTATTTGAGATATTTCAGTTTGGTGCATAGTATTGCTTAAGAAAAAAATTATCCGCTGCGAATATTGCATAATGCTAGATGCATGTTAGGAATATTGCATCTTATATGTCATGAACGGGGGCAGGTAACCTTGTGTTACATGTCTCGACGCTTCAAATGTCCGTCCAATCCCAAGCGGAATTTGGGGGCGTCACACACCCTGTAGCTTGTCATTACAACCTGATTAAAGACCTTTTGATCTCTGATTTTGGTTTGACTACATTAGTGGAGAGGATTTCTGAAAATTGGACTTATGGGGTTAAGTTTGGAGAGAATTCTTCTGGTTTCAGTTGTTCTACTTTTATCTGAGTTTGCAGGTGGTTTGGAGTTGAATTGACTATATCACACACACACACTCAAGGTCTTAGCTTTAGGTTGAAATAAATGTTTAACTCTTGCTTGACAAATTGCTAAATTTTTTATTGATTTTCTTTCTATCTTTGATGTTAAAAGAGTAAGATACTAGTGATGAAATCAAAATTAAGATCATGGCTTGGTGAATGATGAAACTTCTCTATGGAGTCAAGTTGATAGTTTATAGTGGTCTTTTATTTTTTTTATTTTTTATTTGTTTGAGGACAAACAAAGTTGTAAGTTTGGGGGTATTTGATGACTTGCATAATTTCTTATATTTTATCACTTCTTGACTTTAAACTATAGTCTAAATACCTTATTATTGGACTAAAATGTTAATAGAAATCATTGGAATTAATGTGTATTCTTGAATTGAGTTTCTATTTACTTTGGGATACTTCTGACCAGATTTTTATGTTTAATTTCAGAGTTTATAAAAGAGCAAGTCCAAACCCATTCGAATTCAAAGGACTTTCAAGTGGGCAAGACGTTGGAACAACCTAAAAACTTTCAATGATTGTAGGACTCTTCAAATCAAGATAATGA